>JAHLSL010000015.1:9854840-9999351 GCA_025920805.1 Petroica traversi | reverse complement strand
CCCCGACTGCGGCGGCAGCGGGGAGCCGCCAGCCCCGGCTCCCGCCCCGCTCCCCGGCTGCCTCATTAACATTCCCTTCCCCACTTGCCCATTGGCACTGTCTAATTGGAATGCAGAGAGAAGAAAAGTCTGTCATTTAAAGTGAGCTCAGGATGCAGACAGACTAGGAAACAAACCTCGCTTGTATATTTTTTTTTCTTTTCTCCCCCTCAAAATGCATTAGTTTCTGTTGTATTGTCTTTTAAAGCACGTTGCCCTCCTTTCATATATGCAGTCCTTCTCCGGTAGTAACTGGATCGCTGCTGGGATTCATTCCCATTGATTTCAGGTTTTCCTGTACAAGTAGAACAGGACAGGCTTGATAATTAAAGATAAGGATTTATATTTAGTGTACCCTCATTTTGCATTGTTAACTCGGAAATAATTAAATAACGCTGGCAATAATATTTCAAGGTGTTTTTTTTAATTTTTTTTCTTTTTAAACCAATCTCATCTATGTCTTTTCTCTCAATCTCTTAGCTGCCCAAAGCACCATGTCAATTATCCTCTCTCAATATCACTGGCCCGCTTATTGTGCTTAACTGAAATTATTCTGATGAAGTTTGATCCTGAATCAGTACTAGTTCCAAAATTATCAAGTGAAATGGGATGCGCAGACCGGGAGGCAGAGGCGGTGGGGGAGGAAGGAAGGAGAAAAAAGCAGGGAAAAAAAGATTTCTTAGGCTACCTATAGAGGTGTTCCTGCTTCCTAATTGTTGCAGTTTGCAATTGGAGGTGTCCGTGTTTTCCTTCTCCTTTAGTGGTTTAATGACTCCACAGCAGAGCATGAGAAACAAAAGAAAGAAAAACACTTGTGCTATCAAGACAATTTGTTCCTTCCAACTTTGAGATATTTTGTAACTTGAAGTAAGACTGAGAACAGGGAATAAGCTGAATGGCTTTGTTTTAGAATAACCAGTTAAATGACAACCCATACTGCGGAAAATGACAAAGATAAGGAGCAAAAACTGAAATCTGAAAAATACGCTTTCAGCAGCCATCTAACCCTGGCTGTGTCTGAGATACAAGGCCCTCATCTTTCCCTGTCCAGATGAGAAAATGTGCTCTCTTCATTTTCAGGTATCTATGGTCGATCTAAAGTCTTCTTTGGATCTGCCTGTAAGTCCCACATATTAGGAGTTAATGACTGATACAGGATGCAGAGTCAGCCCTGACAGTAAAGAAAACTAGTTCTAATTACTTGTCCTAAGAAAAAGTGACTTCACAAATATCAAAATGGAGGAAAAAAAAAAAAGGATCACTGAAAGTGAAGGGTCTTCATGATTTATTCTTATATTAAACACTTTATGTAATCCAAGCAGAACAGTTTTTTCCACAGGTATTCATGGCATTCCTTCTCAAAGCACACTTCCAATAATCATAATACTGAAACTATAATCTAATTTTCATATGTAAGTTGCATCAAAAAATAGAGAAAACACATTCATTAAGGAAAGCAGTCGGAGTGGCTCCTTGTTGCTGTGATAGCATATTGTCATTCTTCAAAGGCCACATGGGGTAGGTATGTATTTATAATGAGCTCGTGCTCATACACTTTCCCAAGAAAAATGTGCTGGATTTTAGGCTCTAATCACACTTATTACCTGTGATGTTCTTTGAGATTTAGCATAGCTTCATGCCCTGAAGTCATGCTTCAGATCTGAAATTTTAAAATAACCCTGCATACCCTTTCAAAACAAGTTGGACAGCCCTGTGAAGCATACCAAATCACAGGAAAGCTGAGTACAGGGACAAACTACTGTGGCAACATGAAAAATCAGAGGCAATAAAATTACCAACAGAGAGAAGGGTTTTTCTGCTAAGCTTACATACTTACAACCTGTGCTGCTGATGAACTGGGAAGCATTTGGGGAGAAAACTGTGGTATTGCTGGGGTGTTACTGCTTTGTTGGGTTATATGCAAGCATAGCTCAAAAATGCTAGATGTGTTAGCTCCAGGTGATTAGAAAAATTGTGCTTGAGCCCCCTCAGGTGCACAGTCAGCAGGAGCCCTTCTTCCCTTCTGCACTATTATTTATGGTATGGTATTGAATGCTGTCATTCATTATAGAATTTCAATTAACTGTAAGTGATTTGCGGCATCCTACACGTTACCTGGGGTTGTGAGACTCTCCTGAGTCCTGATGCCAGCACCCTGCAAGGTGGGGAGTCATGCCATTGCTTTGAATAGGACTTGAAATAGTCCATAGAAAGGAATCAGGTTTACAAATTGTTACTTTCAAAGTATAAATGAAATATTTTGCTTTAAAGATTTTATTTCTTTTGTGCTATATTTGCTGCGA
Organism: Petroica traversi; assembly: GCA_025920805.1. Taxonomy (NCBI): domain Eukaryota; kingdom Metazoa; phylum Chordata; class Aves; order Passeriformes; family Petroicidae; genus Petroica; species Petroica traversi. The sequence continues at coordinate 9,997,009 of JAHLSL010000015.1, read as the reverse complement.
GATATAAATAGAAATCAATCCCTCTTTTGATATTTAAAAAAATCTTAAGAACAAACAAAGGACCTTACAATCCTATTATTCCCCTTGCTGAGGATCTCAAAACTCTGCACAGGCTGATAAATGATGTTTCAGAATTCTTTTGTGAGATTGGAATGACTTTGTCTGTGAGCACAAATTGAATAGCAGGGTAGGTTTATGACATTTCGTAAGCACTTCTTACAGTTTAGAGGTAATAGAAACACAGGAGAGGTTAAGCCAAGGCTAGTCATTATCCAGACTGCAAAACACTAGATTGAATGCTTCCTTTAAAATTGTGCTTAAAAGAATAATTTCTGTGACAGAGTTACACCATCCTGCAGGCAAAATAAATTACTCAAAAACAATACCTCCAATTGTAGCCACTAGGGAAATTGCAGTAATCATTTTCTGTCATGGACATAACCAAGTAATGCAAAACAGAACTTAACACTTAATTCTGATCTGGGGTACATTCTGCAGTATAACATTTCTAAAAAAATTTGGCAGATTGAGGTAATCAGCATTAACTTTGTACTGCTTGAGTATAATCCCCACTCTTATATCTAGGCCAGCAGCGCTCTGAGCTGTAAGGATATAAACAATAATAACTGGAGTTAAATGAAGTGATGCATATGTGTGAAAATTGAAGTGATATATCCAAAATTTTTGTATGTGATAAGCAGTGGGGTTTTTGGGTATAAATTATGCTTTTAATAAATATTTTTATCTCTAGAAAGGCATAAAACATATTTCAATATGGTATTAATTTTTTGATAGATGGTTTCATCCTTTTACAATTTCTATTTATATTAATTAAATAGTTAAGTATAAGTTCAAGTATTTGAGATATATATCCAGGACATAATTTATATGCAACTTTAAACACTCATGTTATCTTATTTCTGTAAATAATGATGAAAGAAAACATTGAGGAGGGGAAATAATTTTTCACCTAGTGAGTCCCTAGACTGGCTCATCATGCAGGATGAGCTAATCTGAGAATAAAGAAGGAAGAAGTTTGCTTTTTTCAGGAACCCCAGAGAATGATGATGGAAATCAGATTTCTGTAAGAAGACTCAGGTGTCCAAAACTCCTTCTCCTTAAATTTCTCAGAGAGTTGAAATTATTTTGAGATGCACCATCCAACACTAGATGCTAGTATAACTAGAAAGCAAGAAAAATCTTACAACTTTCTGCAGTACCCACTGTTGTAAGGGTCTGAGCAACATTTAGAGTTTTCATTTTGGCTGTGACACCTACGTATTGGGAAGGGTTTCTGTGCTTGTTCAAAAGCTCTAGCTATCATGCAGGCTTCCTGACTGAAGAGCAGAAGCAAAGGGCCAGTGCCAGCTTTATTTCAGGTATGTGTAATCGGCTTCAGGTTGTTTTCCAGCATGCACTGAGAAGTTCAGCAGAACAGGAGACTGAAATGAGCTTTCTCACCTTAAATATTGATGAATGTTTCTTCTTTCCCAGGATTATACTTCTCCCAGATTTGAACCTTAAATACCACATGACGATTTTTAGTTTTTCTCCAAAGGCAAAGATACCTACAGAAAGAGTAAGCAGAGAGTTTTGTTGTCTATCAGGAGTATGAAACTTACATCATTCTTTTAGAGCAGATCTTCCTTTGCAGGAGGAATGTAAGACAGGTGATAGAGGGCAGTACAACAGATTCACCAGCTGGGACAGGAAAGCTCAGGTAAATAGAGCTGGCCAATCACTCTTGGTCTGACTTGAGAGGAAGGGGGGATCTTTTATAAAAGCAACAGTTTTCTTCATCTGCAAATCCCTGTGTTTAGCTATGGCTAAAAATGAGTTTACAGCAAAATGAGACCTTTGCTTGCGTAGACAAGACAGAATGCGGAAAAGGAAAATATATTTTAAATTGTTCTATAAATAAAATTACTTTCGTTGCTTTTTATAAATATGGTTTATCTTTCAGCTGTTCACTTGGGTATTTCTCAGACTCTGAAGATGTTTTTAGGGTAAAGCAACATAGATCTAGGATGTTTCATGTTTCAGGTTTCAGTTTGGGGCAAGCAGAGCTTGTTTATAAGAAACATAGAAATATACTTAATTTCTAAAAATAGTGTTACAACATAGAGCTACTTTGATTTTCATTTTGTTTGAATGTATTTTGAAGCTCAAAACCAAATCACTTTGTATTTCTATGATGAGATTGATATTCAGAGTAAATTTTACAAATGTAAGGCCAGTTGTAATCAACCCTTTTTTCCGGGAATAGAAAGGAAGGAAAGACACTGGACTTCTGCCACTTTGTGTGGCCTGCAAAATTGCCATGTACTGACTTTGCGGCCTGGTAATATGAGGAATCATTTGTCAGTGGTTATTTTTGTTTCTGCAAAGGCCTCATCTCCCCTTGTCATTTGCTGATACCGGCCATCCGAAATAACATTTGATGCGCACGAATTTATCAATGACCACAGGATTTGCCGAAGCCTCAGGGCCTCAGACAACTTCTTGGAGAATGTGCTTCTGCGCATTTCCCACACCATTATGCAGGCCGTAGGCAGATGACACAATTGAGCAGTGGCATTTCTATGTTTAAAATATTTATTTAATTTCTTAAATTCTGCTTCTGGGGATTCAGTAGCATGAAAGATCAGTTAAAATAAGGAGAAAACTGAATGGAGCTTATAGTATGACAAACAAAAGGATTAAGGAGGGATGAACTTTTCAGACAAACTGGTTCAAAAAGTACTGTCTTTTGTAAATAAGCACAAGTCATTTTAGAACAAGAAACTCAATACAGACCTTCAGATTGCCTGAAAATTGCTGAAATTGGCAGTTCTGGCAGTGTCAGGTTTTGAGCAGAAAATAGTCATGGGGTGTTTAGTCTTACTAAGACTGCATTTAAATTTTAAATTTAAAAAATGGGTGCTTTTCTAAATTCCTTACAAAAAAAATTTCATCCTATGGCCTAATTTCAGTGCTGCTCAAAGAAATGGCCAGAATTCAGTTAGCTGTCTGTTCAATAACTGCTTCTAGTAGGGAAAGCTTTTGTTGCTGATCCAAGACTACATTATCTTGGGTGGCAAAAAGTTTGCATTTTAAAAATGATTCTGCCTCCCAGGACTTCAAAGAGTTTCCTCCTGTCTTTGACTAATGTTAGCTAAAACACACACAAAGGTGTTCTTCTATCACTAACAACAAATAATCCAAAGACAGTTCTAACATGAAATGTCTTGCCTAGCTTCAACAAAAACAACAACAGGGAAAAAAAATCACATTGCTCCATACTTGAGTTAACACAAATGTAGCTTCTTCATTGATGGCGTTTAAGAGGAAAAGTGTTGTGCTATGTCCCATGTTTTTTAGAAAAAACATAAACCATAAAATTGCTTAGGGGTGTAGCTGTAGTTTATAACAGTCTGCTCACATTTGTCAGAAGTATGGAGCTGTATGTATCTGGGTTAATTAACTGCCATTGCAGTGTTTTTATGTATTTAAAGGAAGAATTTATCTTTTCAGAACACTGCAGAAGACATATTATGCAGGATGACAATTAAATCATAATAAAGACAATTGCATAAACAAACTGCTGCAATTCAGTGCCTGCTCTATGTATTGCTGCTTCCTAACTGCCCCTTGCTGCACCAACAGACAGAGAGATCAGGAAGCTTCCAAGCTGGGCAGATGAGAACCACCCCAGGACCTGAGGAGGTGGTTGGATGGGTTCTCAGCCTGCGCTGCTGGAGGAGGTTGAATTACCCAATGATTTCTCCTAGCATGCACCCAAGCTGGCAGTATGAACTCTGCCTCCACTCTTCTTTGCTTGAGTGCAAGAGATCTTTATGTGTATGAACATTCTCCATCTCATCTCTCCTCAGTTCCAAACATGCAGATGCCAAGTACAGCCCAGGGCCTGAGAAAAAGCTTCAGACTTCGGCCGCTGTCAGTACAGCTGCGTTCCACTGCATTGAGAATGCCCCGGGCCAAAATAAATAAATAACCGGATAAATGGATGGCAGTTCACATAAACAGTCCTGATTTACCTTCCTCTCCTTTCAAGCAATGAATCACCAGTGAAAGAGTGATGACTCACTAGGGGAATCCAAACCATGCGTCCTCTTTCATATGTGAGTCTGCAGTAGCCATCCATGCTCCAAGGGGGGAGAAAACTGGGCTGCATTTTAATATTCATTTCCACAAAGCTGAGTCAAAACTGCTGGTAAGTGCCAAGGGATTTTCAAGGGAAAACAACTGCCCTCATATCTCAGAGATGTAGTGAGAATGTAAAAATAGTTGTACAAGTCAGATAGTTTATGTCAACACAGTATTGTATTTGTGAGTGTCTCAGTAGCAACTGCTGGACACAAGAGAGCATCTGCAATAAAAATTATATGCTACTGTCTACAGAGTAAGCACTGTGTTGCCCAGAAGCTCTGCATGGTGCTATTCAAGTTGGCCAACAAAAAGCAGTGCCTAGGGTAACAGTTCATTAAACATCACCAAGATTATTTAGGATGAGAGAGCTTGTTCTCTCCTTTTTAATTGATTCTGTGGTACCTGGCTTTGTGCTCTGAGCTCATTCTGATGGTCTCTGTTGTCTCTCTAGGAACCTGGACAGGTTCGCACCTTGGTCTGGCCAGTCTCTGGCATGGGTGGACAAAGCTGAATGCCACATTTTGGGAATATGGCAGCAGGCCCCTCTTTTCTGTTTGGGTTTCCCTTTCTCTCTGCACGATTTCCTCACTGTGTCACCTGACACAGAGGCTTGATTTAGTGCATTGCAAGTCTCTTTTTCCTGGGAAGCCCTAAGGGATGCTGTGGGTGCACAGGGTCAGCTCCTTCCCCACTCTGCCTGGGGAGTGCAGGACCACACATGATGAAGGAAGCTTTTAGCTAACCCCAAATTGCTAATGTAGTGAAAAGCAGGCATGAGCATGGCCAGATGTCACAAACACCCTTAACAGCTGGGGCAAGATGCTCCCCAGTGCTGGCTCTCCCTCAGCGCCTCAATCTGTTGTCACAAACACAAAAGGTAGAGGGACAGTGAGCTGGATGCAAGAGACTGAAGTGACATTGAAGAAAAGATATTTTTTAAATCTGATTTACCAAGTCACACAGCTTAAACTTCCTACTTTACACTCCTCACAGAATTCCCACTCCTCTCTTTTGCTTCCCATTTACCACAGGCAACAATTCACCAGGAGCCTCCATCGTCATATCCTTGACTATATTTTTTTAATTATGTATTTTCCCAACAGGATTCTTTCCACAAAAAAAAAAAAATAAAATAAAATAAATAAAGTGTAGGTGGCAGTTACAATTCCCAATCAGCTTCTCTTCAGGAAAAAGATTGTAGCTGAATGGAGTCCTATTTAGTTTTTGAAATTTTTAAGGACTAGCAGGGGGTTCTGTCTGTATAAGGACCTTTCTATTGCTCTGAGCCTAAAGCCTGCATTAAAATCTGTTACTAAAAAATGCAACCAGTCTACCAAAAACCACCAACAGCTTACATTCAAGAAATTGAAGAAAACATGCAAGATAGTCTTTGTGCTCTATTTATATTAGAGATGTACCTGCAGCCCAGTTTGGCAGACTTGTAGCTTTCACATACTTTCATTGGAGTAGTTTGGATTGCAGAGAATGTCTTTCTTCTCTGGTTTTATGTTACTCAATCCAGTCCCTCATGAGTACATTTAGGAAATGAGGGATATTGAGTTTATTTTTTTCTGCACAGCAGCAGGTCTATCTTTAATTCAGTATAAACATAGTGTTTCTTCTAATTAATTCTTATCATGCATTAAAAAAAAAAAGAAAAAGCAAAAAAGAAAATGGATCAAGCTATTCAAAGAAACTACAGAGGTTTTTTTATTTAAATACATCTTTCTTATCCAATTGTCTTTCCTTTTCAGGGTGATTTTCTTCTCAGCTTGCTGCATTTTTTCTAGCCTGTTCCATTTTATGAAAAATATCACAGGTTTCAAGTTGCTTCTGTGTTACATCATGAAAATGCTGGTAAAATTGCTATTTCTAAGCTAATTGTTATTAACACTTTTAATTTTGCAACATTATTTTAAATATAAAATTATTCTTTGGGGCCTCATCCCTTAAACTGAAAAAAATATTTTGGCAATGAAGAATTTTGTACTTCACTAATACATCAGCAGCATTGAGAACAAGCCTCAAGAAGTACAAACAGTACTTGTAAAGCCATGTAAGTCTTCTCAAATGACACAGGATGGTTTTATTTGGCTGAAAATGAAAGAGTAAATTTAAGTTGATCCTGAATAATATTCAAACATATTATTAAAACAAAGACTGCTTGTTTGCAATTTTCATTACTTTATATACTTCAACTCTGTCAAAATTCACTTTGTAAAACATTATTCATATGCAAGCAGTTGCTGTGTTTCCTCAAGTTTTTATGTATCTCTCTATTCCAGTCACCTGGCAAACCAAGCTGTAGCGTTAAAACCCCAACCAATTCTTGTGACTTCTGCAAGACCCATAATTTTTTCCGAGGTTTTCACTTCAGAGACTGATTTGAAGGTGAGTCCTTTGGATGTATTTAACAGAAGAATGGCAGGGACTAGAACATTATTCCACCCAAATACCTGTGTTTGAGTGAGAGCATCTGTATACTGCAGTTTTTAGGGAAAGAAATGTGAAGAAGCTTCAAAGCAGCTCAGATTCTGTTAACAGTGTGGGATTTGGAAATAGGAACATCAAAAGTCGCTCGATAACGTTTGCACGTTTGAGATGGCAGGACAAACACTTGATGGTAAGTAACTCCTTGGCTTTAGTGCTATTAAGCCAGATTTGTCTGCAGATTGCTCTATACTGGATGTATCAGCATGAATCCCCCTAAAAACTTAATGATTTTCATACAGTATTTATGAAACGTATTTAAGATCTAAAGTTTTGCATATGCTCCACAATCTTTCTCTACCTGTAATCTGGTGAACGAAGGATGTAGAGGAAAATTAATACATTATCAACTAAAAAAAAATGGAATTTTCTACATGTATTGGTTTTGTAATAATCCTGAAGTATTATAAGATCATGGAAGGACTATTAACATAATATATTTATACAAGGACAATGTATATTTAATCAGTACTTAATGGTGATATAATAATAGGTTTTCCCATAGAGAATGACAATATGATTTTCATCTCTCTGAATTAATAATCTTGCAGAATACTGAAGAACACTTTTACATTTCACTCACATGCAGAAAGAAGAAATCTTTTTCTGAGCAAGTAGAGGAACTTCTAAAACAAATCAAAGATGTGGGCAGTGAGCACAGAGAACTAATTAACTCAAGGCGAGTAACCCAGGAAAATTAATGCTGAACTGGGAAGAGTTCAAAGACTTCAAGGGTAACAGTTTAAAATGAAGCATTTATGGCCTTGAATAGTGAAGACTGTGAATAGCTATATTCCTTTCAGTTAGCATGAAACATCAAAGGCAAGGGGAACAGAAATAAATCTGTGCATAAAAGGAACTGAGAAAGAGAATGGAAGAGCTTTCATTGTGTTCACAGAAGAGAAAGATTCCTCAAGGTCCTCAAAGTCTCCTCAAGAGATAGTGACCACTACTGCTGCACTATGAACAGGGTCATGGGTGCAGGGAGATTGTCAAAGGAACATGTGCAAGGGTCCAGATGTGCTGGGTATCCCTTGGGTAGTGTGTCTGGTGGGTGCTCCAGCTGTGTCAGGATCTTCAGCACACAGAATGTCCCACGTCTGCAAGTAGCTTCTTTTATACTGTTGCTAAATTCAGTGTTCATTAATCAGAAACAGAGAGGAGAGGTGGTTCTGAATCACTGTTATAAAGTGGCCCTGTAAAGCAATTGTGATTGTAGGACACACACCAAGAAGGTTTTCATACCTCATATGCTCATGTGGTCCGGTCAGGAATAATAATGATCAGCTTTTAAATGGGTGTTTCAGAAGAAGGAATTGAAACTTGTAACATCCATCCAAAACAGCCCATGGAAATTACAGGATTACTTGCATTGAAGAAGAAAGTCAAGAGTTTTTTCCTTGTGCCTGCTATAGTGAAGGCTGAAGAAAGAGGGACAAAGAGAGGTAGGAAGCTCTGACAAGGTGTCTTTGGGAAACATCAAAGCAAAAAAGAAATGTTGCTGCTGAAGGACAAAAGACGTGGGTAACCACAGGTCTTGAATAGATGTACCCATGAAAGTAGAGGGTTTCTAGCAAAGTGGAACAGCTGCAGCAGGACACTGTGAGAGACAAAAACACTACTAAAGGTAAGCAAAAGGGAGAAAACTGGCTGTTTTAACATCATTTTTCTGGATGCTTGTTGTTTTGGGATATATTTCTCATTCTTTGATTAAACTTTGAAAATACTGGAAACCCCTCTTTTATCATATTCAACTATATTTTCTACTGAAAGACAATGTTCACTGGGAAAGCTATAGGCAGGAGCAGAGCAAGGTATTTTACTTGAATGTTTCAGCATTATAGGTTGGATGTAGGAGAAAAAATCAAATTACTGAAAGCAATAATTTTGTAATAAATATGACACAAAACTGAGGAGCACACTTTATCATTAGGGCCTACAGACACTGCTGATGGGTGTTAGTTTGGCAACACTGATAGCATCTATTGCACAGATATTTAAATACCACCACTGTCCAGTTTTTGGACAGAGCTGTCTTGCAGAAAATTGTATTTTCAAACAAATAATGTGCATATTGATTCCTTATGCATGAAACCTTCCTTTTCCCAAAGGGCCTCACTAAAGCTCATCATGGTTATGGAAAAGATATAGTATTAAAATATGTTACCATGCCTGGTCTAGAGCTTTTAAACACGAAATAACCTTTTGGGTTTTTTTGAGATTTCTTAGCTGATTGAGACAAACTCTACCTTCTTCCAAAAGACATAGAGAACAAACTACAGTTTGTTTCATAACTTTAGGATTTTCTCCTTAATGCTCAAAATGAATTCAGTGACATCACAGTTGTATATTTTATAACAACATATATTCTGAATATCTCAGAAGAGTAAGATACATGCTGACAGAAGTCAGAAGTGAGGTTTCTCAAGGTTCATGAAAATGTATGCATGAATGAAGATCAGGTTTGGAGATTTTCAGCTGAACAGGGAAGTATTTTTACAAAACTGTCAAAGTATTTATAAAAATACTATTTTTAGTAATATAGCATTTCATTATCATTTTACTGTGTAGTAAAATTCACTAGCCCTACAGCATCACCATAATTCCCTTGAAATGCTACTTCTTCAAATTTATTCTTTCTCTGTTAGTGAGAATGAGCCATGACATGTATATGTGTGTATGTGTGTGTGTGTGTGTATGTATAGACACACTAAAAAACTGTGATTGATTAGGCCTGATTTGATTAAGCAAATGTGCATTGTTCATTTCCGTCCCAAAAGGGATGGAAGGTAAAAAAATGAATGAAAAATGTTATCAACGTCATTTAAGAATGAATGTGATTAGAATCCTTACCCTTCTTACTGTACCCAGAACTCTCAAGAGCAAATGGCAAATGTATTCCAGCCACTGGCAAGCAAGGATTAGATAATAAATCTCAGAGAAATGAGAAAGGTTAATAGAAGGCCATAATAGGGAAAGAAAATTATCTCATTAATTCAATCAGGAACTTTGATATCTAAGGCTAAAAGTAGAAACCAGAGATTCTGAGATACCTGGACATGGAATTATATGTAATTGCAACAAGAAAACGTGGAAAAAAAATGGTTTTTGGTAGAGGCAAGTCAGTTTTACACTGATGGAAGAGGAACAGAAACATTTACTCCATTGAAAAAGCTTCTTTACTTGCTGGATTCAATACCATTGTTTTGCTATATTAAAGCTGGATTGAGCGCTTGTTTATTTCCTGCAGTGTGATCATTTGTCAAAGCCAGTCTCAATGGTCAGGAATCCCCCCTCTCTTCCTTGTTTCACAAGGGGGTGTATTCCCCAGAGAATTCTACAGCCTAGTTTTTAACCTTGATTAAAGAAGATAAATAGGTGAGTATAAATACAAAGAAAAAAAAGTCGTTTGTTACTTTGGGCTGTTATTACTATGGGATACAGTTAACAGAGTAGCTTGCAACTTCTACTAACTCACTTCCAGGTCCTTATCCAGAATTACAAACCAGAAATACATAAAGGCTTTTGGAAAATGTTGCTTTATGATTTTGTAAAAGACAATTCTCCTATTTTAAAGAAGAAAATACAGGGATTAATGTAGTAGGATGTTCATAAAACTTGAAAGTTAGAATATATGCCTTTCTGCAGCAAAAAGCAATTAAGCATCGGGAAAAAAAACCAAAAAAACAAAAAAACGTCTCCTGGAGCTCAAAGAATAGTTGTTCACACACTTGGCCAGGAGAGGGACTGCTGATGTCTGAGTCATGCTATGCCCAGCAGAAGCTGCCTTAGTTATGCCAGAAATGCATTTCCAGGACAGGCTGTTGCCAGGTAAAGGGTTTTGCTTTTGCTACTAAACTGCAGCATGAAAGCTGTCCACCTGGAGATTCAGCTAAGTGCCCAAGCTTTTAAAAAATGCACACATACCTCAAGATGCTGCATCGCACCCTAATGGACAAAGAGGTTTATTAAGATTTAAAATGACAAAGGCATTTCTCAGGGCTTAAATGAATTCATTATACAGCAACTACAATACAACTAAATCAACTAAATCTCATCAATATCCAGGCTGTTTGTGTAGAGGCTGAAACTGGTAGTCAGCCAGTGCCCAGTATTCCTTTCCCTTCCTCTTTCTCCTTTACCTGCCAGGCAAGTCTTTGGCCCTCTCTGCACATTCTTTGTTTCATTCAACAAGTGCAGGCTGGACCACCAGTTCTCCCAATACTACGAAGACACAGTGATCACTGTTTTAGCTTGTATACTTTTATGTTTCAAATAAAGGGCCCAGAGTTCCAAATAAATCTTTGAAATATGTATTTTTAACATGCTTCTGTCTCGCCTTTTATATAATGACCTAATGTACTTTGGTTTCAAACGTTTTCAGTTTGCAAACCTCTAAAATTCTCCCCGTGGAGATATATAGTGAACTTAAGCCTGTTAACATTTCATAGTTCCATTTCTCAAACCCTTAGAGAAGGAAACCATAGACTTTACAAATAAAAACCACCATAGTGTCCAGATCTTATAATGATTGCAACCAGCCAGTGAATGTGTCCTGTGACTCTAGTTGTACTATTTGATTTTATAAGCTTTCCTAAAGTCAGAGGGATATAATTCCCATTTAAATAAACAGTGTTAAATTGGTGAGAATTGACTTACATATATTGAAGACAATTGTGTATTTCCTTATCAGAGCTTTGCCAATGGTGGTTCACTTTAAAGGGATATAACAATGAGAAATTATTCCTTTATTCAGCTAGAGTCTCTTTATTTCTATCAGCCAAGTGCAAACATATCAAGAAACACAAGAAATCAATTTAACCCTATGCACTTTACTGCCAGAGGAGTAGTATTCCGGGGAGCAAATTTCCCTTCTGCATGTGCAGTTGTCACCTCAGATAGGGCACCCAGGAGGAAAATGGACCTGTCATAGTCTGGCCAGTCCCTTATTTTTTTCACTCATTGTTGTGTGCACAGTCCGTCAGTCCTAGGCACCCTGTGCCAAGACAGGCAGTGGAGGCTGTATCCAAACCAGGACTTAAGCAGAATCCAGACCTCATGCTCATAAAGTAATTTGTGTTTGAATTTCCTGTGCTGCAGAGAAATATGCTTCCTATTGTCAAAGGTGTCTGATACACAAGTCACACAAAACATTTTTGGATAAAAGGTTTGAAATCCAGTGGCTTATGCAGCATGAGACAGGAAAGTGTTGCATGAAAATGCATGCTGTGCTGTGTAGAGGTTTTTGCAAAGCAAGCACTGGTTTTTGCAACTATTTCACACGAGTATTTAAAAGAGCTGCTAACCCAACTCCTCATACACATGTAGGAGTTCCATAAAAATTCATTTTAGAATAAAAAGCAAATGTCTCCCCAGCCATTTCAAAGATATTATATCCCTTGTTGTTTCAATATATTAAGATGCTGAGCATATGATTTTATGTAAAGTATTAATATGACTAATAAGGTTGGATTAGTGTGTTAAATAATCAGTCTTGAAAATAAGTGTGGGGAGAGACAAACAAAGGAATTGCTATGTTTTTCTTCCTCTGAATTTATACTTATAGGTTTGCTATTACCCTCTAAATTTTTTATGGTGCATTCACATGTTTAATAAGTATTACAGTCCAAATAAAGGTTTAAACAGACAACAGGTGTAAAAAAAAATTCTTAAATTTTATCAAGCCAGGGATACAAATATGTCAATACATTTGAAACCAACTGCATTAATAAATTGTGTTCATTCACAATAACGTTCTCTTTAGTATTAATTTATTTAAGTAGACTGAAAAGCCATTTAATAAATTCAGTCACCATGGTCAACAGAAATGTTTTCTCTCTGATTTTGAGAGACATGACTGCTATTCCATATCATATGTATTTTTGCCTGTGAACTCTTGTGATACAGACTGTACTTTTCAGCCCAGATATACAACATTTGCTTCCATCCCAGAGGTGCTACCGAACATATAAATAACTGCTTTTTGTGAAAAGATCACATGAGTTATACAGGATAAAGAATCTGAATTAAATATAATCAAATGTTAACACTGTGCTATCAGATTATAGCCTGGTTTATTTTTGCCTGCTTGTAGTCAAGAGATTCAAACAAGAAATTTGGATTATTTCCAATAATCTCATTTTAACATTTTAGATTGACGCTTCACAATAGCTATAGTTGAGTCAATTAGCTTTTTGGGTTCCAGAACGAGGAAAGAAGGGGACTTTTTTTGAACTGGTTGTCTTTTTCAGCTTCTCTCTGAAATACATCCATAAAATGCTCACTGTCCTTGTCTTACTCAAAAGGCACTGCTTTGACTGTAAAATGAGGTTTCAGCTTCAACATCAGAAAGAGATGGGAACATAAGAATGTTGAATTATTGGCATTAGCTATAGTTTTTTTCTTGAACCTGATTTATCTCACAACAAAAGAAAGGAACTTTCAATACAACATTTCAATTCAGTGGAACCCAGCGCTTATAGACATCTTATAGACACTGGTTTCCACCTGATAACACTAGTTTTTAAACATATTTGAGACAGCTCAGACATGGGCACTGCTATGTAGAATTGTAAGTGTAGGGGTGAAGTACACCCATTAAGTTTTACAAGGAAAGCTTTTTTTTTCTTTATGCAAAAATATATCTTTTTCTTTAAGAGCTTGGAAAAGACGATCACTTTTTCCTTTGAAATTTTAATTTCAGCTCTTAAAAGAGCTTAGAAGACACACTTAAAATAGTTTGAGACTCTATGCTTAGCTGCAATTAAAACCTTCACCAAACTGAAAATGTCCTCATTGCTTAATGTTCAGCCCTGATGACCAGTCTGAGCTCCCTCTCATCAGGGATAAGTGCTTGGTCACATTAAATAAAATGGACAGAAATCCTGTCTTATCATATGTCTATCACTCAGCTCAACTTAGTCTCCATTCCAAAGGAACATCCTTTTTATATGGACACTTAATAAGCACTTCTGGCCTCTAGACTGATCTCAAGTTTCTTGTTTCCCATTCACTATTGCACAGGATTCAGTACAACTGGCACTGTAGCCTTTGTGCTGACATGCAGTGGTGGAAATCTCTGCAGTGTGAATGTCCAGGAGATATTGCTCCCCAGAAATAATGTGTCTATGGTGGCCACAGGAAGACACAGAAAGTTAATTTCCCATATTATCCACTGGAAAAAGCCGTTTTAAATGAGCAGATTTTAAAATTAACAGATAGAGAGTACATCAGAAAATTGTTCGTCTCTCCAATTCGTGTTCTTGAAATAGCACTTGGGGACTGATTTGTGATAATCTGGTGATTCACTGGAAAGAGCTGGAGGAACAATGTCCCCCCCTGTTGACAATGATAAGCAAGAATGAGATTTCTTATTGCTGCCGATGTACCTGCTGAAATTACTACTCAAATACTTTTTGCTATTGCTATTTTTCCTTCTGTTGTAATTAAAGCAACACCAGAACACTGCCTTCTGATGTGTCTCAATTAAACCAAAGTCAGCTTCTCCGTGCAATTCTATCCAAGAGGCTTACAAGGGGAACAAGAGACCGTATAATAACTTTAATACTATTTCGAAGCTTTTAGCACTTTCACTATTTAGTGGGGCCCTAATCTCAGAGAACTGCATTTCCAAGTACTCTTGAGGGTCCAGATGCTTTTCTTTTTCCTCATTATTAATTTAACTGCAATAGGATTGCTGGTTGATCCTAGATACTAGAGGTACCTACAAGGCAAGACTGCCAGCATGCAACCTGAGGATTTATCATGCAATGCCTCAGATAAAAATCCATTTTCTTTCAATAGCTGATTTGATGGAAGGAAAATAAATGTGTAAACATACTCCATGACCTGACCCAAAACTTCAGCCAGATTTGCAGATGTGATAGTAAGTGTAATTTGAATGCCAACATCAGGTTTATTAACTAGTAGTTGAGCAATATTTTCTTTCTCTGCATGCATAAATTGGGCTCGGCTGTGACTTAAGTCCTCAGCCAAGAGCCCAGTCCCTTCATGGATCAACAACTGAGACCTTGTGCCTGCAGAGCCATGACCTACTCATATCAGTCACAAGATATGGGGAAGGGAGCCTTCACCCTAGTCCTGCACACTGAAGTACTTGACTCATTAGAGGGAGTATGAAAGGTGATTATTGCTTAAAAGGACAGGGATTAAATTATTGCTCTGGGATATGTAGAACATTTTCCCCTGAAGACTTTTCTCTTAATCACCCAAGCTATGTCTCTATTGCTGTATAAAAGTCAGGCAGGCAAATGTCCACATGTTTAAGGACACTCTGACATGGCAAGTGAGATGGTATGGTACAAAACAGGGACAGGTAGCAAGATATCAGTTCAGTAATTCGGGTAGTCAGGAGACCAAATTTGAACTCAGTTTCTGGATCTCTTGTTAACAAAGCAGAGGCATGATAGGAATGCTCAGTAACCCACTGCACAGAACCATGGCTAATGTCACGGTCTTCAAACATCTGCCTTTCTGCCATGGCCACTTCTTCTGTCAGTGATACAGGGCTCCCTCCTTCCCCAGACTTTTCAGAGATGGATTGTCTTAGGACATTGATCCAATGTTTGGGCCATATCACTTGGAAATGTGCCAGTCCTAGCGGAGAAGAGGAAGAAAATGGCAAAAGGGAGGTGACAATAGATGTCAATAAATACAAAGGCAGAGAAGCTATGTCCATCTCTTGTCCAGTTCTACTGACATAGCTGTTTCTTTACTGTTTCTTTATAATCTGTTATATTTCTATCTATGCATCTATGTGTGTATGTTTTTTAATGCAAGTAAGAGGCAGTTTCATATTACAGCCAAAGGAAACTAGCCCCCAGCTGCAATCAAGTGGTCCCAACATTCTCCTTATCCTATTTCCTTAGCATTTGTCTCACTTGCAGGGAACCAGTTTCAAACCCTAAACTACACAACTGTACCCTAATTTCTGTCAGCTCAGGCCCCTGAATAAATTAACCATTGAACAGGACCTCATCATAGTGAAGCTCTGCTGGAACCCAGAAAGGAAGGTTCTTAACTGGGAGGCAGAAGGAGGAGCAGAACTGGCCTTTGTGTCAGCCATCAGCTATTTGTCAGGCTCAGCTGTACTTCCAAACACACTGTCATGCCAAGAAGATTTGTTGTACGTAACAATATCTACTATTACATACATACATTATGACTCAAGAAAGATTTATTCCTTAAGACTTGAAAATACAATTGATAAATGGATTTAGATACATGAGTCAATTTGGAACTGGAACACTTAGAACTTCTTAGGATGTGATGTCTATCCAGTCTTACCTTGAATCTCATGTCAAAAGTGAGATCCCAGCATATACTTGTTGCTGCCTTTTCAGTGAAGGAGCCATAAGTACACGAGCAGCAAGAAACCTCTGTAGTCTGAAACTTTTCCTTATCTGTTTAGAACACAGCTTCCTGGGCATATCAAGAGTAAATCACTTCTACAGGCTGAGTCTCTCAGAAGGTCGTTGCATTATTAATAGCTGGTTCAATTTAGCTAGTTAGACGAAGAATAGTTTCTGAAGTTAGATTGAATTCCAACCACCTTGTTTGGATTTATGTTATTTTTATCCACTAATTGCTTCCTGTGCATGGTTTACCACACAGATATAATGCTAAGATGAGCTGGTTTCTCACAGCCCCATCCAACCTGGCCTTGAACACCTCCAGGGATGAGGCATCCACAACTTCTGTGGTGGTTGTGCAAGGTATCCTCACTGCCAAGACATATGAGGTACACTCAGCCATTCTAAATGAGGAAAGCAGCCAGCACAAGGGCTGTCCTCTACCAAAAGGCTTCTTAACAATGAAATTTGTTCTAAGGAGAAAGTTTGAAAACTAAAAAGAATGCCTCAGCCACAAATCCCTTTCAAAAGGCAAAGAGAGTGGCAATTTATTACTGTCTACCCTTCTCTAGGATCAAGAATAAATACAGTATGTCTTTCAGCTACTTCTTTCTAGATAATATATTTATATTTATTATCTGTAACTGAAAAATATACAGCAACATTGTGCAATGAAGCCCTAGTGATACTGTGATATGTTCACTTACAAAACACAATAAATTTTGTGCCACCAGCAGATATATGGTTCCTGCTCTGAGGTTTTTTTTTGACTGAACAATTTCTTCAATGATCATAACCCTACATACACATATAATAAAATACTTGCACAAAGGATTTTAGCTGACATTTTAAAATACCTTAAGAAATGAAGAATGGTAATGATTTTTCTCCTTGCTATTTAATTCCATTAAAAAAATGCTCTAGATATTGACACGAAAAGCAGTGGATATGGAGATTCCAAGAAAGAGTAATAGCAGTATATTCACAGATACAGGGAAAAGAGATGACATTAGCTGTAATATTTTTTCTGGGGAAAGGGGGAAAGTGATGGTAATCTTGGGGAAAATAGACAATAAAGCAGTTTGAGTTCTCACAAGGTATAAGACTTCAAGCTTGAATATGTTGAGGCATTGTTGAAAAAGAAAGACTGAGATTTACTGTGGAGGGGAAAAAAAGAAACCATGCATAAAAAGCAGCCTGGGTCTGGGAATCCAGCAAGAAATTAGGGTCTTCTTGCATATTTTATAACCCATATCCCAAGACAAATAATAATGCTTTGAAAATGTTTGTTGCTTTCAGTTTTATTAAATTACAACAAGTTACTTTCTCATCAATCAATTAAATAAGCAAGACTAGAACTTGATTGTATATTCCTGGGTTGGTCTGCCATAAATCAAGCCCACAGTCAAAGAGTGTTTAATTATGTGTTCTACATACCGTAGTGCATGAAGGAATTTACCTATCAGGTCCTATTTTTTTGCTTCTTATTTGAAGAATTTGTTTCTCATTAACCACTGACTAGCCAGAGTGAACTTTCTTTTCAGCCCAGTATCAGGACAGAATCTCACCTGGAAAGATCCTAAGGGAAAGCTGTATGAGGGACAGCTGAGGTCACTTGGTCTGTTCAGCCTGGAGAAGAGGAGATTGAGAGGAGCTTTCATTGCAGCCTTCACCTTCCTTGAGAGAAGGAGGAGGGGCAGGCACTGATCTTTCTGGTGACCAGTGACAGGACTCAAGGAAACAGCATGAATCTGAGTCAGGGGAGGTTTAGGTTAGATAACAGGAAAAGGTTCTGCACTCAGAGGGTGGGTGGGCACTGGAACAGGCTCCCCAGGGCAGTGGTCACAGCAGCAGCCTGACAGAGTTCAAGCAGTGTTTGGACAATGCTCTCAGGCACGTGGTGTGCTCAGGGATGGTACTGGTAGGGGCAGGAGCTGAACTCGATGATCCTTGTGGGTCCTTTCCAACTCAGAATATTCTGTCATTCTATGTGTCCATTGACTCCATTAATCGTCAGCTTGAGAAAAGGACTCCATACCTTGCAGAAAGACAATTAATTTTCAGTCTGAATGTGTACACTTCTGGCTTTGTTTATCTTGAATTTGCTGTAATTGGCCCACATTTGTGAAGTGAGTACAAGATTGAGGAAAGCTTTTTATCAAGATTCAAGCAGAA
The DNA here is from genome assembly GCA_025920805.1 of Petroica traversi. Taxonomy (NCBI): domain Eukaryota; kingdom Metazoa; phylum Chordata; class Aves; order Passeriformes; family Petroicidae; genus Petroica; species Petroica traversi. Next base: position 9,978,824 of record JAHLSL010000015.1, on the reverse strand, counting down.
AACTTATTTTTAGAAAACAGAGGGCAGAAAAATCATGAAGGGTAAGAGCTTATTTCATCTATTGTGACAAGAAAAGCCACGGGATGCCTTCCAGTGCACCCAAGAGCAAAAATATCAGAAAAATATCCATTGTCCAGAATGGATTGTGTGCCCAAAAGGTGTCATGATATCCATTTTCAGTAAGCCTAGTAAATAGTTGGACCATAACCTAACCACCGTGGTTCACAATCTTTCTGTATTATCTATTCAAAAGCATCAGCCACCTGGGTTTTTTGCTTGCTGTTAGGAATTTTTAGCCTAATGGGTGATGACTTGTAGTCTGCCTGCACTTCCTTGTTAACGCAAACAATTGAGTGCATTGGGGTTGTTAAGGCTCTCAGGCTATTGGTAGATGTATCTCAGACGCCTAATGCAAGCCATTATTGCCCCTGAGGGAGCTTCAGAGATGGACTTAATACTTTGTAAGGACAAAGCTATTTGGGAATTCAATTCTAAGTTTCATAATCATAATTTCTCTCCTACTGATAGCCTAAGAAATATACTGTTAAGAACTATCCTCCCATCTTCTCTATTTGATCTTTTCAATATATTGTTCTCTTGAGAAGAAGACAGGAAATCCCTGTTTCCAGAGTTGCTCAGTGCCTAAAGGGTGATATACGACCACTGTCTTTAGTTAGTGAACCCCTGTGATGAGTAAGTCATGAGAGGAGAAGAAGTTTCTGACATCAAAACTTATAATGCTTAAAAAATAAGAGTTCCGTTAGATAGAATCCAAATAATTCATCATTTCTGACCCCAGCTTATGCATTAAGTACTTTAAAGGATAAGTAATCACAAGTTTTGTCCTGATCTTAAATTTCTTCTGTTATAAAAACATGCCTTTCAATGGGCAGAAAATCACAGCATTAAGAAACCTGTATCCTCTTTAGCCAGAGTTGGTGATGCTTCACAGATTTTGATTTCTTAGAAGTAGCAGGTCTTTAACAGGTTTGGCTGGTCCCAGATACTGTTATGTGTACAGAGAACAGATGTTGCTACAGAGCCCTTCAATATCAATGGAATATTCTTTAATAAATTTGAATAAGGGCACAAGCTCAAACTCTTAAGTCAAAAATAATGTATCAATTCTAATGCTTGCTAAAATCTTTATCTCACATATTTAGCTTCTGCTAATATTTATGAGCATGTTTGGAATCCATCGAGGTTTTTACTGAGAAACCTAATTCAGCCAAAGAACCAAGAGCTGCCACTAAACCTGTACCTTAACACTTTGTAGAACAGTGAATTGCATGCTCTTTTAATCAACTTCTAGCTTGCCACAAGAAAACCATATCCACACTCATAGAAGGTGATCTGAGAGCAGTAAAATTGTGCAAATAGTTCAACTTTTAGGGTGCCATGAAAGAATTACAGATGAATTTGAAATATTAATTTCAGATGCTTTTCCGAGCAATTAAGATTCTTGGTCTGGGAGGAGAATGGCCAGATCCAGCAAAGCATGAGATTTCCAAGAGGCATGAAGGACATATATGTTTCCATCTTGCACACCTGTAATTAGTATTTCTTGGTGCATCAATCTTAGCATGTAGTAAATGAGATGCTCAGGCTATTTTCACCCAGGTCAGTTATTGCCACACTTGGTAATTTGCTGGCTTCCATCAGCTTTGCATTTTTTACTGCTGATAGCCAGATGATGACTGCCCTTGCTAAAACTCAGGGTACTCTTGGATGAAAAAAAAGTGAGAGAATGCACAAAAACCCCCAGTGTTATGTTTCCCCCCAGAGCATAGGGAAAAGTGATGAAATCATCCAATTATTTCGTATGACTTTTTGGGACTGTGGAAGTTCTCCAGTAGAATTTTGAACATTTGCTGCATAGTAATGTATCACTGCTGGTATAGAAAAATGTGGGTTGTGAACTTCAGTATACCAAACATCTGTGATTTCCGTTTCTGGGCAGCTTCATATGCTCAATATTTCATCATATTCTGAGACATAAATTGGTTGATACATGAGTATAGGCTAGTTTAAATTCATAAGCGAGATATTTATTTACAGAATCCCAGGATAAGAGTTCTCCTATAGAATGTCCAAGATTTTAATTTGCCTCATATATGTGTCCTTGCCAAGGACATATCAGAAGCCAGATAAAGTCATTCAGAAATTCATTACGGCTCCAAGGCTTTGAGCTGAGATAAATCAAAGGCAGATTTTAAATTTGAAAGTACTAAGCACTTAATATCCCTTTGGTACTTGGCAAGTGCAATATGTTGAGGTTTTTCTCTGTGGAGTGGGAAAGGACTGCATATTTTCCCAAAACTAAATGTATCTTATATATTCTTTCATTTGGAGCAAATGAACTTTTTTCACTTTTAGCATCTTCATAATTTGTTGTGATTCAGCAAGGTACTCAAATTTAAGGCTACGGATAAGAATGTGAAGTCTATAGAACTACATGTGTCCCCAGCTAAGGAGCATGCTTATACATATGTGGAATTCACCCTTAATTAGTTTCTAGTCCTAGTAAATTCTACTTAAGGCAAGGAAGATACGGAGTACATCTTGGCTGGAACATTTCATTTACAGCAGGAACCAGGGTTGTCTTGATCTGGCCATGAATGTCCTGAGTAATTAACCAGCTTCATGATGACCCATCTCAAGTTGTTTATTTATTCTAAATGAGGAGAGAGAGAAGACTTCCAAATTGGGAGTTATCTTGACATTGCTAATACTAAAAAATAAGTTGCTGAGGAGAATGAAACAAAGAAAATCCTGAAAATAGGAATGCAACCACATAAGCAGAAAGAATGAAGTACCTTCATTCATAATCCATTTGGATTATCACATTGTGCCTCTCTACCTATTTGTTCTTGCAGATTAAACCAAATGAGATGTTTAAATTCAGTTTTTTTAATGGAGGGAGTCACTGCATTGTTTAGTGGAAAGAGTGAAAACAAAAGGATGGGTTAGCTTGGAAAATGTATTGATTGTGTTTGGGCACCTTTGTACATAAACTAGGAATGCTGACAGGAAAATAGAAAAATGCAGGAAATGGAACCCTCTGCCTACAAGACATTTCTCTCTGCATATGTAAGACTACACATGAAGAGAGGAGGCAGCTCTAGTGAATAAAATGAATAGAAAAATGGTAGATGAGTGAGTTTTAAGAACAGCTTTCTAAGCAAAATTTTACCGGATGCTAAATTAATTAGAAGTTAATGAAATTGGTTTAAAAAACATACTTATTTTTTACACACCAGCTCAAGTCATAGCTTCCTGAAATCTTCATTGCCACATCTTCCTTTCTCATTCTTCAAACCGGTAGAGAAACCTCTGCAAGTTGCAAGGATGTGTGATGCTTTTTGATTCTCTTCTACTTAATTTCTCTGCTACTCGGTTGTTCAAATCCTCTACTTCCAGTATTTTAAAGTACTTCCCCTAATAAAAAAAATAAGTCAGAAAACCACTGGAGTAAAAAGATAATTGACAAAGATAAATATAAGTGAATAAAGTAGTGAAAAAATAAAGAGGTATGTATACTTTAAATACAGAAGAAAACAGCTGTCTGGTGAATTTGCTTTCCCACAGCCAAAGCCATTTAGCTTGTGTTTAAGAATAATGGAAAATTGTAAATATAATTAATTAATAGAAACAGCTATCACTGGGGCTACTTAAGTAAAAAAAAAAACAACTGATGTGGTTAATAACTTGAGGCAATATAACATTTAATGATGGATACTTATAGGGAATTTTATGTGTTCCAAGAACTGCACTTACAGCAATTAATCCTTAGGACACCCCAGGGAGATGACTTTGTAAGAAATAGTTTCCCACTCAGTTTGCAGAAGGGGTTATAAGCATGGAAAAAAGCTGCCATTGTAATAAGCCCAAAACTAAATTATCACTTTGATAGGAACAGCAGGGCAAGAACTCTGGACATTCTGGTTTTCTGTTCTGCATTCAGGTCATAAAAGTGTCAGAACCAGAGTGATTTGGGAGATAAACACACACATTTATTTTGTGTGTGTGTGTCTGGGCACTCTGTTCCTAAGAGTAGATCTCATACACTGAAGTCCCAGAGAAAAAAATATATCTAAAGAAATATTGATTACATTTTCAGGCTGGAAATCCATAGTTTTCCTTCATAATTTTCAATGCCATGACAAATGGACATCTAAGCTAAATTAAGGTTAAAAAATAAATAAAATTTGGGTTGTTTTGTTTCTTTATTTCAGAAATAGTAGGGAGAGAAGAGTATTTCTTTGCTGATGTTTTGAGGATGAAATAAGAGCTGGCATAAGTTGAAAATGTCTCATATTTTCCCTTGGGATTTTAAGCATCAGTGGTTCATTTGAACCACAGAGGATGAACAACAAAATAGAGAGAATGTGAAAAAGGGCAAAAGAGAATATAATCAGAAAGGGAAGGAAAGAAACTTAGCTTGTTATTTAGAATTCCTGCATTGTATTTGAAATACTCACTCTTTTCCCCAACAGACTCATATAAGCAAGTCTTCAACCTTACTGAGGCTCACACAATAATTTTATATGTTCCCATTTACAAGAATTTTATTGAACATAGCAATTATAGACTATTATCTTTATTACTAGCATGGGGTAAAAGTAGTAGACCAACCTGCCATTATAAAGACAACAACAAAATCATTCCTCCTTCAAACAGATTACACATTCTTTTTAATGTGATGTGTAAAATATTATAATGAGTATAATTCTGAGTTGCAGTGATTTTCCTGATTAAATGGTGGCGTATACAGAAACTTCAAAGACAATTTTTTTCTTGTAACTCTTACATTTAAAATAACCAGAGTTTTAAAGCAAGTTTAACAGAGAATTATAACGGACACGGTCATTTTTATTCAGTGACAATTAATAATTTTTTTTAAACATCAGCATTCCAAAACAAGTAAAAAGGAAGAATCTGACATTGCTATAGCTGTGTCTCCTGAATAATAAAAATTGAATTATCCTGTCATGAATGTTATTGATAAGTCTGTGGACTTCAGATTATATGCTCAGAATGTTTATAGTGACGTTTTCGCAGTTCCTGCATAGGAGGGATGTATAACAGTTTTTCTTAGGTAATATTCTCTGTCAGATATGCTCAGACATTGCTTTTTTTTTTTTTTTATTCTTCCATTCCAGCTGGATTCATAATCCATTCCTGCAAAAAGGACAATACAAAGGCCAACCATACTGTGAAAGCAGAAAGTGACTCTTGAAATCAAATCACGGTTTGAAATACAGCTATTCAATTACCATCATTTTTTCCTCAAAGGAAAAAAAAAAAAAAAGGTGTGCAGGGAAAGAAAAAGGAAAAAATATTATTATGATTGCCATGAGGCTGTGGGCTATATGCAATTTGAATCTATTCTGTAGTATAGTAGCTCCCTTAGTTGGCACTTCTATTCTTTTATTCTACATCTGCTCTCATAGGGAGAAAGCAGTCATGATGTATCCACAATAACTCACAATGATACCTATTGCAATGACAAGGCCTTTCCCAGATAAACAGAAAGCAGGAGATGTCAGATTTCTTATTTTTACTCTTTTGTCACCTATGGTCTCTGAGAAAGAAGCTAATAAAAAGTTGGAAGTCACAAACTCTCTGTTGTGCATGAGCAATGAATCCTCCTCCTAATCTAGGAAGATAAAGTTCCCTTACAGCCTTAAAATAATTTGAAGAAAGAGCCAGAAGCCAGAAAGATTAATTAAGGAACATAGTGGAAATATCTGTGTGGGGTTGCTACAATTCTAATTAATTAGAGGCAAATTTGGAGGGAAAGAGAAAATAAACCTAACCCCTGGTAGCAAGGAATAAGAAATCATCATTCTTACTACTGGTGTTCAAGTAGCCTCACAAGAGAGGAAGCAAGTTCACAGCTGTGCATAAGAAAACCAAGAAGAAATTCTACTGAGCATAGAGAAACTCACTCTAGGGACAATATGGTTGTAACAAAAACCAAAAGAACATCTTAGAGAAAGAACCACTAAACCCCCCCCAAAATAGAGTAATCCCCCAGGACCTATCGTAGCAGAGATGCTGAGGCAGTGAAAGAGGGAGCTTTAGCAGAATCCATCCTTAACAAAGGAACAAAGAGGTCCAGTAAGAGAGGGAAACCGCTGAGCAAATGGCATACAAAACATCTGAGCTAGTTGCTGTGTCCTAACAATGGGTAATTTGGAGCAACTAGGGAATACTTGCAGTGCCAAGACTGATGCAGAACTGCACTTTGTGGTGGCTTATTGGTTTCGGGCTTTTTATTTCTTTTCTGACTTTTATGTTTTAAAATTTGTATTTTAAGAAACTTATTTTTAGACTGAGCTGAATGTGGTGATGAGCACTCTCAGACTGCTTGTCAGAAATGCCCAGGGCTCATCACTAAGATATTACCAGACATTACCCCAGTTCTTTCTTCCTTATGGAGCAACGCATCACAATACAGTGAGGATTGAGGGCAGAAAGCTTGGCCAAGAGAAGGATTCCTGTAAGGGGGCATTCCCAGGAACCACTGGTATTTGTGGTTCACATCAAAAATATCCTGAAGAAATGAGCAAGATATAAACGCTGCATTCATCAAACAGAAACTAAGGAAAATTTTGTTTCCTCTTTCTCCTCTCCCTCCCACAATTTTCCCCTTTTTTTCACCCCTTTTTGAGAGAAGTTCTTTGGATTGCAGGGCTAGTTAATCTCAGAGAAGAGGCCAGATTTTGCTGGTAAGACCTATAACTCTTTCTTTGCAAATCTCTTTGCTCCATATTTCTTGTATCTCCAAGACAAATTAAATTCTCAAATAACATGCTTAGGGCTGGTGTTAGCTGTAAAAGTCCTGATCCTCCACTGATGTAAAGCATAAGAAAAATAAGCTCAGCAGGAGCAGGCTTGGGGGAGGGCTTCTAGTCCTCCTGCGTAACAGCAAGTCCCTGCACTTCACATTCACTGCCATTTGTTTCTGCAGCACTTCAGCAACATGTAATTCCTTATCCTGCAGGTGACAGATATCTTTGGTGTTATTGCTGCTCTGTGGGCAGTAAATCTCCACTCAAATATAAGCCTAGGTCAAACCATGTGACAACTTCTTTACTTATTTGCATCACTGTAAGGCAGCCTGGCAATTATACAGAAAGTATGTTACCATAGCAACACAGGGAAACTGCAGCATCTAAAAAAAATAAGACTGCAGAATTACTTAACATTTTATTCTCCAAAGACTTCAGTATTCTGAGTTTAAACTTTGCACAAAAAAATCATAACAAATGGTGCCTATTTCATAAATAGAGCTTCCTACATCTTTTAGAAGTAATTGCTTCTTTTCATCAAAGCATTTTATATTTTCATCTTTGTAGAATTACTGAGCACAGAGTTTAATGAGTAAAATACTCCTCTATCCCTTGTCCAGAATTTTTTTATTTTTGCAAAAAATACCACTTATTAGTCAAGTCAAACACGGTAATTATTTCGGCACAGTTAATGCGTAAGTCCCCTCACACACCTCCCACACAAATGACTGCAGACAGCTCTGACAGCGCCTGAGTCTTGGGAAAGCTCTGGAACAGCACAAAAGAATAGCTGACATTTTACTCTGCACAGGATGGGAAGAGCCAAGCAGTCTGAATCATGAAAAGGGACACGAAAAGGTAAGAGGGACACAACTATCCAATGTCCAAGTAATGGGCTAACTTGACCCACCAGCTCAAGATAAAAAACTCCCTGGCTCCTAGCATAAGTCACAAGGTTCCTTCTGGCTTAGTGCCTGATCCAAAACTGAGGCTCAGACAATCAAAGATGGCTTTATCATCCAAGTCCCACCAACTGCACTGGATGTCACGTGTCATATGTTTTTAACCTTTTTGTCATGTGCTGGTGATCAGAAAATGGAGACAGTGCTACTGCAGACCCCTCATAGCTCAGGTTTTTGTAATAATTTAGTATAAGCTATTGCTGTCATATTATTACTATACATAGTGGCAATACAATAAAGAACACATACAATATTCATGAAATGCAAATAAGTGAAAAAAAAAAAAAATCACTGTATCCCAGGATGTTTTCTCTAATGCTGCTATAATTTCATCTCACTAACATGGTCAATGCATGTAAAGGCAAAAGCTGTTTAGTTGCCTAAGAGTTACTCTGTTCTTCAGAACAGAACAGAAATAATTATAAGCATACATGAAGCAGTCATAGTTTTAGGACACCTTCCTTGCAAACCGAGGGCCGGCAGAGAGCCCTTTTTGACAAAAATGGAACTGTGTGACACAGATACAGAATTTTAGAGGAGCCCATTAATGCATGACTAACACTCTCCACTGAGGTGTATACTCTGGCTTAAATTCTTTTTCTAAAAGATTTGACAGTAGTAGCAGTCTACTTAAAAATCTGATTCTGTAAAACACAGTTTATTTGTTCATTGACACAGTTAATAGAAAAATACATATTGACATCTGAAGATCAGATTTTAAAAAACAAAGTCATGCTGTGCAGTGTCTCTGATCTACATTCCATGCCAATTAACCTATATATTTCAATTGAAAACAGATCTTGCTTCCTTATCAAGAAGCTTAATTGTGTTACCTATATTGCATTTCTGAAATAGATTATAAAGTCCAGTCTCAAGTCTTTGTTAACACCATTAACAAATAAAATTCACAGGGAGCTGATTAGGATCAGATTCTCTAAAAATGTCCAAAGCATTTGCACAAATAAAACATACACAATTCAACCACCATGGCATACCCAGAATTATCCATTGCCTTACTATGTACAATAAGCGTACAACAAAAAATTCAAAATAGTCCACCTATCTGTAGTAAAATTCTGGACCTTAAGGACAAAAATAAAACAGAACATAAAGTAATAGCTCAATAAAAACTCAGAAATAAAAACAGCGAGGATATGCAGATTTTTGTTCCAAACAATAAACCCAATGAACAAGAACCAGAATGCCAGGCACAGGAAAGAACAGAAGCAGCAAGAGGAGGAGAGGTTACACAAGTAGATGCTTGATGTTGTCAAGGAACCTATTGACATGTCAACTGGAGAAACAAGACAAGAGCCATGAAAAGAAAGCAGTGAACATGAAGCAGCTCGGTCATTAACAAGCAACAGCCAACTAATGGGAAAAGACAACCAGGTACCAGGGAGCCAACTGAACTAAAAACTGCCACAATGGAAAAGTGACAACCTGGCAACACTGAGAAGAAAGCAACAATCAGCTTCACATATGAACAAAATTAGAAGAGGAATTGAGAGGAAAAAGCAGGATGAAGGGAAGCCTGAAGGTAAAGTGAAGGTAAAGTTTTGGCCACATTGCAGACATTATTTGAAACTAATTCAGTTTTGACCACAGTTTCATGTGGTTTAGTGCAGCATTCACAATGAAATGAACAGATTTCCAGGTACAAAAAATCTGTGTTCCTTCTGGAGAAAATGAGGTATCATCATAGGAATAGAATTATTTACCACCTCAGACTTACTGCTTACCTATTCCTGTTTGTAAAAGTGCTGAACTGAGTGATATTTTTGTTCATAGGATAGGATTGCTTTCATATTACATCTGTACTTCACATCATGCCAAGCCCCCAGTAAAACCACATGTCTAAGCAAAGAGAGGGAGGAAGAATGACACAGAAACATCAACATGGGAAGTAAGGAGTCAAGCAGGTACAATTCCCTGCCCTGCCACACCCTTCTGGTGTAAAGTTTGATAACCCAGTTTAGGCAGTCCAGCTCCTTCCAATATACCATGGTTCAAAGTCTTGGCATGACTTTCCACTGGGCTGTGCAGGTGATGCACAAGTCTGCATTGGGATACCTGTATGCTCACAGTGCAGTCACACTGGAAACCTTCCTATCTGTTGCATGAAGATAACAATCTGCCACATGCTATAAAAATGCGATTTGGGCAGAGATATACATGGGAAAGAGCTAGTGAAATATTAGTTCTGTATATCCTCTTTATTCACAGAGCACAAACTGTTGAAGAATCTAGTGGATGTAGGCTGAAACGAATGTACAGCCACCTCTACAGAAAACATATGGCTAAATTCAATCTTAGTGTAAACAAAAATACTCTATGTTTCACACCATTTTTTTTCCTTCTTTTTATTTCACACTTTTCCCAAAAGCTGAAAACTATCGTCAAAGCCCATCACAGATGAAGTCATTTCTGAAGCCAAGATATGCATTTTTTAACGCCATCTTATCTTTTCCCATATGTCACTCCATCTATTTCTGTTGCTCTTCTTCACCTTAAGATGATTATGCATCTGGTAATTCTCTCTCCAGCAAAGCCTGATTCATCTGTAACCACGTAAGGATAGATTCCATGATGAAATCTTTAACTGAGATGGTTTGGAGGAGGGAAACTTCACAGTTTCCTCCAAAGACATTTTTTCAAAGCATTCCACTTCTGGGAAAAAAAAAAGCTCTCTGAAGCCTGCAAGGAATTAGCATAATAAATAATACAAACCCTAATGCCAAAATAGCAATATAGAGAAGATTGTTTCTGGACAGGTTTTCTTTGATTCCCCTGTGAATTTTTTCTCCTTTTTAAGGACACTCTTGAGAGTATTAAGTTATATTTTACTATGTCTGTAGTAATTACAAAAGTATTTCACCCATTTTAACAGACATCTTTCCATATTGACAATTTTTTTTTTTTTGTAACCTGTATATCCAGTCTTTTGACACTAAATCAATGTTTTCTCTATCATTTACTTTGAATATTTGGAACTCATGGATATGTTTTACCATTTCCATAAGAAATATTTTACTTACGCTGCTAAATTCTTAATACTTAAAACAGGTCATTATATAACTATATTGTTTGAATTATTCTTATTTTTAATACACCTGGTAGTCCTTCAGCTGGTTTTTTCAGAACATGTGGTATTACTCTTTTCAAATAAATGTGAATTAGTTTTTGTCAGCTGATTTCATAGAATGAGTTAAAACTCTGAAATTAAATTGAAAGTTATTTCATTTCATCTGCTGCAGTCTGTGCAGCCACTGATTTTCTACCTTACTTTTAAATGAACAATTCAAAACATGCCTAATAAAAAACAACTTTTATAAGAATCATAACTCTTCCCGCTCAAAATGGTTTTATGTTTAGAGAGATGGGTTTTGCTACAATTCTGTTATGCTTCAAGAAGAAGAAGTTAAGTGTATGGAAGTCTCATGATTATCTTGCCTCCTCTACCCCTTTCTTCTCTACTCCAAATTTCCTAATCAGTACAAACAGGTGTGTTTTTCTCCCATTTTCAATCAAGTGACAGGTTAAGTGTTCACCCTGAACACAACTGAATACCATAAATTCTCCAGAGCAACAAGTCTCCCAGGCTCTGCTTCTTCAAGTGTTTCCTCACTTGCTCCCTTGTTCTCCCCTGAAATAATTTTGGTATGTACTTTTCTTATTTCTAGTTTGTGTGTGCACATATGACAAAGAAATTTTGTAGAGAATCTCAATCTCTGCCATTTTCAATTCATAATTAATTCATTCCTCTTCATTTATTAATGAACTAATTTCTTGCTAAGGTTAAAGTTACTCAAAAAGGAAAAAAGGCAGAACTTTATCAGTGCATGAAGGGCTCCCAGACATCAGTAAAGAAACCTGTTTTGGTGGCCTAAATCCCATAGGAATCCTACACTACAGCAATTAATAACAGAAGCTGAGTGTTTGGGAGAACTGGGACCTGACATCTGTTTTGGACTCCTGGCACTTCTTGGACTGTTTGCACTTCTTCTTTGTAAGCCATGTTAGTCTATTTAAACTCCTTAGTGGAGGAAAACTAAAACAAACTTCTCAACCATTCCTCTATAAACATCCACAGACAAAATCTTTTTTTCACAGCTTTTGAAGATGTTCCTCCCCACCTTAACATGTGTGGATAGTATTTATTTCCTAGGATCACAAAAGCAATTATTTGAATTTGTATCCAAAACACCTTTTATGATCATTAGCATCCCAGAATATGAAGCTCAAGACTTCAGGTGCCTAAATCAGGAATTATAAAGGCATAGCAGGCTTATGTCCCAGTGCAACTCTTACCATGTTGGAGCCGTGCAGTTGAGCAGGTTTGGCTCACAATTTACAGATATAAATTCTCTGTATACAGTCCAACCAATACACTGAGCTGCACATCCTTTCCTATATATTGAGGGTAAGGGGAAGATATTCTATCCATACTACTTGCAGAGGTGTTTTTGAATACTGCATGCCACTAACCACATCTGCTGGATTTTGCATGCCTCCTGCTCTCCCTTACCCTCTTGTATGATTGAATGTTACACACTGATTTCAGATCAGGCTCACTCTCTTTTCACTAAGATTACGTTCTCATTTCTAAGTTCTCTTGGAAAAATGGGTCTTTAGCTCATCTGACTATGTGATATGCACATTTCTGAAACAAAAAATAAGGTCAGTCAAGGTCACCATTACTAATAGAGCCTATTCTAAAATTATATAGCCCAGATGTGATTTTTTTTTTCTTCTTTAATCAAATGTAGGACAAGAGTAAAGAGTACTTGAATTGACACATTAATATAGGAGGCGGACTGTGTGAAGAAGGAATTAGAGTTATAATCAAAGCCTGCTGCATAAGAGCAGATTGCTTCAGCTATGTTCAGAGTGGAGTATAATTTGATCTGTCTATCCATTTTGATTTCTTTATTGCTCTGTTACTGAAGACTTGTATTGTATTTCTATACACAGACACACAAGCTGTAAGGGAGAGATCATAGTTACTGTTGGCAAGGAAACAAGTTACTGGGTGCTGAAATTCACATTTCAAATTAAAATTATACTAGCATTTGAGTCAATTCACACTTTTAATTGTCAGTGAGTTTTTATTTGTATATAGTTAGAGCAGGAAATTGTTAATTGAGCTAATGTATTTGAAGGAAACTTAATTATTCATTAGTGTTGAACTTGGGGAAAGATACAAGAAATAAATTGTTAAAGAATGTATGGCCAGTCCTGCACAAAAATCAAGCACATAAAATTGCACATTCCCATGGCTTTCAGTAATTTCTGAGGAACTAAGACATCAAAACCCAGCATTTTTGTTGGTTTCTGAGTTAAATTACTCCTATAGATTGCACTTGAACTGTCTGCCTTCCCACAGTTTCTGTCCATAAAGAAAACCATTGTAATTTCCCTTTCTCCTAAACTTGATCATGTTATATTCACATGCAACCTTCCTCATACCCCTCTGTTGCAGTCCCTTCAAGTTTTCTGCAGTTGTTCCAAGAAATTCAGCACCTTTATTTCTCCTTATGTTTTAGGACAAGCAAGAAAAGACCCTGGAAATATCCACTGGATCAAGATTTTATAGACCTAACAGCAAAAGTGAAAGAAAATGTTTGCTTCTTATGGCTCTTCTGAGGGCTTCAAAAAGCTGCCAGGAAGGGACAGTCTTTGTGTACCACACATCACCAGGATACTGACAGCATTTTCCTGCCAGGTACTTTTTGTTAACAGAACAAAGTCCAATTACATGGTCTTTAACCAAATTTCATTGTTCCTAGATGGAAAGACTTGAATCTGAGCCGAAGTGCAGTGCTTTCTAGAGTAACTTTTTTGGTTTTCTTTCATACAGCAAATAAAGAGATTCAGTAGAGATTACTGAAAATGTTATCAGTTTATGTGAAAACATTAAATGTGAGAATATAAAGTGTGGCAGTTCAAGTGATAGGTGGAACAAGTCATCATTCAAAGTTTTCCACCTATAGATCAGTTTGTCATATGTATCTTATTAAGATATTATAACTGAAGAAACTGTAATTCACTTCCCATGCTGTTCTCATGGTAAAGCTGGAAGAGTCTGGGAATGTATCATCTCTGCTTCAACCACTTTTGGGAGTTACATGCATACTGTATAATGAGAATAAAACTTCATGTTGTATTTTGAAAATGGCATTTATGGTCTATTTATGACTTCACAGTTCAAGGTCATTTACAGGGATCATTATCACCACTTATTCTGCCAATTTTTTCGATAGTTTGACATAGTCAGCTAGCAAGGTTTCTGAAAGTATTAAAGCACAAGTTGCCTTAGTTTAAAATAGATGACAACTTAGATACATTGTTGAAATTTCAAATTAGAAAAAAACACATGGTGTATAATTTATAGACATAGAATCACAGAATATGCTGTACTGGAAGGGACCCACAAGCGTCATCGAGTCCAGCTCCTGACCCTGCACAGAACCATCCCCAAGAGTCACACCAGGTGCCTGAGAGCATTGTCCAAACACTTCTTGAGCTCTGTCACGCTCAGTGCTATGACCATTTCTCTGGGTGGCCACAGCACCAAGCCTGACAGAGTTGGTTCCAGTACCCACCCACCCTCTGGGTGAAGAACCAACCTCAACCTCCCTTGGCCCAGTTTTACCCTGTTTCTTTGAGTCCTGTCACTTATCACGAGTGAAGAGATCAGTTCCTGCCCCTCCTCTTCCCTTTATGAGGATGCTGTAGACTGTGATGAGATCTCTCCTCAGTCTTCTCTTCTCCAGGATGAACAAACCACTCTTCATAAGGCTTTCTCTCCCGAACTTTCACCATCCTTGTTGCCCTCCTTTGGATGCTCCCCAATAGCTTTATGTCTTTCTTACATTGTGACACCCAAAACTGCACACAATATTCAAGGTGAGGCTGTCCTGGTGCAGACCTTTCCCCTCATGAAACCCTGAAGGCTGAGACAAATGTCTGCATTGTCCTAGAGATTTTTTCAGTATCTCTCTGAATAATCTTTTTCTTTATTTTACCGGACATAGAATTGAGACTGACAGGCCTGTAGTTTCTGGGGTCCTCTTTTTTGCCCTTCTTGAAAATCAGGACATTAGCCAGTAATATTATAAAACACAAGAGTATATAATTGACTAACAATTTTAAGCATTTTTTTTGTAAAGATGCCTACATTCCTGAAATAAATTTTAAATTCTGTATGGAAAATGGCTCTTCTAACTTAATGTCTTTATACAAAACAAATACTCCTTGTAATTTTAAGCTCAAATACAATTTTAACTTTTTTCTGTTGTTGTTAAAAAGAGTATATTTTTTTAATAATGAACTAGAAAGAGATGCTTAGGAACAAGCTATTTAATCTTACTACATGTGGGAAGATGAGTCTAAATCTCTTGAACATTTTTCAGTCAGCAATATGTTGCACACTTATTATATTATGAGCTTTATTTCATCTGAACAGAAGGAAAAATCTGACTGATTTAACTTCATTAATTATGCATAGCCACCAGAAAAATTTAAAGGGTAGAATTATTAGAGTTTTCCTGTTCCGTCTAGGGAAATATTTCCCCTCTATTTTCAGGAAGCTGAGCAGAGCTACCCTACAATAAGTATTAACCTCTTAGCATCTACAATAATGATACATTTTCTTTCTCTTCTCCTAATAAAAATAATTCAGGTGTTGAATACTTTAATTATTACTTCTTAGCACTAATGGCTCTTTATGCAAGTGGATCTAATAGTACTGAATTTTGAATACTAATATATCCATATAATTCCAACAATGAGACTATCTCACATCAGGTACCGTGCAATGCTGTGAATCTTGTAATTTTTAGCTTTATATGTCTACAAAAAACCCTTATTTGCCTACAGATGATCAGTAGAAATAAGGGATGGACCAAGTACTTTAAATATATACCTTTTTTTTAGTAAGAACTAGCAAGTAAGACAAACAAAGTATTTGTATTTGAATGTAAATACAGACACTGGCTAAACCAGACTTAAACTTCACCATGTGAACATAGAAAATCTCAGTTAGTTTAGTGTGGTTCCTTGCTGCAGTTGTCAAAGGTGCCTCACAACTTAATGATGATGAATTTAACCTAGTCACGTTCTCAAGGGACTTCAAAGCACCGAACACATCAATTTTAAAAGGAAATGCTTTGTTCTTTCAGGAATACCTATAATATTTTTCCAGCTACATTCATCCCTGAATCCCAGTGCTTTGTAAACACTACTGAACATAGCACAGCACTTTGTTAGTGCATGGAGGTGCAGACAAATGAACCAAACCCATCACACAGGGATCATTCTAGCCAGAAGACTGGCAATTGCTGTAGGCAACTTTTATAATTAAAATAGCTAATAATAAATAACAAATCATTCATTCCATCTGCACTGCCAGCTACTAAACCAAGTCTTCTTTCTGTTGCATTTCTCTTTAACCTGATTTAGCCAGCACCCTGTGGGTTCAATCCTACTGTGCTCAGGAGCCATGGGCAGAAGTGTGGGTGCCTGAAAAAGCTGAGCAAAGGAGGCTCTTGCTGAGTCTCCAGCCTTCAGTGAGAGTGTGGGATTCTGTGTTATTGGTAAGAAATCAAGCAGCAGGAATCCAAAGTGTTTTCTAGAATAGCCAAAATGTTTTCCAGCCCTGAAGGTATACTTTGATTTCTCCTTACTTTGAATGCTTTTCCTGACCCTACTGAAACTTCCCTTTCTTCTCTGCTGTTTCACTCTGCTTTCATCAGACTTCTCACAGTAACCAGTTGCTCTATTTGTGAAAGATAATTTCAGGTTATGTTGGTACATCTAGGAGAGATGATGCCCCAGAGAGAAAGCTACAGAAACTTTTGCTGTGTGTGATTTTGTGAACACCTGCCCACTTCAGTACGCGTAAGGGCACAGTGTTTTCCTCTTTCCTCTCAACCAACCTCAAACCAGATAAAGGGAATGTTTCTGGAAAAAAAAAAATTGCAAAGCCCTATAAATTAATTTCAGGCCAAAGAAATTTGGGTCTCCAAATTATAGGCAGCAACTGTTATTGACTCTGCAGTGGATGGTTCAAAAAGGAGATCTCCTTGCCTTTCTACTCATTTCAGTTACCTACAACAAATTAATAAGTAAAAAAAGAAATCTAAATAAAATATGATACTTGAAAAAAAAACAAAAAAGATTTTTTGTAGAATCAGAAAGTTCCCAAGATCTGAAGAGAATTTCAGAAATTACAGTGGAATACACCAAAACCTAGGTGTATTCACACATTACCTGATTGATTCATGGAATAGTCACTAAGTTGATGGAATAGCTCTGAAGGATTTAAAAAGATTATACCAATTAACTTAGCTTAAATCCTGGCAACATATTAAATTCATCAAAATTATTACACACTTCAGAATTTATAAAGTTATTTAAGTAGAATACAGATTGTGTATTCTGTTACAAAATAGAAACAGCTGACTCCTTTTTTGCTTTTCAATAAGCCCTGGATTGAAAATTAATTCTTTGCTGGTCCGGTTGTCTGCACATTTTCTCTCAACAACAATAACCCTGCTCTCAGGAGTGTGTGTTTTCCTTAAAGTAGAGTCTCATTGAGAAGCAATGCACTGATGTATTTGGTGGAATTTGGTGCTCAGCATATGCAGCACTCAGATGTGCTGCAAATAGCGTACATACAAATCACCTCTAAACTTGTTCGTTTCAGTAGTGTAAAGAAGCAACATTCTGAACAGATTTTTCAAAGCATTCATGACATTAAAAAAAAAATTTATCTTCTATGACTGTTAGCTCTGCCTTAGTATCACAGCAATACAAATTTCTGTCTTCCTAAACTTATGGAAACTTACTTTTTATTCTATTACAAACAAGATTAACCTCAAAAGTTAGTATCTTTTTATTATTTACTTCACTAAAGCTGGGCTCTAACTACACTAGTGCTCAAAGTGGAGCCAGTCAGCCAGCGGTTCAACTGTTCTGTCAGCAACACAAAATCTTTTAAACTTAAATTGCTAAAAAGTCTGTTTAAAGACATGTCGAACTATTAAGTGGGGAATAGAATACTGAACAGGAGCCACTGTTTGCTGATTAATGATGGGCAAGAGATATAATTTCCTACCCATGAAAACAGCAAATTTTTTAGGACTTGCATTGTGATACTAATGCCTCATAATTTGCAGAGCACAGCACTGCATAAAAAAGACATAACTGGGCTGAAGTCCATAGGCCTTTGCCAGGCAAAAACCATTACTCAATTAAAGACCAGAGAATTTAGCACAGAGACCTTTACCATTTGTCGAATATGCAACAATGTATGGTTTTCTTAAACAAGAAAATTTGACAGTAACCAATTTTATTTCATCTTCCCATCTGATAAACAAGCAAGTATAAATGTTTGTATCCCTTCTATAATTCCCACTTCTGGTGCAACTGTAAATACTGTGAAGAGATTTATAAAATTTTAAGACTTTCTGAGTTCCTGTTTGCCATCTGTCTGCAATGATATCTTGGGGCAATACGTGATAGTGTTTAATTATGCATTGAAAAAAATTATAAGTATTTTATACTTAGCTTCACGTTGAACTGATTGAATGTTCCCTTGCTGTCAGCATCTTGGAACTGTGAACATGAAGGACTAAAAGAGACCCCAGGAAATAATCTAGATTAATCTCCTCTCAGAGGAACATAAATACCACTTACTGTCAACTAGAAGGACGCTCTAGTCTGTGACTCATCAGTTTTAAGTTACATACAATGGGCAAACATCACCTGATATTTTTTTTTTTCTGAAAACAAATTGAAGCCTTTTCTTATATTCAGTAAGGATTAAATATTGCCTATTAAGTTTAAATTGCAAAAGGAGGCCACTACAGAAAATAGCCAATTTCATTTAGCTTTACATCATCAACAGTGCCATACCATGATTCCTGAGTAGCATTTAGCATAATTTCAGCTTCAAGTTTTAATGTCTTTAAAGTCATTGCAATAATTCTTCCCAAGGGGCAAATTCCTGCTATTTGTAAAAACACACATAAATTTTTGCTGCCTTTCCTACAAAAGAATGCACAACAGATAGTGCTGACTTCAAAAACCATAAAAAAATTTCCCAGAAAAATCTCTGATGGGAAAGCAGATAAGGCAAAAGGACTATGAATTTAAGTACAGGCCAAATTCAATATTCAAATGGATTTTGGATCCAAGATAATTTTCTGGGCCGGAGCCCATTCAACTTCAGGGAAATGCGAAATTTTTTGGCTCATCTAACAAGATGAACAAGCCCTGAGATATCTGGAAAGGTTTAGTTGATTTCTCTATACATACGGAAACAAGCTCTGTGGAAGCAAATTTCAAAGTATGGAGCCATTTTCTGAGTCAGAACTGATACAACATACCCAGGACTTTATCCTGGGTGATGATGGATAGCTTCATCACTCTGAGTATTTCCAGCCCTTCACTACCAAATCTGATCTGCCCACCAACTGCCTCTCTGAGAAATGCACAAAACTTCGTGCACAGCAGTCCCTTCTGCCTCAATTCATTGCTACCTAGTTTCTGATGATGTATATGCATTCTTATGTTTCATTCTTAAGTCTTCCAGTTTGTACCTGTATCCAGAATCAAAATGTTGGATTTTACACAAGGATGAAGAGAATATAATAATCTAAATATTTTGGTCAAATCTTGGAAATGCTACTGTAGCTTTTTCAGGAAAATTTGTGTGCTTCATTCTTTAACTGTCCTTTGTAGGTCAGTCTCTCCTCCTGGGAAAGCACCTATTTTCACACAAAAGTCCTGTTTAGTCAAAAACCATTTCTGCAGTGACGGTGCCCAGGTGTAACATTCCATCAGCCATCACACCAACAACAGCAGAGGTTAAAATTTTAATTCCTGTTAGGATGTTCATTTTATAGTCTGCTCTTTATCATTCTACCCTCTAAACCTCTTTTACATTAAAGGATGCATCTCAAGAATAGAGCCAATGCAGGGGAGCATAACATAGGAACCATTTACAGCCAAGGCTAAACCAGTCCTTACCTCATTAAAGTTATGCTTTGGCAGCTTCTAAAGTCTATCAGGAAAGGAACCTTGCAAACTAAACCGTGTAAAATAACTCAGCACAAAAATAAGAACTGTTTGGTTGAGTCCTAGCTCTGCATCTTTCCAATTTAATCAGACTCCTCATGTTAATTTGGCTTATTTTTCCTCTGGATTCCTTTTTTGGTGTTTAAAAAGAGAGAAGGTGAATAAATATTTATAATAGACATTTTATTTAAAATTAAGTGTGCTGGTGAAAAGAACCAGGAGGACTTCTGATGGAACTCAGTACAAAAAAGCTCCAATTTTCCCCTAAGTTCAGCAGAATTTCACAGGAGTTACCATTTTTCCTAACATGAGATCACCTCATCAAAACAATCACTTTGCAGAATGGGCTCCACCCGTCTAGGCGCACCAAAACCAAATTCATACCACTAATGTCATTGTATCAAAAATATGACTATATGTAATGTTTAAAAATAAATACATAAGCATATACTTTATATATATATTAATCATATATATATATATATATCAAGTATACATAAGGATATACTTACGTATTTTGAAATAAATACGTAGATTAGTTAAAGCAAAATATTATTTATTACCCAAGCCACTGAAGAACCAAGAATGTTGTATGTTTCACAAAAAACATAGTTTTTCCTAGTTTTCCTCCTTCCTTAAGTTTCTTCCAAAGTGACTGAAAAAGTTCTTTCTTTGTCTCCTAATTAAAGTATACATCTTTATGAAGGGTCTCCAGCCCCTTGCATAGTGTCTGTATCCCTGACAGCTCCATCCATACACTGAGGCCCAGCAGAGGGTAGAACTTGCTGTCACAACATGTTTTAGATTTTCAGACTCAAATTAGGCAGGCTTCTTGGGTTTAGTAATGAATTGCCCTTGATCAGTGATCCAGAAAAGTAAATACATGCATCAATAAGTTGAAGTTTATGTCATCAAGCTTTTATCTTTAGCTAAATTAAAATATATCTAAAGAGACATGGATGGTAAAATAGTTTGTATACAATTGGCTATTTTTACAAAACATTCAATCACACTACCCAAAAATCAGTTCTATAATTCAATATGTCAAAGACCACCTTCATCAAAAAAATCACAAATTCAACATACTTCATTGACTATTGAAAGTAATGAGAATGGATAATATTTTGCTATGACAGGCCCGTTTTTGTATGCACCTTTCTTACCTGGAACAGTGGCAGTAATCAATGTGAAGTCACTCTGGGATAACATTCTGGGATAACTGTCAAATGAGATGCACAGATGCTCATGGAGTGTTTCCACACATGTTTCAAACCATAGTAATTTTTACAGAACTTCCTAGGATACTGTCACTCAGAAGTAGTTTATCCAAAGACTAACAACAAGACAGTCTGGTTGCTCTTATTTCATACTAGATTGAGGAAAAGAAAACCCAAACCACTATGATCCATGTTTTCTACTCTTGACTAGTTCACCACTTTTCCTATTTTTTCTTGTCTCTCAGGCAATAAATATTTCCAAATGTCTTCCCTCAAACACACTACAGTTAAGTTAAAGATTAAGCCCTTAGGATCAAAGATGACTCAATACTGGTTGTTTTCTACAAAATGTAAAAAAGAAAGGCATTTGTTTACGAAAGTCACCTTTCTTTGCTCTCTAAAAATATTAACAGGAGTATTTGAAGGAATGCCCTTTCTAACCAACAGCAATTTTGGTCTTGTTATCTATGAAGCAATCTCTTGCAATGGTGAGGAGGGTAATAAAGAAGAATGAAATGGGGATAGAAAGCAGCCAGCTAATAAAAATGTAAGTGACTAAACAAAAGACAGAAAGAAAGCTCCAATTTCATGCCATGTTTACAGAGCTTAAACAAAGAGAAAGGCACTACATTACCTGCATTCATCTGTCTGGCCTTTCTATCACTGCTGATCTACAGCTTACTAAAAACAAAGCCCACACATTCTTCATTTCTTTATGACTTGCATGTAGGATACAAGTAAATCTAATGCTTCACAGTGATGTATGAGGGTTTGAAACTTGGATAACCACTGTCATGGATCATTGTAATTTCCTGCAGACACACCTAGACGGAGCCCCATCACTTGATTTATACACAAGTTTTACACTTCTTAGATGAATAAATATACTGATTTTTTTACAGACTAAAACAAGAGAAGAATATCCAAGACAAGGAAATAATGAAGCATCCAAATTCATTTATAGAAGCCCCACTACTACCTTCTGTTTCAAGAGAAAGTCCCTGCCAGCCAAACCTAGGGAAAACAGCATCTCAATGCTTGGACATTTCCAGGAATGGGGCATCCACAACTTCTCAGAAACCTGTTTGAGTGGCGTGCTACTCTCTGGGTAAAATATTTCTTCCTAATATCTAAAATAAAACCTACTCCATTTTGGTTTAAAGCCATTCCCTCTTGTCCTGTCACTACATGCTCTTGTAAAAATCCCCCTCCGTCTTTCTTATAGGCTCCTTTCAGGTACTCAAAGGCTGAAATTATGTAACTCCAAAGCCTTTATGTAACTGTAAATATTAAAATAATCCTAAGTGAAAGACACATTTTAGTTATGCAACCTTAAAAAAAAAATCAAACAAAAACCAGAGAGAAATAGAGTATATAAAACTATTGTAGGAAACATATTGCCTCCATTTTAAGGTATCAGAAATTGTTGCAGTGTCATATCCTCAGTGCCTCTCTTTTGAAATACTGAATTACCCTCAAATGAAGGAGCCTGCTGCTTTGAAACTGGAGATTTGTAATTTCAGTTTACATCCCCTGGGATTTGATGGAGATGGGAGTGGACCAGGAAATGCATTCTGGTTTAGTGGCTCACTGCTGGAGATCGGCGTAGTATTCTTAGCCATTGTATGTTTTGCTTTCTTCTTGGTCAGGTCACAGGAATGTTGTGTTTGAGAGGCAGATGGGTTTTTGTTTCCTGGGTTTTTTTAAATATCACCCAGCTGTATTGTTTCAACATCCTCATGGGTTCATGGGTGGAGAAACATAGTTTGGACTAAAAAAACAATATGAGTGCGTTTAAAGGTCCAAGTGTATACTGTCAAAACATGTAGACTTGAGATGTTTAATTTTCATAGATAAATGCCTCACAATTCCCTTTGCTACAGCTGGCAACTTACCTACCCCATCCTATATGATGGAGCTATTACTCTGCTACAGAGCAGGGCTAGCCCTTGAACCACTTGCATCTGCATTATTATTTACAATCTACATTTAATAATAGCTATGCCTCTAAATGAAGGCCTTTTAGTCCTCAGATACATCAAAGAATGCTTGCATGACTTTTAGCCAAAGTAGCCATGGATATTTGATTATTCCTTTACACAATTTCATCAGCCATGTCTCCGATTAACACTTACAATATATTTTATTGCATTTATATAAATAATTGCCTCTCCTTTAAGTAGAGTGGATTATTACCTACTGTAACATCGCAACTCTTTTCAAGAGTTTAAAAGTGTCTCAGAGTGGTGTGTTTCTCAGACTGTTTTGGACTAGTCTCTATAAGGAAGCTTCATCCAGTATCAGTACTTGGGTTTTCCTCATTTTTCCCAGAGGCAGACCAAAAAAACCTCTCACACCAATCATCCAAAAGTGTTGGTATCACCTGGCATGAAGCTGAAGTGGCCTCTTCCAGCATCAGGCAATCAGAGAATTCTAAGCCCTCTTGGATGCTTAATTTCACCTCAACACAAATGAGAGGCAGAATATGAACAGCAACAGCCACAATGCGTGTTTCACTTAAAACTTACCAACAAAGCACAGCTCCTCTGACCCTCCACCTAACACTCATCAAAGCAACATGATGTAGGAGATAAAGGAAAGGATACATATAATTAATCCTTATAATCAGAGAGGATATAAAGAACATTTGTCTTAATTTGCTCTCAGACTTCTGGCACATTTAACGGCTCCTGTCTGGCAGACCTACTTACTTTGAAATCACTGGGACAAATCTGACTCTAGTGTATTAAAGGATAATACTGTACCAAGGCAACTCAATTAGCCTAAATAGCTGCAATGGAAGAAAAAACCTTCACATTAACTTCAGCAGTGGATTATTTGGCTGTTTAAAATTGCCATATTCAATCTCTTTTGTTACCTTCCTTAGGTTTTCTAACTGCAGCAATGAAAGGAATTGTTACCAAAAATCAATGAAAATTAAAAGACTCCTTAACACCAATATAGTATTAAGAAGGAGGCATTCCTTATTCAGTCAGGTGCACAGGGGGATATCTCCTCCAAGAATCATGCATGCTGAGTAGAGAGAAAGCTCCTGTTTACACATTACATATGTGTTCATTGAGTCTCCCAGAATAAACATACAGATAAGAATCATTTCCCCAAAAATCATTAACCTTTTTTCCCTCCCCTTTACACATCCAGTCTTCTGTCCTGTGGAACTCTTTGGTGGTCCTTGGTGGTCAATGACTGCCTGGGGAATCTTGGTGAATTGGTAATAGTTGGCACAACTGGACTGGTTGCTTTCCAGTTGTCCCTATAGAATAAGCATTGTGCAGCTCCACAGGCCAGTGGTTTTTGAGGAATGAGAATTTTATTAGCCCACCAGAGGCAGTAAAAAGAAGTATTACCATGTAGAAAAGCATCTCAGTTTAAAGCAGAGGACAAAGTACTTCATTTTATGTCATGTGTGCTGTAAAGGCATAGCATGTGAAAAAAAAAAACCAAAAAAACAAGTTGTTTGGTGCTGTTGCCTACTAAAATCTCATCAGGTAACTGTGAGTGCATTTATCACATGTGCCTGCAGCTAATGGTTGCAGCTCCCACAGAGCCCCAGGACTTCCCTGTCTTCCTGGAATTTTCTTTCCATGGCAGGCAGCTGTTTTTGGAGAGATGCTTACCTGGCAGGTAAAGTTATTGGTCTTATCACTGAGCATTGGAGCTTGGAGAAGGCAAAAAATACCCAAGTTCTAAGCTGAATGAAAAGCAACTTTGGGAACACTAAAAAAGTGTGCATTTTATGAACAATGAAATCCAGTGGACAAGTCTCTCCGTTCATAAGTCGCATTTAATAGTTCTGTTTAATTATGTCAAAGTGACATAACAATAATACAGGAAACATTTGAGACCCTTTACATCAACTTTAAGTTATTCACAAGCAATGAAACCAGAAAACCAAAAGTGAATCTATTTTTATGATGAGAAACATAATTTTACAGTCTGCTTCTTGATTGTTTGTGGACTTTGAACAGATGCATAATAATCTTAAAATAATTCAGATACCCTCTTAATCTTTTGCTTTCTGATTTGCTGCAGGAGTCATGCACACACACTGATACACACAGAATAAGAAAAAACTATGAGGAAAAACATACATAAATCAGACTTTCCTGCTTAGATAAGGACATTGTATTTTCCTGAGGTAAATTTTTGCCTTTAGTTTGTTATAGGTGACAATATTTATCCCATTTTTCATATTCTGTATAGGTGATAAATAGAAATCAAGGAGTCCGTGGTAAATAAAAAATGTTGTATTTTCTGGAAGTATTCAATCAATTAACATACTTCAATATTGATACCAAAATTGATCATCTTGTTCATATAATTCCCATTATTTTGATCCTGATTTTGCCCTAACATTCTGTTGTGAGAAACTTCCCAGGGAATTTCTTGCCCTAAATGTTCAGAGCAATTTCTTGTGTGTTTATATTTTGATTGCTTTCTTGGTGGCACAAAATACTTAGAAGAGTTAAGGAAATCAATATGCAATCTGTTTTTTTACTAATGGGAGCTAAAGGGAAGCCTCTTTCTTAGCTCAGAACCCAAGTGTACTCAATCTAAAGGAATGCAAGTCATTCTAGAAGGAATTTTTGTGAATTTTGTATTGCTTCACATCCTGTGCTTTTTTAAATAAGCACAATAACGTATACAATGTGGCACGATGAATCATATCAAGTATGGAACATTGGGTTCCAGAAGTTTCATTTTAACCATTCTAGAAACAGCTCCATGTTGTGGCAACTGCAAAAAGGAAAATAAAGATACTTCTTCACCCTGAAAAATAGGTAAAATAGATGCCTAAGAAAGATGGTGTAAGAATTAACATTCAAAAGATGTTCCAATAGCTTTCCTACTCCTGAGGTGAAAGCTGTTACACCTCCACTGCATTAGCAACACTGAATATACATTTTTATGACCTGTCCTCTGCTCTCTCTCTCTGCACTGACTCCAAATAAAATTCACCTGGTACAAAGCAGTTCTTATCTGGAATAGCCTGATACACAACACTGATCCCCCCCCCCCTACGTATCTCAGGGATTTATGCAAGGTGAAATAACCATTGTGTGAGTGTGAGCTACATGGAAACTGTAATGATTAAAGAGGATCAAATGAAAAACATGAACACACACACAGAATGTCAAATACTGCTTCTCTCATCTAAGGCACCTCCAATGAGTTCATAGATAAAATTTCTAGTCCTATAGCTCTCAGAGATTCCAGTGTTGTGGATCTATGATGCCTGTATGGTCAGGAAGTGTGGTGCCTGTCTAAAAAAAATTAAACGAAGGCTGCCATAATCTATCAGAAGTTTCTGCAAATTCAGCAGAGAACACATAGCAGTAGGGCAGTACCACCTTCTGATATCTTGAAATAGTTCTATGTTTTGATAAGATTTGCTGAACATTTAGGACAGAGAGTAAAATGCTGAGAGGTAATATTAATAATAAAAACAAAAGCCCAACTAAATAAACACATAACTCAAACACAATAATTAACTATGTAAGTGTCCAAGCACCAATAGAAACTTTCTAGAGCTGAGGAACCTGCTCCACTCTGACAAGCCATTGCAATGGATGGTTACTTTTTAATAAGCTTCATTTATTTCAAGTTTGAATATTTCTTCTTTCACAAGTCAGATACTGAACATCTCTTATCAAAGTTTGTTCTCGTGTTATAAAAAGATTTTTCAGCACTGAAATTTCTCCTTGATCAGTTAAGCAGACTGAGAGTTTTAGGAACTATTTAAAGGCCTATTTTCTATTTGTTCCCTCACTAATTTTTTTCTTTTCTGAATCTTCTTCAATACTTTTTTGTTTGTAAATTATAGACTTCAGAACTGAATGTAGCATTCTTTCAGTAATCTCATCAACATCAAAGGGAATACAGGTATTAGCAAGAGCATGTAATTCCAGCATTAAACATCATTGTCTTGACACTGTTCCTTAAGCTCATGTATAGATTCTCAGTGGAAAAATGCATCATGAAAAAATCAATTTGACATTGTCCCTATGATATTTATTTTGCAAAGCCTCTCCATAGGTCTCAGTTCTCTTGGCACAACCTTCCCATTCAGTTGTTATCTGCAAAATGGTTTGGAACCCTTCAGGTTGTCACTGACATCCCCTAGAGCACATTTTTTGAAAAAGACATGCTCTTTTATATTTTTTTCATTCTTTCTCCATGCTTTCCAGAATAAGTTTGCCCTCAGAAAGGAGCTTAGCAGAGTTTATGTGGAAAGACTGATGAAAAAACATTTTTAAAAATGTTGATTTCTCTTAATTAGGGATGCCTGCTCTCCTTGATTTGAATCAAATGGATCCAGGTGAAATTATTTGTGGGTTTACTTACTTGAACATGGAGCTATGAAATTGGAGAGGTAGGTGGTAAAGGTGACACTGACAGTGGACAGTGAGAGGCAGATCATCAGGAGTAATTTATTGCTGTCAGGATGCAGCAAGAAAGGAGATACCTCCCACATCTGTATGAGAGCAGCAGCCCTGACTCAGAGGCTGTTTGGTCTGATGGCCAGTGCTTCTGACACTGTGGCTTTGTGAGATCAGGCAGAGCCACAGAGCAGCCTGGGCATCATGAGTATCAGCAGTGATGTCTTGGCCAAGTGTTGCCTTCAGCAGCTGGTTTGGTTCAGCGGAGCAGTCAGGAGTGTCCTGAGGGGAAGCTCACAGCCTTTGAGGAATCGGATGATCCAAATAAGCAGACACTAATACTCTTATCTATTAATTATATTTTACTAGAAATAAAGCCTGGGTTATTTCTGAGAGAGATTTTTTTTTCTTACATGCATTCGATTTTGATAGTAAATGCAATACAAACATAATCTGTGCAACATCCAATATTGCTTTGCTCCAATGGCCTGTGAAAAAATGAAAACGGTATTATTATGCTACCTTTCCAGATGTAGACTGCAGTTGTTCAGGATCTTTTAATTATCTTTAATTACACTAACAACAGAAAAAAAAATTAAAAACCTGTAAGACAGAAAACCACACTTGGTTCAAGTATGTCTCAGTGTCTTGGTTTTAGTTGAATTTTTAAAGGTAGAGTTTTTCCTTTCATCTATTCCATATTATCTTTCTAATTTTAGGATTTTCACATGAATATTAAGTTAACAGCAAGCAGCTGTTAATGTTTGTATAACGGCTTTGAATTTAGTTTGGTGGCACTTTACTCTTAGTGGGTGTTTGTGAGCAAAGATAGTAAGGATGAAATATCTCTTGATACTTTCTACTCATAGGAGAAGCCACTTGAAGCCATTCCCTGAAATGTATGGAAAAACTACAGAAACTTCCTGCAGGCAGAATCTTCCTGTGTATGAAAGTCATCATATGAAACAAAAGCCATATGGAAACAAAACTGAGATCAGTTCGGGGAGTTAAACACCAATAATCACAAAGGTGTTTACACACAAAGCAAAGCACACACTTCCACAGCTCAGGCATTCTTAGTCTTTTGACTCAGTTTCCCCACCCACGGATGTGAATATCCAATATTGAAGCCCCCTGGTCCCATGTTTCCCTCGCAGCTCTCAGAGCCACCCTGCACCCTCTCCATGGTCAGTGAGGTTACAGAGCCCGTCACACCCGACTCATGTCCCTTTTAGCCCCTGGGGCCACTTCCATCAGGAAGATGCTCCTGTCACATTGTCCCATGGTGGCTGTGCGGCTGCTCCTCTTGGCTCTCTCTGAGTGAGCCTCCGTGGGCCTCTGCCTTTTGCACAGCCCTGGAGAGGGATTTTCATGCTACCAAACTGTCTAACAATTATTGCTCTGTGTCCGTTCTTTTAACTCTTAGTGTAACTCACTGTGAAATTCATTCTGGCAAAGCTTTTCTCCCTTCTCTCCCGATCTCGGAGGCTCTGACTCCTCATACGCCGAGACCCGGGGCTGAGGTCGGGTCATGCAGGAGCCTCGCATCAAATCGAAAGCATTTTCTGCTTATTCAACCATCGAGAATAGCACCGCCTGGCTAAGTCTATAAAGAGATATAAAAAAGCGGCGTGGAGGGCGCCGTGGCTCTCGCCTGACCCTTCCGCCGTGCCATCAATAGATGGCAGCAAGAAGCTCCTTCTCTCCCCAGCGCCGCACAAGATGCTCCCGCCGGGAACACAGCACAGCTTTCCAGCAGGTTCAGCGCCAGGCGCTCACAGCCTCGCCTCACCAGGGAATGGCTCGGGGAACACCAGCAACAAAGCGGAGGGACGGAGATGCCCCTTCAGCAGAACGCCCTGACATGTTTGCAGTACATTTGCAACTGGTCAATAACAGAGCTAAAATACAGTTTCCACTTCAGTTTACTTGGATCTTTACTGGTTTGGGTGGGAGTATTAAAACGGTGTATAACAATGAGAGAAAGCAATAGTCAAACCAGGTCAGGATGCCATCTGCACCAAATTAAACCACAAGTTTTTACTTACAAGAGGTGAAACTTTGGTACAGCCCACTACACATTTTGACAGGTTTGTGTGTTAAGAATAAAGATGCAACTCATATTGCATGAAAATTTGAATGTGTATTAAAAATAATTTCTCCCTAGCAAAGATAAATCCTTCAAGAGTGTCCCAAAAATACTGCATCCTCTGTCTTTGTACAAATGTGACTCTTTTTCTGCCATTTCCTCTATTCAAAATAATACTTTTTCCATTCACAGAATGTCTCTTTAATCTCAAATAACTTTTCCCTACACCTCACACACGACCTCTCCACACCATGTACCATTACTTAACATCTCTCTTTCCTGTCTGTTTCTCCCTTTGTTCATTTCTCATGCTCTTAGAGTGAAAATCTTCACATTAAAGCTTCTCTTTTCAGTCCCACATGTTGTAAATTCACTGAGATGGACAGGTTATCAAAATTGACCAAGTGATCTGGTGACCTCCGAAGGGAATGAATAGGACTGAGCTTTGCTGCTGCCATTCAAACAGAGACACTGTGTTGGGACTGCTTGGGAGACAGATTTTACTGTGATATTTGATATATCTGCTCATAAATGTAAATATTTAAGCTAAAAAATTATTAAAGCAGGTAATGAATAACCTTTTTCACACAAAGGACATTTCATTATAATATCCTGCACAGATTATATCCAGTAAAAGAGGAAAATATACCTTATTTAAAGCATTCAGATTAAGAATTTTGAGTTTCATTATTCAATTTCAATATTAAAAGAACTCAGAACTCTGACTTCCAGACCTTTAATTTCCTGCACTGTGCTATATACTTTTAGGAAGTAATTTTGCAAAGAAAGAAAAATATTTTGCTATTCTTTTCTGTAGGCAACCTATAATTTCTTCTTAAGGCTTCCCAATTTCTAGAGCAATTAGCAGTTTCTTGCACAGATATTGACTGAGTTAAAATGCAATGTTGACAGCATCACTTCTGGATGCCTAAAATCAGTCCTAATGTCACATAGTGCCAAGAGAGTTCTCAGTCTCCTGCTTGTCTACAGCAGAAAGTGCTATGAGTGCCAAAGGCAGTCAAAACCACATTAATTTCTGGCTTCTTATCAAGTGTCATACGATGCTTTTTAGGAGGTATGATAAGTTGAGCTGGAAAGAGATGGCTAGGCTTGTGGAGAGATCAAACATTTTCATTTTGTGGTCAAGGTTGGGGAATATATGTACTGAACGAGATGGAAGTGCCTCAGCGTATCACACAGCTCTCCCAGAAGTTTTAAGAACTCTTTTGTGTTTGTTTTTTTGAGGTTTTTTGGGGTTTTTTTATTGTAATCTTTTTAACCTCTTTCTCCCATCAGAAAGTTATGATGTTGGGGAAAAAACCCTAGCTCAATGTGGATTGAAGCCTTTATCATCCACCTGCTTTTTGTGCTCTTCTGACTTCACTGGTCAGACTTCATCAGACATCCTTTCAGACTTCTCTCAGATTTCCTTTGGGGATTTTAAGCAAAGTCATGTAGATAACATCACCTTGTCTTTAAATTTTAGCTAGATGACATCAGGCTCATTTTCTTGAAGCTTTTTTTAATTCCAGTCTATTATTCAAAATCCAAATATTCAGACTTGCCACAGAAGTATTTCCTTGTTTTTACACCAGCAGAATAACACTCAAATAATCTTGGAGTCATCTCCAAGCATGTTTAGCTAAGCTTCAGGTCGAGGAGAACTCTCTGCCAAGATGAAAAGAGGCAAAGGAGAGTCATGAGCTTAAGTGGAAAAGATTTCCTCAGAAGGGTGAAAACCAGCAGTTTTCCTGTGAAATTCTGATAACAGGGAGATAGCCCAGGGCTGCAATCAGAGGTAAAAACCCTCATGCTTGTTAATTTATTCTCCTTTTCTAAGCAACAGAGATCACTGCAGAAAGGTATGACTGAGGAGATATGGATTGTTGAATATAATTTATGGTATGCAATTCTATTTCAACTTATCAAAAATGTGCAGAGGAGGGAAGTGACACCTACACTTGCAGCCAGAGGGTGGCCATAGATCTATTTCTGCTGCACTGGAAGCTGCATCCCCCTCTCCTGTCACGATTATTTGCACATCCAGTACCCAGTCAAAGTGCAGTCACATCCTTGCTGTGTGGCAGCATCAGTCATGGGACTGTGGCGTGGGGGAGCAGGCAGAATAGCTAGCTCCTCTGTTCTTCCCTGTAGGTCATGGATGTTGCAGAATGCACATCTGGCACATGTTCGAAACAAGCATTGCTTTTCACACAGCAGGTATGTCACTGGTCATGGCAGAAAAATTTCTGCTGGGGAGACTGCCTTAAGTGGAAGGGATAACCACTCCCTGAGCCATTTTTACATGGCTTATGCCCATCTCTTCATCTCCTTTCACTAGCAGAACAGTGAACACTGTGACCAGGAATCAGTTGGAGGGAAAGCAGCAGCACGTGCCACCTTCCATCACAACACGCATTTTTAAGGTATTGTAGCCTCCTCACTAAGTTACTGAGGGTCAGGCTGGTGATGCAATCTGGTTTCTTTCTCTTATTCTGCTACCACCAACCACCTGTTTTCTGCAGAGATTTCAAATACTTTGCAAAGCTCTTAGAAAGGGATTCTATGTCTGAATAATGGTCTGTAGTCTTATTTTCAATATGTATTGTGCCATATGGTTTTCTTCTATGGGGGTGTTTTACCTTTTTAAAATTTTATTTAAATTTAGAACCATGAAGTTGGTGGACCACTGTCAGCTTTCTAAATTCTTTAACCTGGCATTTCAATAGAAAGGGGGTAGCTTGAATTGTTACAATAGATTCTACTCTTTAAGTTGGATTCTTTGTTTGTTCCTTTGTTTGTTTGTTTGTTTGTTTGTTTGTTTGTTAAGAATAAGTTTAGGCATCACATCAGGTTGTGTGACATACTTCATTCTTCCTCAATTTCTTGCCTGGAGACAGCATGACCAGTTAAATTTGCAGAGTGGTACATACTGGGCAGATATAAGAGCCTTTGTAAGTCATCAAGCTGCACTCAGTCCTCAGTTGGGAGTTCCAAATAGCAACAACATTTGTTTTCTTCATTCTTACTTATGACTCTTTCTACAATATCATAAATTTGTTTCTGCAAGGGAGCCAGAAAAAGAAGGATGCAATTGGTAGCAACAGCCTTCTCAGAAACACGGCAGAGGTGGTAGGAGAGAATTTAATTAACCCTCAAAAAAAAATTGAGAAGTTGAAATAAGTTTGTATTACTGTTCTTGGGAAAGGAAGAAACAGTGAAGCAGGATGAAGAGGAGAGCACCCTTTGGATCTATGAAGAAGGAATGTGTACTTTTTAACATTCTCTGCAGTAGCATGGAAAGGATTTATTTACCAGTTACAAAAAACCATGTGACATTTTTTGAAGAAAAAAACTTTAGCATGCAGAGTAAG
The DNA here is from genome assembly GCA_025920805.1 of Petroica traversi. Lineage (NCBI taxonomy): Eukaryota > Metazoa > Chordata > Aves > Passeriformes > Petroicidae > Petroica > Petroica traversi. Next base: position 9,945,900 of record JAHLSL010000015.1, on the reverse strand, counting down.
AGCAGAGATAAGAGTTCAGATGTCAAGGTGACAGTTCTCTCTTGCTTTATGGAGTTCTCTCAGCACTGTATAGAAATCCATTAGCTACCCTGCTTACTATTCTAATACCTAAATTTCTCCACTCAGTTTAGTATTGCTAGTGAGACCTGCAGCATTTCTTATTCTGAAGGCCTTGAGATATTTCCAGGATGCAGTATTTCATTGTTAGTTTTTGTATCATTTAAAAATCAGTGTGTGGCATCAATCCTGTTACCATTTTCTCATTGTGTGCACAGTCAAGGTAAATGTAGTCATTATAAACTTATTTTCCCTATAACTTTGCTCAGAATGCTAAGAAAGTCTTATCACTTTGTCCTTATTTCTTTATATTAGAACAAGGGCAAATGTAAAGCTGCACAACTGAGTTATGTAAGGCTTTTCAAGGACTAAGGTGACAACAATTACCCTCACTTGTTGTGGGTTTATTTTGGGCCAAACAACTTGTTTTACAATACCCTTTAACCTGCAGGAAAACAAGGTGGTGGGGGAAAGAGAGGAGAGAGAGAGAGAGAGAGAAAGAAAGAAACCTCAGTGACTTCGCATTACCCCCTCCTTGTCTGGAAACCATAGAAACCAAACCGAAAGTACAGCCAAGAAGTTCGTCATTTGGCTATCTCTGGCTGATCTCCATGGAAACATTTCACTTTTTGTTAAAAGGAAAGATTTTCATATCAGACAAATGGCCACAGTCTGATGGGTTATGACATCTTTGGGAAGAATTAAAAGAAAAAAAACAATGACAAGTGTTTCTGTTTTACATATTTGTATTACATTTCTAGTTTATGCCATTCATGCCTATTTTATTTAACTCAATTACAGCCTTTCTTTCAGAGTTGTGTTAGCAAAACAGACATTACTTATGGGAAAAAGGTAATACCCTGCCAACAAACCAGGGTCTATTCACTCTAGTATCCAATTTAGATGTCATTTGCTGCAAACTATATAGATACCCAATACCTTTTTTTGTGTGCTTTGCCTGAAGACTGAATAGAGGTGTTGAATGTGTCAAAACAATAAAACTCAGAGTTAAGAGAATGTTCAACACTGGAAAGTCACACTCTCAGAGTTATTCTTTCAGGAACACTGCAGATCCAGGAAGGTACTTCTGCCTGTTTCCCACTCCCTTACCTTTTGAATCACAATTATAATAAGCATTGGATGATCACGGAAAAAAAACACCTACAGATACAACAACTGATATGAAAGGCAATTCCACAGGACTCAAGGCTTTTATTGATCCCATGTAAGTCTTTGGGTGCTTAGTATAAATGCCTGTGAGGGTGCTTTTGTCAGAGGTGGAGACGTGGAGTGATCTGAGGATCTTAGAGAGGCTTCAGGGTACCCAGCTGCTCAGCCATCAGCAGCAAGGCTGCTCAGGGCACAGCAGAAAGAGAAGGCTTTGAAAGACTCCTCCTTTACAATCGCATTTAGTTGTATGTAGGTACCATATACACTGGGTGTACCACCTACACTGCTAAGACGTGTCTAAGCAGTAGAGATACTCTGTGAACAACAAATTCTGCATGGAAAATAAAAAAGCCTTGTTACAAAGTGGTCTGAGGTACTAAAGCCTAATTCATTTGTCCTTAGGCAGTTCAAAGTTACTGATGCAACCATTTTATTCCTCTAAATTTTTATTTGCTTCTTTTAGTGGTAGTACACATAGTATAGGTAAGAAGAGGGTAAATTTTCTGCTGACTTAAATACACACAGAACCTCCACTGCCAGAAAGCTCTTGGGCAACAAAGGAGGGAAAAATGCCTCATGGTGGCAGTTTATTACAGTTCTCATTCCAGTGGCCTACCTGCAAAAAAATAGTGACAACAGAAATTAATGTAACAGAAATATTACCACCAATGAAGAGACATCATCTGACTTCAGCTGCAGACAAACTGTCACTGAACAAAAGAGAGAAAATATGCTGATGCTTCCTAAAATTTGAAAGACTATCAAAAAGACTGCAATGAATTATAGAGACAGAAGTAAACAGAGCAGGAAACTCAAGGAAGTAATGAAAGAGCATTCATAAAGAGAAAGTGACAGGCAAAATATGGCTCTGCTGAATGTTTTATCAAACAGTCAAAGTAAAATAATAGTCCAGAGATGAGCAAGAAAAAGGTCACACATCTACTCAGTTAGAAGGAGTTACTTTACTAACATACAGATGAAGATTTGCATGAAAAAGGTGACAGAGTCTGGTCCAGAATATTCAAATCTGCTTAAGAAGTATTCTAACTATTTTATACTAACTATTTTGCTTCTCTGTGCAGTTCAACAGCTAGGATCTAGAAGATTAATCAGAAAATGCCCTTTGTATTAAAACCCCTCCAGTATCAGAATATAATAAAACAGAATATAATAAAAGAGTTGTTCTGGAGCAAACTGCACAGGATTTCGTTAGGTTTGCTCAATTATCTTAAAGCCCTTTTCTAACCTAAATGTTTATATGATAAAAATAGTTAACAGTGGTATAGTTATTTCCTTCACTGCCCACAGTTATGGTATGGATGTCCCAGTTCTATAGAGTACTTGATCTGTAAAACATATGGGAAGGCAGGGTGTATATTTTAACTCAACAGGTATAACAGACTGACATTTTCCAGCTTGACTCCACTGACGTTTGGGTGACTTTTTAAATCAGTTCTTGAATTTCAAAATAAATTCAAAATCAAGAAATTTTTGAAATTACTGTGTTTGGGGGAAAAACAAGTATTTTCTATTTGTGCTTAGATTAGCTACCCAAACACAAGAAGAAAGACAATTAACTTGCTAGTACCCAGCAATGCCAATCTAAAAGCTGTCTTCTAGATGTGTGTGCTGATGCATATGTAGAAAAAAGAGGTAGTAGGCAAGGCTGTAGCCAAGGCATCAAACTTGCTCTGTTCAGCACTGCTGCTTCCCGCAGAGTATCTGTCTCAAAAAATCCATGGATCAGCTGGAGAGAACCTAGAGGAAGACAAGAAAAATAATCAGAGGGCTACAAAATGTCCTAGAGGGAACGATTGAATTAGTTGCAACTACTTAGTTTGGAGAGAAGAAAGTTAGAGGGAGACTGAACAGCCTTCTGATATGAAAAATCTCTTCTCTAAGGAGAATAGATCGATCAGTTTTCTGTGTCCATTGCAGGAAGGCCAAGGAACAACAGACTTATATTGCACCTGGGGGATTTGGTCTAGAGATCAAGAGAGACATCTTTCTGGTCTTAAGCATTTTGATAGTTTTCCTAGTAACAGAGAAATCTCCATCACTAGCAGTTTTTGAGGCCACATCCCACAAACATCTGCAGGAACTATTTCTACATAATTGGTACAGCTTGGACCAGAAGTACTGGGTACATGAGAGTTTCCCTGCTTTACTCCAGAGGCCAGAGTCACAGGTCCTTTTAATGGCAGCTGAGGCACAGGGCAAACTCCATTCCCTTCTTTAACCTGGAAAGCCAAAAGGGAACCCATCACTTAGTTGTAAAGCACTGGCCAAGTTATTTCAGCTGTGCCAGACTAGACAGCCTCTCCAAGTCCTTAGACTTGCTTCCTACAAGCTACCTTTTTGTAGGAAAAATAAAGGATATAAGAGCATCTCCCACCCTTCCTCTGTCAGGCCTTCCCCTTTCCCTCCAGCAGGACAGGAGCCTGCACAAGCTCCCAGGACACTGCCAGTCCTTGAAGGCAGTAAATCTTCCTTCAGCAATAAAAAGCCAGGCAGTAGTGAGATAGGGCAACCAATAATTACTGTGCCATCTGGATAAGGCACCCTTCAAATGTGCATCACTACAGGGTAGTTTTAGACTAGAATTTCCTGGGTTTCTGAATTCAATAATTACACTTCTATTGTTCTTGCCTTGATTGAAACTATTTTGTGGCTACTAAGACCACCTTCGCATGAGCAGCTTCTTCTTTGCTTTCACACAAAAATATGAAAATTTCCCCTTGACTTCTCTTGCTGCGGCTTGTAATAGAACTGCATCTGGAAACACTGTACCATATTCTTATACTACTTTTACAGCAGGAACTGCTAAGTACTTTGGCTCGCTTACAAATTCCTCAATTCACTGAGATATAATTGTGCTGTGATTCATGCCTTTGCTAAATCTATGCAAGTTGTGGGCATGATTATTAACATCACATTAAACCCTAGAACTAAAGAGATTAACAAACAGATATTTTTTTTTCCTGGACATTGGCACTTAAGAGATAAATTACACTGTCAAAATGTTTAAGGAAAACAAAGCACAATTATGACAGAAATGGTTTTATTTTACAGATTGTTCTATTTTGAAAGAGTTCATCAATTGTTATATGGCCAAATATAGTATGATTTGAGCTTTTGTTTATCCATGGAACAGCACAATCACAGCATAAAACAACTTTAAGTGTTCAATTCAGGAACCTGTGGTATTATTTCTTAATTTCAATAGAATTTCATACTCAAAATGCCATAAGCCTCTGTAGTGACATACAGTAGCATAAATAGGCCACTGTATGTCACCTTGTAATTGCTGTGAAGACTATAATATCTCTTTGAACTGCAACCATTTAGCCACAAATGGCCTCACTGATTTCATTTCAGCAAAATTTAAGTTTTGCTCAGTTTCAAATTTAAACTACTGTCTTTTCTTATGAGTTTTTCTGCTGACTGGTATCTCTTCCCAGCACAGGTATGCTTCAACTATGATCAAATGATCACTCAACTACACTAAAAATCACAATCTCTTACTTGTCATTTATAGGCAGATTTTTCTTTTCACATCATCTAAACGTTTCACTCTGCAGATTTCTTTTTTTCTAGACTACTACAGATTTTCCAAGGAGGGAAGGGGTAAAGTAGGAAACTGTAAGCCAGGGTAGAAGGGGTGAACTAAATCAGTAACAACATTAACTATAAAGTAATATTCAAGTATAACAGGAATTATATTATGGCTGCAGAATATTGACACTGCAAATTCTCAGAAATTTCTCATGCAAATTTCTGGAGGAATTCCAGTGGAGAAGAGAAGTCTGGCAAGAAATAACAGCTTTAAATTTTTAAAAGGTAAATTTGATGATGAAGATGTCTTGCCAGGCCAACTGATGGTGGCAGAGATCACCTCCTAAAATAGTATTAAATTTTTTTTTTTACATCCCTTCTCAGCAAGATCATTGCAGAGAGCTCTGCTAAAAAAATCATGATTAGGGAAAACATTACACTATATGCATCATCCATCACTAGGAATCTCTGCTAGTGTAAGGATACAAGCAATCTAAGCAAAACATAAATATTCTGATGCATTTATCATAATTTATTTTGTCACATGTATAAAACAAATATATTAATAAAAAATATTTATCTCTAAAACCATTAAGGAAAGTGGTCTTTTTAAGAGTGCCTTGAGGTTTATAATATATGCTATGTTACTATTACTCCATTTACAAGTAAATCCTATTACTTACAAAATGAATAATTAAAGCACATCAGTGCCTCTAGTCACTAATCACTCATACCTAAGAGCTTTCTCGTGGCAATTGATTGTCTTGGTAGTTATACACTAGAATTTTTTCAGATAAAATATACTTAAATGCTTTCGGCAAAGAACAAAGGAGATGAAAATACTTTTATGTTGGTTTTGTCAGAAAATTGTAACATCAAGACCACACAGATTTTTGGTGTCTGGTAATAGGAGCAGATCAAGGCTGGCTCCTAAAAAAAGGTGAAATATTGCGTTCAGATATTCGACATTCTGAACACACACACAAACACAAGAGAAACTTACAGAGATTTTGGAGCTCCCTTGTGCAGGAATACAATTCACTTCAGGGAAGCTCTGAGACAAGAGGCTCAGCACAGCAAACCAGGAATAGCAAGAGAGGTCTGGAGCTGGGAGCTTGCTTTCTGAATACCCAGCCTGAGCAGCTGGATATCATCACCACCCCAGACAGATGGGAGGAGGGAGCTGTGCTCACAGGGGTCCACAGGCCTGGCTACAGGTCTTGGGACTCAAGCCTGGCCAGGGCAGAGCAGGAGGCACAGGGACTGGCATTAAGCAGTTGTTATTGTCATTTTTGAGGATGTGGGACACAGCACCACAAGTAGGCTGCTGACACAGCAAACCTAAAAATCATCCCAGTGGTTTTTTAGTCAGAGCTCGCTGTTGAAGCATCTTTGATTTCACAAAGTCTGAGTGAATGTTCACTCATCTCTATAGTTCACTGCTGGTAACACCAACAAGCCTAATGTTCAGGGCTGTAATATTCAACACATTACTGGGATGAATTTCATCATGATAGCCATGGTATAATTCAAGTACACCACCTAACAATCAAACTAAGAATTACTAGGACTATAATTTCTTGATTAGCTTTCATAAGACTTCAAAAATACAAACATGAACCAAAGTTTCAACCTGGGTAGTCTGCAATTATCAAAAAGCCTGCTGTATTGAGAGAGGAACAGCTCCCAGCTTAAATCTGTTTTTAAGATAAAACATATTAAGTAAAGATTCAAAGCAATGCACAGTATCAACCTGCATAATCCCTTGCTGGTCAGATTGCAGCAGAAGAATCAAAAGTTGCTGGGCAGCAGGTGAAAGCCAAAGTCATTAATTGATTAGCAGTGATTTTGTTTTGATCAGAGACAGATAAGGATAATTACCAACTATTTTTTTTTCCCCCTTAATCAGTTTGCCCATCCCAATCCTCAGCCTTGTTCATAATGACAACGGCTGTTAAGCTTTGCCACCGTAAACATGACAGAATATTTTCATGACTCTTTTCTTCTAAAAATATTAATGTCAAAGAGTAGATGACACAACAGATAACAAGCAATTTCTTGCTTCGTTTATCACAATTTTCTTGTTAGCTACAGGGCTCCTTTTAATTACAGTTCAAGCATTGGTTCAGCTACTTGCTTGCTCTGACAAGTTCATAATTGCTAGTGTCCTCCTTGATCCAATGCAATCATTAGCAAAAGACTGCAGCACTGAATCTAACATCATCATCTAGTGTCTACCCAAAGAAACACCACGAAAAAAATTTGTCAATGGGTTTCTTTCAAAAAAATAAAATGACTGTAACCCAGAAAGTGACTAAATAGTTTTCTGAGAGAGTAGCTCATTAAGCTGTTATTAACAAATACACATTCTCCTATGATTGTTGCAGAACTAGACAATATCCATATGCAAAGGAGAAAATTAGTGATGCTTTCTAGATAATCTTTTTAAGGCAATCTGAGCCTGGTGCTTGTAGAAGGAAGTACAATACAGATCATGTCAAAACAAGAATTGCAAGCATCATTTAACCACTGTTTTTTTTAGTGTTGCTGGTTGTTGCTAAAAATGTAAGTAATTTCATTAAACTAATTTAACCTGTACCATTATATAAAGAAAAATCATTACTATTTTAACACTGTTCAGGGGAATTATATAGGATTGGTATGACTGTATTTCCACAGAATAAGAGGATCCTGAGCCAGCTGTAAACAAAGGAATGAACTAAACTTAGTGTGAATGCAATTCATTCTCCCTATAGTATGCCATGAGAGTGTATTCAAGTGTAGGAGACTACAGCAGTCTCAGGCATCCAAGGGACCTCCTGGTTTTCTTTAAGACATACATTTGCACATTAAAAGCTTCAGCTAATTTAAAGTAGATGTTTATACAGAAGTCCACTAAAACATGTTTAATGTTCATCTGAACAAGTCCACTGATACTTCCATCTAAATTCTTCAACAAGAATTATTTTTTATTATTTATTATTTTAATATTTAATAATTTAATCTTGAAAACTATAATTATTTTACTACTCATTGCTGTTGAAAAAGTTCACTGTTACATGCCTTAAAGCTTGGGCTGATTTTGTGTTACTGGTCTTGCCAGGAACCCCACCTGATAAAAGAGTATTTGGAAGCATCTTGGAAAGCAGGACTTGACTTTACTAAAACCTTAGAATATTTGCTCAAATGTCTTTCTTACCAAGTTTTTAAACATCTTAAACAGAGTATGTTAGTGCTAATGTTAAGACATAACTGTCATGAATCCATTACTATCCAAAAGGCTAAAATAAAGTTGAACTGTTGCACAGTTTTTTCATTCTTATTTAATACTATTAGATTTGCTTTAAAATAAAAAAAAAAATCTAGGTTTTCTTCTTTCCATCATGATTTTCTATTAGTACCTCTCTGACAGCACGAAAATTTTAATGTCAGTAAAGCTAATCAAGGACATACAGGAATGCTGCCTTTCATATTATATTTTATATAAATTTTTGTCACCTTCCACTTGTTCACTCAGTCAATTTATAATTTACCCTGTTAAATTATATTTTACTATTCTTCCACTTTTTCTGATTCCTTGTATTTTAAAATATCTGAACCTCCGTAGGATGTGCTCTCTACATTCATGTTTCTTTGGATGTTTTTCTACAAATCTTTTCTCATTTTCTTTCTGCAGAGGATGAGAGAACATTTTTGAAAGTCTTTCCTTCTTACTTCAAGATTAACTAGATTGTTACAGAAGTAATTAAACATTTTATATCATGGAACAAAGCACTGTAGGCTTTAGATCATACCATATCAAATTAACTTTAAAAAGAAACTGCAAATAAAGCTAGAGAAGGACCTGTGGCCTAAAATTATTTTTCAGTTTTTTAATGTGTGAAATGATGAAAATCTCTTCATATACAGAAACATATGCCCAAAGCCAACTTAGATTCCAGGCAAACAGGATTTAAAGTTGAACCAAAAAAATAAAATCTTCATATTCGTGGAGAATAATGATTCCTTCTCTTGTGTAAAACATTACATTTGAATTTACTGACTTAATTCCCAGTCAAGCCCTTTGATGAACAGGTGACCTTCACAGAACACACAAGTTCACCAGGGTTTTGTGAGCACTCTCCCAGTGCCTTTCCTCCCAAACTGGGACTTTACACACTGTGGTTCAAAAAGGCTGGCGCAAAGAACAAAATAGCAGATCTTGATTTTTCTTTTGGCATTCCTCTCACCTTGACTTTGAACTCCTCTTTTTTCCTTTAGCATGGGTGCCTTGTGCACCTGTGCAATTTAGTGACTTGCCCAAAACATGTATTTTTGACAAAAGTATGTAAAATTTTTTTTTAAAGTATATGCAGGTAAATATGCTTCTACTTTGGTTAGGGAAACGTTTACTGCTCCCCAGTTAGGAAGGGTGCATCTGTGAATTTTGCTGCATATTTTCTAGTTTTCTGCCATTTCTGTAGCCTCATGGCCTGCAGCCTCAGTAGTTTCACTACTAAAATTCAAAACCATCTTTTGATAAACCTCTGCCACCTTTACAGTGCCTCACATGAAACTTCTTCATTTTATTTTCTCCTCCAAAAGAGGTCCATCCCAGTTCTCAGTCTCCATATTTTCTATTTAAATTCTATTTTGTTCCATTTTAGCCTCTTTTCAGACGTGAATGTGTTTTGTCAACCTAGTATGTTCTGATTTTGTGCTATGAAATCTGTATTTTTCAAGGTTCCCTGTGACACTGCTTCATTTGTGCTAGCAGCTGTTTGCTGTTATGCCAATCCAAAGAGCTTTTTAGCCCTTTCCACAAAAAAAAATTTCCTAATATCTAATTCAGACTGCTCCTTACAGCTTGAGGCCATTTGCTCTCATCCTGTCACTTGCCGCCTGGGAGAGGAGACCAACTACCTCCTCCTCTCAGGTCATTGTAGAGAGTGATAACATTCCTTCCTAAGCCTCCTTTTCTCCAGCCTAACTCAAATCTAATCTAATTAATCAAATCTAAATTTAAAGCTCTCTTAATAAGCCCTGCTAACTCTTAAGGTAAGATTCTCTTTCCACTTTGCGACAGGTGGACCCCATATGTTCCCAACAGGCACAGTGGCACATAAACCAACTCATGATCAAAAACTCCAAAATTGTGCTGCCAACACCAATCTCAAAGCATCTCTTCATCTGCATGATTTTCCTGTTTCTTGCCCCATCATTCCCTGCAAATGACAAGAAAATTTATATTATGATCTTTAAATCTAATTACATTGTGGAATACAGACAGTAAAAGTAGGTTTGAAACTCAGCAGACTTTCATGTTTAATGGAAAAAAGACATTTTAACTCAGCTCTAGAGATGTAACTAAATTCCAGGCTCAACTAGCTGATCCCATAACTTTGCTCCAAGTGTTCATTATGTGCACATAATCATAATGAATGCTACTCTGATTCCCTGCTTTAAGAGACTGAAGTTCTACAAATATAAAACAGTTTTTGGCATCAAGTGAGATATGCATAATTTAAAGTTCTGTCAGAATATTGTACAGAAAAGGTGTTCCACCCCAGTGCTTCACATGCAAAGACAAATCAAGACATTCTGCTAACTTTTTCATTGACTGCTCTGAAAGGGGAAGAAATGAAAGAGAAAATTCATGTAGTATGAAAAAGAAAATACCATTAATTTTTCTGTGAAAAGTACTGCATAAATTAAGGGATGCCTGTTCTGTATTCTGAAACACCTCAGAAAGTATTGTTCCATTTCAAAGGTGTACCTCATGCTAGTACATCATGATACACTTGAAAATACCACTGCATTTATAGAGTGACAAAAACTTTAAAGCTCTCCCAGATGCTCGTGCTGTCATCCTCTGCTTCAAATATAATAGAAACAAGAGGTGGGTTTGTAGGTTTGGTTTTGGTCTTGTTTTTTTTTTAAATTTGACAGATTTAAAATTAACTGTATTCTGAACAACAAATTAGAACTGTGTCACAAATTCCTTTTTCTATGTTACTGGCAGCAAGTACCTAAGGCAGTACATCTTGAGAGCTTCTTTGGCTGTTTCTGACATACTCTGACAAGAAGTAATTACAGGCCACAAATATTCTTTCACAGCCTTTTCTGAAGTGGCTTTTAAAGACAGACAATAGAGTGCTCCTTGTTTTCACCGTCAGCACCCTCCTGTTCAGAGTTGCTGCCATTTCTTGGACACCTAGGTAAGAAGCATCTCTGGGGAAGAAGTTACGTAATGTGCCCAGGAGGACACTCTAGGAAACCAAAAGCACCTCAGTCTAAACATAACAGAGGCCTGGTGTGATGAGGCAGATTTCACACATGTAGGTTTTTCCCTGTATTAACTCTATCAGTTATCTACTACGTTCTGCAAAGGTCTGGATATGCTGAATGTTCTGGATATCTCAGAAACTTCAGTCTCCACACACTCCCAGACCAGAAGACATGCAAGAAAAGCAAACTGAATGTCCCAGGAGCTGCTGTGGGCAGTGTTCACCATGAAGGCCAGGATAACTCACTGCATGGCCCTACAGCTACAAAGGGCCAATTGCAACCTATGCCCAGGAGCTGTGTCAGGAAGGTCCTGAACCTGAAGAACCTGATTTTTCTTCAAGAAAGAAGGAAATCTGCCCCTTATTGGAACTAGAAGAAATTTCAGTGGAGCTCACATTTCAGTGAAGTTTTGCCTTGGTATTCAGGCTAGTGGAGAAATTTCACTGAGATGCAAGGATTTTCTCACTCTAAAAGTTTAGGGCAGGCAGAAAACCTGTAGGAGCTTGTTTAAGAACAGTGAAAAATGTTTTTCACTGTTGAAATGAACCAGCCTAAAAGTTTTTTAAAAAACCCATCAGAATAGGTCTTGTGACCCATAACCTCCCACACATTTCAGTGACTGGTAATATAGGCATGATTGGAAGACTAGGAGGCTGGACTTAGGCTCCTCTGTTCTAAAAGGAAATTGTGTAGAAATGTATTTGACCCTCTCTGGCATTTCAGTTGCTATGCTATCTCCTCACACGAGCAAAGACTTTATTGGTAAGCTTCATTTGAAATTTGGTCCCCTTAATGCTGATAGAATTATTACAGCTAAGTGGTTTCATTATCATCAGTAAATGGAAGGACTTGCTCTTTGGCAATATCAGTTTCAAGACAGAAAGATGTTTAATTCTGCTGACTAGAAGCTCTCAGAATTTGTAGCTAAAAGTCCACAAAATACGGGATTTGGAAATAACTACTAAGGCATTAGGTTTAACTCACATTTGACCTTTAATTTTAGTACAGGACAGGATATTTTGAGGAGGATGAATATTGTAAACCTTGCAACGACCTCCTTTGATGACCGAATATTTGCCAGCAATTTTTTTTTTCAGATAAATGCTTGATCATATCAGTGGGCTAAATTTCATTCCAAGTAGGTGAGTGGTATCTTGCATTAGTGCAGTTAGCCAGGTGTGGAGTGCACTGGAACAGGTTAATGGCACTGTCAGCTTGAGAGAGATCAGAAATGTGCTTTGATACGGGCAGCAGGATTTCTGAGACATACTCTATTAACTCAAATTTTAAATGTTAATGGTATTTTATTAGAAAGAAGCAGCTGAAATTAAACATGTAACAGCTCAGAGAATAGAAATATATGCACAGATACAAGTATTCTTAAATGGTGACATGGTTCCTGAGTCATTATGGCATTTCTTTTCCATTAGTCAGCAAGAAAAAAAATATTACAAATACCACTGATGGGGATTTATACTGGTTGTTTTATCCATCTGTTTAGGTAATCATAAGGAAACTCAGTTTCTCTGAATCTGTGTATGTGTGTGAATCTAAAAATACATATATATGTATATATGCATATTTGAAAAGCATTTATTATGTGACTCTTCAGTTAGAGGAATGGCTGTACAAATGAGTAACAATAGCTTGAAATCTTTGTTGAAACCACGTGGGTTACAATGAGGTGGGTAGAGGATCATATATGCAATGGTTACTATAGTTACAGTGTCTCTCTCTGTGTCTCTTTAATGAGGAACTAATCACTGTTCTCTGATCAAGACATCCATATCTTGCTCATTTTCCTCTTCACCCACACCAGGCAGCATTTCTTTCCCAGGAGAAGGCAGATATAGCAATATTAACCCTTTGGAGCAAAAGACTACTTACATAGCTAATTGCAAAACCTGCTGGGTTTATTAAAGGGCAGGAACCTGCCATGGCAGCAGAAACACTACACACATTCCCACAGCAAGCAGAAACCCTGAAGGGTTTCTAAGCAGTTACACATCTTACATTTCTTTTTCCACTTGTCAATAAATTGAATATTGAGATGGGGAAAAAAGAACTTTGATTTACAAGTATTTAGAGAACAGCTTGCTACAAGGCCCCAAAATTTAGTAGTTCCTGAGATTAAAGAAACCCACAGGCTCTATATGTTCACATAGTACCTTTTCCCCCACTCTGAAATTATGTCTCATAGCAGAAGGAGATGAATTGTGACCCAAATCCAGGAAGGGATTGAAGGGCTCACATCCAACAGTTAGGATGCTCTGCTTCTCAAAATATCTGCCAGCTGCCTTCAGTACCTCCCTTCCCAGATCTATTTAGATCTTTCCTTCAGGCAAAAAGGACAAGACTTGGGGCTGTAAACATAGTTGCCAAATTCCCTTTTTTAGCACAGCTGGGTTTCTGAACCCAAGTCTTACTGTGTCAAAATCTCACCTGCTGATCTGGTAGGTACAAATATCTCAGTACCCCAAGCAAGTGCTCCTTTACACAAGGACCAAGAAGGGAAATTTAGAGGTATCAAGTTTCACAGGATATTTTAGTTCTCTAATGCATGGGACACTCCCCCAGGAGGTTGAGGAGGGTGTTATCAAATACCCTAACTCATAGTAAAAGTTATCTCAAGAATGATTAATACAATAATCAGCTACTAACCATTTAATATCACTAAGTTACAGTGATATGCAATATTTTATCTTTTCTGTTCCTATCCTTCTGCACTATAAATGATAAACATCAGTGGCATTAGTCAGATTTGACAGCATGTTTTACTCAGTATAAGCTCAAGCTTAAAAATAACTAATAAAGAAAAATCTGTGTTAATACCCTAAATACCAGGTACATCTATTACTACTGTAAGCTAAAACGTTCAGCGTTTTCAGGTTACATTCTAGGCAGGCTTAATGTTGAAGAACAAGGGCTCTATTAAGCTTCATCATAGATTTTCCACAGTTTAACTGACAAGCTGAAATTGCCCCTACTTGGTCTTTGCCTCAAGGAAATGAGGCTTAAAGTCACCAAGGATTCTCATCTCTGTGTGAATATCTGTGTTTGTCTGCATCCCTGTGAGCTCTTTCTCTTTTGCAGTTATCGCCATTTATCAGATGAATATGACAGAGTTGAATGTGCTGTTATAAATCCCATAAAGATGTTAAGAAATGTCTTTAACACCTTAAACATTTTCTATCCCTACTTTATACCCTAACTCTATATTCTTAATTATACCACATATTTTTTTCATAGTTTCATGAAGATACTAAGTCTTGTTAATATAGGTGGCCAGAGAGAGAAGCAAAAACGTGCAAGTGTCAAGGTAAAGATTGTGTTGTGATTTCACTCAATCTGCACCAGGGAATCCAGACACAAGACACAAAAAATGGGTTTCATTGGCAACAATAGTCAATATTCTATTGACAATCTAAAAATCAAACTAAAATAAAATAGGTTTGATATTTTATATTTGAGACAGAAAAAGTATAGTTAACAGTTTAGCAAGTGTTTTGGACTGTTCTTAACAATTCCTTTATAATTTGGAAGAAAAAAATTAAATTTAGCATATTAGTTCTTAGACAAAAGAAATGACACCATAAAACCTGTCAAATATATGAGTCAACTGTCATTGCAGAAAGTCACTGCAGTCTGAAGGGATTTTTGCATCCTTTGGGAACAGCATCACAGAACAGTTTCAGCATAGGACACAGACAAAATAGCCTTTCTTTTCTCTCTACTTTCAGTCTCCCTGTTTTTTGTTTAAAAAACTCCACTGGCTCAGTATCATGCATAACTAGTATGTATATTAATATTGCTGAAGGTAAACTTAAGATCAGACATTTCAGTTTGGAGGCTTGCAGTCTAACTGCTGAGTGGTTCACCTTGGGCCAGCAAGATACATACATTAAACATATATTAAAGATACCATAAATGCTGATAGGATGAGGAGACCCTTTAGGCTTTTTCCTTGTATTTTTTCATTTGTTAATGATCTACTTACACAACAGTAAGAAGCAAGAAAGAAGCAAGAAGTTGATGAGAAAGAAACACTGTACAAGCAGGAGACAACTAAGGCAATACTTGTCTCTTTGTAGGAATCTTTTCTTAAAACATCATTTTGCCTGTTAGCTAAGACCTTTCATTTTAGTAAATCAGGAAAATAGGGAAAAAAGAGTTATTCACGCTAACATGAGATATGTGCATGTTAGCCAGAGTGATAGACAGTTGCATAAGCAGAAAAAGAAAAGAACTTTTAAGAAAATTATAGCACCATTAATTCATGAAAAGGTTATTGTTTTTGAACATGTTCCCTGTTGTTCAAAGATCTGCACTGATAGCTGCAATTATTTAAAACAATAGTAATTATGTTCCATACAAATTGACACAGGTGAAGATGTTGATAAAGGAAGTGCCTCATTCTGTTGAAGGTTTCAGCATTCTCTACCTGGTAAATCAGAGATTCATTTATTTCTATAGCAAGATTGAAATTTTAGCTGCCATTATACCTGAATTTCAAGTATGTAAGAACATGAAGTCTAAACTGGAGTACACATAGTCATCTTGGCTAGATCCTTCTTATACATATTCCCTGCACTGGGAAGATCACACTGTGAATGTTACTAACAAGGCAGCTAATAAATCCCCCTTTTAGCTGTGAAATAGTTTATAAGACCAGCACTTGTCTATTTGCATATGAAAGACGAAAATCAACAATTAAATTAATCTCCAGAAGATCAATTATTTTATCATTTCAGTTCTACATACAGTTTGTCATATCACATTAGCTTTTCCTTGTTAGAGTATTATGCAAAGCATAACCATTTCTTCCCAACACATTCTTCTGTGAGGCAAATGAACAAATTGTGTATTTTAAACACTTTTGCTCTATTTAAAATAGAAAGTGGGTCACTGGGTTTGCATATAATTTAATTTAATTCTCTTTTGCCCTGTATGTCTTGTTATCAAGATGAGCATTGGATGCTTCTAAATCAAACAGTGCTGTTTAACCACAGGGGCCAGCAATCAGGTAACTGCACTGTGTAGCAGGTGACTGGGGACAACAAAAACTGCTCACACCTTGAATGGCCCCACAGACAGGCTAGCAGAGTAAAACAAATCAGAGCCACAGCAGACCCTTTTCCCTCCTGCCTGCCCTGGTGAAAGTATTGTTATCACAGCTGATCACCACAGCTAAGATCCCCCATTTCAAACACCAGCAATCTTCACTCCTCTCCCAGTGGGTTAAGAGTCTGAGCTGCTGAGAAATGGGCTGACCTCCTCTGTGCCTCTCCTACCCACTGAGACAGTGACCTCCTCAGTGGGGCAGTAACAAAGGCTGATAACATCATACTTAGCTCACAGTAAGATCAGTAATTTTTGAAAAATTAGTTAATTTCCACATCTGCAAATTCTCAGTTTGTGCACTTGTGAGGTCTGAAGTAATGGTGAATCAAGCTGTGGATCCCCTTTTTCCTCACATACTTTTTCATCAGCAAACATCTTGTGGGAAAAAATGGGAAGAAAAATCACCCTAAAAACCTTAGAGAGCAGAAATCAATAGGAATGGGTTTTGCTCCATTTAGGGCCATCCTCATTAAAATCAGGTGAATCTTCTCAGCCTATTCCCATACCCAGGGGCCAGGAGGAAGGGACATCCAGCTTCAGGGTAGGAAAATTTATCAGGAAATCATATGACACTGATATTTGAAAATCTATAATCTCAGCAATACCAGTAAAGAACACAAAATTATCTCTGCAAAAGTCCTCAGAGAACAGCTTCTTGAAATGGAACACTCTATATTCAAACTGAAAAAACAAACCAGCTGAAATATGTAAGTAATCAAATGCTAGTAACAATAAAGTGGAGTGAAAGTGGATTTGACTAGAACATGCCCTCTGGGTATGTTCACCAGAAAAGCAAGGTCTCAGGAACGATAGGGCAAGCAAACCCAGTAAACACCTACCAAAGGTGACCGTACTAGGGAGCAGCAGCTGCATTGCAAGCAGACCTCAGCACAGAAACAAGCACCTCATGATCCTTCTCAAGTTATCATCTCCTCAGCAGGGATATAAAACATGGAGAGCAGCTGAAAACTGAGACCCTGACACTGACTTTTACCACGTGAGGTATAGAAGGATAGAAACAGAAAAGTGCTAAAGAAATTTTGTAATGTGCTAGATAAGACCATAAAAATGGGAATTATACTGAGTACATGATTGAATATATCCATTATTTCCTAAATGAGAAGTCTGGGATAAAGAATTTAGTTTCCTATTCAGAACTGAAATCCTCACTAGCACTAATATTTGCTGGAGTATCTATTTTTGCTAGAAAATGCTATACCAATATTAGCCTAACTTCATTAAATTCCACAGTATTAGGTTAACTTCTCCAACCTCAGGAGAAAGAAAAAAAATGGAAAAAGGAAAAATCAGTGAAAATAATTCAGATTCAAAACTGACTATGGGTTTGTTTGGGGTTCAGGACATTTTTGTTTGGGTTTGTTTGTTTGTTTTGGTTTTTTTTGCATATGCATCTTTATACAAAGCCAGTAGAAAAGATAATACAGAGTTTATCAGAACCCTGTATTTGATTATTCTTGATCTGATTGCCATCTGGGTGTTCTGCAAGGTCATGTTTCTCTAATGTCAACATAGTGCAAAACAGTGATAAACTGGGCAGCTATTAAGCTGTATTGTAGGATCTTATAGCCTTTATTTTTGGAAATATTGAGGCTATGCACAATATTATGAAACTTACACAGGTGTAATACAGAGCTACTAGTATAATAAAGATGGCTTCATAACTCTACTTTTTCAACATCTCTGAAAGAATGAGAAAAAGACTAAAAAAAGGCTGTGAAGTCCATTCATGCTGGACTCAAAATTAGCTATTGTCATTCCCATATTGACTCAACACATTCGCCCAATGCTCTTGGTTACGCCTCAGTTTGTGAATATGTAGTTGACTGATTACATATGGAGTATTTTTCTAAATGGCTTTATTTTTATGACAGAAAAAATATTACGGAATCCTCAAAGCTTACTTTTTCCTTCATTGGTCCTTTTGTGAAATATCCTTTTACTTTCATCAGGGTTTCATAGTAGCTAATGTTCTGTTTCAAATAAGTGCAAACAACATTGTCTTCTACATAGAAGTCTATAAACTCTCCAAACTGTCTTTTAATTAATTAATTTAAATAATCCTAACACCTATATAGTAAATAAAAATGAAAGACAGCTCATGCTGTAAGGAAATTTCTTGGTCACTACTGGACTGTCAGTCCAAGTGACCATAGATATTCTCAGATAATTTTTTACATCAGTCCACAGCTGGGGTGTTCGCTTAAACCAATACACTATTTATACACAATCTCACTGTTCAAACACAATGTTGAAAGTGAATTTTCTGGTGGTTTATGTTGAGACAAATAACATTTGCACCTATACATCCCAGGAGTTTTGGCTAAAGGATTTAGAGATGACCTTCTCTGCCTTCAGGAGAATATCTGAAATGAGAATTTCATCAGCTTCCAATTGTGTGTTTTTCTTAAAATTTGGAAGATTCTAGACAAGAAACTACTTTAGGTCAGAAAATCTTTGTCTCCTCTGAAAAAGGGTTTAAACGAGAGTTGTGGTCACCTCTAGAGAGGGCAGAGTTTGAGCCCTGCTCCACCTCACATGCAGATCAGGGTGAAGCTCAAATCAGTGGCATAGATTTTGTTTAAAAAACAGAGCCTCTTACTACCCTATAAAGGAAAAATAAGGAAAATATTGAGACCTAGGTACAGCTGTTGCATGAATTTTGTAGCCTTCCTGACTTAGGTGGTTGCCAGAGCAAGGATATTCTTCATGGCTGCCTTACTAGAACTCATCTTAATCCTCCTGAAAAATCCTGACTCATTTCATCCAGATTCTCAGGAAGCCGTGAATGGTGCAATCTCAGGAAGAAAGCCAAGTGCTCAGAATGGAGATGCATCAGCAAAACTTAGAGAGGAAACACATGTAGCTGGGAATGTAGATGTGCATCTATCCATCAGGATAGCCCTGTATCCTTCTGAGCAATATAACATGACTGTGTATTTTAACCAAATGTTTTGGTTTCAGCCAGGACAGGGTTAATCTTTGTGGCATCAAGGGGGGAATATGGCCAGGAGCCAAAGTTTGTTCTCTACCACCTCATATCATTGCTGGGTGTGGGGGAAAGGATTCCCTCTGGGGAGAAAGGGTGCCTTCTGTCAAATAAGCCTGCTGGGTCACACTGGTTCTGAGCAATCACGTTTGAATTGTTGGTCTATCTTGTACATTTTCTTATCAGTATTTTTCTCTTACTGTTTTCTTTCTTATCTCGTTGCTGTTTCCAGTAAATTGTTCTTATCTCAACCCGTGGTTTTCACTTTTGTGCTTTCAATTCTCCTCTCCATTCTACTGAATGAAGAAGGGAGAATGAACGAGACATGCATGGTTTAAAAAGTCTCAGTGGAAGCACTGAATTGGAGAGTATCATTCCTGAGCCATGACACCAAATTAAAGACAGGAATATTAATTATATACCACTGTCAAAAGGTATGAAAAGAGATTGGGGGCATGTATATTAAAAAAATACAGTTTCAGAAGAATCTTAAGACTTCTTATTGCAGCTTCTTAGACTAATTTTAATTATCTTGGTATTGCAGGAGCAATAAATGACCAATTTCATGATAGTCATATTTTTTCAAGTCTGAAAAACATATTTACCAATTATAGAAGACAACAGATTTTCATTTGCAGTCTAATGTTTAGAGGAATGTTGATTTCCAAAGTACAAACTAATAAAAAGGAGCTCAGATTATTGCTTCTCTGGAACAAGAAAAGTATGAATACCTGGCTTTTCACAAAACCATTCACATCTGCTCAAAGTGAGGATAAATAAGCTTCAAACTGTAACGCAGTAGTATTTGAAATCCATTTGACTTATTTTCATATACAATGGAGAAAGAAAACAACTCTATGTATTTCAAGGAATAAGTAAATAAATAATACAATTATTTACAGGCTATTTGTCCATTTTTGTTGAATACAGATAAATTTAATGAAAGCCACTCTACGTTTTAGCTTCTGCATATAGTGGTCTTAAGAACAGTAACTGAATTGGAATGAAAAAAAAAGAAACAAAAGTTATCAAACTCAGGATAAATTAAATGAAAATAATAATCAATCAGTCTGAGCCTTCAGTCTATGTAACTAACATAAATGAGATAAAATCTCGTAGGGAATGTGTACATCTGGAATTAAGCATGATTTTTTAGGATATGTCCTATAGTGACAGTTCAGCTGCTGAACACTGAAATTCCACAGTGAGGTTGAATTTGAATTTTTATATTTTTTAGAGAGCCTTAATGCAAATAAAAAGCATTTTAAAGTTCCTGGGATCAGAGACTAGAATCTCTTAGTGGTTGATGCTGATGCAACATGAATTGGTTGATGCCACAGCAATAGGAGACTATGAGGCTGTTATGAGCCTTTTGTCTTGATGGTTTCTCAAGCAATTACTTAGCAGCACTGAAGATGAGATTAAGCAAACTAAATTAGAAAAACACTCATATATTTTACTTCCATTCATCACCAATAATTGCCAGTTAAATTTAAATTTGTTCACATTCTGGATGATAAAGTAAAAATGTCTTTAGTGGAAGTATTTGACTACTTATCAACTCAGGGGGGGAAATTGGGCTATTTCTGGAATGTTAATACTCAGACTATCTGAAAAGAAAAGCACATATTAATCCTTTACATATTAAGATTCGTGCTGTTTTACAAAACTGTGTTAAGATTAAAAAGAAAAAAATCTGCAAATGGAAATGACTAATAAATATGTAAGAGCTTTTCATGCTTAACTGATCACAAAAGAGAAAAAAAGTGATACAGCATATGAGCTAACAATAAGGGAAGAGTCAAGGCCTCTGAATATAATTCTGCAATAACTTTACTTTTAAAAGTTAGAGTTACACAATGAGCAAAAATCAATTTGCAGTCAATACACAGTATATGATGTGACCTGGAGATAAATAACTAAGTTATAGAGCTATAAACAAAAAGCTCAGTTGTGGTCTAGCCTGGAACAGAAAAAAAGGGAAGTCCAAATTACTTATTGTCACAGCATGGCTTTGATCATGCTGTGATCAATCCAAACTTGGTGTGATTTCTGTGACATAGATGAAGGAGATCAGCTACAAGCCCAGAAACTGTTGGAGGTTCTTGACTGAAGTCCAGGGCCTTCTCCAGGCACCTCAAAGCTGGGTGCCCTTATTTAAGAGGTGCACCTGCCTGCTCTATCAGCATGCTGGATATTCTCTAGATGCTTTGGAGTGGCAGTGGATCCAGCCTAAAGAAATCCTGCCTTTCAGATTACTGGTTATCCTAGAGTCAGCAATGCCTTACCTAGAGCTGCACAGCTTCAGCTGGGAGCTGGCTCACGTTCAGCCAGCTTGACAGCTGAACAGACAAAGCTGGCATCTGCTTGAAAACACTAAGCAGGTATACTCGGGGCCAAACTATATGCTTATTTTCCCTCTGACATCCATAAACCTTTAACACTCTGTCCTGCTCCAGGGCAGTGCACAAGTGGCACAGAGCATTGGGTAAGTTTGAGACCTGTGTTAAAGATGTGCCCTGGTGCAGGACAGATCAACTGGAGGTATTTAATCTTGACTTTCCTCATCCCAATGGTGTGACTGAACCCTTACATGCAAACCAAATTCTTTTCCCGATACAGGTCTCTACCACATTATTGCTAGGAAATCCATCCTATCCATTAAGTGAACCCTAAAAATGCCTGGATTTTCAGTTTTGTGCATAAACTTAAGCCTAGATGGTATTTAGTGGAGTGCTGTAAGGGAAATTGCCCTTCAGGTGGATCAGAAGCTGATATGCCAAGTTAAAGCATTAATAAACCAGGCAGATAGACAAGTGTAATAGACTAGACTGAGCACCTCTCTGAGTTTACAGTGCTGGAGTTTACAGTGCTGGAGTTGTGGCAGGAGCACTTATAAACTTGCTTGCCACTCTTTAGATTTCAACTGTGTCTACCCTTGGTTATGTGCTTTTACTAATCAGCTTTCCTTTGTAGTACAGTTCTGATCACTTTCCTTTTCAATGGCAGATACAGTAGTCTTAGATATATAGGAGAAATGAGACCTTTAATGCCCACTGCTGGATGTGACACTTTCATAGAAACATAGAAAGGTTTGGGTTGGAAGAGACCTTAAAAATTGCCTACTTCCAACCACCCTGCCATGGGAAGGGACGCCTTCCTCTAGACCAGGCTGCTCAAAGCCTCATCCAGCCTGTTTTGGATGCTTCCAGGGATGGTTCATCCACAACCCTGGGAAATCTGTTCCAATGCCTCACTGCTCTCTGGGTAAAGAATTTATTTCTAGCACTAATGTAAATATTCTCTCCTACAGTTTGAAGCCATTCCCTTTTTGTACCATCACTACATGGCCTTGTAAAATTCCCTCTTTGGTTCTCTTGCAGCCACTTTTGGTACTGGAAGGCTGCTATAGGGTCTCCCTAGAGTCTCTCAGCCTGTCCTCATAGGGAAAGAAGTATTCCGGTCCACTGGGCATTTTCATGGCCCTCTTGTGGACTCATTCCAGCAAATTCATGACTTTCTTACGTTAGGTGCTCCACAGCGGAATGCAGAATTCCAGGTGGGGTCTCTTGAGAGTGGAGGTAGAGGAGCAGAATGACCTCCTTTAACCTGCTGGCCAGGCTGCTTTGGCTGCAGCCCAGAACATGGTGGGCGTTCCAGGATCCAAGCATATGTAGGTTCATGTCAAGTTTCTTGTCCAACATCCCAAGTATTTCTCCATAGCTCTGCTCTTGATCCATTCTCCGTCCAGACTGTACTTGTGTTTGGGATTGCCCTGATCCAGGTGCAGGACCTTGCACTTGGTCTTGAACACAGGCCCACTTCTAAAATCTCAAGGTTCCTCTGGATGCAAATTTTCTCTGTTGAGTGTCAGTCTGCCCAGGATTTTAGGTACCACACGAGTAGGCCTAGGCAAACAAAAAGAGATTTGGGGGCTTTCCTGAAGGCAAAACGCTGTGGTGACTTAGGATGCTGTTGAATTGCTGTGTTTACATCACAGCCATTAGACATGTCTCCACAAAAGCTATCTCTGAGAGGCATGATCATCATGCAGCACAAGCTGGGCACTCCAAACAGGAAGAAATGCAGGCAGTAACTGCACTGGCACAGGCACTCTGCTTTGCTGGTGTTGCTGTAGTGCCTCCTGACCTGTGTGAACATCTCTGCCTGGTGCTGCTGTGTCACACGCCACCTCAGGGTCTCCATGGTGCATTCAATCCCCCAAGGCTTTAAAACAGTAGGGATTTTTCAGAAGACTTGGCAGGTTTCACATTTATATCTACACCATATTTCACCAAGTATGACACAGTCAAAATATTCTTCTACTCTCTTTCTACTCTATGATGATGATTTTTTTTTTTTCAGGGATGGTGAAGTCCATTGCCAATTTCCCATGGTAGGACAGCTTTACGATAGAAAAACTGATATCAGAGCATGTACAGTTTCCAAATTTAATTTTTTAATTTAAACCAATAGGCCATGACAAGCAGTGAATTTCTTGAATGGTTATTGCAGACTGCAGAAGGCAGTAAAAAGTTCAAGACCGAAAGCCAAATGGTTTTTTAAGCACTCAAGCAGAGTGAAGTGCAACTGGAAATGAATCACCTGGAGCGTGTTATTGCTACTGTAACATGAAATTCAAGCATCAAAACAAAACAAGACAAGGTATATTTTAAATGACAAGTAATGTTGGAGAAATGCAAACTAGGAGATCATAAAGGCAAACATTCTGAAGAAGGCCTATATATAATTTCAGATAGATCATAATTCTGATGCTTTTGAAAGAGAAAACTTGTGAGACTCTTCAAAGCTACACTGTGCACATTGGTCATGGTTTTTAATGAGTATTAAAGAATAAAAACTGTTCCTAAGTAAAAAAATACCTAGGCATTTAATTATGAGGGGAAAAATGAAAATAATTAGCTAGAATTTCACTCAGTCATGTATTTAAAAAATATTTTTTGAATATTACTAATTATATTCAAATTTTGCCCAGATTTCATGCATTTAATTCTGGCTACCATTACAAAAAGGTAAAAGTCAGGGTAGTCACACTTCTAAAGTTAGCTGCTTTTATTATTGTTTATCCAAGAGGGCTGCTCTCTTTAAGAGTCCTTCCTCATTTCCAGACTCAAGGTAGATGCTGCAAAGCCCAAAAGACAAGTAAGCCCCTATTGTATCGCGACCTCAGCAGGTACTGGTGTCCCTTTTGTGAAGTTGCCCAGCCCTTCAATACATTGATACAACTCATGTCTTGCAGCTGCCATACTAGCACTCAAAAATTTGGAAGTGTAGTTCAGGAACTTACTACAGAAATATCTAAAGATGCTCTCACTGGAGTTTAAGTTGAAAGCTGAAGTTGATATTGGCCTACCTACCTCTGTGGATGAATAAGAAACCTATAAGGTGGGAAATCTGTGGCATTTTCTCATTGGAGAGGGCAATGGATTTGAAGGAAACGGTCTGCATCCACCAATGGCAGCCTCCTGCCTGGATTTTAGCAGAGCATTTAATTCACAGAGCACTTGATTTAACTATGTAAACATACACTTAAATTTGAAAGAGATACAGCAAATGGATGAAGAGTCAGGGAGCCAGTGACCATCCCCATGAGGGGAATACTGAAAACTGGAAAAGAAACTATGTGGGACACCTAAATGTGTCAGTGAAGAATCATAAATTTCCAGAGATGTTCTGGATAAGAAGATCTTGCAAGAATGTACCCATTTCAGTCTTTTAAATTTTTCATTTAAAAGTAAGAGAGGGATTTTCCTTCAATTTTTTTGAACAGCAGAAAAGCTGTAAAAGGTAACAAGCGTTAACATGCCTGGCAGAGAAGAAGTCTCAATATAATACATTCTGGTTTGTTCTTCCTTCCTCCATTCCCATTTTACTGCAGCCTTTTCAAAAGAAAAAAATGGTCCACAACATTTTCCAAGCATGGATTGTGATGTGGAAAGCTATCCTTATCATAACAGCTTTCAATGTCCCTTTTGCTAGCATATACCTGCCTTGGAAATCTCGCTTGTTGCTCTTTTAGTGCTCCCAGGATGCCCCATTGATGTGCTGTCAAAGTTTCACTTCTCTAAAATTACAAGAACTTGGACATATCCATTAATTAACAAAGTGTTTGAAAATCCAGGATAATATTCAACGTAAAAATGTAAAGCTGACAGTTTTGATGAAGTGGATTTTCAAAGCATCCTCTGTGCAATATTAATTGCATACACATTCACAGGTGGAAGAAGATTGCTGTCACTGGGAAGCACGTTTGCCTTTCTGGGCCCTGTGGCACAGTGAAATCTCAGGTCTAGAGGCCTCACACTCATTGCATCTGAAAGGTAACGAAACTTCATAGAGCAGAGAGAGGAGTTGCAAAGCACACCTGTCTCTTGAGCCCTAGTTGTGTGCTGCAGCACCACATCCTACCACACTAACCCCATGTAGGCTGTGAAATCCTTCTGGTTTACAGTTGGCAGAGGTTAAGTGCAAGCCTTCACACACAGCAAAGTGCATCCTGACCAACCAAAGTGCATCCTCACACCAGCAGAGGTCCAACATGGGGTGTGTTGATTCATGACCTTCCTTTGCATACTTAGGGGAAAATTCACATTTGGACAGGTACAGTTAACACTGATTTTGGTCCCCTTAAACTCTTATGACCTGGGATCAGATCAGAGATTTTAGTGAGCAGGAGCTATCTTGGTATATTCTAATATCCCTTAAGTAATTCTCCCCCACCAAAAACATATAAGAGTACTTTGCACTTCTTTTGCAGAAGAGGAGTGTTAAAAGGTGCAGAAAACAAAATACTATTTTAGATTTACTTTTAATTACATGAAAAAAATGGTCAAGATGTAGAGGAATTGTGGCTAGTGTCTGGGTAAAGGCTAACACTCTACACATTCATGGATCACACAGTTTAAACAAATAGACATGAATAATTCCTGAAATACATATGAGAATAAAATACTGCTCAGATATGCACATGCAAAAAGAGAAACAAGGAAAGGGACTGACAAGGTTTAGAGACCCAAAGGCAGCTGAAAAAATTAATTTCATTTTGCTCCAGTTTGTTCATTTTGTCAAAATCTAATTTATTCTATCTCCAGGTTAAGAAAAATAAAATCTTCCATTTAAATTCCTACCATTTTCAGATGGGCCAAGATTTCTATGCAGTCATCACATTTGAACTCCTCACAGGACCAGACTAGAACAAAGAAATTAAACCTACTTTTCCTTCTATGTAGACTTTCCAGACAGTCTACATAGTTACAAATTTTCTAGTTACAAAAAGCATCAAGTTGGAGAGGAAACTGAGAATTAAAATCAGAATGCCTTGACTGGAAAAGGAGAGTATCACTTACTGACCACATGCTCCAAAAGTAGCATTAAGAAATCAATTGGCTTTTCCATTGACTGTGGTGTGCAGCCATTGTTTGTAGTATGAATATTCCCTTAGCTGAAGAGAGATCAGCAGCAAACTGACACTAAACTCCAGAGACAAATTTTGCATCTCTTCAGCTATTTTCTCTTTGCAATAATTACTACTGCTATTACAGTAAATCCCTTTGGAGTGCAATGGAGATTCTGAAGGGCCTCATCACTTAAATCAAGAGCATTTGCTTAAGCTGTGCATGAAAAGGTGTCAGTGCCCCAAACTGGACTTAGACCTAACAGGACTTCCCAAGAGGTTGCTCTGATGCAGGAATCTCAGCCTCTCTTGCTGCATCAATTTTCCTCTGCTTGGCACACTAGTACCACCCTGTCTAATTATAGCCACCAGATTTAGCACAGCAATCCATATTTGCTCCCTCTCTTTGGCCCACTCCATGAAAAGCAAAGAACAAAATCATAACCTCCTCACCCCAGAATAACCTGGAGCAATGTCTTCCTTCACAAAAGAAATTGCTGGATCCAGGCAGCAGAGATAAGAAATTCTTTTATTACTGTCACAATTTAAAAAAAAAAAAAAAAAAGAAAGAAAAAAAAAGGAAAAAATTGTAAACATCTTTGAAGTCTTTTTCTGTCTTTTCTCTCAGAGTTCACAGTATCTCACTACTCAGCAGCTAATTAGCATCATGTTGAAAAACAGTGCTGTGAGTCAGTGCCAAGTGACAGGGGAGGGGAGAGGGCTGGAGGCTGGTTCAAGCACACTCACTCCTTCCTCTGCAGCCTGACCACAGGCACAGGGAAGGGATGAGGAACCTGACTAAGAGAAAGCATTGTGATTTCTGATTTACTGGCAAGCCACAGACATGATAATGGCACTCTCAGTGCTTCTCTCACATCTTCTGCAATACTTTTCAAGCAGGAATTTGGAACCGAAATAATTAAACAACATAATTAGACATTTATTTTAACTCTGTGGGCCAACGTGTTGGCTGAGGTTTTGCAAATGACGAAAACCACAGCTGCCATGTTCAGCTTTGGGAGCAGCTCAGCTGCACTATGTGTCATCAGTTCCCATCCTGCTCCCTTGTTTTAATTAGACTCTCTTGCAGGCAACAAATCAGACTGATATTCTTCCTAAATGCTGCAAGTGCCCAGAGCAAACCGTGAATACTAAGGGAAAAACAAAGAGACAAACTAGATGTTTGTGTTCTTATGTACGAGATACAAGAATTTTACCAATATAGTCAAATCTATCAAAATAGCCATGTTCAAAAGTGGCATGCTTCTGTTGCAGCAGTGTTTTTTCAATGTTGTTAGGCTGAAATTTCTTCTGGCAAAGAAACTCTCCATGTGCTCAGGCTTGGATTATGTAAGGCTCCTGGCCCAGGACCTACCTCCACTGTTCCTTCTTCCACATTTCTTCCCAAGGGGGTAATGCAAGTGTATTGCCTGTGGTAACTGATGGGACAGAATAGATGTGGCTATAGGGATGTGTTGTCCATGCCTCTTTCCAGTCAGCTCTGTAAGTACTACAACTCCTTTAATTTTAAAATCCAGTGTACATTGGATATCAGGAAAAGTTTTTTCACCCAGAGGCTTGTTGGAAGAAGCTTTTGAACAATGTTCTTGGGCACATAGTGTGATTCTTGGGGCTGTCCTGTGCAGGGCCAGAGTTGGACTCAGAGATCCTTGTGGGTCCCTTCCAAGGATATTCTATGATTCTATGATTTTATAAATTGAAAACCCTGAATCTCTCCTTCTTCTGCAATATTTTCCTCTTCTTGAAGAACTTTTTGAACCTGTGAGTTGTTTCCCATTACCTGTGCTTCTTCATGTTGGTCAGCAGGATGTTCTGCCTGTGTTGTATGTCAAAGGACCACTGCACTTGGTGAGTCACTCACATCTTCCCTTCTCACGATCTGCATCTGCCCACACAGTCCCCAGGAACACACACAGCAAAGCGCCTTGTGCAAAGGGGAGGAAACGGCTGTAATCACTAGAAAATACAATTTAGTATGGAAGAAAAGGATGAAGCTTGTCAGGGCCTCAGTACTTCATCTTGAGATGAGTCTTAGCTCCCACAATTTCTCATCAGCTGCATATGAGATGTTCCGATAACAGAAGGGAGGGAGGGGAAATTAATGGTGTCCTGAAGCCCCCCCAAAAGTTAAGAAATCTGTACTAGTATTACAATGTTTGATCAAACAGCAATAAAATGTTAGTACAGACGATCTATGTAAACTTCAATATAGATGTTATATGTTACCTATATATGCAACATAAATGCTGTCAAAGATTCAAATGATAGCCTCCATTACTAACAGACAACTGAAGGGAATAAATCCAGATCTCAAATATGCAATCATTTCATGCCAGAAAACAGCATATATTTGTCATCACATTATAAAGTATTCTAAGCCCTGTAACAGCTACTTTTCTTCAGAAAAAGAGTGCCAGACATGATGTGGAAAAAAACCACACTGTAGCAGGTCTCATTCTTTGGAAGAGGTGGGGGGCTCTAATGTTTCTAAACCGGCTAAGACGTGAAAAGCAGCTTCCACTTTTTTCACTGTTTTAATAAAAAAAAATTCCCAAGGAAAATTATTTTAAGCCGTTCTCAAATCAGCAGGCCATTCTGCATAAAGATCTGAACTACTTGTACTGTGTGAGCCATACAGTAACAAGTTAATTACCGAATAAACTGCAGCTTTGAAGCATAATTACAACTGAGGCCCTGGGCATGCATAGAGCAAGATCCTATAATCTGCAATTATCTTGACTGGGAAAACCAGCAGAGAAGTAGCTTTTCTCCCGATGCTGTGGAGGTAAACAGTTTTACTGAGGCAGGAATACATTGTGGCAGGGAAATTGGAACAACAAAAAAAAAAAAAAGCTAATGAAGACTCTCGCTCTGGAATGTCAATATCCGCGTTTTGAAAATATGAGACTCATATTCATACTGATTATCATATGAGTAATATCGATTGCATGATCCTGGTCCTGAAATACATTTATTCGAATATAACTCTAAAGGAGTGTAAAAGGTTGAATGACTAAATCATCATCTGGGACTGCATGAATCCACAGATGTCAAATTTACAATTCTGGGCATTCATCTGATCTTCTTAAGTGAGGGCAAATCAAAAACATATTCAATTGTTGGGCCAGGTTGAGGGAACTGAGGGAATAAACACCACTAGAATATTTGCCTGTTGACACATTGAAAAGCATGAACATGTTTGCCAAGGCAGGCAGTTCCTAGGGATTATGCTTTTCTCTGAACAGCTATCAGCCTGCAGCATGTATCTGAATTTACTAAAAGAGGTTTAAGAAAATATGTTGAACTGCAAACAAAAATAGTACCAAGTGGAGGCACAGCTCAAACAGCTGCATTGCAGTAGATGTTTGCTTTGAACATCATGACAGAACGGCATTCAACAAAACTATCCAGTGCATGCACTCAAAAAGGCTGCCAGGATGGTGCCAGTTCTTGTACTCCCACTTACTGGGATGACAAAGCCACGAACACAATTGTCAGGCAGAAAGAATAAACAAAGAACTGTGTTGCTCCGAACAAAGGAACATAAAGGTTTCTGTGATCAGCTTCCATGTCAGTAAGACTGTAAGGGGGGAAACGGCACAGGCTCAAGTGAATGAACAGACTGATGAGAGCACTAGAGACACACACTGAAAGATAAAGGGTTGGCACTGCAGAGGGGAAAATCCTCTGCACTGAAAAGGAAGGATGAGGAATAGATTCCAGAAGAATGTAGAAAAACTAAATAATATAAAAACAAACAGTGAAAAGCTCTAAGGTCTTTGGGTCAAAGTCTGTCTCTTCCCGTGTACCTTACCAAATATGACCAAGACAAGGTCCCTGGGGTAATTTGTGTCAAAGTAATTATGTTCCTCAGGGCCCCAGATCTATCAAATCTCTGACCAGATATCCTTCACTAATGAAATAAAGTGTGCTGAAAGAGATTACAATTAATCAGTTTGGTTGGTTTTTTAAGTAAATGCTACAAGCTCAGGTTAACAGCTCTTTGTGTGTTGAAAATAATCTGAGCTAACAGCTACATGTTAGTAGAAGAGGTAGGCAGACTCCACAGCAGGACTTATGCAACCCAATGTTTTCCCATAATTGCATTCAGCAACCTTCGAACTGTGGAAGTACTCAAATCCCTTTGACAACGCCCAAAATCCTCACTGACAGCCTTCTACTGTTCTGCATGTCTGCTGCAGCCTGCCTAATTCAGCATCTAGCTCCCACCCAAGTCTCAGGAGGATGCCAAATTAGTCATTCATCCACCAAAATCTTAAACAGAGACTGTTCTAACAGGTTTCATAATGTCCATAATTCACTCAGGACCAGACACTCTGTGAATACTACTTGCATTGGAACATGTCCCAGAGGGAAGCCTTCCAACAACAGATCACTTTTGCAATGTGCAGAGCTTTCAGGACAGGTACAACATGATCCTAGTGCAATTACACAGCTTCTCACTCAGAAGTGGTGAATATACAAGCAAAAATACCTGTATATTCAGTTCTATGTGTGTATGCCTCTAACATTCTATTGAATACAGCCTCTAAACTAATTTTAAAATGAAAAATATCATGTTCTCATTTGTCGATTTTTTTTTAATATTATGTAACTTTTCTCTTGGAAGGACAGGAATGAGAAAAGCTGATTTAAATTGAGAGCTGGATTTTTTTGGAGTTCAACCTTCTTATTTTCTTTTTAAGAGATTCTGAATTCTCAATTATATTTTTCTGACCCATTAGCTTCTTAAAACTTAATGGACCTATTACCTCATTTCCTTTCCTTCTTCCTCTTGTCCTTTTTAACACCTGATTTGTTTCAGCCAAACCAAATCATTATTCTTCTTATCATTTATATGTTGATTTTAATAGTTTCTTCAAAAATAGCTTCTTGCATGAAGCTACTTTGTTTCTTTTTTCACTAAGTTACCACATCATCCTTAATCATGCTTTCTCCATTATCATCACCCACAAGTTTTGACTCAGAAATCAAAGTTCTACTACTAAATAGACTGTTATTTCAATCCCTGATGGGTAGATACTTCACTCTCATGATTTAATTCATGCATTTGTATATTATTTCAGTACAACCCTCTATAATTGTTGTTGTATTGTTTCTGTGTAATATTTCTCCATCTCAATATTATTTTTATTCACTAAATGCCATTATCTCCTCATTATTTACTCAGCAGAAGGCCCTTGATTTTAATTCTGTGTCTGAGTTTGACTTTAATTTTCTTTACCTACAAATTTTCTGATCTTTAAGGCATTTAACTCAAATCTTCAGCCATTCTTTGACTTCTTGAAGGCAATCTAAATTCTTCCCCAAAACCAGAGGTTTATTAATTTAGAAAGATATAAAAGATATACAGCTCTTTTATACCATATTCGAATCTGAGATTTCCTGATCTTTTCTTTCCATAAGTAAATCCCAGATATCATCTTTAAATCAGTTTCTCAGCTTCTTATTTCCATTTGTCTTCGGCTCAGTTTCCTTCATTCATTGTATCTCATAGTTTAGTCTGAGAATTGGACATCTTAATTATAGACCTACTTTCATTTTCACAAGATTTAAAGAGAACTGACACATGTCAATTTAATCTCAGGATGTTTTGTATTACCAGAATTTTTTTTTACATTTTCAGTGCTTACCACACTATCTCTTTATACAAATTTATGTTCAACCATATGTTCAACAGTGAATTATAATATTAGAAAACAGGGGGAAGCCAGAAGAACATGTGACTACAGACCAACAACTATCTATTCAATAAACTCTATTTTCATTGGCAATTGAGACCTAGCACCTAGATCTAAATAAAGAAAACACAAACACAACCCTAAATAGTAACAGTATAAAATAATAAACACATCCTAACTGAAAGTATATAATTGCACCAATTAAATCTATTTCCAAGAGTGTATGGTAATAATGCACCCAACCTCTTCTTTTCCCTTATCCCAATATACAGTGACATCAGTAGTGATGACAGCAGGTAATTAATAGCCATGACTCCACTCCACCACAGCTACCCTTTTTTAAATTAACAGAGTGCAGATTTATTCACAAGTCTGAAGTATTCCTATTATTGATATTCCACTTTTTACTGTCACACATTGCTTCAATTAATTCATCTGCAACTTTTGCTTCTTTGACATCTCATCTGCCTTGCAGCACATCCCATCACTGCAGTACGTTCCATCACTGCACTGCTGAAATATTTATTCAGAAAGTTGTGCTGGCAGAGGGCTGGAAAAAAGGGAAGAGCAGGACCTTTTAGCTGCACCATCAGAAAAGAAGATAGGACATAATTGGAATTGCCTATGTGAAACACAGTTTTGATCTCACCACTTACCCCTACATTATATATACTAATTCAACAAGGTAAAGCTGAGCTGCACCACAGTTAAAAACTAAAAGCATTATTGAGAACATCATAGTCTAAGAGGAGTTTTTGTAAAAACTACATCTTTTATTTTTTAAAAATTAATGTTTTGGTAATTTTACATATAAATGTAGCCACTTTATTTTTACCTAAGAAAAATTAATATATAGACCAGGAGTATGAATGGGATTCGAAAAAACCAGGCAGGTAAAATGGCAGTCACCAAATTACCCTATGTAACAAAGAATTGCAGGAGACTTTATAACAAAGATGCAAACTCTTAAGAAGCACAAGGAGTTATAGTCACAAAATATGAATAGAAAATAATTTTTAAAAACCCACACTTGAATATTTTTTTCCTGAATAAAGGAAATACCCCTTAATTTTCTTGAACTATGGACCATAAGAAATCAGCATACATTGGCAGGACCAACAGTATTGAAACCTTTCTGATAAAGGTTTTTTAAAAGGAAAAAGCAATAACAAAGACTCAAATAACCCCACAGACACTCCTGTACTTGAATACAACAGCAGCCAGAAGATTTTTCCCAATATCAAAGGCATCCCTCACTGCTTGAGTGTCAACCCATGGGTTTGAGTTGCTGGACAAAATGCAGAAGACTAAACAGTAATCTTCTGTATGTAGATAAGAGATAAAATAAAGTCAACAAGATGGAAACAAAATTAAAATCACTGAAATACACAGTGGAGATGAATTAGTGAAGTGGGGCACAGTATTGTCATCACGTGAATGTCTCTTTTTCCCCAGACATAGAAACACTGACCATCTTCTCTGTTTTAAAGCCTGACATAAATAAATTTGTAGTAAAAACCAGTCCCTAACAGACACAGATCAGCGAGCACTGGGCTATTTGACACCACCAGCAAAGAGCCATGAATCCCATAAAAGCTGAAAAATGTGAAGGGGTGCAGGAATTTAGGTCAGAGTAAGAATCTACTTTCAGTTCTGCCCTGCAAGTAGATTGTTTACTACCCCTATATCTCTCCAGTGATACTAGCTCCACATTTCAAGTTTCAGTGCATTACTTCACTTCCTTGTTCTTACCTTTTTAAGGGCCTTCAACAGGGATGTTTTACAAGGACTTTCTATACCAGCAATTGCAACTCCTGAAATGAAAAAAGGTACAGAGCTTCTTTTCCTGTGCTAGCTGGAAGTCAAGAGCATTTAGGGTTTGCTTTTTTTATCCCTTACAATTTCCTGTTTGAGCATCATAAAAGCTATTCACTTTATGTAATTGTTTCCTTAAATTGCTGTTTTCAATTTGCATAATGTATCATTTAAGTAAAGGTAGAGAAGCATTTCATCTTGATAATTTCTGCCACAGCTGAGATTGCAAAATTGCTTCTTGTTAGAAGGAAATTTTTAAAAAGTGCAATCACTGCAACTTTCCAGATGGCATCTAACATATTTTTCAGTCTGCTGCAATAGTATTTTATAGATATGCTTGCTATTCAGCTCAAGCTAGGAAACATTTGCTCTCACTGAGGTAGGTCTTTTGGCCTCACTTTTTCATATTGCATCCTGTTCCTTGAAAATTTCATGATTTATTAGTTCCAGAGTTCTAAACATTTTCTTGTATATAAAAAATTATCTACAAGTTTTAATTTCTCTATTGCTAATTTCATTGCTATTAAGTCTGATTAATTCTTTTCTACAGCCTTAACTAAGAATGCCATAATTTAGCCAAAATCCCATTCTGCATTTATCAGTAACTTCTCCTAACTTCAATTCTCTTCTATTATTAACAGCAAGTATTCATATATGCAGTACCCTATACCTTAGATGTACCCATAGGGTGAAACCCTCAAAACATCAAACTTCTTCTGAGTTTCATGCCTAATACTTCTCTGGAATTAGCCTTTAAATATTGTGTTGCTGGAAATTTCAGTGTCATTATATTGAATAGTTCTGTGCAGGTCAAAATCTGGCAATCATTCTATAAATATGTGTTGTTTGTACATGTTTCGCCCCCCCATTTGCCTGAGCTTTTGACACAGCCAAGCATATGACCCTTATACTTCTGTAAAGTCACTACTTACATGCCTAAATGTTGGTTCAGTGTGGCAATACAAGGCACAGACATTCAACTATTTTTACAAAATTAATTAAATAAAAAATCCCTTTACAGGTGATAAAGAACATATCATGGTGGCTTAAACAATCCTATTGCTTAAGAATGCGAATCAGACCCAGTGCCTGCCTGCCAGAGAAAAAGAAAACAGAGTTACCCTCAAGCTCTTCACCTGGATCAGGAATCATTCTTATGTACCTGAACTCTCCCATTCTCCCTTTGCACTTCAAGGCAAGCAGGGTACATATCCTTGTTGTATCTGCAGTACAGGGTCATAGACCTGTGTAGATAGTCAGCAGAGTAAAACAAGGTTTTCCTTGATTCAAACATTTTCCTTTTCTTACATTAAGTATGCTGTATTTCTCTATCTCTCTATCACTTGCAAGTCTGAAAGCTGATGCAACCCCTCACTTGAAATTCTTTCATTAGATGAAGTGTATTAAAATGGGGCATGCATATCCCTACTTGGCTGCTATATTAATCTGTCTTTTTCCATCAGAAATAGACAAAATTTCCAATTTTTTCATTGACAATTAGAAAATCTTTGTTTTGCTGACTTGTAAACTTAGGTATTGTAAAGATTTCTTTTTCAATCACTCTTGTTTTCAAGCTTAATTCTAGCACCAAAGAAAACAAAAATCTATTAAATGTCATCTTTTATAACATGTCTCTTGGTCAAAGTAAGCTCTATCACACATTTCAGCTTCAAAGAACTCCAGTGCACCCTTTATGTTTAATGACTGTGACAAGGACTCAAGTGGTCTGCAAGAAGGCAGCAAAATCAGCCAGCTGCATTCAAGAGTCAGAAGGACTGTCAGACCTGAAAGACTAAAAAGAGTGCAGAGTTTACCTATAACAGGTGCACATCAGCCATGTGGTTAATGATTCGTGAAGCTATCACCATATCTTAGTCTGGGTGTAATATCCTGTGGGATGTCTCAAGTGAATTGTTTGTGTAGCACTGCTTGGATGTGGTCAGAGGCTGTGAAGTTCACATGTGACAGCATCAGCAAGATCATCTGAAATGTCTGAAACATTAAATGGCTTTATCTTATACTGAAGGATTGTGTTAGGGTTAGTTCCTAGACAATGAAAAGTATTTGTAAAGGACCAAAATTTAATAATACATGTAATTTCATTTTGAAACACAGGGATTAATGGCACATAATGCCAGTAGTGGTTGTTTAACTTGACCTCCAGCAAGGATTACTATAACCCTGGGGGTTGCCTCTCTGC
Organism: Petroica traversi; assembly: GCA_025920805.1. NCBI lineage: Eukaryota > Metazoa > Chordata > Aves > Passeriformes > Petroicidae > Petroica > Petroica traversi. Next base: position 9,909,571 of record JAHLSL010000015.1, on the reverse strand, counting down.
AACTGATTTTAAAAATTCTACTTCTACTTCCAACAAACAGTTTGCTGCATCCTTCCATAGTTCTTTAAGGAACACAAGGACTCTTCTCCACACCACTGCAGCCTGGTGCACCTGTGCTATCAGGTTAAACCTGCCCAGGACTGTGCCTGCTGCTTAGGCCAGCTGGCACTGAACACAGTGAGGTCATTTACTCCTCTTGCCCATAGCTGTAAGGGCAACTATGTATTGAGAAAACTCCCATCAGGAATCCCCACTTGTGTCCAGAAACCCCTTGGCTAGCTGATGCAAACCAAAACCACCCCAGAGACTAGTTTAGGTGCTTAACTTCTAGCATAGATACAGTCAAGAAGAAACAAAATCAAAAATCAAGTAAAATTATGTCTTTCACAGAATCATCATTCACCACCATCTCTGGGCCCAGAGATCCGGCCAGTTTTTCACAAAGTGAAAGCACAGGACTACAAAGTATAGCTCCTGCACTGGGGGATTCCAGCAAAGGCTTCCAAATGAATATGTAAATAGGGTTATTTCTCTTTTGCAGCAGGTATCTGAGAGGTTTACCTAGTAGTCTGAACAATTTATTAATAAAGTGCTTTGTGACAAAATTAACATAAACAAATTGTTCTTGCATTTATTCATAACTCAGAAAACTCTTCATAAATGTTATTTACTTCACAAGCAATTTCAGTCTGATTAACTAGAGCATCCTTCTTCAGGAGAGCACTTGAGCATGTCCTCAAGTTCCACTGAATTCAATTATTAGGTTAGTTGAGGGAATCAGTTACAAAGAGACATCAGGGTAGAACACCAGACAAAGAAAAGCAGGAACTAAACATCCAAGAAGGACAGAAACTAGGGAATGAAGTCTAAACAAAAAACAAAACAAAGCAAAACCAAATAAAGAAAAGGGCAAAAATCCCAGGATTTGAGATTAAATCTGGTAGCCTTGGACCACAGTACTTCAGCTATTGTTGGAATCTGTACCTCACTCTCCAGCAGTTTCAGTACACACAGAGTAGAAAATGTCTCCTGTACTTTCCTTGTGAGTTTCTCCACGACTCTTGCAAAATGCTTTCTTTATACAATTTTCCTGACGAAACTCTTTAAATAAACATGTTAGAAACACAACACAAAGATATTTTTAACCTGAATTAACTACTTGTGATTTCATCCAAATTTAAAGACATTAATGTAATATGTATTACCTAAATAGTAAAGAAAAAACCCTTAATAATGGTTACAGGCAAGTACAACAGCAATGCATTTGCAAGGACATTATGAATACTCATGGGAGAAAATCCATGACAATGAATTAAGCACATGATTAGGTAATGATTTGGTTGATTTGCTCCATTTAGCACACTCTGCTACTATGATAACAGAAGTAAGAGATGCTCACACTCTATAATTTACTCAATGAATTTGACTTTCATGTGAATAAAGTAAAAATAAATCAAGCTGCATGACACATAAAAATGCTCAGGCTCATTCCCTCAGCTCTCGCTTTAAGCACCTGTAACCTGTCACTACCACAGGTCACTTCTTCCCATATGACTGAACAACCAGACCAGAGCATGTGCAGGGATAGAGGCTGGATAACTAATCAAAGATCTAATTTGGAGTTCAGTACATGTTTATACATGACCAAACTTAAATGTTTTTGCAAGACTTGCATAGCATACCTGTTCAGGAAAAAGACATGAAAACAGTGACCCCTTGGAAAACAAATTTTTATATTGTTCAAATTATTACCTGAGAATAGAGTTGTCCTTTCCTCCCATCCATTGTCTGGTTTTACTTCCCTGCTACCTGCCTCTCTCTCCTTCCCATTCCTAGAAAAAAAAAAAATGCAGGAAGAAAGGCCTTTGCCATGGCATCAGTATGATACAGCATCTGCTTGGGTTCAAGTTTACTGTAGGTGTGGATGTTGGATTACAGAGGGAGGAACCAGCACCAAAAATGTTGTGCTGGTTTTAGCCGAGGGTTTGCAATCCAGAGGTTCAAATGAAAGGCTATTGATTTTCCTCCTCTGGGAGCCTTGACTCCTTATCTCATGTTTATCTGAGCATTAGGGTGTCTCAGCAAAGGATTTCAAAGATTAGGATGCTAAAGAGGAACTGTCTGGAGGTGGCTCAAAAGAAAACACTGAGAAGACAGTATATCGTAATCTTTCCTCAAGCACTTCTTTGGACTTCAGTCAGGTTCATGGTGAGATATGTTTTCTCCAGAAAAAAAACCTCTGGGTGGGTTTCTGCTGACAGCATTTTTTCCCCCAGCAAACTCAGCAGGTCTCATGTTTCCAGCACACCTTCTCAATTCTTCCATCAGATGAGAGCTTATTTCTTCCTTACTGGTAGCATTTATAAGCACTGGTTTTGCATTCCAACAGAGAGAGCCCTCAATGTCTAAGTACTTAAAAGGCATATCCAGCACAAGAACAAAAATTTTCATATGAAGGTTTTGATACACCTACTTACCAGGCTTTGCCCAGACACCTCAGACAGAGAACTGAGCAATCCATTAGAGATAAGCTCTTTCCAGACCTTTCTTAGCATTCAGACACATGTATTTTTAACAAATTTCAGAATATACTAAATCAACTTCCCTCCCCATCACCACCTGAGTATCAAACTGATGGCCACTTATTTTCATGTGATTTTTTTCGTATCCCAGAGAAGACTAATTGCTTATATTTTAGAATGCAGCTTTTTGACAACAACTGATGGAAATAAGAGCAAGATAAAACATGCATTATGTAAGAACTGATTGAAAAAGATCTGACAGATGCCATGATATATAAATGGCCACAAGTTTGATAACTAAATATATTCAGAAGCAGCAATACTGACATCCTAGCTAATCTAGGTGAATGTGAAAATTATCAAAACCCAAGATACTACAGGATCCCAGGCTCTTAAAATCATAGGAAAAGAGGCTTCCAGTTAGAGAAATTAAGCAGACTTAACACATACCCTACCTGTGTTGTTACATTTATAAACAGTTAAAATATTTCCCAAATTGAAGGATGGAATTTACCACATTTGTTCTCCAAAGGCAGTATTTATTGCAATCTTATATGATGAGTTTAAAACATAATAAAAGTAATGCCAGCTGTGCCAGTTCTCAGTCACGGCTTGGTGCCACATGGAGACAGTGGAAACACTTCTCAAATAGCTCTTTCCCTGTGATGGCCAGGGAATCTGGTAGGGGTCTGCTTCTGCATTCCTAAGACACCCCAGCCTCTTGACCTTCAGATGTTGTACAAAGCAGAGTTTACACACATAGTCTCCAAAGCATTGCTGCGCTGTACAGCTCACAATGAATCACATAGCACAGATGCAACGCTGTTTAGAGGAGCTGGAAATTTAGAAAAAACACAAGCTTAACTTCCAGCCTGAACTGACAGATGTAATTCATTTCCATAAAAGCAAAGACTCTTATTAAGGAGGAAAAATAAAGGCATCAAAGTCAAATTCATGGTAAAAAAAAAAAAAAAGAGGCTGGTATATTGCAGTAGCAAAAATAATTCAGACAGGCCTAGGCATGTGCAAATAATCAGGCCCATTTAACTTCCAACTGGACATCTCTACCCTTACAAAGTCTCTCTTCAAGCCCCATTATCAACACCACTATAATACCTAGTCATAAAGCTGGGGTGGAACTCCAAGGATGGTTATGTTTCTGGGCAAAAATAGTCCTCCTATGGCTGGAATCGTGTCCAAACAACCCACACAGCATTTGGGCCTCTTCAGCTGAGTCCAGTTTCCTTCAGGGCCAGATCTGTAGGCATTCTAACACACCTATTCAAATTCCCTGTACAGCATTACCTGATGTTCCTCAAACAAGGGGTCTAGAAACACTGTGAAAAACAAGCACGAAATTATCTCCTGAACCAGCAACGGAATCATACACTTCAGATCCTGGACAGAACTCCTGAAGCAAAATACCTTCTACTACACAGGTCTTTTCCTTTGCTTTAATGGCCCACTGGCTGTGGTTACTTCTCATTATACACACAGGTTTTTTATGTCAGCTGGGAGCTGACACCTATATACATGCTGTAAAACAGGTAGATTATTTTCAACATCTTTTATGGGCAAAGGCTTTAATCATTAGCCTTGTAAAGGAAGGATATAAGAATATCTCCATCTGCAGTCATTAAAAACAAAACAACAACAAAAAAACAACAACAAAGAAGAAAACCAAAAAAACCCCAAAAAAAACCATAGAAAAAACCAAATCCCAAAAAATCCAAACACCAAAAAACCCCCAGTAGATAAAACACCAGGGAGCCCCGAGTTGTTTGTGTTGTTTTGGCAGGCTCTCCCATGCTGTGAACGACACTTCAGAGTAGCTTTTAATTCAGCTTCTTGTCATCTGAAAAAGAAAATACTTCAGTGCATTTTAAATGAATTTCCTGTAGTTTGAAATGAAATATTCTCAGTTGAGAAAGTAAAAACCCCCACAGAAGAAACAGAAGTTGTCATTTAAGAAAAATAGCTAAAATTGCAATAAATAGTGAGTACATCTGGCCACATTGCCCATCCTAGCATGCCTTTGGCAATTTGCCCCAACAGCTTCACACGTGCGAGGTCTCCAGCATGTTTCCTTTCACACTATCCATCAGGGCTGACACATAATTCCCTTCCAAAGGCTTTCATCAGCATTAAAGTAGTTCAGCAATACAGGTAAGTCTCTATTGCTCTTAAAGACCTTCCAGCAAATTTGAAAAACATGCCTTTGATCTGTAAGTTCTCTAAATTTTGCTGGTTAATCACATCAATGCATGTCTTCATCTTCCCTCCCCCTAAGAGCATCAGGGTGCTACCAGTTCCTTCCTGCACTCACATTGGGACTACCCTTCACCTTGTATTTTGAAATTCTCCTCCAGCCTCACTCAGCTGTGCTGAATTCAATACAACTTTCTGTCTCTCTGTGCCTGCATTGGCTGCCCTCCTGACATGACAATTGCTCACATAAACTACAAAATGTCATGTGAGCTACACCCAGCCTTTCCCCAGGTGCTTCTTCACTTATATCTGGAGCTGTCATCTAGCTGGTTTCCTAGAAAATTTTAGTCTTACCTTCTCAGACCATTGAAGAGGCTGAGCAGGTTTTACCTTTACATACATACCAGGGCAGAGGCTGGTCAGTGGACGAACAGTAATACTCAGCATTTAAGACCAAGATTATTATTCAAGAAGCAGCATGATTAATTGTGTCTTCTCCAGGGCCATCCCAAAAGAGCATCCAAATACAAATTTGAGAATACAAATTCTGAGACTGATCCCTGCAGAAAGGAAGGAAGAAAAAGGGGCAGAAGGCAGTGGTAGGCAAAAAGCCAGAACTTGACTTCCACAATTGACTCCTCCTCAGCTGTGCATCTTCTCTTAGGACAATGACTAAGTACTGCAAATAAACATAGCATATTTTAATGGCAATTGAGAGCACCTATTCCCAGCTCAATCTCAGATATTTCCTGGGCTTGCAGTAAGATCACTTGGACAGAAAACACAGGCTCAGTTCCTTTAAACTCAGACTGAAAATATAGACAACAGAAGACTCACGCTTCTAACTACCAGAAATGGATCTAGTGCTCTTAAGAAGCACTAATCACACTTAATACACCAAAAGGTATGAAGAATTCATTTAGGAGGCGTTTTCCACCATCCCAGATAAAGTTCCTGATAATTTTCAGCCTGCAGGCTGAATTCCTCTTACACTACCAGCAGCCACCGTTCTAAATTACATAAAACCTGACCCCAGCATCCACTGAGGTCAATGACAACTCTCCTTGGACACTAAACAGGCCTCATCTATAACCTAGCAGCAGAATTCCCCATCTAATCAATGTAAGAGACATCGGTAAAATGTGAGATGTGGGGTAGGTAGCATTAAGTGGCAGCAGCAGCAGCATATATGACTAATTTGTGCCACAGGCTTATAAATAACAGCCATAGAAGCTAAGAGAAAGGGCCGTAGTCTCCCAAATCTATGATCTAGCTGTGGTTGTCAAACATAGCAGATTTCTTGGCATCAACATCTATCCCTGAAGAAAGCAGCAATTACAGCACTTTGCAGCACTGTAAGCCATTCTGACAGCTTTCAGCTCAGCCCAAAAAAAGATTTGATGGTCCTGGCCACACTCAGTAAAAGAAATTAGGGTATCCCACTCCCTGCCTTCCATGGGCCATACTCATTCTAAAATGATTTCTCCATACGTGCCTCTATACACAAATTTATTGCAAGCTATAGTTCATTTTTGCTGAAATATAGTCTTAATAAGTCTATGGCTTCTAAGGTACAGAAGCCTTGCCAGGCCCAAGCACAAAATAATAGAAAATCACTTTAGGTCATGTAAAGAAATAGAGCAGCTGACAAATGGTCTTTTGGCAGGTTAGGGAAGAAGGAAGTCCTCTTTGATTACCTCACAGGAATAAAAAATAAATTAGATAATAAAGTGAGCATTGCTAATCTGTGTATTATTTGTTTCTGCTGCTTTGAGGGAGGCAAGGTAATTCATTCAGCTTTTAGCTTGTTGACATAGTGAGATACATCATGACAATGATATATCAGTAGACTGGTCTGCTATCTTAATAAATAATAAAGCAGATTAACATTCATCATATTGCTCATGAAACCCAACCCTTTATCTGTTCATATCTAAAACCTCAGTTTGATGGAATCGTTTAGCTAGCATCAATGTTACAGCAATAATTTCGGGAGAATCTGTAATAAAGAGGTTTACTGTATTCCTTCCTCTTTCTGCTTCAGGCCACAATTAGAAAGACAACTGTTTAAGAACTCTCACAATTGTATTTTATTTGACATCAGCAATATACACTGGAGTATAATAGGAACAATTTTTTGCACAATCTTTCTTGCAAGATGGATTTATTTTCCAAATACATAGATGTTCATAATACAGGAAGGTAACAGTTAAGCTGCACAATAGCAAAACAAGTTGACAGCTATCAAACCACCTTTTAAGTTTGTTAGTATAGTCAGGTGACCAGCATTGAACATACCATTCAAATAATTTAGATAACCTCTGACTCTTCAAATCTTCCCAGCCACATTGTTCCATGCAACTAAAATGTGCACCAAAAATAGTGTAAAAGAATTCAACCCAAGGCTTCCCTTGCTTTGATTTCCTTTCAGTTTTTCCCCATGTATGAGCCAATACAAAGGGACAAACATCAGAATTTGGCATGGCACAGGAACTCTTGCAACATGCATCTAGGACAGCCACATATTGCAGAAGTAGTAAGTTATTGACAAGAGAAGATGGGCCTTTCCTATAGGGGGTGTTTAAAAAGCATTTTACTTTGCTTGCTTTAAGTGTATATTTTCAGCATGCACTACTTTTACAAAAAAACAAAAACAAACAAACAAAAAAAGACTTCCCAAAGCTTCACATTTTTCCCCGGTAGTCTTCCTTGCAATGTCTTAGCCTAAACCCCCATGTTTTGGTTGCAATGGACAGGGTCTCTCAGGATAAGAAAAGCTTACAGTAAAACAAAATACCAATAAATACTATCTTCTATGTTTTTTACTTCTTTTCATTTTCAGCTTTAAAATGACACGAGATATAGCAGCTGCGGCACCTCACATATAAATTCCTTTTTGGTTTTGGTCCTCACTTGGTACAGGTCTTAAATTTTGAACTAGAACAGAAGTTGGTATCTCCCAGTCTGCCTCTCAACTGTGAATTTGTGAGTAGAAAGGAAGTTCATAATTTGTTAGATGGACTTATTTTAACAGCTCACTAAAGTGCACCAGCAGTTTGGAATATCAGAACTGGCAGGACTGGCAGAGTGCAAGGGTGAAAGGTAAAGGTGAGGAGAAGAAGGAACTCAAGACAACTTCTAGGGGCCTTATTTACTTACTACCAGCTTATTTACTACTACTTATTTACCACAGTAAATACTGTGCCTTTTAACATACTGTCATTGCTCTGTATGCTTGCTAGTGATGCAGCACAGAGCACAAGTGGGCTGGCAGTGCTGGCAGTCATCCAGAAAATTTAAAAGCCTTAAAATCTTTTGTCTGTTCTACAACTGGCGTGTATTCCAAGCAGCCAAAGTCGGTTTATGCCCCTGCACTAGCACCGGACCTTGAAACCCACTCATAAGTCCTTACACACCATACTTTAGGACTCCAACCCTGCTACACTGTACCCTGCTGCTTGACTGCCAGGGTTTATTTGCCACTGGCGGGGATGCACACCCTCTCCCTCCCCAGATTCTGTTGTCCACCCTGGTGATGGAGATGAGATGCACAGAGAGCCCATGGCTAAAGGGAAGGCACGGGAATCCCACACCATCCCAGAAACTGCTGCTCCCCACCGCAGCAACAAGGCAAGGGAGCAAAGTCAGGGACAGATTTTGAACATATCAAAACAGTGCAAAAGTAGCAGAATATGCCAAAAGGTGAGTTTAGATTGTTCATTTGGGGAGTTGAAAACAGATAATGAGCAGCTCTTAAGCCTAATTCAACTCTTAGATCTTACCTCAGCAAAATGCCTCAGCTGTTCTTATCCAGAACCGGGATACCTCCCCATGCTGCACAGACTGCTCCATCAGGACTAAATTTAACTTACAAAAACATGCTCCTAACTCAGCAAGGCCAGTACTGAGTGCCCTCCTAACTGGACTGATGAATGGAACGTAAAAATTCCTAGGTCTTCCGCAGTTCACCCATGGCATAGCAGAAAGAAAACTTGGAAGTATACTGGGAAGCTGGTTCATTGCATACTTAACTAGATCAGCTGAGAGTGTGAAGATCAAAGGATGTCTTTATTTTACTCTTCTTATCTTCTCTTATTGGATTTCACTATTTATGCATATGATATCCATAGAAGAAGTGAGAAGTAGCTTTTTAAAACCTCTCCATAAAATTTCCCCATCTTCTGTTTATTTATCGTCTCCACATTCTCCAAAAGACAAAAAATACAATCCAGGTATTTATGGAATGGCTACTGGATATCCCACAGCTAAGCACCTTTCTGTTTTAGCCTAACAGAAAACCCACATATGTTTTGCCTTACCTTCCTAAGAGACATGTCTACAAATAAAATTCACATTTTTATTACAGAGAAAATACTTTTGTATTTAAAATTTTAGAAGCTTTAATTAAATATTCTCCAAATTAGAGATTTTATTTGAAAACAAAATAGATAATCATAGACAGAAGATTGCATAGAAGTGTTTCCTACCTTCCTTGAAGTTTGCAATTAAGCTTATGATTTCCATGTGTGCAGGTGAGGAAACCTCTTTAAAAAAAAAAAAGTTTAAAAACTGAGAAGAATTCAGCTTGATTTTCCTCTTCATAATTACACAACAAAATGGAGAAATAGGCATAAATATGCAAAAAAAGAGAGTGTCAAAGAGAAACCCACTTTTCCCAGTGTTTAAGTTACAGGAGAGATGGCAGGGGCATGATAATGATGCCTACAAAAAGCTCAGTGAGGCAGCTCTCCCTCTGGGAAGGCCCACAAGCTGCTGGCAGGAGACTGTGAGTACTCATCAGGCAGCAGCACTAAGCATCTTCTGCTTCATTACCAGACTTGTACTTGCCATTCCCACCACTCTCCACTTCAAAACATTTAGCAGATATACAAGAAGACAGGAGTGCAATACACCTTGGTGCTCCTTTGGGATGTTCTGTGCTGTTAACAGTGCGTATAAGCAGTGCTGATCTGAAGGAAGAGATTTCATTCTGCCCTATTTTGTCCTCCAAAAAAGTATTTTCCACACTACTCCGAAGACCCTGATGCGCTACAGGACAGCTTGGATGCACAGCAACATGAAGGCATTCCAGCTGGCAGCAGGAGCCACCTCACCAAAGCATCAGAAACGTTAGGGGAGATTAACTGTGCTCATCCTCAAGCAGGATTTGCAGTTGGAGTCGAATTCCACATTGCACTCAGCTCGTTCCTAAGCTGCCTATTTGGAAAAGAATTTAGGGGGCATTTTCATATGTGGCTTAATCCAAAATAAGCTCTGCTCAGCCTCTAAAAGAGGCAGTCACACTCTCCTTACCCTCTGTTTCTGACCACAGACTCCCATCTTCTCCCACGAGAGCAACATAACAGCTCTCATGCACCCAGTGGGCTACACACATACCTTTGCCTTTTGTGGGATCCACACTGTGCAAGTGCCAAGCTGTTGTACATTTTCAGACATGACAACTTTAAATGCAGTTGCAGCTCACAAGCCGTAGCACTGACTGGATTATCAGAAATGCTCAGCAACAAACAGCTCCCATGAATTCAGATTTAATCAGGAAGGCATGATACTTTAAAAAACCTGGTTGTTACTGTAATGAAAGCTTTTTTTCTTCACCCATATCCCCTCTGATAACTGAATTAAATCAGAGACAGCATTCTATTTAGTCTTTTAAACATAAAGCTAGTTAAATGTTAAACATTCCAAAGCACTTCATAACTGAAAATTAAATATACAGAATCCCAGAATGATTTTTTTTAAAAGTTACTGTTTACATTTTTGGTTGAGAAATGTTCTAAAACAAAGGGGAAAAGTAATACTTAATAAAACTAATTCTTTTTCCTTTCCCATTCTGTCTCCTAATTCTTCCTGGGTGACAATGAAAATACCATTTTCGAAAACTGCTTCAACAGAACACAAATGTTTATAATAGGACATAAGACACTTTTCTTTATTACTTTCTCATTATACTTATAATGAAGAAATAATTATTTCTAGGCTGTTTCCTGCCAGATGCAGTTCTAGTACCTCTAATAGGACATATCTTAAAATAACTGCTTGGTAGCAAGAAATTAAATTTTTCATCCATACTCATGCTTTCCCTTCTCTTCCTTTTCTCTCTCTTCAAAATCTCATTTATTTTGTCTCTTTCAAAAATTCTGGCCTCTTTTTTGTTGGGGTTTTTTGTTTGTTTGCTTGATTTGGGGGGGGGGAGGGGGGGGGGTGTGATTGATTGCTTTTTAGCCCATGATTTGTCACTGATATAATTCACAAAACCACCTTTGTGGAGGAAACATGAGCACAGGGGGCACCGGAAGTTTGAGAAAACCTGACAGTGCCTCTGTTTTCATGACAGTGGAGGTAAGAGAATCCTCCGACTGATTTCACACCAGCATTAACCCAACTCAAAGCATCAATCCAGGCTCCTCAACCCCTCCTTCATACCAGCACTAAGATGGGAGCCAGATCAGACAGATCCCATTACTACCAGCCAAACGGAAGCTCGGGGTTTTAGCTAGACAAGTTATTTCAGCCTGCTCCCTCACAAGCACTGAAATCCTCCCCATACACAAAGCAACGCAGTAAAGAAGAAGATGAGAGCACTACATTCAGCAGCAATACAATTTCATGCTGGAGTCTTTAAAAAAGACCCCTTAAAATCCCATGGATTCTGCTTGCAGGCTCTCTGGTGCAGACTGCTTCAGAAGATGGCAAGACATAAGCCAGCTCCAATTCAGAAGCCTCTTAGAATAAACATTCTCTGAGCCCAGTCCAATGTGCTTCATCAGCCCCTCAAATAAGGGTCGAGTACTCAAAGCCAGATTTTTCACAATGCTTTCACTATAAAAGCACTGCTGGTATTGGTTTGCAAAGATATGTATCTATGAAAAAAGTATTTTAAAGTAATTGCTCAAGAACTCCGGTTATCTGAAACACCTCAAATCTCCACCAGACATCTGGTGATAGAGAATGTTGCCACAAATTAATATAAAATTAAATACATGTACATACAGAACCATCTATTTATGAAAAGTTCATTTGACAACCTGGTACATTCTAAAAGAAAAGGAGATTTTCAAGCTTGCAAATATAAAGCATACTGTGACGTTACTGTTAGTAATAAGGTTAGTTATCTCATATTTTGAAATAACTTTGAAGAAATACTTGTACATGTTCTTTACTTCTGAGTCCCCCATCCTCGTAGCTATTTTACTTACCATGGAAATGAGCCACCAGCACAAGATGATGATGCAAGACAAAGCAGTACTCAGCTATTTTTCAGTGTATTGAGCTCAGAAGTACAGCTGAGTGCTTCATTTTGTCATCTGCTTCTTCTACCAAACTCCAGCTAAGTTTTTTTCAAGGATGAAAACATATTCACAAATAATAATTTTCTTAAGTGTTTCTTTACCTCATCAGATCATCCATAGATTGCCATGTCAGCTAACAGCAACCTGGATAGAGCATTCACAAAAACACTAAGCAAATGTTGACACATCAGCAAGATGACCAGCAGGAAATAACCCAAATCTTCATGGTAGTTGAAGATTAATTCAGTAATACCATATGCTTCCTCCAGACCTTTTTCTTGGGAATAGTTATATGAAGACAGTAGTAAAAAAAAAAAAAACAAAAAACTACCTACCTCACATGGTGTTTTCCATCCAGAAGGGTACTCTTTCAATACAGAACTATTAGAAGTGCATCTTGAGTTTGCCTCCTTAAAATTCAGGGAAATGATATTATTTCAAGGGATGTATGTATATATGTATCCAGGCTGCAACAGCATTTGTATTTTTAAATGCTAAAACTACACTATTTTTTTAAAAATCCATTCAAAGATTGATGGGAGTTTGGATGGTTTTCTAAAAAAGGGAATCTCCAAGACTTTTGCTTTGCTGCTGTTATTTTTATTTTAAAGAAGCCATCATGCTCTCCTCTTGCACAAGAAAATAAAATTATGGCCAAAAAAATATAGTAAACTGCAATGTATATTGACCTGTTTTCTTTGAAATCCTTTCCAGTGGAGTAATACAAAAAGCATAAGAAAGTCTAGGAGATATTTCTAGATGCAGTAAGTTAAGTACTAGAGGACAACGCCATTCAATTCTGAAATAAATACCTACCACATTTTTAACTCACATGAAAACAAAGTATGTTCTGGAAATTCCATCAATTTTACAGTAATTGCATTTTTCCTTCCCTCCAGTTAACACAGAACATAACATTAGCAGAGATCTTTACTGGGTGCTCTGTACTTCGCACTACTCTCACTTGCCTGGGATGTGGCAAAAATCAGACTTTGAGAGTCTGATTTACTCAGAACACGCTGAAACTCTCACCACACTCACATCCTCCAAAATAGCTACATCTTGACTCCAAGGAGAGGCCTACAAATGATGATTGCACAAATAAATGCATATCAGACTCTTTCAAAATGGCACATTTTTCCTTCCAGTAAACTTCCCCTTTAAAATGCACTGAAGTAAATGAAAAACACATATTGGTGTCAGTGAACAGCAGTACAGGTCCTTAAAAAATTGTAAACTTACCTTAGAAGCCCACAGTGAAAGAAACACAAGGTTTTGGAAAAAATATATAAAATATATAAATAAATAATTTAAAATTCTGCTATTGTCATTTAACTTAACTTTTTTTCCTGGATTTTTTTCCCCCTTGTTGTTTGGGGTTGAGGTTGGTTAATACCGACCTCCATAATGCCATTTGCCTCTCAGATTTTCATTGAGCGTGAAATTTTGTTTATACAGCTTTGTTCTACCACATATAAATGCAGGAGCTGTACTGTTTATGCTATATTCCTTTACTCCTGTCAGAGTATGAAGGGAAATACCTTTGATTTTCCCCACTTAGCACTGACCTGCTGCAAACTTACTGCTGCATACCCCTGCAATTCTGTAAGACTTCTACAGCTTTGATAAGCCTTGGCTTGATCAATATCACCAGCAGATGTAATACTAAACTTACGCTTCTCAACACTACAGCTGCTTTCTCCCTAATTTGTTATTCAATACTAGGATTAAATAAAACCAGTGTGAGTTTTTGCCATTCTTAACAGTGCTAGCCACACAAACCCCTTCTATTTAAGTGAGGTCAAGCCCTATTGGCAAGTCCCATGAAGACAAGGCACAACTCACCAAAATTTCTTTCCTCCTTTATCTTCTAAGTCAAGCAAAAATTATGTGAAGTGTGCAAAGTCCACGATCTGCTCTGCTTTCCAAACAGACCTCTTGGCAGCTTTTGGGATTTGGATGTATAGTGTGCTGAAAGAGATTCTCCTAAGAAACCTGTAATATTTATGGAAAAATGTCCCAGATGGCCAATGTGCATCTCTTACAAAGCCTGTGTGTCACTTCCTCCATTCTAGCCTTCCCTCCACTTCCAACAGCACAAGGAATATGAGAAGTTAGCCTCTGGATAAACAGACACTGCATACCCTGAAGTTCTCACAGGGCATCAGATAATGTGCTACAGCATAAAGGCCAAATGACATACAGGAGGTATACAATACAGCGGAAGAATTCTGGGCATACCAAAAAGCTAATTAATTTTTTTGTAGGAATACTGGTTAAATCCTATTAAATACGTGTTATTTGGCTTCCCTGGTTTTTTGTAAGTGCCATTCTGAATGATGAAGATGATGAGATGCCAAAGGCTACACTTCAACTCCCTGCATAGCTCCTGTTAACAAAAGAACTCTAATCACATTCCTTATTAAACTATTTACCTCTATCATTCAATTATAATCCAGTTTATTTGCCTGATCAAAGGGTAACTAAACAGTTTAAAAAGTCTACTTTTTTCCTATTCAAAGACACATAGGAGAAGAAATGCACTACTAACATCCATTTGATGATGACAAGTTCATTTTAATAGGAGGAAAAACAGATTCCAGTACTGCTGGTGAGCTCTAAAAGTTCAGGTCACCTTGAAGGGATGGGGTCTAAGTTTGACACCTTTCTCAAATTCACTATTTTCATAACTGCAGTGAAACCTGTTAAAAGTGGGCTCACAATTGACTACAAACTACACTTCAGTTTCTGTGAAGACAATCTTCCTGAAACACATTTTAAACTGTTTTTCTCAAACGACTGCCTTAGTGGTCAGGGCTGCATCCCTGCAATCTGTGTGAGTTTTGCTGCAGGTAACAATGTCTCTGAGGAAATGTCAGTGGAGAGCTAGCCCCATTTCCTTGTAAAGATTTTTGTCTTTCTATCCAGATTCGTTTCCTTTTGATAGATGTGAACTTATCTGAAGTGTTTGGTTAGTTTTAAATCACTATGACACTGTCAAAAAAGATTGTTCAACAAAGCCAACAGAAAAAAAAAAAGAACAAAAAACTTAAAAAATAGCTCCTGTAGAGTTGATCTCACTGAAGCTCATCTCTAATAAGGTATTTGGTCACTGAAATGACACCTGCACTGCTCTCCCTTAGGATTTTAGTTAGCAGTTTTGAACATTGGGGCTGCTATATTTAGCATATTCCTCCTTTGTGCTTCCAAGTTATGTGTCACTGAATATATTGCAGGCTCTTTATTATTTTACTGTCTCTGATCATTCAGGGAGATATAATGAAGAACAACTGTTAACAATTAATTCCTGTTTATATTGTCCACATGTACTTTGAAAAGGTGTTTATGGCAATTTCTTCATATGCTGCAACATAAAAATGTGGTACAGTTCAATAAATTAGTCCTAGACTCATAATGATTTTTTTAATGTACTTCATTTTGAATGTACGCATGGAAGTGTTGGAAGGTACTTCAGAAATACGCTGGCAGATTTAAAATAGGTAACATTTTCTGTGGTATCTTTAAAAATTTCTCCTAAAATAGGAGCACAGAAATAAATATTAGGAATTTATTCATTTTTGCAATCCTTTTTACTCCTTATAAGTCTTTAAAATTAAACAGAAAACTACAAGTGAATTCAAGCAGCACATTTAGATCAGTCTTAGCCGGAGCTAGTGCTGATCCCACCAAACAATGCACTAGAAAAAGCTGATTATAAAATCAGTATACAGGGATGGTTGGAAGGAATAGACAGCTGTTTCTAATGAATTGTTTAAAGCTCTGCCTGTGACAAAACATCCTCGGCTTTCATCACAGAGGAAAGCAAAGCGTAATTTCAGTAACTTCTGGTGCAAATACTAGGTTCTCCACGCAGAAGGTCACCATTTATCATGCTAGAAATATTTTATCATTTGCACAATTATAATCAATAATTACCAGCAGTTTAGCTTTGTTTCTTCTGGCTTAACCAAAAAAATAATCAGTCTCTTGCATACTATCTTCTATTCTAACAATTTGTAACAATGTGACCTAATTAGAGAGGAAACAGCTACAGCAACTAGCAGGACATCCAAAGATACAAACTACTGCAGTTAGACATCTTGCATGGGTGCTCCATTACCAGTTCTGTGATATGCCACATAATTTTTTTCTAATGAGTGTTGTAATCCCAGGCCTCTTCTAGATGTAAAAGATGAAAAAGGAAAGAACCATATCTGGCCTTTTGAGAGCATCCCTTAAGTAAAAGAAATACTAAGGCAACCGTTTATATCACTACAATATAATAAAGTTACAAAAGACATTCCCATTGCATTCTATCATCTACATTTCATTATTACACATGAAAGAACCGTCTGGGATCCATACCACACACTGTAGTGTCTCTTGCCATCTCCCAGGTCCCATAAGTTAAAGGTCAGAATCTCAGCCATGAGCTGGCTAAAAGGCTTGGAGAGACAGAGGCACGGTCACAGTTTCACCATTACGCGGTGTTTTTACCCTGACTCTTGTCCCAGTGTGGTCTAGGGCAGTCTTAGGCGTGCCCTCCATTATGCCACCAGCTTGTGGTCTCCACAAGTCCCTTGATCATTTTCTGGGCACAGAACCACCCAGCACTCATCTGATCTGTGCAGCAGCATAAGACTTTGACAACAGGCAACCAATCTGCTATTCAATTAACTGAAGCTAAGGATTAGTCCAGAGCCTTTAAAGGCACAGCCAGATCATAGCTGAGAATTTGGCCTTTGATTTTCACTTGTCACCTGCACAAAAATGCTAACCATTTGCCGAGTCAGACACCTGTACAAACATTTCTTGTACTTATTGGCAATATGTTTTCTTACCCATTCTAGTGAAAATAACATTTATTATCAGAATTTCTATCAGATTTAATTATTCAATTCTTTAGTAATGTTGCCTGCTGGCATACTGCAATTTGGTAAGAAAAGCACCTAACCACGCCGCAGTTTAAAGTAAACAAATGGATCATAAATTAATTTTTTTTAGCCTGGGATCTACCTAGAAAGTTTACTTTCTGATTTATATCACAGCAGTCCTTGTCAAAAAGGGTGTCTTTCATCCACTCAGTGACATGCCACACACATCTATGCACAGGAAAGGGGGCTTTTTTGGCTTAATTTTGAAGCCATTTTTAAAACTATGTTGAAAATTTAACTTGACACAAACATTACATAAGGAGCCGGGGAGGGCGATGGAATATGTATTTAAAGGAAATCAGGAGTGCAACTGAAAAGTATGGGGAAGAGAAAAACAAAAACAAACCAAAACCCAAATCCCAAAGCATCCAAACAAAAAGCAAAGCAGTCATTCAAATAAAAAAGTTGAACATTGTGGTCTGGTCCTCATCTACTACAATTGATGTAATTTAGGAATAAATCCACTCAAGCTGGTCAGCAAGGTCAAAGAAGAATCACCCACTTAAGATCACCTTACCAAACAAGAAAATCCAATTTTTAGAATTACATCAGATTTCAGATTTTACAAGGTTCACTCATTCTTAGTTTAGTGTGAGAATTTCCCAGGTTACAATGCAAAATAATGCTTAGTAAAAATATACGGAGCTCTACAACTCCTTTGCATAACTTTCCTGGAGTTGCACTCTCCCAGGCTGGACTCTCTTCCCTTTTACGCTGCTCATTTTCTTCCCCCCCATTCTGCCAATTTTAATCTGGCAGGGAAAGTCCTTTTCTAGCAAGCACTGTCAAAATATTCAGGACATAGACCTCGCACTCAGAGAATGTAATGCTATGTCCAGACAGCAGTGCTGGGTGCCTCAGGCATTTGTAATAGCCAACATGCATATTCCTAGCAGTCAGATGTATCCACTGCACAGCTGTGCACCTCTTTTTTCAGGTGCATGTTCCTCCCAAAGGCAAGTTCTGTGCAGCCAGGGTAGTCTGTCTCAAGTGAATGTTGGTTCATTGCTGGCTGAAGGGAGGAAGACCCATTACTGTTACCCATTAACTCTGTTAAGAGTTAATAAATTATCCCCAATAATTCCAGCCTTTAGAATGGGAAAGTAGCACACAGCTTTTATAAATAAGAATTACTGACCTTTTTAAATAGTTTCAAAAGAAGAAACTCTGCATCAAATGTGAGTATAATTTAGGAACTACTACATAGCAGCAAAACTACATTAGACTTTCTGATTTTTCCATGGTATCCTTGGATAGATACACCACCCAGTAGACCATGTTAAATGCTCCGAAGGTAACAGGAAATAAAATGCGTGCATATTTGTCTATCTTACTCGTGCCAGAGTGGGAGGCAGGGGGAGGAGGTGGTGTGACAGCAGATGGCTTTGCAGATGCTCCTAACGTATTAGGTGTGGTGGTCTGAATCTGCTCCAGTCTAGATCCAAGCAAGTGCTGAATGGAAGGGGATCCAGCTGTGGCATGCTGGGATACAAATCCAGTTAAAATTGGGGTAGAAGGAGGAGCTGGAGGGGTAGCTCTTGCAGAAGATAATGTCTCCGATGCGTTGATTCGTGTGAAAGGGTTGGGACTTGATGCAGAAAGGGAGTGGGGTGTAATGTCAGAAGACCCCTGAGCTACAGAGGGAGGCTGGACAGAGCAGTGCCTTGTGTCAATTCGGCTCCCACCATCAGCTTCAGACTGCACTGTGGCATTTGTTCTTTTCCTCACATTTGAATTGGCATCTGTACTCTGAAAAGTTACAAAAAAAACACTTGTCATGCTTAAAATAAATACTCAAACAGAAGCAATGGAAACTATAACCAAGCACCACCCAAGTAATACAAATATAACCAGTAGCTTGATCCTGAACAACAAAGATACCAAAACCCCATGAAAATAGATTTAATAGCACATAAAGTGACAAACAAGAGTTCCTTTTACCTGTGACTTGAATACCAGAGTGAAGACATTTAAATGCATCACACTCCATGTAATGCAGTACCTGTACAAACTGAATACCATGAAGCCAATGATTCTCAGGTTAGACACAGCTCTTCCTAGGCTCAAGCTCATAATAACATTATGTCTAACTAATATCTATCTACTTCTCTCATTATATAAAAACATTCTAGATGCAACTTACCAGCCATGAAGTTTTATTTATGCTTTATATCTCCAGAAAAAAAATTACCCTATACTAGGAGCTCTAGTCTTCTACAGAAGAGGCCATTAAAAATGCAAGTATTTAGCAAACCGAGTTACTGCATTGTTGGTATTTCAGAAATAAAGCCAGTGTTTTTTTCACATCAGCCATAGTCAATATATTCCCCAGACACAACTGAACAAGGGAATATATTAGTCTTTCATCAACTACTCCTCTCAATTCATTAAGTAACTGAAGCGCTGAATTCTCCATCGCTTGGTGTCTTCAGGCAAGTCTGGATGTCTTTCTGAAAGATATTCTTCAACCAAGTGGCTTATTAAGCTGCATGAGAGACTGAAATACAGATAAGGAAGTACAGGAATAGGAAATCCATCAGAGTTTAATATTCAACTGACTTTTGGGAGTCGGACTTTGCCTCTGCCTTTCTTCTCTGCACCTAAGAGAAAGACTAACATCTCCTGAACTTCCTTCTGGAAATGTACTTAGAAGAATTCTGACCTTCAGCCCTGCACCTAAATACACCTAAACATGTAACACTTTAGATATAATATGTGAATATCTTCTAATTAAGAAACTAACTGCCTTCCAGAAGACAAGGACTTGAGGACAGATATGGTAACACAGGTCTAAATACAGATAGGATGAAACAACCGCTTGTTATATATAAACAATCCTATGTTTTATGCCTCTCTGATGATACCCAAATACTGCCCTGCACCATCCTGACTGTGCCTTTGCCTCCCATTCCCTCCAACCTTTCCAGAGTACCCTGCCAAAGCTCATAGCATGAATCAAAGGGAGAGAAAAATCAAAGACTCCCTCCAGCCAAGTCACAGAGCAGTAACAGAATGCAGGTTAGGTGTTATTAAAGCTACTAGTAGTACTATGAGTAGTGACAAGAGTGACACTGTGTCTGTCTGCTACAGCAGTTGTGCCTCACTGTTCTGCCCAAGGAAACAGAGAAATTGAAGCTGAAAAGAAATCTAAAAAACTAACTGGGGAAAAAAAAAAATCACTTGATAGTATTCCCATCATGACCAGAATGCTGGTCCCTAATCCTGTTAATTGCAATACAAATCTGTCACTGGCAATTCTGTTGGCCTGAATGTATCTGAAACTGTCACAGCCTTATGCCTGTTCATGGTTGATATATTTGCCAGCTTACAGATGATATATCAAAGAATCCCTCTTAAGCATGTTAATCCCTTTTATTTATTCTTCTGCATCTGCAATCCAAAGAAGCAAAAGACTGAAGAAACACCAGAAGAAACTGGTATTTCCTGAAAGAAACACTAATTTTACTGTTGCTAGAGAAGCCTGAGTCAATCTTCAGGAAGCGCAGAAGTACACACAGGTATGCAATTTGGATACTTTCATACTAGGGTTTTCAATGATCCAGGAATAGTAAAGCCGTTTTCAAGACGGCTAAATTGAAATGATAAAAGTACAATCAGGACAGGGGTACATTTACTAGACACTTGGCAATACCGGATGGAGTGCTGCGTGTCTTAAAGGCTTGTAAAGCTAAGCAGATGGAAATCATAACTCTTCACTGCCCAAAACAACATCTCTGTGGAGAGGCTGGCACTAGTCAATGAGAAGAAGTGAGTTTTACCTTCTACAGGCGGCTCCTTGGACAACCTGGCTTTGCTCAAGTATGAGACACCCACTGTAAAGCACTCAACCAATGCCTGGGAAGCAAAACTCCACATGCTGGGACAGGGGCTGCAAAGTAGATCTGCACTGAAATTAAGACATGTCTCAGTTCCTTCCTGTTCTCTGCCTACATTAGACAAATAGTTTAGAAGTGTTGCTGCTGAAGAATAGAATTACCACATCTTCAGTCACTCTACATGTAACCATAAAGAAAAGTCTAAGGAGAAAAACAATAAATTAAGCGCAATTAATTTACAGAGGCACCATTTTACGTTCTTGCTCACTTGTACCGTCACCTGTTTTCAACAACCATCTCAGTATACTTCCCTTTTGTGCACCATCAGCTGCAGGCACGGGTAAGACAGATAGGTAACACAGGCTCCTCACATTCCAGTCAACTCCATATCTTTTGTAGGAACTTGTTTTCATCAATA
Source organism: Petroica traversi (assembly GCA_025920805.1). NCBI lineage: Eukaryota > Metazoa > Chordata > Aves > Passeriformes > Petroicidae > Petroica > Petroica traversi. Next base: position 9,888,343 of record JAHLSL010000015.1, on the reverse strand, counting down.
TATTTTCATAATACCTCATCTTCCCCCTCACTTCAACTGTCATCTAAATTACCAAATCAGACCTGTTGTTATTGGACTCACTACTCACTTTCCATTACAGTCTCTATGCTAGAATAAAATTATCTACTATTTCAAATCGTCAAAATGTGTATTTGTGTAAAAGCCTACAGGGCATTTGCTTTCTTGTTCCTGACACAAAAACTTCCAATACTTCAGAAATCTGAAGTTTAGAAAGAAACAAAATTTTCTCATAACATACACATAAATGTACACATAAAGCCCAAATACTGTAAGATCAAAAAATAACACAGTATAAAAAGCACCAAAAATATGGGTACATTTTTTGTTAATTCTCTGGAAACCACCTTCCAGTCATCCAGAGCCCGGAAATCAGAAATGGTATCACAGAAAACCAATTGTTCTTGCTCAGTGTCCTGGTAATTGCTTGGATTTGTGTTCTTGAGTAGAACCTTGTTGTTGAAAGGTACTGAAACAAGCAGGCTCCATACAGCACCCAGGTCCATGCCCTGTCAAAGCTGAGCACAATGCACACTCCTCACTGAGGGTGGCCTCACCAGAACATTGACCATCACATCCCCTCATTCATCCTTTCCTTGCACTTGTTTTACTCAAGCTAATATCACGATAATAGCTCATTCTCCGCATTCAAAGCACTCAGGCATCCCTCCTTGATGAGTTGTCCAGTTAAAGTTTCTAGCAAAAATTCTTATTACTAGTTGTATACATAGGGATCTTATATAATTTTTATATTCAACAAAGATAACTCACTTCTTCCTCCATTAGTCCATTTCTCCTCTGTACGGAAGCTATCCCACAACTCTACATCATCTCTGAAGATTAGTGACAAGGTCACTAACAAAAATATAGAACAAGCCTGATTCTGTGGCAAGCCTTAATGAACCAAATCCTGTTGTAAAACAGTAAAATACAACACTCAGTTTGCATCACAAAAACATTTCACAGACATTTAAGCTGTGGTATATACCCCTAGTAAAAGGATAATGAAATAATGACAATCTGACCAAGAAAACCATAAACGTATGCAAAGCACTTGCTATGTCCCAAAATTTTTCACTTTATCTTCTTTAAAACAGCAAGAAACACAAAACTACTGCCTTTTAGTTTGGAAGCACTGTTTAGGTTTGCATAGCAAGGTTTGCATGGCAGAGGGGCCACAGGGGTGGCTTCTGTAAGAAGCTGCCAGAAACTTCCCGTGCCTGACAAACACACCTGCAGCCTGTGGAGGTCCCTGTGCCAGAGCATGGAGCAGCCTGTTTTTGAAGGACTGCACTCCATGGAAGGGACCTACACTGGAGCAGCTCATGACAAACTGCAGAGCCTGGGAAGGACTCACATCGGGAAAGTTCATGGAGGATTGCTTCCCCCAGGAGGGACTTCACACTGGAGAAAGACAAGAGCATGAAGATTCTGCCCCCTGAGGAGGAAGGAGTGGCAGAGATAACTTGTAATGAGCTGACTGTAACTACCACTTCCCATCCCTCTGAACCACTGTAGGGCAGGAGATACTAATTCAGGACTAACATTAAGCTCAGGAAGAAGGCTGCGGGAAGATGTTTTAAGATTTAGTTTTCATTTTCGCATTACCCTACTCTGCTTTAACTATTTTCCCCAAGTCGAGTCTATTTAACCCGTGATGATAACAGCTGAGTGATCTCTCCCAGTCCTTATCTTGACCTAAGCGCCTTTTGTTGTATTTTCTCTACCTTGTTCAGTTTAGGAGAGGAGTGACAGAGCAGCATTGGTGGGCACCTGGAATTCAGCCAGGGTCAACCTATCACAGGCACAAAAAGCAAGAATATAACATGAAAATCAAACAGAAGCCAAATGAAAATGCAAGCCAAGAAAGGAAGGGATTATCCAAGTAAGGATTATTTTATAAGGGCAAGTTAGGAAACCACTCAAATGTCCTGAGCCAACAGAACTGCTGTGCTAGTCCAGACGGGGCTCCACAGGAAATACTGAGTGCACATTTTTTACATTCTCACTCTAGACTGAGAAAGGTTCTGACTTTCTGGAGGAATTTCAGTAAGATTTTGGGAGATATTTAAAATTGTGCAGCTCAGGAATGCAAAATGGGAGCCTGGAAACTACCATAACATCCAGTATATTACACCACGCAGCACCAGGTTTAATAGATCTGACAGAATCCCTTTCTATAAAAACAATGAATTCTGCTTAAGTAAATGATGCCTTACCCTTCCTTTGAAATAGCCTATCCATCTGATAGGTCCAACCAATTGATCCAACCAATCCCACACAAATCTGAAACTCTGATCATAACCACCACCAATCCAGAAGCTGTAAGTTCTTTGCTCTGATATGTTCTCCTTCAAGAGGAAACCTTCTTGTTATAGATCCTGTCAGGAGAATTCAGCCTCTGAACCTTTACTGGCAGAAACACTATGGATGAGTTTCAAAATTATGGGTGATTTGAGCACGCAATTCCTGTCCATGCATAAACAAACTTCTCAAGAGCTCTGATAATATATATATATACATACACATATATATATATATGTAAATATATATATACATACATACATATATATATATATATATACACATATATATTGTCCTAATTGTAAGACATCTTCATTAGCTAAAGCTCTGTGGTTGGCTGGGATACACTAACACCTATTTTATTTTTAACAGCCAAGATCAGCATCAGGGAAAACAAACTTCCAGCCTTGATGGGAGTTCAAGTATTTATCACCAAAACTTTGATCAAACAGTAGACAGGTGAATGTAGTAAAGCAAAGTAATTGACCAAATATGGGAAAATGTGGACTACAGTCTTTTTCAGAAGAGACCGATAATCAATCCTCCTTTCTATCCAAATGAATATTCCATTAGTAAACACAACTAGAAAAAGAAAACAAAACAAAAAACATACTCAGTAAAAGAGGTTTAGAAAACTCCCATCCTACACATAGGCACACTTCCCTGAGGAGGAAGGAGGCTGTAGGAGAGTACAGGAGGTTCAAATTCAGTCAGACAAAGTTTGTCATATAGCATGCAATATACAAAAAACTTCTGAAGTATTTACTGCTTTAAAAGGCATAGAGATTTTGCTTTAATTTTAAGTATCACATGCTATTTCTCATGTGTTTTATCTTTAAAATAACTAAATTAGGGAAAGCATCATTGAGTAGAAATTCTTCCTTTGTGTAGTACCCTGATGCAAGTATCCTTTTGCTAGTATTAGAACAGAAAGTCCATTTCACTTGGCATGACAATAGGATATCTAAAGCACCCTCCTTACAAGCATCTCTAAAACGTGGTAATTAATGCTGTATCCCTCCCTTGACCAGTAGATTCACATGCAACTAACCATGAATAATACAATGAAAGATGCTGCTATCAAAGTTCAGGATAAATCCATACAATTCATTGTTATATACTGTGGCATATTTGTGGAGAAAGCTTGATGGTCAGCTTCTACGACAGAATGTATAGAACCAACAAAAACCACCCTACAACAAATCTATTGCCAAAAATTAACTCATACACCATTTGGTTTTCCATCTATGCTCAACTTTGATGGACAACATTGTTTACTACAGCACTAAAATGATGCACAAATATGAGTTGATCAAAATTCTTCAATATTTAACATGGTTTGTACACCATAAACAGCTGCTCACATAATGTGGAAATTCTGAAACTATTTCTAGGTCTATGTAAGTCTCAACTTGAGCCAAAAAAATAAAGTACTGGATTGTTTTGTATGAATTACCAGTTTTTGACAAGCAAGGCAATTTTGCACTTCAATGAAGTCAAGATTGCAAATTTAGCATGAAGTGAAGTAGCGTGCAGCAGCTGAGCTGAGGTTCAAGGGAAGAGGATCATCAGCACAGCAATATGCAGTACTGAACTGACAAACTTAGCCATCCTGTTACAGAACAAAGAGCTGGTAACAACCACACTGCATATTTCCTATGATAAGGCCAACCTAGAATCTGTAAAGCAAACAAGAACATAATTTAAAAGTCACAAGCCAAGTCCTAGAGAGAATGCAGCAATGAAAAAAGTGATTACCAGGGCACCAGGGAACTTAATCCTTAGGACAGTATTCAAAAAGAGTGAGAACACTGCAAGCTGTGAGAAATTCTTGTGTTGGTACAGCACTGTAGTCAGCTGTTCCACGCAACTCAAGAGCATCTTCCTGTAGCCTGCTAGTGCTCTACATAGCAGCTTTAAATCAATCTCTGCAATTTTAAATTTCTTCACAGTTTTTATGATGGACACATCCCTTTAAGATGTGAATCTAAAATAAGCAGCTCTTACTGCCTGAGCTAGCAAAGTATCAGTAGTACAGTATCAGCATGGAAAATCCCCTTCTTAGGCCCTCTGATCACTAGGAAGCACAGCCATCATCAACTCCTGAAAAACAGGTGCACATTTAAACTAGAACCACCTATTGGCAATATAATTCAGATGTACTCTCCTAATCTTCCTCAGGACTCTTTGGAAAACAGCTCAGCAGTCGTGGGGTTGGATATACAGACACATCTGAAGACACAGCTTCACCCTGTGACAGAGGTTCTCAGCATCACTGTGCAAGATCCCAGGGCTGCTTTTGCACCATTTGTTTACTCAAGTGGAGAGCTCACTGCTGCAGGTCAATACATTTTTCAGTTCACAACAGATCTGTGCCACAGGATATCACTAAAATGGTATCTCTCTCTGGGACTGAGGTAGTACAATATTTAAAGCAGTAGCTTCTCTTTTCCCAGGGATAAATGCACAGCAGAATTTACAAGTCACAACACCACCATCTGGTACCAGTTCTAGTGGGAGAGACAGCTGACACTTTGACATCCAGCAAGCAGCTGTCAAAGCTGGAGAGAAATGCCCCGGGTAGGATCACAGCCTAAATTACATGCCTTTGCAGAAGGAGCCACCCAACTGTATCCAGCACTTCCAGCTCTGAGCTCTTTCCTGAGGCAAGACAGCTAAGCCACACTGTAAAAAGACACTCACGAAAAGACTCTGTCCTCCTCTGCAATAACCCAGCAACCAGGAAGGGAACATGGGTTTGGTGATAGGAGACCACTTCTCAAATCTGCCCTGATTGTCACAGGGATATCAACACAAACTTTTCACATCTCACACGTTTCCCCACCAGGCCACAGGATATTCTAGGACAAGTGGTCATCCTTCCTTGTTTTAGAAGTTGCTTTCTCCACTCTTCAATCTTGCCCTCCCATTGCAGTACATGCACAGACAAGCTGGCTCCATAATCAGTTCCTCTCCTTCTCCATGGCCCCAAAAATTATTTAACATAACAAGAGCAGCTTCAATAGAAACTTAACATGCCAAGGACTACCTAGCAGTCCGGCTACTAACCTAATTCTCCAGTATTGAAAAGGCAGGACTCAAGTCTGCTCCCACTCCATGTGGGATTTGTGGGAGGCTGTATCTAATGGGCCTGCTGGCCACTGAGTTGAAACAGGGTAGGTACCCACCTAAGATGCATGGCAAACACTTAAGAAGCAGCAAGTCAGTTCTGTACATGCCTGCCCAGGGAAATTTAGTATTAAGCCTTTCAGGTGTCTAATCACCACTTTGCATTCTTCATCCCTCCAAGTAAAAAAAATGAAACCCAAACACAAAACCAACCAGTCAAAAAAAGAATAAAAACCTCCTGAAAAGGGCATCACAATCAAAGCAGTTTTAAAATTGCAAATAATTTTATTTATTTATTAGAATAATCAAGCATATAACAGTGACGTGTTAGCAGAATGAAATTAAAAGTGAACGGTCAATAAACATCTGTATGCTTTTCTGTTAATTTTGCAAGGATACTTTAAGAGTCTTTCATGACAGCACTACTAAAATTGCGATGAGACACAGGTAAATTAATATATAGGAGATAAAATGTCAGTAATGTATTATATGAGAGCATGGGCTTCCCAAACTGGGAGAACTCAATTAATCTAAACAAAAATTCATGCAAAAATCAGAAGGCTTAGAGCAAACAAAACCTGACATTACTTACTGTTCAGCTGCAACAACAAAATTGTTTGTATTGTAATTTACTAATATTTTCCTAATAAATCTACCACAGCAGTTTTTATTCTTACCAATCCTTCCTAAGAAAACAGACTGTTCTTCTGGGAGGACATTGTAAGGCCTGCCAAATTCACACTATTTGACATTTATCAGGGAAGCAGCATGTTGTCATCAGTGTAAATAATGCTGCTTGTCTCAAATCCCACTGAGTCACCATATTGACCTGCTGCGAGCAAAAGCAAAACTTGGAGGAGAAATCTACCCTGTTTTACTACTGTGTTGCAGAGCCAGTCAATCAGAATTTTACTGGAATAATACTAGAGATTTTGGGTTGCCTTAGCCTGGAATATGACCAAGCAAAAGCTCCACCCACCACAAAACAATGAATTCTAGTCAATAGCTCTAGCAGTCCAGACAGCAGTGTAAACTATTTGGAAAGAAAAAACATAGGGGAGATTAGTTATAAGAGTCCAATATCCACACTGCTCATTTTGCAATCTGAATCATGCGATGGAAGGGGGAAAGAGGCAAGAAAAGCACTCCATTCTATGCCCTACCACTAGACAAGCCTAAAAGTGCACAAAGTAGGAGAAAAGCAAATACAAGACTATTAAAGAAACATAAATTACAAGAACCTTTTTTAAATAAATGGATGCCAAATTTATGCCAAATAAACCCATCTGTGTGCTGCCTAAAAGCCTTACACATGCAAACATATATATATGTATATATATGTATTTAAATGTAAGTATGCATATATATGGTTCTTAAGCACTGTTGTGCACAATTCATAAAGATTTTGTTTATATTACGACAAAAATTAAAGAACTGAAAACAAAGCTATGGTGGGGAACAAATCTATTAGCCTAAGCCATGTCCTAATGAACTGTGGAGGTGATTTGTGTAACATCTCTGAAAGGAAGAAGAATGGCTGATTAGGAACCAGAGACCTCCATTATTTTCTGTATCTTTCAATTTTAGTTGACCTTAAAGCTGTAGCTAAATTTGCTTTAGTAGTTTTCTGAGAATGCTTGGAACATTCATTGCCTTATAGATTTTCCCAAGCCTCTCAATGCTTTTTTTCTTGTGATTCCAATTTTCCCCATGTACAAATGAAGTCAGCCAGAAATCTCATACACAGCTGTGAAACTCAAATGTAATTTGGTGTCACTGGATGCACCAGCATTGAAAACTTTGTGGAGGGGAAACAAAACTAAAATTTAAATATAAATATATGAAAAGGTTTAAGCAGAAAATATGAAGGGTCTTGCGTTCAAAGACAAAATTTCATACTAACCATTACAGGGAAAACTAAAAACTCCCCAACAATTTGCAGTGAGAGGGTTGATGCTGGACAATCTGAAAATTTTACCCCTGTCACCATAAAGGACTGCCCTGATTTGGTGTTTCTGAAATGCTACCACAGATTTTTTGACTACATAATGTTTCCCTCAAAAAAAAAAAATATTTTAAAAAGGGAGGAAATTGCTTTTATATCAGTAGACAACCTATATTAATTCCTGCAACAGGAAATTAATTCATTGCTAAACAGAAACATGCATTGTATATTCTAATGAAAAAAACATAAGGAATATGGTTCTTTGGAGCACGGTAGTATTTTTGTATTTCTAGTAGATCATCACAAAGACAGAGAAAGACATTCACACATATTTTTGGAATTTAAAACAATCGGATGTAGTATTTTTTAAAATAACTGCATTATGCTTAGGTTTCCAAAATAGAAGTCTTATCCTAATACTATTTAAATGAAGTCTTCTACTACTTACAGTAAATGCTATCAGGTATTTTAGCATCAGATGAAAAACAGCCAAGTACATCCTTCATATTTCCTTGCCTACTTTGCGATAGCTCATTCTAATACTTACAGAAAATAATAATTGAAGAATTATCAATTATAACAATTCCTAGTAAGACTTGGAGGAGATAGCACTCCAGAAGGACTTTTTGTTATCAACCAGGTGTTGCAACTAAACTCCTGCTTATTTTTGTGCATATTGAGGGAAAAAAAAACCAAAACATTTCCATTACAATTAGAGAAAACCTCATTGACCATGTTTAAATCCCAACAGTTTTGATCAAAACACCCCGCCATTTTTTTACCTTCACTATAACTGAATTCTGGAATTCAGTGGAGTTTACACCACAGTTAAGTTGGGTCAGAATCCAGGCACAAATCCCTACTACATTGCCTACTTCCATTAATTACTCTGCTCATTTAGCAGTAGAGAAATGTTTCTACTTACAGTTTAAATTCATTCCACAACCCAACCATGTTAAAGGTAGGGTAATATCAGGTTGTTGATGAGAGACAAAATTTTTTAATGTAGCACTTTAATTTGTTCTATTTAAAAATACATATTATGTGAAATATTTTAAAAAATTAAGCTTTACTTCTCACATTAATGCCCAAATCATATTGTTTGAGCACATATTTAGCTTTATACATTATGAATAGTGCCAGTTAGTCAGAACTGTCTGTCTAGTGAACCAAGTAAAAAACCAAAAACAAAAAACCCCCCCCCAAAACCAAATCAAAACAATCAATCAAGAAAACCACCAAAAATAACCAAACGAAAAACCCAAACAAAGCAACCAAAGAGAAAAAAAAAGCAAAAAAACCAACAACCAAAACCCCAAACAATCACAAAACTCCCCTCCCCCACAAATCCCCCTCCCCCAAAAAAACAAACCAAAAAAACCCAAAAAAACAAAGCAGCAAAACAACAAAAAGGCAAATAAAAATAGAGGAAGCAAAAAAAAGCCCCAAAAAACATTGTATATGAGGATCACAACTAACAAAATATTTTATGAACTATTTTCAATCTATTCTATCTTCGTATCCAAACATTCAAACTTCCCACTAAGTCACTGTAACGTTCTCCCAGGTGATCAATCTCCCCTATCTTTCAAGCAGCATTTAGTACAAAATGTTGTTTATGACCTGTATCCACTCTTACCCTACCTGATGCTAGCATATCTTGACTATAAATCATCAACAACGATAATGTTAACTAATGAAATTAGAGTGGCAGAAATTTGTTGACCTGCCAAAGAAGTTACTCACATAGCCCAGCAGCCTTCATTTGTATGGCCCTGTCCTTATATTTCCATGAACTCCATGCATTTCTTGAGCCTGATGTCCTCCATTTGGACCTGAGTTTTAAATGCCACTGCCCTAAAAAAAAACCCAAACCGTAACACCCCAGGCAGTGGAGAAGTAGTGAAGCAGAAAAAAAATGGTCATTATATTTAAAAACTGAAATGGTGTTCTAACTGTAGGGACTTTAAGTCAAATAAGGAGACAGGCTATGCATCCACATAAGGAGTCCAGGAATCAGGCCTGCGGCCCAAGTATTGCCATCAGGACTGAGCTGCTCTTGAGATACTTCCACTCTCGTATGAGGGAGCAGGGTTTAGCTCCACTTCCCTATTTGCTGGGACAAAGGAAGCTATTATTCTGAAGCTCATTCCAAAGAATGAGCAAATTAAGTAAGTGGTACTACTCTAGGTCTGTGTTTTCTGTACTTCTCCATTACAGAATATGTCTATGTATTCAAATAGAAGTTTTGGTCCAGAGGCTGAAATTTTCAGTTTCACTTAAAGTCTAGACCTTAGACACAAAAGGGTACCTGCCAACTCTTCATCATTAATCAACTTCAGGGATTAAGAGCAACAACAGCAGAAAGAAAACAACACACTAAAAAAAGCAGCATCCCACCTTTAGCTTCAATATTGTGCGCAGCCCATCAGAACCATTTACTAGGCCCAATCTTTGTTCTGTAAATCAGGAGTTGGGGAACAGAGCTGGCCAACAGCCAGATTAATTGCTCTAGATGTCTGTTCACCAAGGGCTGTCAGAGGATCTCCACTTTTCTCCCACCCCATGATGTAACTTGAGCTGTGCCCATATATGACTAAAAGAGAAGTATTTTATACCAAAGAAAACACATCTGAATCACACAAAAGCAGTATGCAGGTTGTCTACATGGCAACATTTCTTGTACACTTGCGAGATGGATACCAGTCACATACCACGCAAGCAAGGAGAGGAGTGTGTGCCTACATGGCAGGGAAGAGCTTGACCCCTGAGTGCCCCCCTCAGATGCTACAGGGCTTGCTAAAGACAAGGTGACATTTAACTGTCTTCAGAAAAGAGGAAGAAAAGTTGAGAGTTACAACCTACTTGTGACTGACTTTGAAGAAGTAATTCCATTCAAAAGGGTTTTTTTTGAGTCTGACCTGATTTTTCCCGAGTTTCACACTCTTTTAACAAACAGCTGAGGTTGAAGCTCATGTTACCAGTGTTTAGGAGTCTATTTTTTGAAGACTACTTTTCGGTAGCATTCTTCATCTCCAAAACTGGGTAGGTCTTCAAAAATAAACTTCATAGGAATACAGTGAAAAGGAAATAGTACAGAAGCATAAAAATAGACTCAGGAGTCCAATAACAAACTATAAATCATTCATTTCCATCACACATTGACTTGCAGCAACATTTCTGCTTATACTAAGGAAAGTAGTTCAGAACATTCAGGGATAGGTTCATTCTTTCTAACCAGAAAGCCTTTTAACTTGCTCCCAAAACAAGGAAATCACAGGTAACCATGGTGGAAGTTACTTCTCTTGGCTTAGATATATTTCAGTGCTATCCTGCTGTGCCTGACAGAAAGTCCCTTGCGAACTCAAGGCAGACCTCAAAAAAGCTTGAGTCCTACTCCTGAAAAGTCTACTGCAGACCTGCACTCCTCCTTACTGAAACACACTAACTTTGTATCAAGAAGGTGAAGTCAAAAAGAAGAAAGAGTTGAAATGGGGTAGGGAGGGGAAGGAGTATAAAAAATATTGAATATTACCCTGGCTAAAGTCAAATCAAGAGATAAAGGAACACAAGCTGCATTTGCAGCTATTGCAGGCTTTCTCCTGCCACCCTCAGCCCAGTAAATTAGCTTGATGCCAAGATATTTTTGTTGGAATTAACACAGTTCAGACGACTTAGCCAACCTCTGAACTGCATTTAATGCTTACTTTGATCAGTGTGTTCATCAGTCACATGCGTAACATGGCTCCAAAAAAGTAAATATAATTACACAAGAGAATAACTTAGAAAAGCAGATGCCCCACATTTACTACAGTAAAGATCTATTGGTTCTAGCGAAGAAATATATAACATGAAGTAATATATCCAAATCATTTGATCATAATGATAAATGATAGGCATTGCCTTTGATCCAAAACAACTAGAAAAGTTGTTTTGACTGAAAAGAGAAAAATAACCCACCACTAAAAATTCTAATTAGCATAAGTAATATATGAACTGATTCAATACAGAAAATCCACTTTAATTCTATGGTCAGAAATTGGTCAAAGATATACCTGTCAAAAAAGGACTTCTAATAATCTGCAATGTATCATTATTTTACCAAAGTTTACTATTAAGATGTCTAATTTCTGATATCATCAGATAGAAAAATCTTCATGTTCTATAGCTAATGCAGTTTCTTAGCCCAATTTGCTCCCTCACAGAACCATTCAAAGGACAATCCCACCATGTTCCTCGAGGGGAAACAGAAGGACAAATCTACGAAACTATCCAGCTAATAATGCAGAATCAACAGCTCATAAAACAAAACCCTTATTAAAAAGTATGATATTGCATGTTAGTTTTCCTTAACGACCTCAACTGCTCTGTAATTTTTCAGGGGACCTATACAGATGGCACCTCAATTGCAAAAAAGCAGGCAGAGACACCTGTATGCCATTTCAAGGAGGGCTAAAGTATAGGGCTAATAGGCTTAAGACAGGGATCTCCCCCTCCCCAGTTAGTAGAAGATCCAAAGCACGTTGCAAATGGTGAGATAGACAACAGAAAGAACTGTAAGGTTTAGGTATTCAGGCACCTTCTTTCCCAATTAGCATACCCTTCCTCCCTGGGCTAAGTGAAAATTTTTAATTTTGGAAGACTGGCAAATTTAGTATTATAGGCAAAGTCTGACTGAAAAAAGTTTCAAGTTTAAAACACAACTTTTCCTTGAGCTTTGGCAATTGGACTTCTATCAAGAGAATTTCTATCACAGTAATGTCAACATAGTACAGATTTTTTTAAAATATTAATTGGGTCAAGAAATCAAGCCTATTGTTTATCTATTGAGAAAAAAATGTGTAGATTTATGTTAAGAAACATTGATTACAGATTACATGCTACAGCCCAGCTATTGTCCTGCATTCTTTGTACACCACAAGTTCACCACCGATCTCAGTACCAAGGAAACAGAGATTTCATTATCTCTAGTAAATCAGCACTGAGCAGACAGTATATGAGCAGAAAAAAGTCAGATTCATAATAAGGAATAAAAAAAATATAATAATAACGTAATAATACAAAAGATAAAATAATATAATACATAATATTAGGGAATAAAGAAAATTCTAGATTAGTCCTTTTAAGCAAAATATAGCAAGGAGCATTTTACATGACAGGTTGTAAAATAGAGTGGAACATCCATGTTATCTTCTAGAGAATCAGAGCAGGGATCCTAGCTCCTGCTCTGCACAGCAGGAGACCAGAATTAATCCTCATAGTGTAATCCTCTAGTTCAGCCTTTATAATAATAACTGTTGGCTCACCTACACCTGTCTTGGAGGAGCAAAGTCTCAAGTCTTAGTACAGGCATAATTAGGGAGAAAGCCTTGAAAATAAATAACAGTTCAAGATTCAATCAACGCTATCACTCACTCACATACTCATAATATTAATGTGTAACCCCTTGAGTAGATTGCTCCCTTGAGTGCTTTCAAAATCTCCCAATCTGTGAGAATGCTCCCACATTTATCCCAGCAGTGTTAATTAAGCAGTGCAATAGAATTGTTCACATCTCATTTTATCTGTCTTTCGAGTTGAAAGAAGATGTGTTCTGCTGGTGTTGTTTTATAAAAAATAATAATAGTAATAATAACAATAATAACAACAACAGGAAAGAAAAAGAGAGAAAGAGGAATTTCTCCAAAATATGTATAAATGGCTATGCATTAAACACTACTAACTTAAAACAATTCTGTCCACGAACCAAAAGAGTTTTCTGAGGACTCCATAAGAATAAGTTTTATTAAGCTACTGAAAAAACTATTGGTTTTCCTACAGTTTTACATAAAATCTCATAAATAAACCTAAGATTAAACTGCTCTTATGTAATTTATTTTCCTATGCATGCAAATAAAACCTATCACCAAAGGCAGTATTTACTAACACTCCTCAGGAGCAGCCAAGATACTCTACTAAACTTCATGCTGCACAGTCAAGAAGCTTAGCATAAGCTCATAGCACTAATACCTCTGTGCACAAGGTGAACTACGTGCTACTACAAACATATTTCTTGGTTCCTGTTTCCTACCAGCAGCCAAACAACAAACTCTTCAGAAGCAAATCTATCCTTCTAAGCAGAAATGCGAGCTAACATAACAACGTAGCCAGGAGACTGAAAACAGTATCTACAGTAAGAGAGCAAAGAAGGGGAAGAAAAATGGAAGTGGGAGGACAGCAGCTGAGCAGCAATAGAAAATGGAAGGGGTGGGAAGGCAAAAATGAGAAGATGAATAGGGAAGGAGACAAATGAGATGTGAAAAGAGACAGAAGACGAAATTAACAAGAGTTAGTCTAAAACAGCGCTTCTGAAATCCTGGCTCAGCCAAAGGAAATCACAAAGTCAGCCTGACAGGAAGAGTAAGTAAATTACAATGCTGCTGTCAGCCTCTCACTTGTTGAGTGGTGTTGCCAAGAGTCAGCCATGGCTGGGAAGTCCTGGACCACCACATGGCTGGGACAGGGGCAAAAGGACTTTGCTAGCTACGTGTCTCATGAACAGATGCAGCAGGGAGCGAGCCATTTACTGGGAATGGGGAAAACGAGGAAAGGATAATCACCAGTGAGCTCAACTGGAAATGAGACTGAGTCTTCATTAACAAGTCCACACACTAGAAGGAGCTCCCACATAAGTCACACTTAATCCAAAGCATTAGGAAAGCAGAATAGCATTTTGTTAAACAGAGCCCCAAAAACTTATCAGGAATTGAGGGGAACTACTGTGCCAAGATACACAAATTACATTAAAATTACATCTACGGTAGACAAAAAGTTTCCGTCCAGCATTCTTCAAAACTTACTAAAATTGTAACAGATAAAGAAAGAAAACTCTTGATAGGCAACACATGCAATGCTAGAAGAACTGTGATGATTAGGGAAGTGCTCCAAGGTGCTTTAACATTTTTAAAATTCATTAAAGACATTACCCACATAAGATAATGTGCTGCCCTTATAATCTGCAATATCTTGGCCTGTGTAAATCCATACAGAATTAATGTGCAAAAGGAAACTAAGTATCCTCAAAATTCCCATCCTAGCTGACCTTCACCAAAACACAAATAAACATAGGAGACTGCACATATGGACGGACATAATCACCACCTCTCCCTTGAGGTTAATAATGCAATAAGAATTAAATAATGTTTTACAGATTTTTATAGTTGAATACAATATAGCATTAGCTTTCCATTAAGTTGATGTACACTGCATCATTAGCTAAAAGGGAACCTGGGAGGAAGCTAAAGGCAAATTTTTACTGAGAAACACTACCAGAAATACAGAAAATGTTTGCGTAAGCTGAAAACATACCGTGAATGTCTCTTCTGTGCTTCTTTTTCTTTGTACTGGAGCAACTGGAAATTCAAGAAGGGACTTTACTGTCTTCCTTTTGGCTTTTTCCATTTGAATGTTGGTAAAATAGTTGACAGCAGCAAACTCAATAAGAGCAGAGAACACAAAGGCAAAGCAAACTGCTATGAACCAGTCCATGGCAGTAGCATAGGATACTTTTGGCAGTGAATGTCTTGCACTGATGCTCAGTGTCGTCATTGTCAACACTGTGGTTATTCCTTAAAAAAAAAATAAAGCAAAAGAAGTGTTGAATCAAAGTACAACAAAGCAAGAACTAGGAAGCAGCTTCAAACAAATAATTTTAAATCACTTTTGAGTCTTTCTCTGCTGCTTGTGAATACTGCATTATATCCAAGTCATGGCAAGCATCACATATCCATGAGCAGCCAAGCCCACAAATAGTTAACCACTTTCTAAAGGAGGCACAGAAAGCTATTACTTCAGCAGATCATCTACAGCTCACATGAAGAAAACATAGAAGCCTTCATTTCATATGTTTTTCACATCAAGTTCAGTAGAATTTTTTTACAAGTTCTTTTCTAAACATTTGAATAAAATTTACGTTGTTAAATTGGGGAGTACTCCTCAAATTGCAAAAAAAACATGACTTTTCCTGTAAAGGATTCTTAATGCCACCTATTATTCTGCATCTGTGCCTCTGATCACACTTGTAATCCAGGTACCATTCAGTCATGACAAATTATTTTAGTGCTAAGGAAGAATATTATGTTAAAAACTCTGTTAGCTAAGAAACCATCACTTTTTTTTACAGCCTTCTGCTACTAGTCAGCCAATGAAATTTAATTATAATTTCATCTTCTGCAAGAACAACTTTATTCAAAAAGTGTGCAAGAATGAACACTGAACTCGAAAGATGGCCACTTCATGGTAGTACTTCAAACACAAACACATGCTGGAATAAAAACAAATGAATATTTTTTTCTGTTTTCATCCAAAATATCCCATATCATACAAATTTAAAACCCCAAGTATGTAGTGAACATTGCATAAATCCTAGCATGATAACTTCAAGGATGAGTGACTACAAATAGAGATGTCCTTACTCTTATGGAAAGAACACTGTACTCATTCTAATTCATGATGCAATTCTTATGCTCAGAAGAATTTAAACTCATTAAGAATATGTTTTTCAACACATTCCTCACATCCCTATTTGCTAAATGATGGCATTCCATCAAGGTAATATGATTTTTAAAAGCTTCACCTACTCACTGCCATATAGAAAATATGTCACAATGAAATCAGTTCTTTCTACTGAAGAAGAAAAATGAAAAAAAGAATAGCCAGGTCATGAGAACTGAAAGGATATCTCAGAGTTTTCAGGAGGATAAAAAATACAGATGCAAGCTCACAAAACCTTCCTCAGTGGGAAGGTATTGAAAACCACACCACTGAATATGTATAACTCTGAGACAAAAAAAAATATGGAAAGTTGTTTGGCTTTTTTTTCCCCCTGAAGGAAAAATCCCATCTCAGTTTAGTCCTATACTTACTAAAGACCTAAGTGGACCTTAGTCCACTTCACAGGAAAAGTTTGTCCAAATTCTAAGAACATCTATTTAATGGATGTAAAAATAGTGTAAAGTGAAATAAATTACCAAACACTAACCAAAAATAAGAAGGAAATGGGAGTCTGTGACAATATTAGTTTACTGGTAGTCTTTATCAGATTTTTCCCAATTAAATCATTCTTCTGGAAGACTTAGAGCTAGCTGCCAGTACAACTGCCCCTAGATATGCGTTGTAAGGATTTAGACAGTAGAGAAATAAGTTCTGGTAAAAATATTATATTTGCACATAGACTGCATTTATCCAAGGCTAAATATTTACAAGTTTCTGATTGGGAATGTACATAGACATTAAATTTTAACATTAATTTTTATATTAAAATACTACTATTATATTTTTGTACAGTTAAAACTTGTTCTAAAACTAATGCTGTTTTTCCACTCTCCCACAATCACCAGATTTCAGGTGTTTGAAGCTCTAACTCTAGAAATCATGAACCAATGTCCCTTAGTCCTCCATATGACCTATGCCAAGTTCTCCCTAAACATGCAGTGTCCAATGGAATGATTTCTTGGTTAGCCTCTTTTGACAGTTCTTCTAGAAAGCTGATACCAGAGCAGTATTACAGCTTCATTCCTATCCCTTGACTATCTCTTTTTTTTCTTTAAAAAAAACAAACCTTTGGAAAACAGGACCCCTTTCATAATTTGTCTCAAAACAAGGAACACGTTGCCATACTTTCAGTAACTAGCTATCAAATGCATTTTAGTGGCTTATCTGTAAGTTAGTGGAAGTCCAAACCATTTTTTTTTATTAGTGGTAGTATTATTTTTTTAGCTTCACATACAGATATAATTATACATATCACATATATTGCTCCATAATCTATATGGAAAATTAATTTAGTCAGTAAATACAAACTCTGTATTTCCAGTTCATGGCAATACCCCATTCAAAAAAGTACCATTATTTAACAAAACCTGCAAAGGCATACAAAGTGTTATACTAGTTTGTCTAATGTAATGATTGGTGATGTTCTTATTAGGTTTACAGGTTGTTTCTCCCCATAACTAATCACCAGTCCTGACTTACTTGTGATCCAAAACAGCATTCTGACTTCAGTTACATGTTTGAATGGGCTATCACTAGAAACATTAATTCCTATCACTCTTGCCAACATCTATCAGTCTATAGAAAGGTTTTTAGTAGAACATTCTCTCCCTGCTTTATACTGCAGTACATTAGGAAGTCAAGACACTGATCTATAGAGGCTGCTTTTAAAACGTTTTTATCCTATTTCTTTGTTAGGAAACATATTTCCATTTAGATTCTTCTACTTTGTCTTCCACTGAAGATTTTGTGTTATTTTCACTATTGCATCTTATTCAAGCTGTATTTTGAAGGGAGCAATTTTAATATCTTGTGATCATTTTGCTTTTATAATTCATTTTCACGATGGCAGTGGTAGAAAGGAAAGAAAAGCACTGAATACGAAATTACAGCAACAGAATCTAAGCCTTACACAGAGCAAGCTTCCCCACAGTTACCTCGTAACAAGACATCGGAACATCTCTCATGCTCCAAATCAATTTATTTTACATGTATTCTATGAAGTGTGAGTTCAAGTACATACACTGGAGGATAAACCTGATCTGGATACAGACTAAGGACCTGAGGGTATTGCTTAGAGCCAGGTCTTTCCAGTTTGCTCCCTCAAGCAAGTAGAATCCCTAGAGCAGCCATTTGCTACAGGAGACCATGCCAGGTTATACATTCCAAGTTTCAGATTCCAAGGATTCACATAACAACAGTCTTCCTTCTTCCTACATCAGCAGCAAAATTCCCTCTGAATTTAAATTATTCCCTTGTTTCTGCAATAGCATGGAGTATACCCCAAGGCACTAAAAAGGCCTATTCTAGTGAGAGCTATTAAAAGAGTAGGTACAAGAAGAAGTCAAAAAAAAAAGGAAAATAATTACCAAATACAGTTCTAGCAGGAACGGATTCCTTGTTTATCCAAAATGAAACTTGAGAGAGGATCACGGTCATAATGCATGGGATATAGGTCTGAATCATAAAATAACCCATTTTCCGTCTGAGGTGGAAATAAACTGTCATAACTATATATTCACCTGAAAAAAAAATTCTGTGTGTAAGATTTGCATTGCAGAATAACAGTTTCAGACTCACACCTAGGATTGTCTAGGGTGATGCTATTCATACTACTTAACATGTACAGAAAGATCCCTTCTTTAGAACAAGAATGAATAAAAGGTTTTTTTAAATCCTAGAAATGGTAGGTCCTTTCAAGGAAGTTGATATCAAAAATACTATAATACAACTAATACTGGACTACATTTTACAGTAGAAGCATGATTTTAAAAATACTTTTGACAGTTGTTGAAGAAGAGAATCCCAAGACACAATTTATCTACCTACCATAGTATCCGTAACATTGTGGTACCTACCTGCTGAATAAAACAGTAAGAACAATGATACGCATCAAATGTTATGCAAGCATCTCAGCTTTTTGCTAGGTTTGTAAACCAGCCCCACTATAATAATGAAACAATCATTTGGAAGAATTAAAATACTCTAAATTTATCTAAAATGGTATCATTCATATTAAGCAAACAGACCAAAAAAGCAGTTCTACCATAAACTCAATAAACTGTCTAAATAAAGCACTACAGAACGAGCCTTTTGGGATAGCAAGGACTTTTTTTATTAACTCATAATAATCTATATGCTGAGAAGTAAATTTCTAGCGAATTGCAAAATGTCATTTTATCTTCGAGTATAACATCCATAGAGCAATACATCAAATATATTTGCTTTATTGGTTTCATTTTGACTATCTCACAACACCCAAACCTGCTGATGCTTAGAAAATGATTCCAAATTTTAAAAGTATTTTGGGAATATGCTTGTTTATCACCACACTGCTCATCAGTGATACTTCACTCGTTTTGGATGCCTGTAGTTGCCATTCGCCTTATTTCTTACAGCACAAATCAGCAGAAGTACCTATTGTGACTAATGCATTTGTGCTTACCCTTATCTGACTAGAGGGTTTTTATGGTCTTAATAACCCATTCTGCATGCTGTACTTCTATCCTGAGCTGTTTGTACCACCAAACAAAGGAAGTCTTTTGCACATAATGTGGATACAGTGCTGAGAAATTACTTCCTCACCCAGGCATCCTCTTGACTCTTCAAACTGCATTTTAAGCAGTGATTAAATACTCATTTTGTCCCTTGGAGTAATGATCGCATTCTAGCTTTCTGAAAGACTGTCGCAATCTACTGTAATGAATCTGCAAATGTAAATCTCAAGGACAGAAACCTAATACACATTTACACTCTCAGCCCTTAATAGACACCCTATGACATTCAGTAGAATAAAACTTAGAGGAAGAAAAAGAAAAAAAAGCTTTGGGCAATGTTACAGGTTAGTTTTACCTCAAGTTGATTCTTACTGACAATATTCCTACCTGTAATAGATTTAATAGTTTCAGAGGATACCGTATGCCCAAGCAGGTCATACTGAACTAAACTGGAAGACTCCTCAGGAACTTCCACTGACTTCTCAGGTCCTTTTGTCCAGGTATAAATCATTTCACTCTTTGGATAAGCATCTACAACACAGCATCAGTTTGCATAAATAGGAAACTTTTTCTCATGCCTACTAAGAACCCCAGCCAACCTACTGAAACCAAACAATAAAACACACATGAACGACTTCAGAAGATACTCTTCATGTTAAGTTACCCCCAAAAAGCCACCCTCAGAGTAGAATACATAAGAGCTGAGGTTATATGCTAAGTGTCACACAAATTCAAATATCAATGGGAAGACTAAACACAAATCCCTTCTGGATCAACCCTTACGGGGCATGCAAAGTTTATCTTTATTTTAGCAACTTGTAAGTAAAATTTTACTATTAAAATATACTCAACTAAAAAATAAAAAAGAGTATGAAAGGAGAATATATTTTGAAGATTGGGTGCACATTTCTTTACAGAAAAGAATGATTATACTAAAAAAATATTTTAAACTGCTGTTTAAAATATTTGTCAGAAACCATAGGTCAGTAAAAAATTCACAACAGCCCCAAAACAAGCACACAAAAATAAACATTTTACATTTATGCAAAAGACATTATCTTAGGGCTAGCATTCAATCCCTACACAGTCCAAACTCCTGTTAAAATTCAATCAAATCAGTCTTACATTTGAAATGGCCACACGTTATTTCAAGTTTCACTGTGGGAAATATCAGACTAGTGTTCAGCACAATTCCTGCTGGTGATTCTGTCTGAAGAGCTATGACTATGGATGAGCCCCCACTATCAAACCATCCCTATCATACAGCTGGTACCAAAGACAAATCTTGCAGCACCTGGTCTCCACTGATGAAAAATCATATCAGAGCAGTGTCTTTCATACCCCCGTTCAGGATGGCTACCCAGCTGTACAAGCTAAATTTATACTATGGAAAATCTCTGATGGTTCTCCAGCCCCCTCTGACTTCAGAGCTCTGGGGTCAAGGAAAACAGATTAATGCCCAGCTTTCAGAAGGTCTAAAGCAGAGAAGTCAGTGACCAAGAAGATTTAAAACAATAAGAAGATAGTTAATGGACTACACCAGCCATCACCAGGGGGTCTCAGAGGTCTCTGCTTTGGATTCATGTCAGGGACCCACAACTACCCTATCTTGTTTGTCATGCAGATACCCCAAACCTTCTATCCAAGTTTGAACATTTTTCAAAAACCTACATCTGACTTCAAAGCAGAAAAGGAAAGTCATCTGCACTAAGATTTTTCTAACCAGTTAGAAAGTTATTTATCTAGTCTAAACTTGCCATGCAGACTCCTCTTACAGGCCAGAAGACAGACAATCACAACTAGAGGTCAAATCTCTGCACATAACTTACACCTCTTTCTTAAGATGCCAACGTGCTTCCACTACTCGTACCGAAAGTCAGCTAACCTGCTTCCCTAGGTGTTTTCTACCTGGCTATTTTGTCTTCTCCAGAGAACCTCTCACTTCACTGAGTAGCCAATTCCCCCCCTCAAAGAACCAAGAAAAACAACATATTTCAAGCAACTGGGTATCCAGAATAGTGGGGTTTAATGCAACAGCTGAATCACCACCTGCTTTTTAGTTCTCCGAGTTGAATTTCTGAGGTCCTAAATGAAAGTCCCATGGAACTTAACAGGAGTATTGTCTGCATAGGGATTGTATATCAAGACATATCTGTATATATTCAGAAAGTCTAGTAATTGCTCAAAATTTACTTCTACTATTTAAAATCTGTAGTTACAAGAAATTTTATAATTGCAACTTACAACTCCCAAATTTGAGAGGACAAGCATGACCATCCATGGGAAAATCCACTAATCTCATGGGACACTCTGCACTTATTGTAAGCCTATAATGGAACAAATTAAATAGTCTCTGGTTGCCATTTTGTCTAGGCAGTACAACTTTTGCATACAGTAATTGTAAGAAGTCAAACAAACACATTAGATACCTCATTGTGTACAGGATGGTGCCATTTCTCATTATTCTGAAGAGTTTATTTGGGGCTGTCATATTATGTGCAACAGACTTTTTCCCATTCCTGAAGAAAGTGTCAGGAGTCCATACCTTCGAAACCATCAAGTTGTTAAGTCTTAAAATTTCAATAGGACCATCATATTTTAATCTCTTATCTACCCATGTCTGACGAAAGAAGACATCCATTGTATATTCCTGTATTAAATTGCAGAAAAACAAAGATCACATTTGCATGCATGTTTCCTGTAAAAGAAGAAATCCCTCAGGAGCAAATAAACCATTAGAAAAGAAAATCCTAAGTCCACTACACAAACATCTTTCCACCAATTAAAGTGTCTTGTGTACTTCTTAATAGCTTAATTTCTTATATTAGTCATATCAATAAACCGCTACACATTTAATCATTAAGGAATAATTAACCTAATTAAGTTGCAGGAAGCAGGCAACTGAATTTGAAGTCAAGCATATAACTGGAAACAAAATGATCTTGGAAAAGAATTGTCAATAGATTTTTTTTAAAAAATATATATAGATTGGCTGCTGCTGGCTAAATTGAAAATACCAGGACAAATTATTAATCCCACTTTAAAGTTAGGAAAGAAAACCTAACTTCATCTCATGGAAAGTAAGCTTTTAACTGAGGAAAGTCCTTTTTCATGCCCACAAAACAGGGATAATAAATTATATAGAGATTTCCATATATATACATTTTATAAAGTATGTAAGTGTCCCATTAACTTCCTCAGAAAAGCCACTCAGATGCTCCAAAGAAAACTGTTCATGCAAACAACTGCAGAACTACAGACACAGGCACATCATGAGAAATCATATGTGAATGAATAGATGAAAGAATGCATTTCTCATCCAGGTAGCTAAACCATTTAACAAAAAGAAATTATCATGTGGCACTGAAATGGTCACATGGAAAGCTTTAAGTCCTAACTTACAGTTTTGATTTTGTTGTTAAGCCAAACAATGCTTAATTCTTCTGCACAGTATTTCCATTGAAATTACTTGCAAGGCCTTATCAATTTGCATTGGCAAGAAGGCATGCCTACTAGTGTAATGCATTTTAGGATTATATCTGTCTTCTGGCTGTATCCTCGACTGTGGTTTATAGTTAATCCACAAAAAGCCTCCTCTAGTGTTGTTTCTTGCTGGTAACTTCATAGGTCGTAAGTAGCAGTTTCTGTTATTAGCTTCTATATGAGAGATTTTGTAATATAAGATTTCAACCATTTTCACCACAAAATGAAAATGGTAAAAAAAAAACCAACTGAAAAGACATTCTTATCATCCCCTGTGCTGAGGCCATAGCACACTCCACTGCTGCAGCAAGTTATGAGTACAGCCACATTCACATTACATTGGGTCACTAATGAATACATTAACTGAAGAATATTCCTGTATCCCTAAATAGCCTCCTTAATAATTCCAAATGAAGAAAGGGGAATTATCTGCTGCAAACTCTCCTTTTGCAAGTTCCTCATCTATCTTCAGTCCATGTTCTCACTTCTGCCTATATATCTGCTCCAAAATAACTAATAACTTCCCATGAAAATGAAACCTGAGAGATGCCATGCAGCCCTCACTGTAGATTTGAGGCATATATTTCCAGATTTCTTTGGGACCACATTCTTGTATCCACTTTCATTCTGATAAGCATCATACTGCACATGATAACCATTGAAAGGATAAGATGCATTTCAACATGAGACTGCTGTCACAAATGTAGCCCTTGAGAAACTACCTTGCTATCACACACCTTTCCACATAATAGAATTAAATCACAGGCAACACAAAGTAACCAATAGCACTATATGGAAAGAAAATTGCTACCCTGAAACTGCTTTTTCCATGAAAAAGTTCAGTTCAGCACATATGGCTCTGTTATTTCCATGGGATTTCTTGAATATGTTATAAAAAGATCAATTGCAGAATGATTTAAGGTTATATCACTGTATTTCAGAAGTTGATGAGAGTTTTGCTGGATTTGACCTTGAAAGCAAAAGCCATTCAGGCACAAATAACAGAACATGCAAATGTAATATTTCTCCACTATTTCCTGCATATCACTCGGACATTTAGTTCCTGCAGATACTTATGAAAACTCTTATCAGACAAACATTTGCTGAAAGTGATGCTTAAAGGAGCACAAAGATCAGCAAAGGGCATTCATCTGAAAGGAAAACGTCAACAAGTATTTTTGAAGTGATGTCATTATTATTCACCTGAGAATAACACAAGTTTCAGGAACGAAAAGCAATTTCAAAGATATTACACATTTACCCCACAGGAGACTGACTTAGACACTCCCTGCAAGGCTGGATTCTGCCTCTGTGCCGTGAAAATCTGTTTGAAATCCTATGAAGTGAATTTCTTAAGCCAGCCAAAACCCACTGAAAGTGTGACCAGAATCAGGCCTGATGTATCTAATTATAACCTGTAAATTAAGCTGTTACTAATCTTGCCTAATTTGCATGATTGACAGAACAGTACAGATGAAGCATCCACTCCTACTGCAGCTAATGGTTTCTCAGAACCAGGAAATGGCATTTTAATCCCAGAAATACATACCATTTCTACATCAGAAACAGGTCCAAAACTGGTGACATATATATCTGTTTTGACTTCAGTAACAGGACCTAATGTATGAAAAGGAAGTGAGCAAGAAAATTTGAATTTTGCAGGTCAACAATTCCCATAAATGATCCTGGCGTGTGAACAGTTACCGCTTTCAGGTTTCTGTGGATGAGCAAGAGCAAAACGCAAACAGAGGTCAATTCAGATAAGTCTCAAATAAGAAGCACTGCTCAAATACCTTTACCACATAAGCAACTCAAAAGCAGAATTTCCATGCAAACCCCCATTCAGAAAACCAATGGTGACTCAATGGCTAAGAAAACCGATGCCAAAAAATTAGAAGGCTCACTAAAAACACCATTCTACATAAAAACAAATAGTGAGTCCAGGAAATATACATTCCTCAAAGCATTTATTACTAATATTTGGACCTACTTGTAATAACTGGACATTAGCATGCCATACACTGAGCAGTTTAGTACTGCAGGATCAAGAACTGCATCCATATCCTGAGATGTACTTAAGTGTTTCAATACTAATGTGCAAAATAAAAGTTGGAAGTCTAAGCATTTTTGAGGGTTTGAATCAAGATCCACATTCTGCTACAATGCCTGTCTTGAAAGAACCAATGATACTTAGGACACCATCAAAAACAGTGCACTGAGCAGAGCTTTTGCACTCTCACAGCTGCGGACAGCAAATCTACCACCAGAGAAAGCAGTTTCATTTTAATGTGTTATTTCCGTTACTACCTTGAAATTCTAGGTAGACATTCAATCCTCAGTACTCTTAATATTTCCCCTTAAACCAAAGAATACATGCACAAATTTCACTGGGATTTAGGTCTCTTCCTAATGTAAAAATCTAGAAAGCTACTAATCATTATCAGCTGTTACAATGATTTTGTGATCAAAGCACTAGCTAACAGTTTAATTCAGGTAATTAACTCACATCATAAATTAAAACAAAACAGTCTAATGAAGGTCTTACCAAACAGTGTCTGAATAAGCATGCACGATCTACAAATTCACAACCAGCTTCTAAACCCCTACAACTCAAATTACTAAAGAGGATAAGTGGCTCAAGTCTGATAATTCAGGCTTTATCATAGTATTTGCAATCTAAAAAGGAAAGGAGGAAAGACTCAACAGAGTTAGCAGCAGAATAATATCTCCCATTTGCAAAGAAAAAAAAAATTAAAAATCATTCTTTACAGATGTCACTTTGAATCAAATGGTAAAAGATACAAAAATAAGTAAGCAATGGGAAAACAGGGAACCTAAACTTCTTGCACCTAGAACAAGTCTCAAGCTGTGAACAAAAAGTAAAAGAAAAACATGTAAAACTATTTTACTACAGAACTTGCAAATTATTTAGAAAAGAAAAGCTAAGAATTTTTCATCTAAATGTCAAACAGATTACTTTGCTGGAAGCTAAGTTTCACAGAAGGACATTTCTTCAAAATAACTCTAAAAGAAATTTCAGTGTACCACAGTTGGTAGCTTAGAGGTCCCTGAAAAGTTATGTAGTTTGGCAGGTCTGTCTTGAAGAGGCTTTAAAGTGCAATTCCGAAGTTCCAGATAATTCACTTTCATACCATTCCATTTGTTTTGCAATGACTTGCTCTCTAAGCATTTCAAATGGAAACTGCTTCCTTTTCTACAAATAAAGCGTTTGTCAGTCCGTGAGTGTTTAGATCACTCATTTTACTGACAACATAGTCCAATGATATTTCCTGAATATATTTATTTCTGGAGAGCAGAAGAGCTCCAAGAGATTAGAAGTGACGACATTTATCTACAGTTCTAGAAAATAGGAGAGAAAAGCCTAGTCATACTTGTATGCAGAAGTGGAAGAGATTAAATTATAACCTACTGCCCATAAGCAGGCTACTACCATTTATCCAGGGTTGGTTTAAATATATAAACATTCATTCCATTTGGACTTGAAATATTTCTGAAATCAATAATATACAAATGCAAAATTCATTTCCCCACATAGCTTTAATAAGGAAATATAGGAATTAGTCTTTGTTACTCTATAAGAAGAGAATACTGAATACTGCACTCAGTTCCTGCAAGAATCCCTTCCAGGAGCTAAGTTCAATATTTAGTATTCCCCTATTATTGAGACAAGTCCCTGAATTCCTTTCAGGAACTGCACTTTTCCTGTTAGTTCTAAGAAGCTACATAGGAATACTTCTAAGAAATTAAATAGGAATAGTCCTAAGAAATGAGATAGGAATAGTCCTTAAATAAACCTCAAACCTTTCTTTTAAGTGTTTTTCCCCTGACGGTATATTCTTTTCTTTAGCTCACACAACACTGTAATTTTACAATCATACCAAATTGAACAAAGGGACAGATTTTCCCACAGGCATTAGCTGCTTCTCCGCAAACATTGATTTCTTTTGTTTTATTAAATGATTACAGCTTCATGGGCAATAGGCATTCAGTTTGCAACAAGTTTTGCAACTTTGTTTTTTTGGAGTTTCTCAGAAAGAAGGGGAAAGCTAAGATCAAGAAGCTGATCTCCAAATGAGCAAGCCTACAACTTAATGCTATTAGAAACACTAGAACAGCAGCACAAGACTAAAATTATGTTTGAGTTCACTCTCCAGAAACTGGTACTCTGTCCTCAAATATCTATTAGTGTGACCCATGAGAAAGAAGGAAGCAGGAACTCTCAGACAATTATAAGGCCACAAAACAGCATTTACTTTTGGTTGCTTGTCCAACACAATGGCAGAAGAGTGACAAAACAGATGTTAAAATCACATCTTATTCCACTAGAAAATGGCAGACAAATGTGGATCTGGAAATACTTTAGACATCGTAACAGTTATCCAGCTAGTACGGACACACAAATCCTTGCTTTGCAGCCAAAACCTTGGTCAAACAGTTCACTGTCTGGCAGGAGCAAAAACAGTGAAGCTGATTATCTCCTTAGTGCTTTCTCTCCAATTGCAATCCTTTCATGTTCCATGTCTTCCACCTACATTGGCCTTAACAGTTGTGAAATGACAAATCTTGGATTTTCTAGCACATCCCAGTACTTAATGCCAACCCAGGAGTATCTATGGCGACACCAATACCTATGTCTTAGTCTTCTTTTCTAGAAGAAAACATAACTCCAGTTGGTAACAATAGCGGGGGTATAAATAGTGAGTCATGCTGCTGCTTCTTTTTTAAACTATTATTAATCGTGGGAATTCCTGTCAACGAGGAGGTGATCTGTAGTCACCTAACCTACTTTTACTGGTGATTTAAGCAGCCCTCCAAAACGAATGTGTTGCACCACTTAATCAACTCAGGCTCTGCAAGCAGAAGATCCTATTAGAATCCTTAACGCTCTATTACTGGCAATAAAATGCAGTGAGTTGTAAGAAGGCCAATTAACTTTAAATATGACCATTTGGGCTTACCCCTCAATGGATCTTCACAAAGTATCTATCCACCATAAATCCTCAGGAACGCTGAAGAACTATTTATATCATACTGGTGTGTATTTTTATGTCAATGAAATAGGAGAGTCCTACACACTGCAGTGGGAACAGTTAAGTCTGAATCACTGCTTGCAAGATAATATACTTTAAAGAAGCTCAGGCAGGATTAAAAGCAACCCCTGCAAAAAGCCAGAATAGTTCAGTGTTATAGATGTTACATGTGGGCTGAAGAAGTGATGCCAGGCCCTAACCTTGGGAAGAGGAACATAAGAGAGCTCTCCCATACATTTTATGTCAACATATGGGTTGAACTGCAGCACAGCTCCCAGTGAAAGACTTCGGGCTCCATTATCCCTGCGTCTCCATAGGCAACTGTCACTGCAGAGATCTCTGCTGTATGTAAACACTCAAACCCTGCACAAGCTTTCTGTAAATTGCACATTTTGCCATCAAGGGTCCCACAGCCAAACGGAAACAAAAAGGTCTGTACAAAGGTTTCAACATAAAAAGTACAATTTAAATGCAGTGCAGTTATTGCTGCTATTATGAGATCAATCCCAGGATATAAAAACCACATAAAATCATATTACATCAGTTCCTACAGCTACATTAAAAAAAAAAAAAAAAAAAAAAAAGCAGTTGCTACAGATTTTTTTAAATATAACTACATGTGAAAGATTTGGTGCTTTCTCTTTCCAAATTCCTGCTTCCTGAATAGGGCTGACATTTTTTAAGTGAGGGGAAAAAAAGAGAAAAAATACCCCATCATGTGAAACATGTTCTCTTGTTTCATTCTGTCAGAAAGAACAGCTAAGGACACCTGCTATATGTAAGAATTCTGTTCAGAAGCCAGAAGTAGGTAGGGCATAATTAAAAATTAATGCAGAATTCAAACACATGGGCTACATTCCCTACCAAAAGACAATACAACAAACACAACAGCACACAACAACCTCTGCCTCTATGTATGTTCATCCATCAGCATGTCTGAACCTGAAGAGGGAAAAGTATACCTACTGAAATTAGGAGATTACTGTTTCTTTGCCTATTTACCAACAAAACATCTCTGCTGAGACAGTCAATAAGCCTGATACTGGTGCCAGTTTTCATGATGTGGACACCTGTCTACTAAGAAGTGGACTAAGAATATCAGCTAATTTTATACAGATCACTGAACAACAGACAGATGGTAATGACTTCAAGCATTACTAACCGAGGCCAAATTCAAATCTGTCACCTACAGGTATCCAACACCATATCCTGTTAAGCTTTGAGTCATCAACTTTCACCAGCTGAGAAAGAATGGACAACTGCCGGGAAAAAAAAAAATTACTGGCCTCACTTTTCAATGCTCACTTCAAGTCCATTTGCAATCTAAATAGTAAAAACAAATTATAATATCTATTATGCTGAGCAATGGAACCTTTAAGGTATGCTTGAGTTCCTTGTAAGAGCAAATAATCATGCAGATATTTTTATTTTCTCTAAAAACAGAAAATTGCCTTTGCTCTTCAAATGTATTCTGTGTTTATTTTCTGACTAAAGTCCTGCATAGACAGGAAATTAAACTCTTCAGAAATGCTGTTCATCAGCTGAACAACACACAGACTAGATGGGGCAGAGAATCCTTCTCGTACCCTTCCTAGGGGAGACAGTGGCCAATATATTTAATTCCACCAAGTACTCAGCGGCACTTCCACAGTTACAAGATCATGAGAAAGAATACAAAAGGAAGAAAAAAAGAAAAAGGGAAATTAATTAACACAGTCCTGTTCCTTCTACACAGGAATCAGCAGCAATGTGGCAGTCTCCAAAGAGAAAGCCACAGAGCTAACACCAGTAGCTGATAGTGAGATTAAAAACTTGTGTCAGGTTCAACCTCTCACAAATGAGCAGAACTCAGGAAGGGAGAGGGCTCCAGCTTCCACCACTGATGGGCAACCACGCCAACCACACCAATGCCGCAGCTTGTGGACAGCCAGCCTAAGAACCTTGGGCAGGAGGCAAGTCACGCTTTCTTTCTTTGGTCTGGCCATACAAGCAAGCCATACACACAATGGCCATACATACTGGCCATTGAAAGCAAGATGCCAGAGATCAGATGCTCTCTAAAAAGCACAAGCCATTAAAATTAGCAGATACAGGGCAGCACACCCTCATCAGCTTCAATCCCCTTATTTCTTCCTACATCTCTAAATCCAGGTTTAAGTATGATTAGTTACTGAATCATGAAAATTTCAAAGACACCATTACAGTTTTTCAAGTTACCATCCAATACAGGTTTGAATCAGCAAAGTCTGAAACCATGCAAGGGTTTAAAATAGCAAATCAGACCCAGGCCTTTTACTTCAAGTGAATAATGCTCCTTTCAAAGACCTTGGACTTCTACTGTCAATTTGAAACTAATCACCAGAAAAGTAATAAGGTGATTTTCAGAGAAAATACAGCTTGTTAACTTTCTATAGTATTTCTTCATGTAATACACAACACTTTTAAAAGCAGGTGAAAACTGGAGACAGGGTTTAGCTAGAAATGCTTTTACTTCAAACCTGAATCAAAATAGTACTATGGTAGTACTCTTGAAGTTTTCCAGCAGAGGATGATTTTCATTAATGACACAACAAGTAGCTCCAGTAAAAGCCCTGTTTTTATAGAGTGGTTTTGACCAGGAAACCCAATTGGATTATAAATTGCATGCTAAAATTCAGAATAATGATATAACAGAGCATGCAGTGTAGGGAATGAACTAACTTCATTCCCATCACACTATTTTCAAACATCATACAGCATTACTTTACTCATTAGTCCCTAAATACGTTCCATCTACTCCAATTCAAAACTCTTATGCATTTAAAGTCTTCTTGACAGCAGTTGCAGGTTTTTGCTTTCCCTGCCCATTCTGCTTTTCTTAATCCAATTTCTATGTGACATTTCTTTGCTGCTCTCTTTAGATTCTCCCCCCACCTGAACTTAATGGGAACTTTCACCTAAATGGTCTTTAGTAACCATTTTCATAAACCCTTCTCATTTTGTTTTTCACAGGCAGTTTTTCACATAGTGCCTAGTAAGGTGCAAGTAACTTTTAAAGGTTATTAAATTCATTTAATAAAGTGAATTTATAATGCAAGGTGTCAATCCAATGACATGGGGAACTTCATTCTGCTATTAACCATCAACATATGCCATGTTCCTGCATAAGTACCACCAGGAGAAGCTTCCACATACTCCTCTGGGGCTTACAACTCTCCCGGGAGACCACATCCACATTTGTAAGCATGCTGAGGCAATTGAACTTCTCCTCCACAACTCAAAAAAATTTTGCAAATTAATGATAGTATGGAGAATTTTGATCCAGTTGTGGGAAACATCCAAAATCAAACATTTTCTACTTCGCTCTGCATGTGAATTATCTTCACGTATTTTTATTTGTGGTAACTCTGGAATATGCCAGCAAAATTCAGAATTTGGCTACTTCCCCAAGTCTGATTTTAAACTTAATTTGTGCCAGAATTAGAAATATTTTCATCAATTTGAGGTTTAAAATCAGCATCAGTTAGTCCTCTGTGAGGCCTTTTGTTCTTAAAATAAAACCTTCATTTCGTTTCAGGCCATGTGAAAACTAGATGGTGAATCAGCTTCAAGAAGAAAACAGAAATAAGTATTCTGCTGTTCACCAGAAAGTGATGTAGTTTTAACACTACCAAAACACACTATACATCTCTAAATATTCTCGTCCCCTCTGACATTTTCTTTGCAACGCTATAAACTAGCAAGTGACCCACTTTTAAACTACAAATCCAATTTCTGATAAAGATTTATCAGAAAAAAAATACTCAAAATATAGGTAAAAGTTGATTTTGATATTCTCTACTTCAATAAATAGTCTGCAGTTATTACTCTAAGCAATGTCAAAAAGTGAAATCTGATCAATTACAGAAGCTTATTTCTTTGGTTGGTTTTGTTGTTTGATTTTTTTTTTTTAACCCAAAGTTCTTCTTCTCAAATCAGGTGTAGATAATTTTCACTGTAAGGAGCTAGAAAAGCAAGCATCATTTTTAAAAACAAAGCGTTTTCCCCCCACTTAAAACTTCAAAACTCAAGGGTGAGTGGTTAAATGTAAACCATAGCGATGGTTATGAGAAAGGAAGAAGCAAAATAATATCCATTTTGTGAAATATTGACCAGAAGTGTTTTCCCCAGGCTAAAATCTGAGAGTTTTTTTCCTCCCTCATTTACTTCAATATCACCAATGTGAAAGTTCAAGAAGATACAATGAACTTTTCTCCTTGATTGCGTTTTGCTGAAAGTCTGCCACACTTACAGGCAAAAAATACCTACTCTTGCAAAACATCCTGCAAAGGACAACTGTATTCAAATAAAAATCACCATATATTACATATTTAGTAGTTGTTTAATTTTGGAAATCTGATAATGCTCATAAAGCATCTTTGCTAGATGACTAATTAGTTGGCATTCAACCTAAAATTATGCCAAACTTAGCACATCTCTTGTACGCGTGCAGAAGTGTCTGTAACCTCTCTGCAAAGACTAAATTGCAAAAGACTATCAGTTCCCAGTGACTCCACCGGGTGCTAACAAATTTAGCTTCCTTCCCTCTTAATGTGTAAGCTAACTTAAGAAGGCCTCATTTATTCCATACACTCAAAATAATAGGGGTGGTCCGTGGTCCCAGGTGTTGTCCTTTAACAATCACGATCACGCATGTGAGCACTGCATATGGCATGTGGGGAATGTGCTGGCATCCATGTCAGCGTGGATGGATCACATGTATGGAGAAGGCACTTTCAGAGGAGGAAGAAAGTATTTCGCAACATAAACCTACGCAAGGATCTCATTCAATCCTGTATTGGAAGCAGCCTATAAAAAACCTCGTTATAGCTTTGAGCATCATAAGAAGAGCTGTAGCATTTATTTATAAATTCTTTTCTATTATTTTTACTTTCAAATTTACATTTCCAATATCTTCATTCAGGATTACAAATTATACTTTTATTTTGCCTGGATCTTAATGGTTTTTGGATCCAAGTCCCTAGACAAAAGCATCAAAATCATACAGAACAGCAAGTCTGGCTGCTTCTTCAGCATCACAAAACTGCATCTTAACAGCCTGGGGAAAGGAAGAGGCCCAAAACCCCCACACGTAGAGCACAGGTAAAGGCAAATTTGAAACTCCGCCACATCTAATTCCTACGCAGCAATTAAGCCTACTACTTCTAAATCAAATCTAGAATTTCAGCAACTGTGGTAAAGAACTGGCATGCTCAGGCACCTGAGCTCTGATTTTCCCTTATCAGTGGAACAGATTCTATCAGACCTAACATCCCAGGCTGGTAAAAGTACACTTGTTTCTACTAGGACCCGATCGCGGCATTTACGGGTGAAAACCTGCCAAGAACGAGAAGTATCTGGGTGTTAAACAGGTCCCTCCATCCCCACCAAGCGAACGCACAGCGGCTTCAGGGCTCGTTTTTCCTCTAGCGCAGCAGCGGCAGCCCGAGCCCGGGATGTGGGCAGAGCAGCAAAGCGGGGGCTGAGCCCGGGACCGCCCCAGCGGGGTCCCCACGGCCGGGACTGCGC
>JAHLSL010000015.1:9840330-9854440 GCA_025920805.1 Petroica traversi | reverse complement strand
GGGCTGGCAGCGCCGGGGAGAGAGGCTGGGGGCGTCGCGGGGGTGAGCGCGGTGGCGGAGCGTTCGCTCGTCCCGATCGCCTGTGCTCCCCGCGAGGGGAACAAACCCGAGAGCGGAGGCGGGCGGGGGTGGATAATTCCCCGGCGAGCGGGGTTTAGGAGCAGGAGGGTCTCTCCGCTCCAGTAGGAGAGGAGCTGGCAGGAGAGGGTTAGGAAGAGGAGGTGAAGGAAAGCTTTGACTTCAAGGTTAAAACAGAGCGCGCCCTAAACAGATGGAAGCGAGTGGGTTATCCCAGGTTTCTAAACGCAAAAAATGCCAGAATAAGGGAATAGTTCCACATTATTTCTGGTGGGGCTTTTTTCTTTTCTTATCATTCCTATAATTAGGAAACATGATTTGGTGACCCAAAAAATTTCCATTATGCAAGGTCCAAGGGATTCTGAAGAATTACAGTAAAATCTACTCAGAAGTGTTGTTAGTCTGTCACAGACTATTGGGATGGTTGGGTGGAGAGGGGAGGACGGGGGAAAGGAAGAGAACGGGGGGTGTTCCACACACCGTAAGCATTGGCAATAAACATCTTGTTCTTCTGATCAAGTGTGCTACAGAGACAATTGTTGAGGTTTGAAATCAATGTGCATGTCAATTTTAATGAGGATGGTGAAATTCATCATGCACATAGGGCAGGTATTGTAATTGACTCAAAAACTACAGTGCTGTCAATGCCGACAGTAAAGCCTTTATTCATTACTTGCTACAGTATCTTTTAGCACTGAAATGCCTGATTATCTTCAAAACTACTGTACACTTGAAATCTTCCTGATTGTACTTCAGAGCTTGTTCCAGCTAGGGTGCCCTTTGCTGCTTCATTTGAAAAACAATTAAAGCTGTGCTTGAAATCCATTTAGCCTGCTGACGCTGTTTATCTTTCAAAAAACTCTGTCTAGGCAGTCAGTTCTGCTTCCAATTTTAAAAGCCCTATTTAGGCCTCTGCAGATTACTGGTCTGCTTCCTGAGATTTTGACAAGGATCCTCATCTCCTGACTGCTTTACAGGATCCTGATCTGACTGCCTTAGTGGAATGACAAATGTGATGCCAAAAGCTCACCGAGTGGGGCAGCCTGCCTATGGACAGCACACATGCTCTGTGTAGTGTTTTCAAACCTGGACAACACAGACAGCAGGATGTCATGCCAAGGTCAGTTCAGCTCCTGAGATGAGGCTCTGGGAGCAGGCTATTTAACTCCACACACAGGTGAAAACCAGCACGACAGCCAGAGTCCACTGCTCTATCTCCATTAGCAATCTGATCAGGAACAACAGAAGGATGGTTGCACAGCTCTTCAGAAGTCTAATTTCACCAGAGTCAGATAAGTTTCTCTGTGTTAATCAGCCACTTGGGATCTTCCGTAAAGTGTTGTGATTTGTTTCTCTGGACCAATCTTCTCCTCTAGCATGGACTATGCCAGGGGGATACTTAGAACTGGTCTCCAGTAAAGAGAGTGTCTAGTTTTTCTCCCTTGAAATAAAAAGCAATCCCTTATTGCAGAATATTGGAAATATTTCCTAGTGAGATTATCTTATATAGGGATGCCTCATTAAATTTTGCTGGCAGAAGCAGAACTCAAAAAACTAAAAAAAAAATTACCCTCTATTGCCCTCAAAAAGTGAGGGCAATAGAGGGTAATTGAGAACTGGGCAGAATCCTGCTGGCTAGACACAAACTTGGAGCAAAACATGGCTCTACAGCACTGGCACTTACTGCAGCTGCTGAGGAAGAAAACAAACACCCAGGCAGAACTGGGGACACCCTTGGGTTTAGATTGTTTTAATACCTTCTAGATATGTATAGGCACCTGCGTGAACTGAAATGGAAAAGTTGAGTGGTATTCATCCGTAATGATCTCACCACATGAATGTTGTAAGAAATGCTATCACACAACCCTCTCTCAAATCCATCCCTGGAGTCAGTACTTGTGCTACAGCTAGAAATCAAAGAAACTCCCCCTTTCATCAAATCTAGGAACTGAACTGATTTCCAAGTTCTTTGGAACAAAGCACAATATTATTGATACATTTTGTCTCTTCAGTACAGGTATTTCAGTAAAGCAACTGAAGTAACATTCAGTAAAGGTAACATCAGGTTATAAGCCTTGTGGATGTGCCATGCAAAGGCAAGAAATACTCATGGCTTTTAAAGAGATGTCCCTGGCTTTTTTCCTAAGGAAATGTAGACATAGTGCCCTCCTGTCGCACCGAGCCTGCATCAGGTTGCATTGATGCATTATCCGAGTGCCACGTGAGTGAGTGCATTTACTCCCTACATCTGCTAAAATTAAATGAAAATTCACTTTCTCTCAACCCAAAGAATTAATTCTAGTACATCTCAAATTAATGAGTGGTTAATATCTCCCTTAAATCCAACAATGATTACAAGTAATCCGTAAGATTATTACCAAAACCAGACTGTTGACCTTGATAACTGAAAAACTGTATCATTTGTAGATTGATGAAACTTTACAAAAATGGACTTGAAGGAAACTTAAAGCAGTTCAAAATAACAGTAAACAGTCCTGTAAGCCACATATAGCAACTCTGAGTATTTATTACTTCTGATATATGCATTGCCCTGCTTAATTTTAGCCTTTTCTGAATTACAACTTAAGAGCTATTTTAGGGGGTTTTAGGTAATGTATTTGTAGCATAGACACACAGAAGCTCCAGAGGTGCTTCTTTGTCACCAGCAGATGTATGCTGTTTTGAAAAGTACTGCTTCAAATGGTCTTTGATCTCTTCAGAGGATATCTGGGTTATATAATCTCTCTAAAATAACTTGATGACTCCAAGAAGGTTTTAGTGGTCACAGGCTGAACTGATGGTCCCCAAAACTGTTTGCTGAATTCAGCATTTTCCCAGCTTCTCCAGCTTTTACCACCAATTCTTCCAAGATTTCTCTGAAGAAATCTCACCCGTCGGGGACTATTGTAAGAAGGGGGGCTATTTTTGCCAGGCTCCATATGCTCAGAAAGCACTTGAAATTTTAAATAGATTTTTTTTAACTGTCCCTATACTGATGTAGTCTACTAATGATTTTTGATGAAACAGACATTCTGGCCAAGCCACAAAAGCGGGTTTATCCAAAGCTATGGATCCTAAGTATAACTTAATCATCTTTTATTTGTCACAACACAGGTTTCCTCATGACTCTTCCCATTTCTACTTTACCATCAGATTAAGTTAGTTATTTTCTTCTGTTAGTCATTATCTAACCTATATGGGTTTTTATTTTTTGGTTTGGCTTTTTTTTTTCTTTTGCAAACTATAGGGTCTACCAACACTTCAGGATATATGGATTAATTATAGGTGCCATCTTTTCCCTCAGTAGATTTAATTGTTCAGCTGATTTTTACCTGATTTAGTTTTGGCATCAAATCCATGAAGACAGACAAACTAATATTGAAAACACTGTGAAAATCTTTAATGCTCAGCTATATGTTGCACATTTAAAAACCTCTAGCTCTTAGAAAAGAGAAGATAAAACTGGGATCACTGCCAAGTATCTCAATGTTTCTTTAGCTAAATAGCTAAGTCATTGATTTCTTGGATTTTTTTCTTTTCTACCCACATTAATAGAGTTTCTAACAGAATTGAACAAGCAACTTGTCTTCACATACATCCTTTTAAAAAAATCAGGGGTTGAGTATCCATTCTTTGGAAAATGCATACCCTAATCCCATTTTTGGAGGATGACTAAGAAAAGATATGGATACCTTTACTATACTAAGTAAAGTGTCCTTCATTCCCTTCTTCTCCAACACTGATTAAAGAGATCATGGAAAGCTACATGTCTTGGCTTTACCAAAACTTTGATCTGGATTTCAGGGAAGAGTTCTCTGTCAGTGAGGATATCAGATCACTGTGGGCCTTGACTGCACCTCTAGTGATGCACTTAGGTTTAAGGAATGTGGATTTTGTGTCTATTGATCGAAACATGAGTTCTGCTCTGAGAACAGTAAGATGCATAAGCTCTTTCTAGCTCTTCTTCCAGTTCCAACTCTCCCTGTAGTTCCCTTTCATGATGTAGTTCTAGAAGTTTCTTTTCCAGGTTCCTATTTCAATATCTGATCACAAAGTTTTTACCTATGCACTTACCTCTCTAAAGAACTTACAGTCTAGATAAACAAGACTAAGTAAGGACTGGATACATGAAAGTACTGCTATTTCTGCTTTGCTGGGAATAGAGGTACAAAAAGCTTAAGTGGCAATGCAATACCATGTGTGAAATGAAACTGCTTCCAGTATAAGAAATGTGCAGTGGAACAGGAGCTTAATTCTTGTCTGCTCTGTCCCAGGTCAGTTTTCTAGTCACCGCCTCATCTGTCCTTTCAGAGCACAGCATAAGCTGTATGTAAAACTGAACCTTCAGCTGGCCCAGCTTTGCTTCACTTCCATGGCCAGAACTCCTACGAAACTGCAGGAGATGATGTCGACATGCATTTAGGTGTGTATTTTTCCCTCTGACATATGGTATTTACAAGACTACTCTACAGTACCATGGTTATTTTAACACACATGTCCTTGATTGCTAGGAATAAGACTAGAAAATCCTTTGAGTACCAAATATATATACATACACACACACACACGCACACACATGCAAATATTGCTATTACTGATTGCAAGGAGATTTATATGGCTTAGATTGATTGACACATGGATGTTTAAGGAGGTAAACTGTGAGCTTCATATTTAAGGGGACCTCTAGTCTACACACTGCAATGGAAATGTGTTCGTGGAAGCATTCACTGCAGGAACACTTTTTTGGGAGCAAAAAGTGTTGTCACCAAGAAATCACTAGAGTATTCATGTGCTTTCATCTCTTCTTTCTCATCTTACCCTATTCCTGGCACACACACTCATATAATTTGGCACATTACTGACCCATGTCACATCTGCAGCCAGGGCCATCGGGACAGTCATGTCCCCACTGGTAAAGTGGGGAATCAAGGAGATCTCCTGATTTCTCTCTC
This sequence comes from Petroica traversi, assembly GCA_025920805.1. Lineage (NCBI taxonomy): Eukaryota > Metazoa > Chordata > Aves > Passeriformes > Petroicidae > Petroica > Petroica traversi. The sequence goes on along the minus strand of JAHLSL010000015.1, from coordinate 9,849,410 downwards.
TAAAATGGACATCCCCAGAAAAATAAGATGAGAAAGCCCTTTTCATACAGGGGAGAATGCAAATTTTACTAAAAGCTATACAAATCTGCCTCTCTTTCATTGAGGTGAAGGACATGGCAGCCAGGGTTGTGGGGAGGAATCTAGGAAGCCACTGCCCTATATCCTGCCTTTCTCTGTCAGGGCTCCCAAGTTTAATGCACAATGTGTCAAAAAATTTGGTTGCCACGAGCAACAATTGCAAACTTTCTGCAGCATTCAGAAGCAACAGGCAGGGCAGAGAGGGGCAGGGGACTGAGGCAGGGGGAGTTTGTGGGGGCTGCCATAGTTCAGAAGGAGAGGGGAGGAAGGCTGGATGCTCCCACTTGCAGTCTCCTTCAGATTCCTGCTTTCAGGCAGAGTCTCCTGCTCTGACTGCTGGTTTTAAGACAGCTGCATCCTGCTGCTGGCATCTGCTCCCAGAAGGAACAAGAGAGAAGATGCACACACAAACTGCCTTCCTGGAAGGTTTCATTGTTCCCAGTCATTGCATGTCTGCTAATCCCAGAAGTATATGAGTCATGGCAGATACCTGGGGAGTGGCTTAAATATTCCATGGAAGCTACGGGTCTGGCCCTTGGCAAGAAGCCATTGTGAAGCCATTGGCAAGAGCTCCAGTGATTTTCTTCCTGCCTCTTGGGTGTCTGGCTTGCACCAAAGGAGAAGGATCCTCATTTTTCTTTAAAAGGAGGAAAGGAAAGACTTGCAAAGTCTCTGAATTGAATTATGATGGGGAAAAACCTGAAAATTTGACCTAGAGGGTTTACAAGGTACTGCATAAAGAACCCAAAATCCTGCAGGTAGTTAAGTAAAACTGAGACTTCTGAATCTCATGAGCCCTGTGGGGCTGACTTCTGGTCTCAAAAGTCTGAGGCTAGCAGTCCTTAAGAGGCTCTGTTTATGGTGCTGTTCCCTCATTTTGCCATGCTGGGTCGTTGGCAAGCTCTGCTCCACACCAATTATTCACTGCCAATGATGTTCAGCCAAGAACTTTGCTTTGGTTTGGTTCACTTCTCAACACTGCTCTCGTTGCTGCACAGTAACAGACTTTCTACCTTGAAAGAGGTACATCCTTCCATTTGGAGAAATATAATGGCAGCAGAAGAAGCAAGGAGTACAGTCATTTAAAGGTGTTCTGCACCTACCTTCTTACAAGAGATAGCTCATATAGTGGTACACCAAATATCGTCCAAGCCTTCCTTATAATAAGAACATTTTTGTACTAAATAATAATGTCAGCATTTGTGCATTAGGTAGAGAATATTCACTTTCACATATTTTAGTATAAAAGCAAGTAGAATGATTGGGGGAGGGGTTATGCAAATAGAGCTGCCAAGCAGACTGACCTAGAAGTAAACAGCTGAACAAATTGGTGTTTAGACATGTAAGCTCTGCTCGTAAAAGCAAAATTTGCCATTGTGGTAATACACTAAATCTACAAAAGACACACAACTAGTCTGCTCTTCATTACCATCTGGTGGTTGTAGCATGGAGTGGCATTACTCAGATCTGAAAGTTACTGAGGAAAAAGTTCATATCCTCAAAAGGAAAGGGCACAGCAGCCAGCACAAGGGGGCTGGTTTTGTCTTATAGGCATCAATACAAAGGCATCAGGTGAAGTAAACTCTGTAATGGTGAGCAGGTAGAAAAGAGAAAAAATTAAGAAGCACTTCTCTCAAGTATTTTGAGGTGTAGATGAGTATCATTTGCAAGGAGCTGAGAACTGCTTGGGAAGTGTAGTGTGCTGCTCCCTGCTGCTGGCAGCAATAGCAGATTAGGTCATTTGACATGGTAAGATATTTGTTAGCCACTTTCCATAACTAGTTCCCAGATCCTCACTACACACCCAGAGAGGTGTTTTACAGTGGTAGCCTAGCAGAGGACCCATGTCCTCAGTGGTAAACAAGAGGGAGCTAATCCCATTCTACAGCTTCATGGGGAGCTAGCTCACCTCTTGCACAGTGAATAGTCTCTGTATTTATCCACTGTACAGATACACTGTCTCTGCCTCTTCCCCTTCCCACACAATGGTTCCACCGAAGGGAATTTGCAGTGTAATTCAGCTAAAAAGCGACTTTTAGAAGTATTTGGTCCAAACTTCTCAAAACACATACAGCCTCAAAGTTAGAGCACATAGGTTGAGGGCTTCTGAGGAAATCCTCACCCTTTTCAATCTTTCTGGAGTATTTCTTATCCTTGGAGTATTTCTTATGTAGGGAGGGCAGTCTACTCTTATACAGAGTGAAAGAAGTGCAATAATTTACAAAGTGCAGTACCCTTTTGCTTTTACCTAAGTGAATGAATAAATAGATAATTGATGTGCAGTGACAAGTCCACTCTAAGTAGTTTGTGAAAGCATCAATATGAACTCCTGGACACAGTCACAGTGTGCTAGGTTGTTTACACCATGGGGTTGATACAATGCAGCTTCAGCATTTCATGTCTTATGTACTAGACTGAATTTTTCAAAAACACCATGAAAAAAGTTCATTATAATAATTATAAAACTCACAGGGCATAATGCACTTAAAAACAGAAATAATTTTATACCTCAGTTGCTCTTCACATTTAAAGATGCACCCTTCAGATCCTTTTTCAGCCCTGCCACTAATTTCTGTGACCTTGGATAAGTCATTTAGGCCAAATCTTCTAACAAGTGTAGCTCATTCTATGTGCATCAATTTATACATAAGACTGACACAGACCTTGTGGAGGTAAAATACCCAAATCTGCATTTAAAATTTTGATCTCCAGACCTCTATGTCTGAATTTCCTGTTCTTCAAATTTTAGAAAAGACTTCCATATATTTCAGGAATATTTGAAGGCATTAGTTAGTTCAAATGCACACAATTAATTAAAAAATGAAAAGTATAGAAATACTAAGTATTATTACCAAATAGGTCAGTATTTAACCAATACCTGTGTCCTTAGTAGTTTAGACATTTTGTCAACTTTGTTTCTCATTTCAGATGTTTAATACCTAATCAGCTTTCTAAATAATTCTATGTTGAACACAGATATGAGAGTACATGAGATTAACACTATCTGATAAATACCCTGTCTGCGTGAGCAGGCCTTCACCATCACCTCCTTCACCTCTTGGCCCACTCAGACATGAGAAATGAAGACTTCCACCGCTGATGGTGAAAATGAGTGGGTGGAAAATCCAAGGGACAAAAAGGCAGCTGAATATTTAACAGAGACAAATACACAATTCCAGGAGGCAGACTTCACAAGATGAATGGTTTTAAGAGGATGGATAAGGTGCCTTTTCTGTCTTATTAACTCAAAGTAATACATGATCTTTTCCCAATCCAAAATAAAGAGGTAAAAATCTACCCTGACTTATGTATTATTTAGGTACTAGGGTCATTTAGGTCCTGTTTCAAAACTCACTGAAGTAAACAAAAACCCTGTCACTCATTCTGCTGATTCTGGATTAGAACAAGATAGCTTTTTTCATTCTGAGTTCCTAATTTACTATAGTTTTAAAACACTTTGTTTTCTTATAACTTCATTATTGTGATTTTGTCCTCTTATACAAATTTTCTAATTCTTCAGTTCCCTATCTGACTACAGGCAGGCAAGAGTTTGCTTTCTCAAAGGGGTATGAAAAGGAATTTGACCTGTCTGCCACTCACATGGCCTAGCACCTCTCACTGAAATACATTTTGCAGATTTTCTGAAATTAAAACCTTAATAATGTCCAGAACTGAAATAAAAATTAAGCCTTCACATACTTGGTGAAGGGAAAGAAGCCCTCTGAATCAAAGAACAAGCCACTTAAGGGGATGCTTAGCAAGACAAAGGAAGACACAACAAAAAGATTGAGAATATGAGAAGTCAACTCATATGAAGGATTTCAAAATCATCCCTTACAGTAGGAAAAGATGAGAGAGAAAGAATTCCAAATCATAAAATTAATATATTGATATTTGTGCTTTTGGCACCTTCTTCACACAAAACTAATTCTTCTTTCAACCTCTATTCACTGTTGTCCCAAAATGGTGCTAAAAACTATCTGAAGCCAACATTGACATCATATAAATGCTTGATGCTACACAAGAGAGGCTCAAGGGAGCAAGGCGATGCTCCTGCATTCCTTATCTCACCTTTTACTGGTTCCTGAGCTTTAACTTTCTGCTGATTGCCCTAAAAGAGAAGTCACGATGGTTTTTGCCCTCTGATGTGAGTTTAAAGACAGCTATAAAGAGTTCAGTCTTTTCCAAAATGTATGAACAGTGAAGAAGGCAATAACCCATGCTGTTGCACCATCCCTCCTGAGCACCTCTTCCCAGAGCAGTAATCTATGGGAGCATCCATGTGCCCCTGTGCCCACCACTGGAGTGGGAAGAAATACCAACAGGGGCTAAAAAAATTAGTAGTTTCCCGGTACTGTGATCTGGCTGAGGCTCATCTTTTCCAGTTCTCGGTCTTTGAGTTCAATTTCTTTTTTCTTCAAATTCTTAACTTTGCACTTATTTTAGCCTTTATTTTAAGGTTCTTTTTCATCTAGCTAAAAGCAGCAAAAATGACAGGGCGCAATCCATTTCTCAGTGTATGGACTGCTTCCAGTGACTGCTGCCAGCCCACACAACATATATAAATCATGGATTTTAGACCTGCACCCCTACATCACTTAGAGACATAAGTAAAATTACTTTTAGTCTTACACCTCCCTGATAACAAAGTGACTCTCAGCAGAAGAGATTCACATGTGCTGTCTATTTCAGCAAGCCAGAAACATCTATCTCACTCTTCAAATGTGCTCCTGAGACAAGAAAGAAGTGTGCAAGCAGCTGGTGTGTAGGACTATTGCATTTGTTAAAATCATGCCCACTTTGTTTTCTCCTAGCGTAGGTATGACTGTGCATGGTGATACCTAACGCTGTCATTTTCACGGCTGTAAATTGACAACAGAATTCCAGGGGAATTTGCCATCATCAAAGAAAACAGCCTGTAAGTTTTCAGTCTGGCAGGTTTTATTGTTATATTTTGCTCTTTCCATAAAACTCACTCTTAAATTTGAGAGGCAACATATTTTGTAAACATATTCTTGAAATACAATGCAAATTTTTCTTATTGTCGCCTCCATCTTTGGAAGCAGCAGATCACCTTGATAATGAGTGGAAATATAAAATGCCTACCTTTCATGAGGCAGGTGCAACAGCAAGATAAAGAACTGTTTCTATTTGTGATGCCCATTCTTAGCTATGTTCTTGCTTTTACTTTTTAGAATTTTACCATATATAGGCACAACCTCTTAAGTAGCAAGTGCTATAAAATCTCAACCAAAGTGTCTGTTTCCTTTCATACTGAACTTGGCTGTTTGAGGAGTATGTGCTTTGGGGTCTGGATCTTCAGTGGACTAAGAATGCATTTGGAAAGATTTAATTTTAAAACTGGAAGTGGTGGCCAATAGAAAAGGCCTGTGTTCAGCACCAGTTTTTATCACAAATCCGATTTAAGACAAAACCCCAAAATTTCTAATGTAAAACTAGTTTTGAGGAAAAACTAGCCAGGATCTTCAATCTTCTTGGCCATATAACACACCAAATAAGCAGAAACTACTGGAAATTAAAAAGGAACTGGAACAACTATGGAAGTTCCTTTCTATGGAAGTATTGTAAACCAGATGTAGAGGCAGAAAACAATGCTACCACCCTTTACATCCACAAGATCATAAAATACTTGAAATTGAAAGGGGAAGTTGTGTAGCCTACCTCCTGCTCAACTGCAGACCCAAGCTCAGTTTCTGCTCTGAGATGCACTAACCTCAATGATAGACCAGGTTGTTCAGGAATATCTTTTAATTCAAAAATCCTTGAGAGTATATAATGCAAAAATGTATATTTTCTCAAAGGAAATTTCATTTTGATCCACCTTTTACTTTGTTCTTCCTGAGAAAGGAACTCTCTGAGCTACCCACTTATGGAAGATATCTCCTGAGAAATTGCATATATGACTAAATTCAGCCATTCTATCTCCTTATTGCTAGAAGCAAACAAGCTAGGCTCTTATTTACATGACTCACATTCACAAGTGTATGTAGTGAGTACATCACATCACTGAAACGGGAAAATGGGACAAAGAGACACATTGCATTCTAGTGGCTCTGTGTGGTAAAATGCTTGTGAGTATGAGAATACTTCTCATAAAACCAGATAATTTAAATAGGAATTTGCAGTGAGCTGCTTCAGAAAACAATGAAAAGGCAAAGCTGGGTAAAATTAATCAATTTATCAGAAAAACAATTTCTGTGACATTCCACTAACAGTGTTTCATTTCTTACGCTAAAAAAAACCCCTGTACAAATCAAGACAGGAGCAGGCCTAAAATACATAGAAGCAAACTTCTCAATCCTACAAATGTGTAAGCACTTTGCAACAATATGCATCAGCCTCTTAAAATCAATGGAGGTGCCAGTACTCAAAAGGTATATGTGTGCTCAGTTTCTCCAGGATAAAACATCAGGTGTTAACTCTTTCTGTCCTGCTTCTGACATTTTGCCACTACATACAAACCTCAATTTTTAGGAGTTCTATAAAAGGAAGAATCTGAAATACTTTTTAAGAGAAATCAAAACAATATCACATTTCATATGTCTCTGTTCTCTAAATACCTCCTTAAAACCAACTTCTGCAGTGCTGCCATCAACGGCATGCCTTTTTCCAACACTTAAGAAGACTGGCTCCTTGTAGTTCATCTGTCCATTAAACTATAAAAATGCATACAGAGTAACTGCTGCCTTCACCTTCTTCATGTCTGTCTGAACACTTGTGGCTTGTCTTCCTGACTTATCCTGAATGGTTTGTTCTCTGAAGCTAAGATTGTCTTTTTTGATAATATCTGTAGCAACTGGCACAAAGACCTTGATCTTTAGTCCCTACTACTTCTCTTGAGCTAAAATCAGAGGCAGAAGGAGCTTCTAAATCTCTAACACATGTGATGAAGGACTTGGAAGGTCAGCGAGGTTGCTTCCCATAGGTAGTGAGGAGGAGGGCAAAGAAAATGCATTGCTATAGGGTTTTTTGTCATAGGGATGCAGTGCTGGGTGTGCTCATCTTGAGAGGAAACAAATTCTGTAATGGTAAGAATGGATGTTGAATGGTGGTCTAGAGACAAAGCTGGGAAATCTAAAAAGGGATTTCAAATGAGTGGTACAGATGTTTATCTGACATGATTAAAGACTCACTAAATTATCCTGTCTATAGATGTGACAGGACAAAATTCTATAGCTCATATATTCTCATTTTGACATTTCTCATAATCTCATATTAAAGATGATTAACTGTGATTCACAGTTTTGATGTTTACTATTAATTCCTTTAAAAAACTCTCCTAAGCATTTTACAGTCTTTTAAAACAAAGTAGAACTTATACTAGAAAGATCTTAATTGATCTTTACAGTGTATTAAAAGGATGAAAATGGAGCACAAAGAGGATATGTACCCTTTTATTTCCTGAGATAAGCATGAGGGCTTACTGAGACAGCCAAAGGAAAGGGAAATGGGTGTGAGGGTGAGGTGGTCTTTTCAGTGTATAGCAGTATCACACTGTCTACAGATCCCAGGATAAAGCACAAGTTCAGCATGACAGTCCTCAGCTCTTCTCGATCACTTGTGCAGCTTTGCTGCTGCACTCAAATCCCCAAGGCACACTAAAAGTACTTCCAGCTTGCAGTTTTGTGTCATTTGAGAAGATTGCTCACAAGCTCTATTTGACTCAGGAGATTACTGTAGGTATAAAACAACAGTAGCACTATCACTAAGCAAATAAAATAAGTGACCTATTTCATTACCTGCTTTTTTATGTATAAATATGAACAAGATTTGTTTTTAACTGCACAGGTAGTAATTTCACATTCCAAGTTTTGCCTTCATAGTTTTCAAACCCAACCATTTGGCTTAATTGTTAAAAAAATTGAGTAGACAGGAAAGGTAGTAGCACTAGAAATATGTAATGGTTTCTGTCAAGGTAGACACTTTCATGCAGAGGACATGAACTTTCTTTTCTAGCAGCTGGTTATCTCCAGTCTTATTAAAAAAACTACAAATTTACAACTGCATATCTCAGAGGTAAGTAAAAATATTGAAGACTAGTGGCAAAACACTCCAGATTAAGCTCCTAGAACTTCAGGCATTAAGCAGCCTGATTTCCAAAATTGCAAATTAGCCATCTACTTAGGTGCCTACATTCTGGTGTGGTCAGCAAATTGCAAGATGCCCAAAAGCCATGTTGAGTACCCATCAGGTTTCACTCAGCCTGAGTGATTGAGCAAACCTCATTGGAGTGGATGGAAAGACACACTGCTGTGTTTTGAATCAATTTATCGTCTGCAGAAGCAACTGCCATTTGAAGCACATGTCAAAAGCAGATCACCAGATGCCTCATCACCTGTATAAGTTTTTAGAAAATGTTTGTCAACAACAGTGATACCTGGGCTTTGAGAGTTAGCCTCTTCCCCATAGTCATTCATTTGGGATGCCACTTGTTCTTTGTATAAGGGGCTGTTAAATAGATCCTGAATCAAGAACTATGTCCCATGAAATGTTTTTATCAAAATTACATCAAAATTCTTCCACATTGGTGGCCTAGAAAAGCATACTATATTCTCCTAGAAACAGATCATCTGCAAAGAGAGCAGAACTTCAAATTCTTAATTCATTGACTACTTCAGCTAGCAACACATGTGAGAGTGAAAGTCCCACTAATAATAATTTACCTTTTTCAGACCTGAAAGCAATGGAAAACAGGTCTCAGACATGTTTCCATCATTCTCCCCATGGGGCAAGAGGAATCCTTCTCACCCCCTCTGCTCTCACAGTGTAATGCCATGCATCTCCTCCTTAGTATGATTATTAAAAGTACTATATAAATCTCTTTGTTTCCAAGCCCCCACTACTGAGGGATCTTTTCAGTATTGTTTCCACACTGCAGCATATGTGCAGTTGTTTCAAAACCCAAGTTTAGTGCCCAGTTGTCCCCAGTAATCAAGCTGTACAAAATGGAGTTGTATTTCAACGGTTTGGATCTTATTTTT
>JAHLSL010000015.1:9743208-9835330 GCA_025920805.1 Petroica traversi | reverse complement strand
GCCGGGACCCGGCTGCGCGGGGATGCCCGTACCGAGCCACGGCCACCGCCACGAAATAACCCAGCACGTCCAGCCGCTAGGAAAAGTTATTAGCGGTTTTGAGATGATGTTGGCATGCCTGCGATGGCACTTCAGAAGAGCTCCCTGCCTTGGTCAGAATACCTGGGCAGGTTTGAGGTTCTGTGTCTCTCTTGCCCTGGTTTGCCCTTTGCGTAATCAACAACTGCCGTCGGAAATGCTGGAGTTTCTTGAGCTTTGGCAGGAGATGGCCAGATGTGCGCGTTTTCATGTTAAATTATTTAAAGAGTTAGTTCTCTTCGCACGCTAGCAGCCTTGAGTAAAAGGTGCAAAGAGAAAAGAAAAAGGACTTCTAGCAAACGCTCTCTTTCTTGTAGAAGGGAAAAAAATAACGACTACAGAATAAGGATGTTTCCTGCTGTCAAAATCAGAAGTCTCATAGCTACAGGTGTGAATCATACTGCATTTGATTTCAGTTCTCCTGCAGGAAGGAATGTTAATAGACAAGCAGGCTTAAAGAGCAAAAATATGAGTGTTTAGTGCCTGCCTCATTTGACAGCTTTTTCCCAGAAGAAAGCAATAAATCAGTTGCAAGTTTGAATGTTATACAAAATCACGTTGAATTAGTCAGCATCATGGGCATTTTGCTCTCACTTTCTTTTCTTATGTTTGATCTCACATGAGAATCTCAGATGTTTTCTGTAGATAAGGGAACACCTACTTAGTTAAAAGAAGCTTAGAAACCTTACGTTTCCATCCTGATCAGCAGTTTATTTCGCTGGGTGATATTTGCCCATTTGAAGTAATTTATCCAAGAGTGGGGATTTTTTCCTTGGTATATTAATTTATGGCTGTCATTAAAACAATCTCTTCATAGATTTTTTTTGGTTTTTTTCATACTTAGGTTATTTTTGTGTTGTTTATTATGTATATCACAGCTTCTGTTTGTGTGTAACTGCTTTATTTGCTTGTGAATATGCATGGTAGAGGGGGGAGGAAGCAGAATTTGTCGGGTTGAGTGTAGCATATGCAGACTGCTAATGCCACACAAAGACAATGTTTTGCAAGTTTCAGCTCCTGGTGTTCCTGTTACTGTATTGTACTTTCAGAGAGGAACATGGTACAGACCACATAGATAAGGCAGAGTAAACAGAACATAGATCTTGTTAAAACAGTTGAAGAACAAATTACTCCAACTCCAGACTATTTCTACAAGCCTGTAGTGAGATTGCTGCTTTCACAAAGCAGTACACCTGGAGAAAGCCAAACAGAGCGAAACATCAAAAATCTGTTCTAAAAAGTCCAGAACTTGTCTTGTAAAGTCTCAACACCTGAAATACTGCTAATCTGTAGGGGAGTGGATGTGATAATTTCCAATGGCAATCTCACAGGGCATTAATTGTGTTGCACCAGCTCACAGCGTTTCTTAGGAGCACCTGTCAAAGCTTTCTTCTCTGTTCTAACACTTGCACAGCCTCTGGGAAGGAGAAGTTATGTGCTAGATCGATTCTTTGAATAATCTCTGCGTGTAGAGGGGCAGCTTGACTAAAACTGGTCAATAAGTAGGACAGTGTTTTCATTTCATGAAATGCCACATCTCATAGCGGAAGGAAGCAACCAGTCCCAGCTGTGGCTGTAGTCGATCCCTAAAGGCAAAATATGGAGTCTCCATTCTGAATCAGTTTGAAAGGACTTTCCTGTATCACAAGTGCTACTTGTACATACCCATATCTAGTGTTCTGGGTTGCAAGGTCTTTATTGTGTTGCTAGAGACTGCCTGGTTTTCAACAATGATCAGTAATTTCATCCATGCTTGCAAAAATGAGGTGGTCGATATCTTGGTTTAGGAAAAGGATTTTTACCCAGTAAAATAATGCTTTGTTCTAGTACTTTTTTTTTTTATTTCTGAGAAATCACAGCCTTGAGATGCCTAATGTTGCAGTCACATGTGAGTCATTCATCTTCTTTTCTCTTGAACTGACCTACCATACTGATTTTAAACTGACAATGATATCATTTCTGTGGTCACAGACTGGAGGTTTCATGTCCCAGAAAAAGAGGTAAAAGAAAACACGGAAAGAATGTATAATTCTTTAGCTGCTCTAAATTTGTATTCAGGGCTCTTACATTTATCTGATCTCCCAAATAAGCCGCAAATCTTGTAGAGGTTAGTTTATTTAACATCCCAACCTGTTGAGTAACATCCTTTTGCGCCAGAAAGTGTTTAATTTAACTTAAACTCACTTTTTGTATCCTTTTGGTAAAACTGACAATTAAATAAGCCAATTGCATAAACATATAGATATTTATTATGTATGTGTATGTATATACATGAAAATATATATATATGCAAACAGAAGTTTTCAAATTTGCCACAGAAGCCTCCAGAGCCTAGATGAGCAAAATCCTTCCTGTTAATTTAGGGCTGATGTTAGCCCAGGTAGCTGTGACATCCTACAGTGGTAGATGTTTATCCAAGAGAAGCTGAATCTGTGGGCTTAAACACAAATTTGACCATTAATCCTGGCAGGCCAGTGCTCATGCATCAGACCCCAACTTTAGAAATGGTAGAAGGACTCACACCCATGGATGCTGGTTATCTTGAGACACTTTTTGCAGATTGAGAAATACTTAAGTTGTGTTTACTGACAAAGCCAGAGTTTCACATGTATTTTTCCTTCTTCCTGTCTTAATTAAGTATCTGAGAATTTAGTATGGTGGCTGTTGCGAGTCTCAACATAGGAAATAAATCCTAGGGAACCAAATTGGCATTATGAATCCCGTCTCATGCCTTATTGCATCAGAGCAGCCAAGTCCCATTTTTTGTCATCATAAGTCTGGTTCATGTAGAACTTAAACCTCAAAAATTCCTTTAGCCCCAGCCAGTGTGCCACAAATTATAATATATGGTCCTTGGTCGAAATATATTTACCTGAAGATGTTAATGCAGATTAAACTGATTTTTTTTCTAAAAAGACATAAAGCTTAATAATTATTAATGAAAATTTACTTAACTGTAGTGCAAAAGAATAAAGGAGAAGTACGTTTTATTATATAGCAACTATCCTAAAGAGAATGAAGGACATGCAAAGACACTTAAATAAGAATGTTCAGTAACTGATTTTATTTTTGTTTTCAGCAAATATGGAAAAACTAATCAACTAATAATATATAAAGGCCAGATCATTTCATCACTGTCTATTCCAAACAGGAGTAATTATATTAGAGAGTGAGGCATGGAATGAATGTAGCAATGGGCAGCTTGAGGTTAAATGATTGGGTCACTGTTAGTGTGTATTTTGTCAGATTGTTTTTCATTTGACAAGATTAAGTTTTTCTTCAACAAAATAGATAAACAGACAAAAATTACAGAGCAATAATGTAAATTTTTTTTCATATGATCCAGAAATCTGACATACCTTAATTTTTCAAGCATTGAACAAACATGAGGCCAGCTTCAAGTTTATATAAGCTGTAGTCCAAATTTTCTTTTGAGCCTGACAGGCACAATACATTACTGATTTCAAGGTTTACACAAACTAGTTGTGAATGCCCTTTAGAAAATATGTATTTCTTTTGTCTAATGTTAAACTCAGTTCCCCACAAGTGCAACTCTCCTCACACCCACAGTCTACAGTTAACCAATTGTATCACAGTGGTGCCTATGAAATTAAAGGGGTGGCATCCTCCACTTTTGTAGTGGAAGCTTTAGCACTTAGTTTGAGGTGTGTAGGATTTCATTAAATAAGAGGTATGCCTGCAAAGAGATAGGCTTTTCAGTTTTGTGGGAGGGAAAATAAAAGGATTTCCCCAGCACTGCCAGTGTTGTGCACGTGCATCAAACGATGTGGCTGTGCTGTGACTGCTGGAAACATCCAGCTGGTGATTTGTTAATGTGCACAAGTCCCACAGTTCAGTGGTACAGACCTTTTGAAACATTCATGGTGCCAAATGGTTGTTTAATAATGGAACAGTCGATAAACACACAGAGACCCATTCCCCAAAATTAACTTCTATGTAAAAAAAGAAAAATAAATCCATACAATTAAATTTCATTTTTCTTTTCTTATGTGCAGGACTGAGTAAGTGCTGAATTAAAAGCTTTCACATTTTCCGCATTTCCTTTTCCGTTTTACTTTTGATTGTGAATTTTATATCTGATTTCTGAAAGTGAATATGAGAATCTTGCAAACTGAGCATTTTTCTTCATAAGGAAATTCAAGGCATACATTTCAAATGTCTGCAAACTTAGTTTTTTTTTTTTTTTATCAGCGCTACTTTGTTCTCTATTGCCTGAAAAGTTCCATACCTTCTCTAGGCCATAATAATGAATTATCTACCAACTGCAGCTCAGCACTGAGGTGGAGTTAAAGTTGTGCAACCAAGAGAGGGAACGCTCACACCACCAGTTCACTCTGAGGTTGGAAAAGATGGAGGAACTTCAGTGGAGCAACAGTAACAACCTCCAAAGTTATTACCAGGAAGACCTGTTCCTGTTCACAGGATGCCTGGTATTCTGTGACAACAGCTGAAAGTGTCAAATGAAACCCAGAGATTGACTTCATTCAGAAGTGTCCCCAGCTGATGTGTTTTATTGATCACTGTATTCCAAACAGCAGTTGCTTGGAAGAAGTCTCTGGTTTCTCCCATCCATCTTAAGTGTGCTGTACTTCAAAGCACCAGTAAATGCTGTAAAAACAACCATAAGGTCTTCTGGCAGATGATGAAAAAAACCCAAGATGGCTACCTGAAAGATTTTACTCTTTAATACTCTTTGAGACTCCTATTTTCTTCTAGAAAGAGAACCCAGGATCTCAAGGTATTCCCTTTCATGCTCGTAGAATTCTCTGACTTAAAAAAATGTCTGTAACACTGGAAGTGCTCCAAAAAAATACTAAAATGAAATTATTTCCACTCCAAAGGCTAAACTACTACAAGTACGTTCACAAGGAAATTGGTCATAGGAGTTATTAAATAATCTAGCAGAGTAACACCAGATAAAGCAGTGTGTTTGATTCTTTCTTCAAGCAATAACTCTGTATTGAGGTTACTTGGGATGGGGGATGTAGATCAGATTTCTTGCCTATCAACTTTTACAATAACCTTTCAAGATTAAAAGGTTGCTTTTGACCAAAACAGTGTCATACTGAGGTTGGCTTCTTCCTCTGCTGGGACAAATCCTTAATGGTTTATGTCATGAACCGATGAAAGGTAATTTAAAAGATTCAAAAGCAGCTTCTAGAAAGCTGCATTATCACTCAGACATCCACCTTATAACAAGATTGACTTCTATAGCTGTAAATGCTCACATTACAGTACATAGTTTAAAAGCAAAGATTAATGATTTCAGACTGCTAAACTTAATTAAAGGTTGGGATAAATGTTCTCCATTAAAACTCATCAATCTATTTGACTGAGATGGAAGAACTTCAGTCATGTCTTTTTTAATTGCCTATAGAAAGAACTGAAGAGTTAGCAAAGCTAAAACTGTTGAAACAGATAAACGGTGTCTAAATATTATGCAGGATCTTAATCATATTAAAAGAGGAGTGCAGTTAATTTCCCAGCATATTTTTATCCTGAAGAGCCTTGTAAGTGTAACTGAAGTAACATGAGTAGAAGTCAGTGGCAAGAAGATATGTTCATGGTTGTGTATCTTAGGAGCTTCTGTAAGTACTAATTACTGCAGTGCAGCAAGGACTCTTGTCCCATCCAAGTGGATTAGATGCTGATAGTGCCATGTTTTCAATGAATCTGCTCACAGATAAAATTTCTAATACCACTAAAATGAAGTACATATTAGCTCCACCAGCTCAGCAGTTTACTCAGCAGCTTGCCAGGAGCAGTTCAGCTCTCCAGTTTACATAATTTTAAAATCTTTTTTTTTTAAATATTTTTCTGTATTGTTGCTCTTCAGCAGCATGAGAGAATAACTAAGCCTGAAGTGATACCCTCCCCTCCTGTGTTCTTCCATTATGATTTATCCTTTCTTTAACCAGTGTTTGTTTTTTTTCTTTGTAAACCATTAACTGATCAAAATAATACACTGGGCAAGGAGAGAAATGGGTGAGACTCAGAGGCTTCATTCGTATTAGAACATTTCACAGGCAGTGCAGCTTTGTCACTGGTTTCCTGTGAAAGGAGCAAAACATGGGATTGACAGCCCCCCCGTAAATTCTGAGTTTATTTTAAATCTTGCACTAGGACCACCTAGGGGGGGACAAAAGTTGCAGAACATGAGTTACATGCTAGGAGTGAGATATGTAATGATTGACAGTCTTCACAACTTGTTCAATGCTTCATGTATTCCTAAAGTAATAGGAAGCAAATACATTGTCATTGTGCTGTCATTAGGAAATGAATCCTGAATATAGATCTTTTTCGTTCCCACTGTTGAGAGAAAAGAGTTTCTTTTCCAGAAACACTCTAAGGGTGTGAATTTTTGATACATTAAAGATTGTTTACATTCAAGATAATACATTCTTTCTTTTTAGTTACTCCTAGTAGAAGCTCAGAGCAAGTACAGAAAGCTGATGAGAAGGACTAGCATATATCAGGAAAATATAAAGACAAAACATAACAAAGTAGTAACCACGTAACTCACAGTCATTACTCTTCTCACCAATATGACATGGTCTGTCAGAGGAAGTTGATCTTTGGATATTTTTAGATTGGATCAGTTCAGTGAACCAATTTCAAACATAAAGCTAAAAATTCTTCCTCTTATACCAATGGCCATTTCATCCCTACAATGCTGAAAATTTACCATAACACAAATTTTTCACTGTTCCCTTCCGAGAACACAGTAATCCTAAATGCAGTTTACACAGTTATGCCCTCTGGATAACACCAGGGAAATACCACTGCCAGAGACAAAATGGAGAAATGGGGCCCATGTCTGACCAGTGTACTTCCCTGGGTTTGATTTCCTCAATTTCTCACTGGAACAGGGATGCTTTTTAAGTGATGTTGCCCTCAAAAGGAGCCAAGAGTATTTTTGTGAATAATGTGACACTGCACTGTCACCCTTGGTCTCTGGACATTTTGCAGTGTGACGTATGTACAATACTGTTATACTTTGAAACATTATGAAACATGATGGATTTGAATTTACTTTCTTTTAGTGTATTCAAAGTACCTGTAAGCACTCCAGTTAGTCAAAGAACAGCCATTAAATACATATGAGAATTCCTTTCTAAAGTGTAATAATATTAATACTTCAAGTCATCATTAGGAGTGAGTGCAGCACTGGAAAAGAGTAGCAGAGCAGCCAGAAGTGTCAGGTGCTCTCATTTCACATCTACAGAAGCCAGAAGCATTTAAAATGAGAGCTCACTGCCTCCTTCTTCTGGAAGGCAATACAGAACAAAGGTCCATCCAGGAACAGTGTTCATAAAGTTGTCCAGTTCTCAAAAGGAAAGAGAAAAATAACTAATAACTTCATTTTTTTTTCTAATTTATTTAGAAGTAATTTCTTCTCTTGAAGTAATGGTCGTGCTTGTCCCTGCCCTCCTCCCACAGCAGGGTAGTTGTTAAGCCACTATCTTGCTGGAAACAAATACTTTAAAAAAAAGAAGTTAAATATTAATCTGCAGATGTTTCTGATATGTAACTCAGGCAAGCTTACTACCTGGGTTCATTACGGAACCTGAGGGTTTCAATGACTTTTGCACAGCTTCAGTTTGGAAGTCCAGGCAACAGATCACAGAGAACAAGTCGGTGGAAGAGGCGCCGCTGAGGACAACCTGTTGTGCCTGGGAATATTGTCAGGGCCTGACTGGGCAGGAAAGGACTGCTGGCTCAGCAGGGACCCTGCTGCTCTCACTGCTGCTCTGCAGGGCCCATCAGGTCAAGCTGCTGTCACGACAGATGGCTAATTCTTTTCAACAGATTTGAAACAGCAATACTGTGCTTCAGATTATTTTTTTTATAGTACTATATAGAACCTTATACAATGCAATCAATATTTTTTATGAATTACGTATTTGTATTTTTTCCAAGGATGTTTGTGGGGCTAGAAGGAATTTGAAATAAAGCAATTGTACTGGTTTTTTCTCATCCAAGAGATTACAGTAATGAAGAATTCAACACAGTGATACAGAAAGTAATTTAAAAATATGGAACTCTCTACTTAAAACATTATTAATCTACTAAACTCATTAGTATGCATAATTTTGCCATTTTTAGTCCAAAAAAATTGAAAATCAGTATTTCATGCAACTTCAGTAAAAGGAAGTAATTAGTACAACATGTTGCAATATTCAAGAACTCTGGAGCAAGAAGCTGGACAAACTAAGCAACAGTAAGCCAAACGCAATTTTGAACCAATACACTTCGTTGAAATATTTTATTTGCTAAGATGTAGCTATATCCATGTGCTCTTGAGTCATCTTTATAGAAATGCTATAGAAGGGAAATATATTTGACATCTTGGTAGGGGAAAAGATCATTCCCATTTATTAGCTGTTCTTCCACTGAATATCAGCTCCAGAAGGCTTCTCTGGAGTACGTGGAGCATTGAAGTGTTCGACTCACCTTGTTCTTTGGTTAGGTTCCTCTGAAATCAGTGAAGTTGCATCAGTAATGAATCAAACCAACCTTATTCAAGCTGATTATACTTTCCTACAGTAACTGCGTTTTCTTGGAAAAATTCTGCCTGTAACATTTGTAAACTCAAGACAAAATAACTGTTCTGAACAGACATCAAGAAAGAACTTTTTAAAATGCTTAATGGTTATAATTATGCCTCTGAGAAGCAAAATGCAAAAAAGGATGGAAATGAGCAAGTGAGAAAAAACAAGAAGTCTGTTACCCTCACAGAAATATATTCTCTTTCATTGCAGAGTCCTGGCTTGCAGACAGCTTGCTTTTTCTTGCAGCTTTTTTACAATTTTTCTGCTGCTATATTCATGCATCTAAGCCTAGTGTTTAAATTAGGGGTTGGAAAAATCCCCATATTAACACAGGCTGGGGATGAACAGATCCAGAGCAGCCCTCTTGAGAAGGATTTGGGGCTGCTGGTGGGTGAGAGGCTGGACATGACCCAGCCATGGCACTCACAGCCCAGAAAGCTAAACGTGTCCTGGGCTGATCCAGAGCCCTGTGGGCAGCAGGGCAGGGAGGGGATTCTGTCCCTCTGCTCTGCTCTGGTGAGACCCCACCTGCAGAGCTGCATCAGCTCTGGGTCCCAGCACAGGAAGGACAGGGAGCCATTGGAATGAGTCCAGAGGAGGGCCACTAATATGATGAGAGGAACTGAGCAGCTCTCCTATGAGGAAATGCTGAGAGAATTGGGGTTGTTCAACCTGGAGAATACTCCAGGTGTAATCTAATTGCAGCCTTCCTGTCCCAAAGGCAGCCTACAAGAAAGATGGAGGGAGACTTTTTACAAGGGCATGTAGTGACAGGACATTTGTTTAAATGGCTTTAAACAGAAAGAGAGTATGTTTAGATTAGAAATTAGGAAGAGACTCTTTACTGTGACAGTGGCGAGGCACTGGAACTGATTGCCCAGAGAAGTTGTGGGTGCCCCATCCCTGAAGTGTTCAAGGCTGGGTTGGATGTCATTCTGAGCAGCCTGGTCTAGTCAAAGCTATCCCTGCCTATGGCAGGGGGGTGGAGCTGGATGATCTTGTTCCTTCCAGCCATAACCATTCTGTTATGGTATTTAAATGTTGATAGCCATAACCATTCTGTGACAGTATAATTTAAACATTGGTATAAGAAGCTATCAGTCTTTCCAACAGTAATCTGAGACCTCAGTCTCCCTAGTCTATGCTGAGCCAGCTCAGTGGAAACAAAATGTACATGAACAACTACCTATGCATCTTCTTTTTTATTATTCACATCCACAACTACATTATCAGAATGGTATGTAAGTTTTAAAAGTCACGAGTGGAAATTTCTTCTGTTCTTTGTAGGTAGGAATCAAGTACCTTTGATTTTATTTGTATATATGACTTTAAAGTAAAGAATTTAAAATAGATCCAGATAGGAGTCTTGAATTTTGTACTGAAACTGGGAAAGTGTATAGGTGTTAATGCCTCTTCCTCCTGGTAATCACAACAGTCATTGTAGCAGCAGAACAAAGCTGTGATTGGAAATCCTTACTCCAAAGGAAAAGGCAGTGATTCAGGTAATTGGGTCTCGCTCAGAAAGTGTTTTGGAGACCAGTGTCTTAGATTTCACTCTTGTGTTCAGAAGAAGATCACTGCCTATGGGGGTTATATGTTGTTCGCTTTATGGAAGGAAAGAGTCTCAGGGGAGAGGTATTAGGTGGAACCAAAGTGTAAATTTCTATCCTTACATGGATTTTTTAGATTGGTTTGTTTGTTTAAATTTCTCTGGCCCTCAGTTGCTTCTGTGTTAAGATCTTTACCTTACAGGGAGATGATGGGAATTAAATGAACTGTATGAGCATTCATTTGGACAGTGAGCAAGTTCTGCACACTCAGATGGAAAGAAAAAGCAATAGAGCCTGCAGCTAAAAAAGAAATATATCCCCTGTGACCAGTAATTTCAACACAGTGTTGTGGCTCCGGACCCAGCTGGTCTGTTCCTACATCTCTACAACAGTACTTGTGCAGTCCTGACAGGAATTTATTTCTTACTTACCTAGTGAGAAATCCCAAGAAAGCACAAGATGTTGCATAGTAATTACATTTTCCTCAGTGGTATTACTGAATGACATATTGTGATGTATCAAGAGGCAACTGTGAATTTAACTTCAGTCATCACAGTAGACTTTGCCCAGTGCAGTAGGTTTTCAGATGAACATAGTGTGAATGTAGGAATAAAGTGAAGTTTCTGAATACCTCAGCATCATGTATACTTTGTCAGCTTCAGCTTTCCAAGCACATAGGATTCTGCACTGGCTTGGGAAATCTTCATATATTCATTATTTATTTAGCTTACATATTCCCTCTAACATTTGAGAATATGTTGTTTGGAGGTGGTTTCACAGGAGAAGAAAATAAGGATAGTCATTTGTCAGAAGAATCAGACATCAAAATATGAAGCTTTCTCTTTCTTTCTGTCTAGTGTTTGATGCCTATTTCTTGTGATTTACAGAACAGGTAAGCAACTTGCATGACTATTCTGTTAGTAAGGCTATTTAACCTTATTAAATTTCAGAACATTATTTTCCCAGTTTTTGGAACGTGATAACAATATGCAAAAGGAGAAGGTTTTGCTAATCATTAAAGAGGTGGAAGGTTTTTTCTGATCATTAAAGAGGTGGCAGATTTTCAAATTTATCCGTCCCAGTGATCATATTATCTTTTGCAAGATATTGCAAGGCTGGCATGTGGGGAGGAAGAAATAATAAAGACTGGCACAAATTCTACTTTTTGTCACACTTACCAGGGCAGTTAGCATAAGCAGAAATTCCCCTCTGTGGAAAAGACATTTTTCTTTAGGTATTTGTGAAAGAGTTTTAGTGCAACTTAACAAACAATAGCCTTTATGCAAAGTGTGTGGCTGATAAATGAAAATATTCTTCCCAGGCCTGCCATTCTTATTTCTAGACTGGACACTTCCTTCACTGGGTGCTCCGTCAGTACCAGGTTCAATGTTCTATTAGACAAAAAATGTGTCAGTAGCAACTCTGCGTTGTAGTTTAAGCCCTTTGGGCTCATGGTAAGTCATGTCTTATGCTGGGAGCAACACTTGTAAAGTCAGCTGTCCCTGAGGGGAAAAAGAAGACGGATACTCAGTTTCAGTTCCTGGGTAGATGCGTAGGTCAAATACTTCAGTTCTGAAACACTTCTACCAATGTACTGGAATGACAATAGAGTGCAGTCGTGCCAAGTATCTTCAGCTGTTATCAGTCTACCCACCAGAGAGGTAATGCAGGTTACTGAAAGTGATACAGAGGAAAGTTTTCCTCCCTCCTCTAAATAATTTGTTTGAAGTATCCTCATCTCTCTCTCTATTAATCCTAACATACAAAGTCTACGCTGATATTTCTTCAAGGTTAGGAGGCTAAAGTTAGGCAGTATGAAGACCTTGACAAAGATTTTTTTTTTTCCCTGCTTTATAATATATTACTCCTTAAATTCAAAGCAAGGAGCACTATTTTGCTTAGCAGTTCGTAGTCTCATAATTGAAGCATTACCACATTACCAGGCCAGTTGCACAAGTAAAGACATCTGAAAACTGTATGGATATTAGTATGGTTTGGTGCATAAAATTGCTTCTTGGATTTGTTCTTTTGGCCTTGTCTCTATAAGAAAGACAGGTCAGAGGCAACACAAAGTAATTTGGGTTGGATGTGCCAACTGGAAATTTTTATGTGCTTGTCAAGCAGTCCCAATAACTGAGTGAACTGGTGTTATAGCTGCTTAAAGACTGAATAACAGGACCTAAGAATGACAAGATATTTAGATCCATCTACTAAGTGACGAGAATAGTGCCCTTCATTGGGTAGTTACCTTTCTTACTCCAAGCCAGCCTGAAAGACTCCAGGAGTTAAAATCAGAACGTTGTTGAGCAGTCCTCCCCTATCTCAGTCAAGGTGTTCCCCTTGACTCCAAAACATTATTTCTCATCTATTCATTTTATGAATTTTATAACACATATAAATATTTGCTTATTTCATTAAAGGAAAGGAGTCAATTTGTCTCTGTTGTTTTACATTCCATAGTGCTTTTTTCCTCAAGTTTTTTCTCTGCTTTTAAAATCAATGGCGATTTTACTTACATTCAAGTTAATAAAACAGCAGATCATATAGTGTTGCAAGTATCAGCCTATGTAAGGATCTGTGTTAGGCAGTCTGGAAGTGTATACTTGGCTATGTTCCTGCTTCCTAGCTGTATTTTCCGATGTTGTTGAGAAAACTTAGCAACTGATGTGTAAAGCCATTACACATCGTAGGAGTAGTCCATTTTGTAGTCGTACTTTTCACTACACATTGACATTGGATCACAGCCCTTGCTCACCAACACTATTATAAGTTGGCAGTAACTAATCTGAAGTGAGTGAATCATACTCAGATGAAAGAGAGGGGACAAGTAGACAAAGTGTATTTTCAAAAGCCAACTTCTGCATATGTATGCATTCCAGAACAAAGCATCTTTCAGATGCTGGGTGGAAAGTAATTGCAATTCAGTATATTATTCCCAGCTCTTCACATTTCCCTGTAATTTTGTTCCTTGCAGCACAGACCTACTGGTTTTTTATACTATAAATAATATGTTATTAATTCTGTTTTCATGTCTGTTCTTACATCTAAGCAATGTTACCTAAATGTACCTGCATCCTGTTTATTTTAATACATGACTTCCTGCATTTGCTCAACTTTTGGGTTGTCATCCTGGAAAATTATATATATTATTTTTTTTTTTGTGAAAAGAACTAGAAGTAAACAAGTTCAAGATACTTTTCTGGCATAAATTATTTCTCAACAAATTCCTAGGTGCTCTGACTGAAGTAAGTTTGGAACCAACATCTTTGAGATAAGGATGTAGATAAAAGCTTTGACCACTCAGCCTGGGCATTATTACAGACCAGAAACAATCAAATTCCTGGAGAGAGTGTATTTTCCACAGTATGAATTCTAGTAGACAGGCAACTTCTATATTGCTTTCCACATCAGTGTCAAGAATGAGTTTTCATGCAAGGCTGAGTGAAAATATGTTACAGTGAGATAAGTAAACACATTTTTTAGTGTCAGCAATCCAGCTCATTTTCTTAGGGTTGGGTTTTCCATTGAATATCCAGCAGTAGGCTATCACCAAATCTTTTTTTTTTTCATATTCAGTATCTTCTGACTCATTAAATATGCACAAAGGGGCAGCCAAGCTGAAAGCTCGCATGTTGTCTCATTAATTGTCACGGAGGTGAGCAACAGAACATCTGGATGGGGGATGTGAAGGGGTACTTCTGGTATCTTCTAGGAAGATACTCAGCTGGAGTTTTCTTACGGACTTGCTGGAAGCAGGCTGCACTTTGACAGTCATTTAGACGGCATCCGATGGTTTTTATCTGGTTCCAGGCAGAACACTGACATTTTGAAATGACTGGAAGCAAGAAAAGCTAATAGTATGTGAGCCTTCAGTCCAGGCAGTGAGGCATGCCTTAGACCCAGGTCAAGAGCTGTGCTTAAAAAGAAACAAAAACAAAACAGTCGTCTTCTCTCCAGCATGTTTCTGTGTTTGGTGAGGGTGGGCAGTATGTTTTCCTGAAGTGGATTTTAAGCATCAAGCAAGAATATATTTCTCACCTTAGCAGTGAGTGATATAATACCTTGATAGCAGACATGGGCAATTTCTCAGTTTCTTTGTAGTTGTGATACACCCAGACAGTCTTACTGACAATTTGAGTTCTCAGAGTCAAGTGATAAAAGTGTACGGGAGGATCAGTGAAATGTATTTCAGAAAGGATCAGCAAAAAATATGTAAATAATATGGTAATAATGTACCTAGAGCATGCCAGACTGAAATAGAATATTAGATGGTGCATTGTATATAATCTATCATAGTACAGTCAAATTTTTAAAAATAACTACTTCTTTCATTAAAGTAAAAGATGGTTTCTGAGCAGTGAAATCTCTCAGAAGAGATTAAACATTAAAAATTAAATAGAAAACAATTGTTTTGTTGTCCATCTCTGTTAACAGATTATATCTCTACTATCTAGATACCTGTAATCACAATATAAAGACAAATACAAAATTTAATTTTTTTTCTTTAGTTTTATTTCATGAAATGTTTTGCTGTCTGTATTTAGGTGGGTGGGAAAAGATGGCCAAGAAGATGTCCCTTCAGAAGAAAGCGCTCTGCATTCTGCTCCATGGCTCATGGCTCCCATCTCTTGTGCTCATCCCTTGCTGCATCTCAAATGATAAAAAGCCAGAACCGATGTTTCAATAACCACTGCTAGAGGTGCTTGCTCAGGTAGCTGCATAACTAGAAATTTGAGTAGGAGCATTTTGACAGAAGTATGGTTGGGGACACACTGTCTTGAAAAATGCTTCCTAAATTTCAGTATTTATTTAGTGATAATCATTAACACAATGGTCCAAAAAAGGCCTAGGTTATGCTAGAGACTGGAAAATGGAATGGAATAATCTAAAGCATCACTTTACTCTTCATTGCTAAATAAACAGAGAAAAAGCAAAATTCACAGAAATCTTCCCAAAGATAAGAATCAATCCTGTAGTGCTCTACCATGATTGTGAACAAATATTATTATCTTTGGAACTGAAAAAACCTCTGGACTCCATGGCCTCCTTGCCCCAGAAAATGTTTTGTAAACTAGACAGTACCAACAACTGATATGAAGCAATGTTGTGACATTTACTCTTAGCTTTCCTGCTATTTCTACACAAAGATATAAATTTTTTAAGATGTAATAAAAATACTGTGATTCAGTTTCCATATAATCCAAATACTATGACTCAGTTTCTGTCTGAACACCTTTAGGGTGTTCCATGGAAAATATCAGTGGATTCCCCTAGTGAACTAAATTGTAAATGAAAACACAATGCAGTGCAGAAATCCAAATTTTATCCTGAAGATTTTATAAACCCTTCTTCCTGTACCTGTGGCAGCCTTTGTTTCTTTATGTTTTCCTTGTTATCAAATGGGAATTATTAGTTTTCCTGTAGGATCTTTTGGAGTTTTCTTCACTTGGCATTCGCTGCTAACAAATTGTCAGTGTACAAAAATCTGTTGCAAAAAATACTGTAAAACTTGTTAATCTATCCCTTGCTTTCCACTGCAAGTATTTGCATCTGTTGGAATACAATAGCTGAACCAGATATTAATAGCAGCAGAACAGTGTGTATATTGCACTCTCCAAGCAAAACAACCTTTAAAAATAAGAAATTTGGAAAAAAAACTAATGTCCAAAAGAGGTATGAATGCTTGACTACAGTTATTTAAATATTTACTTAGTGAAAATTATGAATCAGGCAGAGAAATGTTATCTGGTAGCAAGAAACTGCACAGGACAGTGATCAAGGACACCATATATGAAGTTGTTAGGGATCATGTAAAAAGCAGTGGTGTTCTTCCCTGAACCAGGACTAGAAAGGAAAGCTGTTCTTTGGCTATGATTCTAGATAGCCTGATTCAGTTCCTAAATCAGCTGTAGAGTTGCATTGTATTTTATGTACAAATACTATTTTCTTTTGCTGAAGGTCTGAGCTTTTCAATA
Organism: Petroica traversi; assembly: GCA_025920805.1. NCBI lineage: Eukaryota > Metazoa > Chordata > Aves > Passeriformes > Petroicidae > Petroica > Petroica traversi. Next base: position 9,819,154 of record JAHLSL010000015.1, on the reverse strand, counting down.
TGACCAGTTATAGCAACGTCCATCAGATTTATTATGAAAGGACTGGGTGATATTTTATGATACTTCTGATTTCATTTTAAAAGAAGAATTAGCTAAGTTAATTTCACAGCATAAGAACTAGAGTCACAAAGAAGGATTTATTTCTCTATATGATATATTTCTGTATTTGTATTTTCATGTTTTATTAGGTGACTGTATAGATCTACTTATAACTTGTGCCATAGATCAAGTCTTCTGGCGTGCTTTAGAGTCATCAGCATCCTTCAGTACCTTTGATAACCAAATCAATTATTTAATTATTAAAAGGTAAATTTTAAAGGTATTGAATTAATTTGTTAAAGGTATCAGAGAGCATTTGAAGTAATTTGTTAAAAGGTGTCAGAGAGTATTTGCTCACTGTCTGAACAGCATCTCTTTGGACCAAGTGGAAGGAGTTGCTCTCTTTCTTTTCAGTATAATTGTTCAAAAATAATTTAAAATTTAGCACAAATAGTTGAAGAATCAAAGCATGCTGTTTTCTCCAGCAGTTTGAACCCTCTACATCTCTTCAGATTTAGTTTTGTCACTCATGTAGTGTTTGGACCAGACAGGGTGTAGGAACAGCAAAGACACAAATAGAAGGAGCTGTAATCAAGTTCCCAATCCCATTCTACTGGTAATAGCCTCAGCAGGACTTAATTCTTCAACATAAATCAACAATAACTACTTATTCGTGGGGGTTATACCAAGAACAGAGAAATTGGTATCGGGTTTAAGAAGTACAGTAACAAAATACTGGCTTCTGTAGCATTTCAAAGGCTCACATAAAGCTGATGCTATATGATGGTGCTGTTTTTATCAATGCAGCTATGTAACACTAGGGAGAAAAAAGAATACACAATTGATATGTTTGAGATACTCTTTTCCTGGAAAGATTTCTAAAGAAAATGGTACAAGATTAGTACTTTAATATCCATAGCCCAGTTAAGATGGCAGGACAATATATTTGGGGAATGAAAATTTATAATCTATTAACTGAAAAAAAAAATATGTCAGGTAAATATTTTAAAGCTTGAAAATAACCTTTGTTGAAAAGAGAAGGATTATTTTTTAAAAAATCACATTAACTAATCAACTACCTTTTTGAAAGCCAATGAAAACTTCAAATGGAAACTTTATGACTCTGACTAAAAAAAAATTGTACTGCCTTGACTAAAAAGAAAAGAGGCAAAAAAAGGAATGATTACAGGCTGAGAATTTATATTCCAAGTTTTAGTTGGATGTTTGTATTGCAAACTCCTCAGATTCATTATGTTCACACTGCCAAGAATTACTCTAATGTAGTAGATGAGAATTGCTCTGATCTATTACTGTTGGCTGGAAGTAATTCTTTTAATTCAAAGAACTAATGACATTTACTATTATTGCCATGCTGCTTTATTGCAGCTTTGAAAATAGATGGGAATTCTCAGTGGTGTGGCGTTCTAAACAGACTAAATTTAGAGCCCTATTCCCTGCTCTTTCTGTTTCATGAGACCAAATCTGAATAGCAGCACTTTGTGTCAGGCCTGCAGTGGTGCAGTTGTGTAGGTGGAATGGCACCTTGAATTAAAGACTCTGTAGCATACCTGGAGAATGTGAAGTGTCCAAGACAATGAGGGGTCACCCTGTGTTGGAGTGTAAGATAATCATCAAGCTGATCCATTTCCAGGGATTCCATGTTATGCAGGATAACATGAATATCCTGGTTTTAGTCTGGAAGCAGGGAAGCCAGATCTTGCAGCATTGTGCCCGAAATAATCAGTCCAGACTCAGCAGGGGTTATTAATTTGGCCTTGGCATCCAGAAATACAGCTGTATCATTTCTCTTTCAGTACAGACATGGGTCAGAAGCAGTTTAAGTTGCCTGTACCAAGACCTGCAGCAAAAGGGTCACGTGCATGAAATTAAAGCATTGGATCAGCTTACCCAACCTAACGTAGCCAGACAAAAGTTGTCTTCCTAACTGAATGCTCATGGTGTGGCCATGCAAACCAAATGTTCATCACAGAGGAGGAAGGTACAGTACTGCTGTCTTTTCACTCAGCTGGCTTTGGGCTTGAGCAGTTGTGCAAAACACAATTTCCATGTTCTAAAGTAACTGATTTCATACCTCCTTAAGGAATGGTCTGAACAAAGTTCTCCTGGTGCAGTTCTAAGTTGCTCCTGTAGAAGTAACTGCGTGTTTTCAAGTGAGAAAACATGAAATGTAACATCTGAGATCCTGCCCTACGTCCATAAATACCTAATATTAAAACCACACTAATACCAGATTAAAATGTTTATATATGCAGTTCTGGTGGGAATTCTCTTTCCCCAGGAGTTAAGCAGAAATCCAGCAAACTTATAAAGTAGGAACGTATGAAAACTTACCACTCACGTCTTCTTTAATTGCCTTGGCAAGGAGTAAAGACTGGACATATTCCCCTGTCAAGGGCGGCTTCTTCCCCTATCTAGAAATCTGTGTAAGTCTATTCAAGAACCTATATTACAAATGTTCAGTACACAACATTTATGTGACCACATTTTCAGCAGACGTAAGAATAACAGAGAAGCTAAATCATAAAGATAATTTTTATTAAGAGGAACAATACATTTCTCTGGATTTTCTACAGTGCAGTTGTAAAACCTTCCTAGAATGATAAAAGAAGCCTGCTTAGAAGATTATTTGGATATTTGATATCCTTCTGTACCAAATGTGCAGACAGGCTTTATTTTTCAGATGACAAATTTCTTAATATGAAGTACCTTCTCAAGGGTACTAAAATCTAGCAGCAGTACAGCAGTAGCCACAAGGATTATAAACAGGAATCTGTCCAGTCATAAATAATTTATTACCTTTCTCTAGTCTTTTAGCAAATTCATCATCAGAATACATGGTGTGTGTAATTCTAACTGAAATACACACCCGTCAGTTCTGAATGAGTGGTTGTACTGGGAATTACAGACTGGAGCACATGCAGCATCCTGCTCCTTTGTGACTGCATGTGCTAAAAAAAGGTGAAAGGCAGGAAGTAAGTAGTTCCCACTGCATCACCAAATGATTTCCAACTGCTGGTGCAATGTATGGGAATATAACTGTTATTCCTTATTGGATTGTGGTTGCCAGACAGAACAGGTTAAAGCAGAGCTCTAAAATCTGTGGTTAGTGGTGGCAAACGCTCAAGCAAAGTAAATGGTACCTAACTGAAAATTTGCAGGTGTAAACACAGGAAGGAAATCCTATTGTTCTCCCAGAAGTGGCCCCAGCTCTGCTCCAGGTTCAAGCCCTCTCCCCAAAACAACTCATTCAAGTGTCCTCTCTTCTGCATTCCTGAACGCAGTTTCCCTTTGCAATGCACCCCTGGTTCTGCTGTGTTTGACAGCACTGACACTGAAGGAAAAGGCTAGGCAGTTAAAGCTGCTTTGGTGGGAGGGAGAGGCAGCTGGCAGCCTTCTCCTCACATTCCTCCAGACAGCACGGCATGGTGTGGGTACATGAGCTCAGTATTGGCAGGGAAAGCAGCTGCTTTAGATCTAACTGAATACACAAACAGACACCAGTGTCAGGAAGGGGAGCCCATTCGGCCTTTGCATCCAACCCACACAGGTAGATGATGCCTGACAGTGCCGCACTCTTGTGGCTGTGAAACTGAATTTTGCCCAAATTAGTGTTGTTTTATCTTATCCTCAAGGCAGTAAATTTATTTGTGTTTGTACTGATACAAAACCAGCAGCCCAGTGAATACATGGGCAGATACTAACCAGGCTCATGCTGAATCTTCTGTGAACTTTTCACAACAGAAGGCTACAGATCCTGACACAGCATGCTTAGCTGTGTCAGGATCTTAGGAGAATCTGTTTGCTATCATTGCACATGTCCTCTACAATTTGCAAGATGTGATTTCACTGTGCTGAATCCATAAGGACCAAGGTGCTCTTATATATTAAATAGGCTTAAGTTTCCTATGCTTGAATTTCCATACCGCCTACCCTCTAATGCCAGAAGTCTTCTCACACACAGTTTTTGGCTAGTGTAAGGGTTAACTCTGAAGGAAAAAGAATACTCTCAAATTCATCCTAGAAGAGTTATTTTCATTTCCAAAAGAGAAATTTGCAAAAGAACATAGAACCTGAACTGATCCTTCCATCTGCAATCCATGGAAGCGGCATCTGTCTAGACGGTTAGGCTTGGATTCAAATAGAGCATTTGCTGCAGCTGTTAATGATTTTAGAATAGTTTTATTTTTTTACATTAGCTCTACCTTTTTTTTCTGCTACCTGACTAAACCTGTCCAGATTATTGAAGGGAAATTATGGAGGCCTAAAATGTATCAACTAAACTGCTCACCTACTGTGAGCCTTGTTTGTGTTCTACCAAGGTAGCAATTTTCAGGTCAAAGAACAGCCCCATAGGTGTTAGGAATATGGTCCAAATAATAATCTAAGCTAATTTTTACTATCATAAGAAAGAAATGTCTGTCCAGCAAGTTATCAATCAGTTCATTGTCATTTTAAGTCACATAAAATGTCTGTCAAAGGCATGTTGAAAAATTCTTCAACTGTTAAGTGAAATGACACTTTAGAAAGACATTTAGAAAGAAAAAAAGGTTTATTAAATGAGGAGGACAATTTACGTGAGATAGCGAGCAAGAGGAAAATCAAGAAGCAACAACAAAATGTGTCAATAAGCCAGGGTAATTGAATCGGTTGCAAATATTATTAGACATTTTTCTCCATTCCCAATCTGAAGCAAAATGGCTGTAGCAAAACTCTGGAGATACTCTCCAGTTCCATATTTGTCATCTGGAAGTGGCGTGACAGAAACACACTGATGTGCATTTAAACACACACCCACACACTCAGTGGTCCCAGTTACATAAGAGTATAAAGCAATTAAAGCCTTCTGGAAAGAAATAATGTTATTTATTGCAGCTAAATTCATGCCTCCTTCTTATATGCAGTGCTTCTTAAAACCACAGCCTTGGTGTGCTAATCCCTGTGCTGGGAGGAGGCATTTCATGCCATGGCTTCCAGTCCCTTTGGTGCCAGTGATGTAGCCAGGGAATGAATAGGAGCACAATAATACTTCTCCTGCCTATGCACTTGATTTCTCAAGCATGGAAATGGAGTCAAGGGAAGATAGAACAAATCACAGTAATTTCAGATGTTGTCAGGCTTAATTTGTAGACTTAATTTGTGTAATTAAGTCATAGAAGCACTAGGTCTAAGGGGCATCTGATGCCGTCAGACTTGCGCTGCTGAGTTAAAAAAATAAGATACTGTTTTTCTGTGTGCATTTCAAATTAAAATTACTTTCAGCTGAAGAAAACATCATTCAAGGCTTATGGGGCTGAAATTTGAAGGCATATTGGCAGTATAAAAAGGCAGAAACTATGTAACTTTCTGTAAAAAAAAAATTATGTCAGATAAACAAAAACATAAAAAGAGCTATACTGATCAATATTTGTTAGGAAAAAATGCTGCACCTTACTGCCCTCTGTATTAGTTTAAGTTTAATGTTGCAATCAGAGCACTTAGTTTTTTGTTGATAAACTTTCAAACCTGGGAGGTATGTTCATTTTTGCTTGAAAAAGCCAAGTTTCCTGAGTTCAGTTCCTATCTGAACCAAATAGTCTGTGTGCAGTGTGTTGCCACAAGGAGTTTCTTTAAAATAGTTTGATTATGAATTAAGCATTTGCTACGAAAGAGCAAGAGGAGAAGTTCCATGTTAGAAACATACCATTTTTTCTAAACTTGTCTTCTTTTGTGTTACCAAGTACTTCATCATGGGTTTTGCTAGGAGTAAGAGTATTCAAAAAATCTCCCTAAGTCTGTACTTCTGACAGGTTTTGCCCCTTTTCCTGTCAAGGTCCTCTGGTTGCTCAATGACTAGTGTTTCCAAAACACTTCTTAAAATTTTTACCATTTTGCAGTATAACTCACAGGGCCAAAAGTAGCAGTTCCAATTAATTAATCTGTGAATGAGAGCAGCTTCCCTGAGGTGGTCTTATGCTGTGCTCTAACCCTTAGCTTGTGCTCAGTTCACTTTGCTCAGCAACTCACTGGTTGCAAAATTTTTATTTTAGCTGCAGCCTGTGCTTTCATGTGGAGCTGATACATAATGCACTAAAAAAAAAAAAATCAGATGGTAATCAACTTGAAACAAGTAGGTTCAATACCAATGCTTCACCTTATAAGGAGTGGCTGCAGCCCCCTCCCCTAGGTCATAAAATCTTCCTTTCTCTTACATCATTGCTACTACCCCTCTATTCTTTTTTTCTGCCATGCCCTCTTTTTTCTCCCTGTGATGCCCCATGCTCACACAGCACTTGGCTGCTTTCTTCATTTGCACTCTGACTGGCTGGCCAATATGTTGAACAGCGCAGTGGGCATCTTAACAGCTGTCCACTTTCATATGCCACTTATTGTGCAGAGCATACCATAATAGATAAGATTTATTAAATGTTTAACTGGAAATCAGGCACTAATCAAATAATCAAGCTCTGCTGTTTAGAGCCATTTCAAGAATGAGTGCTCTACTCACATCTCCTGGCAAGGGTTTGACTTGAAATTGTTCCAGTTATTAAGCTGATCCACTGCCTTAGGCACTCCGAGCCAGTGAAGGGCAAGAGAGCAAATACCAAAGAGAGACACAGACATCTTTCCATAGAGGGAAAACCCATGTGCAAGACGTTAATCAAACAGTAGGTGGTAGCTCTGACTCAAAAGACCTTATCATCTAAGTTACAAGCCCTAATACTTTGATAAAGGAAACAAGTGAGCCAAAACAAAAGCAGGTAGGTATCCAGCTGGTATGAAAGGGAATTTTTTTTTTCTTCTCCGATGCCCATTGTCCTGAGTTCACAAATTAGGAAGAGTGGTCCTGATTACAACTTAGCACCTGTTCATTGTCAGATTGAAACACTGAGTGTCATGGTAAAGGGGGTTGAAAAAGTTGTCTGTAGGAAGTTTTTCACAGTTAGGAGAGGTAATAGAAGAGAATAAGGGTTTTGGGGGCATAGGGAACCTCAAAAACCTCGAAGACTTCAGGTGAGGATGGCTTGCAGCTCTGGTTACAGGGTAATTTGTATCATAGAGATCACTCCTTGTGTAGTTAGGACACTTTCTTTTGCTGTTACTAACATCTGCTACTGGGATTTTAGGAATTGGCATGAATAGGTATTTGAGTAATTGTAAAATAAATTAATCTGCTTCAAAACTATGTTACCTTTTGTCCTGCCCCTTGCCAAATGCTGATAATGAAATAATGCAGTTATATATATTGGCATAATTCCTGAGAAGCCTGAGAAGGTCACACAGTCCATTTCTTTGAATGCTGCAAATGTTAGTGATGCTATAGTACCTTCCCAACACATGTGGTCAATAGGTACTTAGAAACTGACAGTGATTGATTCCCTGTAGCATCCTGAAATAACTGATGTAAAACTGATGTAAAACGTATCCTCAGTATTAGAAAGTTTTCCCCTTGCTTATTGACATCTACTTTGTTGCCTTCTAAGCCCATCTTGACTTAGCAGGTCAGAAAGTCAAGTCAGCAATAGTCTTTCAGATACTTGAAAACTGATTTGTCTTATCCCCTACATGTCTTCTCTTTACTGTGTTAAATACAAGATGTTGCAGATCCTCCTTCTCTTTACACATCCCACTAGAGCATATGCCACTTTTCCGTCTGCAACAGCTTGACATTCGTCTTGTAAGCTACAGATCATTTTCCTCAGAGTTCTTCTTATTCCTTGTCCTGTGTATGTACATATTCAGTATATATATACAGGACAGGGATACATACTGTACACAGTATTACTGTTGAATATAGAACTTGAATGTGTCTTTAACTGAATCAGGCTGTTTTTTGAGTTATCAAGATCTTGATGCAAAGACAGGATAGGTAAAGGAAAAGACAGAGCAGAATCTTTTCTGTCATTACCGTCATTGCTTTTTCTATTACAGGCAAATCTAAAAAGAAAAAACCAAAGCAAAACAAACAAAAAAATTAACAAGAAACTCCAACAATTCTTTGTCACTAAACGTGTATAAGGTTGAATTCAACACTATTGTGACAGGCTTCTATCTTGTAATTTCTTTCAACAATCTGTTAATTCTTACAGATATTAACAATTTCCAGTGACATTTTCTCCCATAGAAAGAACGCTGAAACCCCAAAAAATAAAGCCAGAATAGGAACTCAGTCCTCTCAGTGTGTCTGATAGTTTACAAGTTAATATCAAGTCACCTAAAGTAACCATGAAGAAGTTACAAGCCGCAGTGTTTTACTACTGCATTTGGTCACTTCAACACATGAAATTCTTCTTCAATATAATCTTTCTTTTTTTTTTTTTTCTTGAGATGTGATGTCTGTCAGCTTCTAGAAGCTGTAGAGAAAGCTCAGCTTGTTGAACTACTTGTACTGTAACAGAATCCAAGAGAAATAGTCCAGCTCATAACACATCAAATTAGAGATAATCATTGAAGCAAGAGATGCTGCACTCCCTCTGCTTATAACAAAAAATGAAAGTAATTTTAAAGGGTAATGCACAAATCAGCACAGTATTTTTTCTGTGTAATATTTGGGATAATGTGTCCAACTCCCTTTTTACAGTGTTACAGGATACACATCAAAACACTGCGAGGAGTAAAACATTAAACAAAGGTTGGAATTTACAAATTCCAGCTCCAAATATCATGGGAAACAATAGTGTACTTGCATTATCTCAAAGTAAATGTGATTAGTAGGCAAAAATTAGAATGAAAAGTTAAGGCCTTAAATCAGTCATGCTGATTATCTGTCATCCTGTAGCATCCAAAATGTCTATCCAGAATCAAATAATCTGTCTGAGATCTATAGAGGTATAGTAAAGCAGCACTTTTCAAAATTGAGAATATCTCCACATATCCATTCCATATTTTAATACTGAGCCAGAGTAAGGGTTCTTCACCCCCGAAAGGAAAAATTACAGACCATAGTCACCTTCTCCTGCAGAAGATGGAGAGCAGCTTATAGGCATGGAAATTAACACAGATCACTCTCCATTTTTTCTCAATCTGTACAAGAAAGAAGGAAGGAGATTGAGCAACAGCTCCCACAAGTGCTGCCCCATTTCAGAACTCAAGCAACTTAAGCAAAAAACTTAACTTAGGCAAAAAACAAATCCACAGCCCTTGCCATGCTGTGGGAGCAGGTGGGGCAAGAAAAACCTGGACTGGCATGTTTTAATATTTGCCTAGGATGCTACTGCTCAGAAGATATATTTTACAGTACTGAATAGTGCAAAATCTGTGAAAACCAACTGTGGTGTATACATGACATCCACGACAGAATGCATTTATAAAAGACAGCTCTGAGAAGTTGCTAGGTAACAGTGTCGTGTCCTCACAACTGCTGAGTGCTGATCATCTGTTCTCATGGTGCTCTGCTGCATCCTCTTGTCCTTGCTCAAAATTTGTATGTATACAGATTTTTAAATAAAAGTAGATCAGAGATGATCTTTCTAATTTACAAAATGTTTCTTTTGCCTACCTTTTAAAAGTCTGCCTAATTTGTCACACTTAACACCAAACACAGCTCTTCATATTTCTGAGAAATTACCGCCTTATCCTCACTCTTTATGACAGACCAAAAAGGAAATTTTACAGCAGAAAGCTCACCCCTCTGCCTGATTTTATTAAGAGAATACATGACATACAATATTGCCTTCAAAGTATACATTCAGTATGGTGTCAACTCAAAATAAGTGTTCCAGCAGCACATACAGGAAGGTAACTTTTGAAGTTTAAGGACATCTGAGAAAAGGCTAGCTCTGCACCAGGACTCTCAGAAGACCTGAAACAGCCTAGGGGAACAAAATGGTACCACCAAAACAAATCCAACTCAAAGGCAAGTTCTCCACAGACCATACTAAATAATAAAACACATCTGCTGCAGACATAGCATCACTGGGATTTGTATGATTGAATGTGACAGCCAAGGAGCTCTGACACTAACAGTGGCTTTGCTTGAGCTTTGTTTTTTTTTCCAAGCATGTTAACATAGCTTAACCATTCCCTTGCTTCATTTCACTGGGTCATTTTGTCCTTCCTGTTGTTTTTTTAAAAGCAGAGTGAAGAATACATTAAAGATCATTGTCATAGAGTTAGAAATTCAAAGCTAAGAAGTCACTCTCTGAGGAGTGAGTTGGTACAGCAGCTCCCTGGGGCCTCGGGTCTGAGGTGAGCACATGGCCTCTAAAGGAACAGCTTAGCTGCCCCATCTATTCACTGTAATGCTTTACTTCCCAGGAGTGCAGGCAAAAGCCATGAAATCTGGCTGCAAGAGCCCAAGAAAAAGAAACAAACTCACTTTACTGTGCAGAAAGCTCTCAAAGGCCATGTATCTTTGGTCAGATCCATTACAGCAGGAGCTGTAACTGCAACTGATGCTTTAAGTGATTCCAAACTGCCCAGCTGTGGTGTCCTGCTTCTGGCAGTTTCAATCAGTTCCAGTCAGGAGAAGAATTATTAGCTTAATAAATTCTGTTCAGCCAGAAGCCAAATATTCTTGAAAACAGCTTTTTGGAAGTAGTCATCATATTCTTCTGCTGGATTTCTTATTTTTCAGTGTATTGCCCTAAGCATTCTTTGTACTGTCTAGGAGTAATGGCTCCATGTTAGAGGCTCTCTAAAGGCAGACAAGCTGTTTTAAGTTTGCCTTACACCCTTTCCAACAAGTGCCACCATTCAAGTGCATCTGAAACCCTCCCCACTCATGTTATAGGCACTCTTCCCAAGTAGGCCAGAGACTTGCATTTTCACCAGGGCTAAAGCTTCACAGTCATTAGGCACCATGACTTCAGGCAAGGCTGTACAGTATGCCCTTGGCAGAAGCCTTCTTCCACCCAGGACACATAGAGTGCCTCTGAAGGCACAGCCTCACAACTTTGCCAGAATTATCCTGCTTGAATAATTCATCACATCCTACTGCCAATGGTGTTTGCTGTTTGGGGACCTAGTTCGTTACTATTTCTTCGTAATGTAGGCACTTAGTATATGAAATAAAATGCAATGGCACATCTGACCACTACTAAACCATAAAAATTTTCTTTGAAAATTTTGTTAAGTTCAACTTCTTCAGGCACAAAGTGGATTTTTTTACCCCCTGAAAATTCCCTTTTTCATGTACAGTGCAACTAATTTCAGAATCTTTCCCAGCAAATCATACTTTCAGAAAAAGTCTCTTTGCCCTGAGTTTTCAACTTACCAAGTGTTGCTTTTTAGATGTTGCATCTTTTAGAACCCATTTCACTCAGTCTTTCAGGACATACTGAAGGTATGCCTTCACCTCATTGTTGTGCCACTGCAGCACACTCCCCATTCCAGTGCAAAACACCCTGGTCAGCTGCCTACAGGCACACCAACCACACCTTTTCCTCCTCGAGGAAACACAGATTTTTCTAGAAGCTGTTGTTACATAGTTTAGAAATCTCCTGTCCCCTGCGTATGTTTGAATCTGTTCCTTCTACCTGCAAAAACTTCAGTTGCAACTGAAAAAAATACTCGAAAAAAAATTTTTTTTAATCTGAAGCCTTGGTAGGGGTGATATTGGACACAAAAGGAAAAGTTCAAAGAAAACAGCAACTCTTCTTACACACATCGCAGCAGTAGATTTCCTCTGAATCTCTCTGCTGCCATAGTGCTCTTTTTCATTATTGTATTAAATGGTCTGCCATCAGCTGCCAGTCTTGGGTTTGGTTCAGCTGAGAGCTGTTTGGAGCAATAATCTTGAAATAATTTTTAACCAGAGATTTCACTTATCACAGCTGTTGCATGCTGTACTATGCAACTTCCCATTTCTCTTTTGTAAATAATTTTGCAGACATTTTCAGTAATAAATCCCTAATTTCCTACTGTTGGCTAAATGTTACACATTAAATTCTTCTTCAGTGAGTACTGCTGGCTTCTCAAAACTTCTGTCTTCATAACCCAACAAATTATTAAGGAACATAGTTTTGCTATTTGTTACCTGATTAGCACTAGATTTATTCTTCATTGTAGTCATTTCAGTGCCAGACTAGTCAATACAGTTCTTCATTGCCACAGATCTTTACCCATTAACCTTGCACCATAAAAATGACACTTCACAATACAAACCAGATGCTGAGTGTATGAGTGTATTCCACATCAAAAAAATTCAGTAATTTCATTATTTTTAAACTGTTTTGAAATAAATATGCTGTCCACAATTTTACAGTAAATAGAATAATATAATTAAACTCCCTTTCATTATGAGGAGTGAGTTTAGTTCATATCATACTTCTGTTTGGAGCTGCTTGTCTCTATATCAGATCCACTTCAGAATGGATCATCTAAAGGCTTCCTAGACACATACATGAATGCTTGTTTTTATCTGCCTGTGTTGTATGCCACAACAACATCATTTTTAACAGACATCTACATCAGAAAAAAAATGACAATGCAGATTACCATCATTCTATCTGAGCCACAGAAATTATATGTAGAGGTCAAAGCAAAACATCTGTGACTCCAGGAACTGTTTTAGCTAGTTGGGCTCACCACATGTCCTTTCAGTGAATGTCTCTGTCATAGAACTTTTGAGCTAAAATGTTTGTAAAGTGTAAAAATGGGAAGCAGGAGACAAGTCAGGTACCCATAAATTTCACTGATAAGTTAAACAAATAAAATATTTGCAAAAAAATGTTTACAAGATTTTTCCATTTTTTTCTAAGGAATGGATGCCTGAAAATTTCCCTTGCTTGTAATAGTTAAGTGTTAGTACCATGTGAGCTCAGAGTCCCCAGAGCACATCATATTCTTGTACATTTGCCTGCATTTATCACTTCCTAGCTTGCTGTGACTGGAAGGGAAAAGGTATATTACAGTTCATGAGATGTGTCTACTTTATCTCCTCTCTTTAAAACTGGTGGTTAGTTCACCCATTAAGACTAATTGCAGCAGCAGAGGTATCAGATGTGGAAAGCCAATTGTCTCACAAAACACTCAGAACTTTATAGAGTAATAAGGCAGAAAGCAGCTAATGCAGCATGCAATGTGCTAGCAGAATGTGTGAAGTACAACAGTTTAGATAACCCATTTGAATCTAATTCACCTTTTGTGTGATCTCAGTAAACATTTCAATCTACTAATAAATGTGTATTGGTGAAGTGTGATTTAAAACACCTAAAAACTGCAAACTTTCATAAACTCTACACTGGTAATGTCACAGAATTGTTGAGGTTGGAAGGCACCCCTAGAGGGAATTTGGTCCAGCCTGTCTGCTCCAGCAGGGCCACAGTGTGTTGTGCAGGACCATTCCCAGACAGCTTTTGAATATCTCCAAGAATTGAGACTCAGAAGACATCTCTTGGTGCTCAGTCACCCCTCACAGGGAAAAACATGCTTCCTGAAATTTAGGAGAAACTTCCTGTGCTTCAGTTAGTGCCGGCTCGCTTTTGTCCTGATATTTGGCACCAGTGGAAACAGCCTGGCTCTGTCCTCTTTGCACAGTCCCTTCAGGCATTTGCAGACATGAGATTGCCCCTGAGCCTTCTCCAGGCTAAACAATCCCAGCTCTCACAGCCTCCCCTCATAGGACAGATGCTCCTGTCCCTTAAACACTTATGTGGCCCTTTAACTGAACTCTCTCTCTTGTGTGTTTTGTTCTGAGGAGCCCAGAACTAGACACAGTATCCAGCTTAGGTCTTTCCAGGGCTGAGTAGAGAAATGATCACCTTCACCAACCTGCTGGCAAGATGTTGTCTGACAAACACAGCCCATTAACCTTCTTTGCAACAAGGGCACATTTTTGGCGCATGTTCAGGCTGCTTTCCAAGTGAGTGTCCACCAGTATATATCAGTGAATTGAGTTGTTTCTCCCCAGAGGAAGGAATTTACATTTCTTCAAATATGTGTGGATATATATGTGTGTGTGTATATATATATTTCCCTCTATGATTTGCATCAAGGAATTGCAGATTTCTTAACCAAATGTTAATTTTCTCCTGTAGGGTAGCTGCAGGGAGTGTTTTAAGTAATAAATACTAATTGAGTTGAGAGTAGCTGCTATATCCGAACTGCTTGAAAGGATGAAAGGCAATTTCCCTCCTAAGCAATCCAAAAATCACTTGGGATTGCAAGTCTACCAAAATTTCAGGCAGAAATGTACTAAAAGCCTTCAGAGGAGCCACATGCTTGCAGTTCCCCGGGCAATGACAAATACACTTTGCCTTGGTTCTGAATCAAAAAAAAAAAGGTCTCAAAAAATATACTCAGTACTAAACCACTATTTCTAGTGCCAGAGCTGTAGCTTTCCAAAGGGTCCAGCTGCTATATCATAGTAGGTGGTAGGTTAAAAGGATGCCTTCAGTAGTTCAGTTGCAGACCCTCTTTCTAGGCTGAAGAAACTATGCTGTCTTTTGTTTTGTCTCTGGTTCCCAAAGTCTACGCATTACTAATTTGAACAAGTCTTGCAAAATTAGCAGCAAAGGAAACATTAAACTGATTTATTTTTCATTTTTCTTCCTTTCTGCTTTTCAAATTACTCCTGCAATGAAAGGTAAAAGAGCCTTCAAGAGACATATCTCTGCCCATGTATAGCTATTTAGACATTTCATACCAATTAAAGTGTGACATTTTCTATATCACAATATAATAAGTACAGTCCTTTAATGAATGTAATTAATTAAGTCTCAGAACATCTGTGTGAAATAGCCAAGATTTATTATTTTACAGGTGAGTGAACTGAGGCACAGAGTTGTGCCTTCAGAAAAAACAAGAAGAATGGTTAGTGTAAACTCACCACTATCATTCTTGCACAAATGCTGTTAAGTTACATTACTTGATACTAGCAGCTTATTAGTTTGCAAGAAGACATTCAAAACTTTTGTTAATTGTGAGTTGGAACTGGTTTTAAATAGTCTGTTAAGCTCTCCCAGTCCCCCCCAATCTTATTTTTCTTTTCCTTCAGAGTTTAGTATATAGCTTGAAAGTCTGTATTTTCAGCATCTGAAGACACCACACATAGATGACTTATGAAGGTCATTAAAAAATAAAAATAATAAATATCTGAAACTGGTAATGGTAGAGGATGATGGATTAATCAGCCTTACCTGTCACTTCTACACTAGATTGGAGCATTATCATGATACATTTTAGCAGCAATAAATCTATACTATGTCTAGTTTTACTATGGTTTATAAAGCAAATCACTGAATTTTGTAAATAGGTAAAATAGTAAATATTGGCTAAATAGCACATAAAAATTAGAACAGTAAAGCACAGTACGGTGGATATAGCTGCCAATAAACCATCTTTTTAAAATTCTGACATTCTAGGGCTAAAATTATTTTAATTTCTCCTTGTTCCCAAATTCTTCTTAGTTACGTCTTCAAAAAAGTGGCCTGATTTTTTAAAACTGCTAGAACCTACAGACCTGCTCTTCGGGAGTGTTTCAGCGTGTGGCATATATCCAGGGTTTCTGCCTGGCTTTTAAAGTCCTGGGTGCAACTCTAGACCTGTTAATGGTCATGGTCAGAAATATCTGATACCTTGGTAAAAGTCTGCATGATGCTCCATGGAGTGTCGAAGAGAGGACACTTGAAGAAAACAAAACTCTATCAGGACATTTTTCAGGGATTGTTTTTCGACTTTTCCCTTTCCAAACCACAGAAGCCTTGAGGAGTTTGACCCAAAAAAAACACCCAAAAAAGTGATTACCCAGGAGGTTTTTCTCAGAAAACTTTCTCCTCTGGAGAAAGAAATAATATCCTCAATATAATTTTCTTTCCTTAGAAAAATTATTTTCTCATTTGTGTGGCACAATGTTTATTTCAAAGATGTTTAGCACAGAGTCTTGACTCAAATCTCTGTAGGTAGCTCTTTAGCACAGAGCAGAGATCACTTACAGAGCAGTTCTTTTAACATCTGCCACCACTCAGCGGGACAGGTGACCTATTTTACATTAAGGCTTTTGTAGAAGTCTTACAGTGTTGTGTAGTCCTTTAGATTTTGTGATCTGGTTCTAAAGATAATCTTTTCTGAACTCCTTCTTTGTTGTGTACTTTTTTATTTAAGGGTTCAAGTTTATACTTACAAGTAAACTAGTACGAGTTTAGTCAGCACAAGTATAAATTCAACACTTAGTTAAGAGAAACATGCCCTAAATCAATTAATGCTCATTGAAACCTTACTAATTAAGTACTTGGCATGTCTAGTTTTCCTTCAGTAGACACGTGTTCATGAAGTGATGTGTGAGTTCATGATGAAGTAAGATGTGCTAACACAAACTTCTGGTGCACCTACGTCTTGGTTTCCCACAAAGGACCAGATAGTACCTGTCACTACTACAGGCATGTGGCAGGGAAGAAGGCACAAAATATCCTTCTCCTTCTTGTCCAATATTATAAGTTTCTTTCTCTTTGCATACCAGTCCTTAGACAAGAACTTATATGTAGTGCTAATTTGCTGAATCTTGTACAGATGCCATTGTTGTCCAACAGCCATAGCAGAGCTTCTTTTTACTTATTTGTCTGTTTACGTGGATGCTTCATCTCAGATGGCTACATAACTCTTTTCTAATTCAAGCCTCCTTCCCCCACCCACACAGACACAGGATTTTAATCAGACTATTTGTGGTCCACTTACAGTGGACAAACAAGTGAACAAAAATGATCTTTCCTTGGTTGGTTGCCAAAGATACATGAGACAGGAAAACATAAAAAACACAAAACTCTCCTTCTATGTAGTTGGAGAGATTATTTGTCCTACCAGCATCAGAGGCTGATGATAATTAAATGCAAACTAAAAACTGAAAAGCTGCTGAATATGGAAGAACAGTTCACCATGGCGAGTGTAGTTATACTCTTAGGCTTTAACATAAAAAAAAATTCTATTTACCTGTCTCAATACAAGATGGTTCTAATGTTCTGAACTTATAGGAGAAGTGTGTATTCCCATCCCTGAGTTTCAGGAAGCATTTCTTGCTCAGCACCACCCTAACATTTGTTAGGATCAAAGCAAAGGAGAAATTCCCATACAATTTCTGTGACTCTAAGACAGCTGACTAGGAAATCCCTGAAGGAGCATACCAAGAAATAGCTTGAAGTAAACTCAGCAAGACCAGGTGAGAAAAAACATGATGTAGAGCATGTGGGCATATGGGCATGCTTTTACTAATTGAATCTGTCTAGAAATGACAGAAGAGAAAGAATAAATGTGGGAGATGGCAAAGCAGGAAAAACACAATAGGAGGGGGAAAAAAGGCCAACATTTGCTACTTTATTTTAAACATTATTATTATTTTAGAGAAAGTCCAGTCATAAGCCAAAAGAAAATTTTATTCACCAAGTAATTTGTGTGTTGCCAAAGAAAGGTTAGAACCCTTACAAAAGCTCTGAAATTTTGTAAAACAAAGATGTCCTTGGGATGCCTCAAATGCTATATGAGGATCTAAAAACACGAAAGCAGTGATTCACTTCCTCTAGGAAAATCACAAAACTGTTCAGTTCAAATAATCTGCTTCCATTATTTATGGTGTTCATCAAATATAAATATGTTTTCCTATCCTCTGCTGATCAGATAGTGAAAATACTGAAGTCAACTCACAAAAATGAACTCCAAGCCTGAGTCCACTGCCCTCACCCTGATTAGATGGAAACATGATTTGAGGTGATCTAGAAAGCTGCAAAAATGGACTGGGTTCATACTCCTGTACCAAGGAGTTTTCACAAAGTTACCCTACAGCACACCTTCCAACAGATCACAGGTATTCTGGTGTATCCTCTGTCAGCAGCAGAGCTGCACAGACCTTCCTGAGGGTCTTGGGCATTCTGGTGCTCACCCTGCTTTCAAGACCACAAGTGGACTTTGCCATCAGCTCATGCTGCAAAAAGGTCGGGCTGATCCATTATTTTCACAGTTCACCTTGTCTTCCTCCCAAAGAAAACTTACTGATTTGGGTAAATTGAAGCCACTGACTGTTGGAATATGTCCTCTGCCTGGGATGACTGATATACTAGGTCTAATGGGGGACAGCAGAGAACATCTGCCCAACATGTTCAACAGTTTGAACCAGGCACAGTAGGAGACAAAAAGGCAAAACTTCAGGCTCCTGCCCTTTAGAGCTCTAGAGATTAGTACTTGTTCCTTCAACGTCACCTAAAAGTCAGCTGTGGGCCAGGTTGTGAACCCCATTATATGTTTCCCATTAAGATGATGCTGGAATTAGGAAGATGTAAAAAACAGGAAAGACTAGGTGTCTGAGCGTGCATCACATAAACTTGACTTAAGGCAAAACTAAGCAAATTAAATATCCACTACAGGTAACACGGACTGCTGGAATATGTTGAATACAGCGAAGAAAAGTGAGTTAGGAACATATGACAGAAACCTCATTATCTTGAATTCCATAGTCTGTTGTAGATTCTTAAGCAAGTGGAAAATAACTGCTACAGACCGCCTTTTCATGCAACATCTTCCAACTTCTGTGAAAAGTAGGAAACTCATAAAAGAAAGCTGAACTTTAAAACATCTAACAGATTGTGGGCTTTAGACTTTTCTTAGAGAGAGGAAAAAAAGAAAGCAGACGTTATCTAAAATGCTGAAAAGTATAGCATAATGTTAGGAAACTATGAAAAAATATGTTGAAGTAACCCTCATGTTTAAAGGTCCAGGCTTATGTCACTGATGGGCAGGAGAAATCTTGACGAGGTGATCTGAGAGTTTTTATGATCAGTGATGCTTTCAACAGGAAAGGATTAACTGAGTAGCATATAACGTGCCTTTCTCCTCTATGGAAAGAGATCATGTTTCTTATGGATTCATTTCAAAATTAGTTAAGCTTGACCCGTAATTTACCTGTAGGTTTACTTCTTCCTTCATCTTCTAGAACACCTTATATCAAGTCCATTAAAAAACAAATTATTTAAATGAACTTGACACAGCCTTTCATGCTAGTGATTTCTGTAACCAGTAGACAGTTATTCCTATGATAATTTAATATTTTTAAATTCACATAGTAAAAGGCTAAAATAGACTATCCTATGGGAGATGAATTTGGAAGCAAAAATGAAAGAAAAGGAATTCAGACAAAATAAAAGTCTTAGGATCAAACGAGATTTTACAAAAATCTTTATCTTGGTAGTAATTCTGATACTCATTATTGCATTAATATCTCTGGCAAGTATGTTTCTGATGTACTGAGTAAAAGCTGAAAATTTTCTTTTTTCTTCATGTGTTATACACTCATAAAAAAGCATAATTTTGATATTTGAGGCATGTTTTAGGTTAAAATCCTAAACCATGGTGGAATTGATATGATTAGGTGTTGCAGGGGGTGAAACATCATTTTACTCCAAAACAAAGCCTCTCCAAATACTGTCTTTGTAAATACATTCCCATAATGGAAGGTAATTTGAAACTTTCCTCTGTAAGATAATGGGCATATTCCTCTAGTATGATCAAAACTAGTCAGTTCACAAGTGAACTTCATTGCATAAAAGACTTCAGTTTATGAAGAAATGTAAACCAATTATGTGGCACGCAAAAAGCAAACAACAGAAATGGAAGCAGTTGCAGAAATTCAGGCCAATTGCTTTAAAATTCAGGTTGTTAGAATAGTCAAAGCAGTATGCACAGACTTTTTAATTTATCTGAAAAAGAACAAAACAGACATCAAAAGCATATCTCTGAATTTAATATGATTCTCGTATTTCCTTTAAAGGTCGTTGTCAGACATAAGTCTGTGCTCGTTAACATGTAAGTTCTTGTGAACAAAACATTCAGAAAATTCTGCTGCATTTCTTGATGGGATCATTATTCAGTAATACTTGATAGCTAGTGAACCTCATACTAATGAGGGTACTGGAACTTAAGGGTGGGCTAATTAACCCTGCTTCAGTTGCAAAGTAGGAGGTTGAAAGTTTCATATGTATGAACAGAAATAGCAATTAAATGCTAAATTTACTTAACTTGCTAGAGAAACAGAAGCACATAAAGCAAACTCAGAAGAATGGTCAAATGGCTAGCAAGTATAATTATAGAATTTAGTGTCCCATTATTGTCCATTAATGTCCCCAAAAAAGTCTATTTTTTATCTCAAAACAAGCATTTTCAAAATTACTTCATCATTGTAGGAGAAAACATTACACATGGCCACTTACCGTGGAAAGCAGCAGCTAGGGGAAGGATTTTAGGTTTCTTTCATTAAAGGATTATTCCAGAGTAGCATCAGAAAACAGATTTAGATTTCAGCATCTGTGAAATGTAGTTGTCTTTATGAGATCAGGGAGATTGTCGACAGCTAATACTACCAGCCGTTATAAATTAATGCGTTTGTCAGAAAAGAGCATTGATATCCAAAAGCAGTCAACATGTGCCCTTACCAATTTTTCTGTAGAAAGGTGATATGCTGCTTTTCCTTGCTTAAGGAGCTCTGTAAATCCAATGTTGCTTTCTTATAATTTCCTGGGTTTGCTGCTGGCTATGTTACCTTTGTCTTTCCACTTTAGAATATATGTAAGTAATCTTCAGGGAGTGTGTTAGATAGACCTCTAGCCCCTTTGTGCTGGGCATGGCTAAGAATCATAAAGATCTGTGCTTACTTATCCATCAGAAATATGAATTTCTTTCAAGAAGATGACCTGGACCCCAATCCCACTGCGTCTAAATTCAGTTAAGGAAACAAAGGAATGGCGTGCTCTGCAACTTATGATTGAATGGTAGCAGACAAAAGCTTAGTTCTAAATCATGTTGAATATTCTTCCTGAGAGGACAGTGCTATCAAAAAGTTTGAGAAAGTACATGAGAAAACTAGTGTCAAAGTTCAGATTATCAAATTGTGTGTTTATACATCTCTGAAAAATATAAGAGCTTGTGAAGTTCTACCAGAGCAAGTATAAAAATCAAGAGGCTCAGAAACAATTCTTGTATGAGACTAACAGCTTGATAAATTTACAGTAAAGCTTTGATTTTCTCCTATAATTTCTTCTTCCAGATTTTCCCAGGACTGAAATAGGATCTTTTTTTTTTTTTCTGCAATGTTGTCTTCCTCTTTCCTAGCATCTCCACTGGCAATTTTACTTCTCTTTTTCTCCATACAAATGTATTGCCATAACCACCACACCCTTCTGTAGCCTTTCTTTGCAGTCTGCTTGAAGCTCTGTAAGCCTGGGCAAAAGGCAGGACGTCTGTTGACCTAACCAAAGCAGTGTTTACAGAAAAATTCAAGCGGCAGGATACACTGTGTTCAGAATTTGTACAGGCTCCAGATTTATTTTGATTCTTCAGTGGCTTTACAGCATGCATTCAGGAGGTGAAGAGAGCTAGGAGCACCGTGGATTGAATAAGAAGTATCTTGTTTGTCATAGCCACACAAAATAGCCACATCAAAGTAAAAATTGATATTAAATAGTATTTGCAAACAGATGAGAAATTAATGCAAACACTTAGTACTTATGGCTTCTATTATGCTCCTTTATCGTAATATCAGTGTCTTCTGTTAGGGAAATGTTTCTTTTTTATTAAAGAAATATTATATTCCTTAGAGAAAAGAAAGGGAAATGAATTAGTTTTCTAAAATCAAATATCAGATCTTCCTATCTAAGCTTGCAGATGTTTACAAAAGGCTTAACTGCAGGCCGGTTCTTATGCCAATATACACACTGAAGCATTCCTATAGACTTACTATTTGAGCTGCACTCTTATTCCCTTATCCAGTGTATATTGGCCAGAAAGAAATATTATTTGCAAACACCAGCTAAAGAAAATACTTGATATATGTGCAAATCACCTGTGCATCTCTATAAGCATGCAAATACAAGATTTGATTTCCAATGTCTTTGGTAGAAGTATACTACAAAGGTTGCTTTATTTCCTTTCCTCCTCATCCCTCAGTTTTCTTCACACTTGAAATTTGACAGAAGAATCTAAAACAAAATAAAACACATCTGACTTTTAATAGCTGCGACTCAAAGCCCTCACTATTATTTTCTTCTTCATTAATAAGAATTCAATCATAGTAAAATGTTCTAGATTAATTCTTCATGAGCTCCATTTCTGTCATTTTTCTTTTGAGACATGACAACATTTCATGGCTAAAAACATTAATTTTCAGTATTTTTCCAAAACACTTCAAGTTAAAAAGAAAAATAACGTAGTCACACAGAGGTGATGTTACTAGAATATTACAGGGTAAAATAATGCAAGAGATTACCTCAGAAAATACCATATGTGAATGAAAGTAATTTCCTGGATTAACTACACCCAAATGGGAGACAGATTTTGCCCACCAGTTTAGGATTTAAAATCACCAACCCAACATATGCCTGTCAGAACTTTTCCTTCGCTTGGAAGTGAAGATTTAGCAAATTACAGAAACCCTTTGATTGGCTTGACTTTCTTGTGTACATGTTTAAAGCTAAGCATTTCAGCAAAAAATTCAAATATAAACTCAGTGGAGCAAAAATTATTTTACGGGTTATTATTATTACAATACAGTTGAAACTTTCAACCATATGTTATTTTATGCTGTCACACATAAAGTAATAAAGTAATTCTACTTTAACAATCTTTTAAACAATGAGAAATTTCCTGTTCAAAAATGAATGTTGAAAAATCATGCAGGAATATATAAGAAGAATTTAAAAGTCAGCATCATCGTGCAATATCATTAAGAATCATAATCAGCTCTAATAAAATTTTTAGTTCAGTACATGAACTATTTTGTATTTAACACATCATGAGGATTAGATGAGAGACAAGGGGCAAAAATTGGAAAGTGAGAAATTCTGACTGGACATAGGATGAAGATTTCCCCTGTTAGGATGATGAAACACCAGAACAGGTTGCCCAGGGAGGCTGAGGTGTTTCCATCTTTGAAGATATTCAAGACTCGGGTGCATGAGGCCCGAGAAAGCCTTATCTCATTGGATATGCTGTGAGCTGGAGGTTTTCTGGAGCTTCCCTCCAACTTGCATGATTCTGTAATTCATATAAAAACTGGTAGGTGTACTTTAGAAAGAGGCTGAACACCCACACACTTTGAATCATATAAGTGGAACTTTGGGGAGGCTTTCAGAACAGAAATACTTTTTAAAAAATTGTTCATTAATTCTTCTCACAATTTCTTAAGTCTTTTGACGTCTCAAATGTTAAAAAATACTGTGTCAACAGCCTGATATATTAATTTTTAAGATTATATTTTTGTAGCATATGAGGTGTCATTTGATTAAAAACATTTTTGAGGAACTTTCATGAGTAATTACCTTTGAGTGATCCAAAGTTCTTTTCATTTTCCATTTGTCTGCTGACCTAAAAGAAATAAAGCCAACTCCCTTCCCCCCTGCGAGCACCAAACCCCAAACACCTCATGCTTCCTTCTGATGCTGCTGTCCATGATGATCAAGTGACAGATAAGTCTTCAGCTCTTTCATCTTTTTTTTATCCCCTTCCCCAACAAGGTCTCATCTAATAAAATAATTCCTTATAATTGCACTCCTTGTCTATGACTTTTCAGTATTGAATAGACTCCCACTTCTACTACCCCAGCACTCAAGATGATCATTGTGATATTCTGATAATCTCTGATGGTAACAGTGGCTCCTTACTTTAATATCAGCTGCAAACTTCATTGTTACATTTTGATATTCCTAGTGGCGGTAAACATATAAGAGAAAATAAGAATTAGTCCCAAATCTCATCCTTTGAGTATTTCCACCTGTAGTCTCCCTTGGCATGCTGCTTCTGTGTTCACCATACAACAATGGCACAGCCCCTTTTAACCAGAATCGTAACCATTCTGTTTTTTCTGGGTTTGTCTGGAGTAGAGTTGATTCTCTTCACAGTTGCACATCGTGGTGCTGTGTTTTAGGTTTGTGGTGGCTGATCTGACAGGGATGTCCTGGCTATTGCTCAGCAGCGCTTACAGAGAGGCAAGGCCACCCCAGATCCTCATACCGTGCCTCCAGTGAGGAGGCTGGGGATACACAAGGAGCTGGGAGGGGACACAGCCAGGACAGCTGACCCCAGGGATATTCCAGACAATGTGGTGTCATGCTCAGCAATACATGCCCTGGCTGAGCAATGGTCAGCAATTGCTTTCATTCTCATCACTTACCTTCCTTGGGTTTTATCTCTGGCTCTCTGTGTGATTTTCACTACTAATATTGTTTTATTTCTATTATTAAACTGTTCTTATCTCAACCCATGAGTTTTCTCACTTTTACCCTTTTAATTCTCTTGCCTCTATGCTGCTGGGAGGGGTGGGAGAGTAAGCAAGTGGTATGGTACATAGCTGAAAACTATGGTACATAGTTTTCAGCTGGGGTTAAACTGTGCCACTTCTTTGGTTCTAGTTCCCATCTTCTTCCATTTACATCATGTAATCAAAGATGTTTTACTGAGCATTAGATAGCTGAGGTCCACCAGATTTCTGTTATCTAGGGAACCAGTCACAGAATAAACAAGAAGTGACATTGATCTACAATTGCTAAGCATATGTTGCATTTTATTTAATCTCCAGCTGTTTCTAATTTTGTCCCTTATGGTATTAAAACAACAACCAAACAGAAAAAAACACATCACAATTTACATAATTCTTGAGATTCCTCTAAGCAGAACAAAACAAACTCCAGGGTAAAAAGAGCTATCAATTAATCTCAGACCGTGTATACAAATGAAACTTCATCTGAAACAATGCATCCTTTTAAACATCCTCAGTCTCAAAGTCAAGTGAGAGCAGCAGCAGCTGCCTCATCCAAATTTGTATACCAAAACAAACAAACAAATCCTGTGGTAAATATGTACTAGCTGGTTGTGATGCAGTTGACTTAGGTATAAAGTTCAAAGACTTGCTGGAGAATATTCTACATCCAATATTATATTTAATAGATTCAGGACAAAAATAAACCACAATTAAGATGAGTCACTAAATATAAAAGTTACTTACATTATATAAGATTTCAATTTCCTCAAAGACTCAAAAACCAGTATCATAAAGTTAAAAAAAGTCATATATCAAATGAAAAAATACAATGTGCTATTTTCAACTAAATGGGATTTCCTTAACAATTTGATTAAAAATTCTAAAAAGTTTTGCACTTCGTTATGAAAAAGGATCTAGAGAAAAAGTGATAAAACCGTAGAATGGCTTGGGTTGCAAGGGACCTCAAAGATAATCTAGTTCCAGCACCTCTGAATTGGGTGGGAACATCTCTCACTGGGACAGGTTGCTAAAAGCCCCATCCAACTTTGCCTTGAACACTGCCAGAGATGGAGTATCCACAACTTCTCTGGGCAACCTGTTCCAGTGCCTCATCAGCCTCACAATAATTTTATAATATCTAATCTAAGCTTCCTTTCTTTCAGTTTGAACCCGTTCTCCCTTGTCCTGTCCCTACAGGTCCTTGTAAAAAGCCTCTCTCCATCTTCCTTGTAGGATTCCTCTAGGTACTGAAGGTTGCAATTGCATATCCCAAATTCTTCTTTTCTCCAGAATGACCAAACATACTATAAGATACTATGAAAAATGGTAGGATAATGTGCTCTTTGAGATTAGCAAGTAGTGCCATTCTGAGAATTCAAAAATAAAACCCACATTGTCGTGATTTGGGATATAGAATCTCTTCACCTACACTAGTTAGCAGTCAGGTTAGAAATCCAGTTCTCAGGGAACTCTACACCTTTTTCCCATCCATTATGCATAAAGCATAATCCTGTATTAACCTGAAGTATAGAGTGTCCAGAATAGACATTCTGTGTCCAGATTAATTCCTAAGCCTGTGCCACAGTCAGAAGAGACTGTGCCAGCTTAAAAGAATTATTTGTCTAGATTTTCCTATTAGGCTTGTCTCTGAGAAGAGCCACTAGTACTGCACTAACAGTACTCAGGCACTGATATAATCTCAACAAATCTCCCTGTATGACTCTGGTCCTGGGTTGTTAATTTGGCTAATGGATGGATACCTGTCTATTAGAGAGAACTGTGGTAGATCAGCAATTTTTCTGCCATCTGTAAGCAGATGGATTGAAATTAGCTACTAATTGGGGTGAGGGACCTCAACACATGAAATATCAAGCCCCTGGGCCATAAAGTCATCTGCTGTAGGATTGCAAAACCCTGGTGCTTCATAGTGTCCATAGCTCTCGTAATGCCTAAAAATGGCTCAGTGATGTCTTCGTAATATTTGCAGCTGGGAAGGATCCAAGTTTCAGTCTTTCTTTTGGCTGACAGTGTTGACACAGGCTTCAAACCAGGCAGTGATTAAATCTTAGATTTCCGAGTTTAAAAACCCAATATTGCTTTGAGCTGCATTTTAAACTAGTAAGTATGCTTTCACCTCTTATGTAAGCAATCCACTTATAATAGCAGACCACTGTCTTGCAAGCAAAGCATTGCAATGGAATTATCTCAAACTGTCAATGTCTGTTTTAACACTCGCAAACATGATCCCAAATGTCTGGGGGTGTCTCAAATATATATATTTCGCTACAAGCGTTAAGACTTAAATCTTGGATTTTTTGCTAGAACTGGATGCTGTAACCATAGTGATTACCTTTCAGATGCTAGACTTTGACTTGCCATGAAATGAAGAAGGAAAAGGCTTGGGGAGAGATTTAAACAGTTCGCCCAGTATTGAACTGACACCTACTGCTGAATCTAAGTCTATACTGTAGAAAATAGGGATCTTTATGACAAACAATCTTTGCAGACAGAATTGGAAGAAGAAATACGATTAAAAACTGACTGAAATCAGGATTAAAGAACAAGAATTATTCCTGTAAATACAAAAAGGGAAAAATAAAAGCACTGTTCTCGCACAGAACACTAATCTTCAACGTAACCAATATTCCCATCACAGAAAGGCTTTTCCCAAACATCAAGTTGGTGGTACAGAAGAGGATATATGATAAAGAACAAGTGTTGGGCAAGGACTAAGCTGCCTTAGTTGCTCCCCTGGAGTTGAGACGTAAGAGTATTACTCATGTCATAAACCTGTGGTGGCTACCATTGCAGCAGACCATGTATGATACCTATTAAGCCTACTGAATTCCATTTTGCTTCAGCCAAAACCAAGTTATTCTCCCATCCAGTCCTCTATACATTCTCAGTAGGATTACATTACTTATATACATTTCTTGCAGAAGCCACAAAGCTCTAACTCAGCAGCAATTTCACTGCTCAATACACCAACATTTGTTTGTCTGTTTTATCACATCTGTAATCTAGGAGAAACCCAAGAGTTAACACCCATCTGTCTGTCTTGGAACAAGAGGGCTGTCATGCTAAGACTTGGTGCCCATTTAAAATCCTGTCTCCACTGTAGCCAGAATCCCATACTATATTAAAAGGTACAAGAATCCGTCAACACAGAGAAGTGGAACAATCTCCCCCCCCCCCCCCACCAACGTTGTTTTCATTCTGACCCACAAAATGGAAGTTATTTTACCCTGAACCATACTAATTTATATTCCTCCCAAGATTTATTTGCAACACACTTTCGTAAGCCTGTTTTAACAAGTGCAAATTAGGTGTCACTTCTATCACTAAAAATAGCAAGCTGAAAAGCATACAAGAAGAGTAATCTATTTCACTCAAATTATGAGAAATTACAGGAGATCTCCCTGTGACAACACTGGTGAATGCTGCAGATTTGTTTTGCTATTGTGCTCTAGGGCTCAGAGTGTGTAGAAAGGAGGCAGGACTATCTGCTTCTGATGATCTGCTAACAACAATTGTTAGAGCCACTGATTTTCTATCCTTTTCCAAAGACAATGGACTATTGCATCAGGAAAGTTTGCTGTAGAGAATATTAGAAAGTCAGTCTAGTGAAAGTACTAAGGTGAGAGCAAAGAAAGGCAGAGCTGCCCCTTGTTGTTTTGTAAACTCCATTCTCCACTCCATTCATTACCTCTATAATTATTGTTTGAGATCAGTCAATCTTCAGGGAACAGATATTCATACTATCCTGAGATACCTTAGGATGTTGTAATTAGCTGAAAGCGAGCAGAATAAATTATTTTGTAGTTCAGTAAATTTATTACTTAACCCTATCAGATCTAAAAGCCATTCCTGCTATAAATAAGTGAAAAACTACAAATCCACTCAGATAAAACATATCCATATGGAGAGTCCTGTGACTTGCCAGCACATTTCTCTCTTACCATTCAGAGTCTACTGATGCAAACCCACTGGTTCTGTTACTATTTAATCAAGGTTTATGTGATTAAGGCAAATAATAGAGAAAATATGGAAAAGGTTCATTTTACTAAACCCATACTTGACCTCACTTACACCATATCATCAGGAACCTTAACTGCAGGCACTTGGCGTATCGCTTCAAAGATTTTCTTGCTGCATGGTGTGGTGCTGCATCCTACTTTGTGCTGTAGCTTCACTTCTCATTACCTGTTGAAGGCCTTACCTCTGATTAGAAGCCCCCAGCCAGAGATATTTTATCATACTGAAGATTAGCAAGGTTCATCATCATTACCATGAAGAAAAACCTTCCCATCATCTGCATAGTTGTTCATACCAGGAACAATGACATGACTTGGTCACCTTTGCCATGCACCAAAACTTCCAAACGACTGATCTCCTGTCCCAGGAGTTTACCCCAGTCAGTTTCTCACAATCGTCTCCTTCTTCTACAGACTCTTTTTGCAGGTGGCAAGAGGAAAAGTGTTACATCTCTTCCATAATTTACTCCTATACAGGAGTGCTGCTTCACTGACAGTGGTTTCCATTTGTGTCCATAAACACCTCATTTATCAACACTGTCTTCAGAAAAGCCAAGCCTTTTGGACCTCTACACTTCATACTACTCTGATAACAGCACCTATGATTAGCTCTGCAAGAAGTTAAACCAGTCCTTCAAAAAGCTGTAGGTGAGAAAATACTTAACCTTTGAACAATAGTGACCAGCTGCATGTAGAGCTTCTCTGGCTAAGTACAAGTCTATTTTAGTGAAAAATTAGTCTTACTACACAGTGGAGGCATTAAGAAAAAGAAACAGAAAAGCATCATATTTGTAGAAGGAGAAATAAATGCATAGGAACAATGCCTGTTTCACTCCTGAAAACACACTGAATTTCTATTTCTCTCTTGGATTGAAATTGTCTAATTTGTGAAACAGTGAAAACTTACCAGCAAAAAAAAACCCTGTTTGCTTATTTCTAAATGGAAAAATATTAATGAGGACCTTTAGTTATCACAGTTTACAACGATTCCAGAAAGTAAAGTTGCAGAAAATATTGCTTGGCCCACAACCCTCAGATTTAGGATCGTTCGGCCCCCCCAGTAGTCCCTCTAGTATATATTATATCAATTGCAATAAATTCAGGACATCAGGACACACCAGAATTGTGCCATTTGCATGAGTGATCATCACATATGGTTCAGTTACATGTTTTAACTTTGTCCTTCGTAGTGCAACACAGCTGTCTCTAAAAAGCACCAAGGGAAGTGAAGCTGTGTGCAAGAGAACTGCTTCGTGTACTTCTGCTGACCTCTCAAGATGGACCAAAAAATGAATATTTCAGAAGCACAGGGACATGTAAAAAAAAGGGCCCAGACAGCAACTCAACAAACCAACTCCATGCCTCTGCCAGCAAGGCTCCACCTGCCCCTCTCAGAGGTCACCATGCTTGACAAGCTTCACAACAGCACTTCAACATTCTGTAGCAGGCTAGAGCAAACCAGGGCAAGCTGAAGAGTCAAGAGTGACTTTCTTCACTTTTTCAAATGTTGTGGATGCTAATATTTTTCTTTTTTCCCCCGAAGTTAATAAATTAGCAAACAAAGGCAAGGTAATAATGAAGCAGATGACGGGCTGCTGAGCTCTTGCAGTATTTTAATACTGTGAAAACACTAATAAACTTACATAGCAAATGTAAGAGAGAAGATAAGCTACTAGATGCCAGCCCACTAGATGCTTGGGTGTTGCAGGCATTTGAGAAGGGTTGGTGCAACCCTGGCAACACCGAGCTGCTTCTGTCACTCTGAGTTGCTGCTATAGAACTGTTGTGCACAGCTACCAAACCCATTCCCAGCTGTAGCCCCATACCTGGCAGCGCACTGCTAATTTGTTCTGGTTCACCCTGGCCTCTTCTGGCTAGAAGTCATGAAAATTGCTTTGACTGAGGTCAATAGTAGCATGTGCTGTGATCTGTCACAAATCCTTTAGTTTTTCCTGCCTCATCCTTGGGACTGTAAATCCTACTCCAGAAGTATAGTTTCACAGCTGCTCTGAGCTGCTCTGCAAAGCTGCTTTAGCTTCCTCCTTCACTCTTAGTTGTCCTTTCCTGTCCCAGAACCAATGCTTGGATAGCCATTGGTGGTGGAGACAGGATCAAGGAATTTACCTGCATAGAAAAACACCATGCAAAAACAGTAATGACAGAGTTCATATCTAACCTGGATTCCTTCTACTTCCTAAATAGTTATTCAAATATGTGCCAACATACAGGAAGGGATGGAAGCCCATTTTTGTCTTGGGCTTCACTGAGGTGAAAGCCTCCTGAAACTTCAGTCTCAGAGACAGGTTTTACTGCCATAAGTATTAAATAAAACTGATTTTGAGGTTTGCTTTATTTATAAAGTCATTTGCATGACTTTTCCAGATTTTTAGTATATTGGCACCAATCCTAATTTTCTGCACTAAGCTACTCAATTCCTCAAATAATTGCTAATCCCATGTTCTCTTAGTTACTTATTTTGCAGGAAAGAGCCTGCACCTCCATATCCTAATCAGTTCTCAAGAGTATTAATCAGATGCTTTCCAACTGCCTGATGAGTTATTTGCTCTTCTTTTTTTTTCTTCTCCTAAAATGTCTACACATACTATACAGTATTTCGAAATGTTGGTTCCCATGAGACTGGCAACTGCACTGCATTTGTAGGGTTTTAATCAGATTAATCATATTAAATTGGCCAGCGCCATTAGTTATTCAATTGATTATGCTGCTAAAATAAAAATAAAACAAAATCCTTTATTATCAACACTCTAAAAATACTCTGCATTCTGCTCTGAGGATTTAGTGTCAACAATACATGCATTTAAAGGCAAACTGATTCCCTGCAAAAGCCAAAAGCAAATTTTCCACAGAAAGTCTACATCAGTGTTGTATACTCGTCGACTGTGATGTTAGATTATCATGTAAGCAGCTTAATAATATTCAAATTATGCAGCTCATAAGAAATCGCATGAAGAGCTTTTCCTCAAGCTGCCTTTTGTAAAAACATCCCAGATGAAAAGCAAGTATTTACAGCACATTTTGATTGCAGTGACCCAGAGATGACAGAATTCAGTATCTGGAGGATAGCTGAGACACTGAGCAGGGGAGTTAGAACTCAGGACATCAGGACAGTAGAATTTGGCTTATTTGGGTGTTTGCAAAGTAAAATTCCCCAGCAAGCAGTCATCAAGCAGAAAGAGATGAAGCTGATTTTTAAGAATTTTTTTTAAAGAAAACCAGGAACAATCCACTGTGTCATGCAAGAAGGCCAGAATTTCAGCAGCAGAACTGCCAGGCTACAACAGAAGCCTCTCCATGAACTAAAATATGGAATGGAGCATACAGGAGGAGGAAACTAAGCAACAGAACTGGCAAGGAAACCAGAAACAAGCATTACTGTTCAACTGGCTGGAAGGGAGAGGAAATGGAGCTTTCTATGTGAGAAAACAGCTGGAATACTTGGAGCTCTGCCTTGGGATGGATCAGAAGCCAAACAAATGTTTATGGATCACGATTATCAGCCAAACCAACATTTGCTGGCCTTGCTGTAGCAGGTATCTACTATAGACATCCTGAGCAGGGAGAAAATGCAGATGAGACTTTCTTCCAACAACTGGAAGAAGTCTCGTGTGTGCAGGTCTAGTTCCTCATGGGAGACTAACCACTTCTGTATCTGCCAGAAAGATGATACGGGAGGGCTCAGGAAATCTAGAAGACTTCTTGAGCACACTGATGACAACTTCCTGGCAACTGAGAAGCTAACAAGAAAACATGGTCTGCTAGACCTTGTAGATACAAGAAGAAAAAAATTTGTCTGACATAAGAAAGTCAGAGGCAGCCTTAGCTGCAATGACTATGGAATGGTAGAATTCAGGAATCTGAGAGAAGATAAAAACAACAAAAAGCAGGATATTGCTTCAAATCCTAGCTGGACCTGGCAGTAAAAAGAGACAGGGTAACAAGAAAGGCTTCTCTAGCTACATTAATTGTAAAATGAAGGTGCATACAACATACGTCAAAAGGTTAGGAGTTCACTGATAATAATTTCAAAACTGCTGCCTGCCCTGGTGAAAAACATGTGTCATTAGGGAGGTCTCTGATGATATGAAAAACAACAAACATACCCATCTCTGGGTCCAGCCAGGAAACTCAGAATTCAGCAGAAGGGAAACTCATGGATTAAGCAGCAGCTGAATACAAGCTACAAAATGCACTTTAATAATGTAACCTGTATACTAATATTACCCTCCCATATTCTGTATTGGTAAGGCTGCACTTTCAACAGTGTCTCCCATTTCTTTCCAGATACTGAAAAACTGAAAAGGATGTAGTGAAGAGCTATCAATATGGCCAGTGCCTTGAGTACCTATCAGGAGAGACATGGGAACTTGCCTTGCTTCAGTTGGCAAGGAGAAAAGCCAAAGGAAAACCTCATGGCAGCACTCAACTTCCTGAAAGGAAAATTGCAGTAAAACCACTCTCTGTAGTGAGTGATGAAATAATGAAGGGCAGCAACTACTACTTGCACGCAGGGAGGGTCAGAGTAGATGTGAGGAAAGGTTTCTCACCAAAAAGATGATGCAGAACTGGGAGAGTCTGCCCACAGATGTTGTGGAATTTCCATTCTTGAGAGTCTTCAAGATTTGCTAGAAAAAGTAGTAACCTGAGACTGGGTTGGTGACAGTCCTGCTTCTGACAGGAGATTGGACTAGAAGTTCCCAGAGTGTTTTGGAACCGGCATGTCAGTAGTTTTCTGGTATTATGAAATACCTCTGCTTTGACTGCCATTATAAAGGAGAAATATCATGATGTTCCTCCGTCCCTGGTTTCCAAGTACAGCACAAAATGTGAGTGTCAGCCTGACCTATAATTTATGGGTTAGAATTCTGTAAAGCAGTCAGGGTGCCAAAAATATACAGGAAAAATATCTCCATGTAAGTCATCATAATCATGACCATTTTATAGAACACTATTCAATCATAAGCCTAATGAACAATGAAACAAAGTTGCCCTGAGCATTTGGGGGGGGGGGGGTGGGGACCACAAGTATTCCCACACAGTAAGGTATACACAAGTTTAAAGATTTGGCAGCAGCTATGTAATTACTGTTTCTATTCCAGGTAGAGCCACTGACTCATCGCATGTCACTTTGACCTCCATCTGCTTCACTTGAAACTAAAGAGAATTGATATAGTAGAATGACAGCTGAGAGCCAGGCAGGAGGAATCAAATAGATTTCAATCACCAGACCCATAGAAATAGAAAAAAATCCTGCCCCTAAATGGGTAAAAAATAAATTTTTATTTATATATATATATATATATATGAAGGCATTAAAAACAATCAGTTGCTGTTTTTATAAAGTTAGCCCAACCTCATACTAAGATATATGCATCTTCCCTCCTACATTGTTAAGCATCTTCTGGAGCCAAAGTGTTAGCTATGGTTGGCTGTCTTTACTTTCTTACTTTTAAGTTTGCCTTCTGTTCTGCAAAACACAGAATTAAGGTTTGTGGGGATTTCCTTTTACTTCACATGAGCAACTAGTACATCATTGTGACTCCAATTCATTTTTACATTGCTGATAATCAGTTTCTTGTGTTTTCTTTAGCTTTCTGTACAGTTCCTATAAGATTTCTGGTACTGTTAGTGCTTATACAATAGAGTTGAAGACAAAAGTCAACAAACCTCTCCCATCTGCTTCTAAGACTGCAATCAGTTCGGCTTCGCCTGCAGCAGTGTGCACTGACACCTCAAGGAATTCTGCTGAGCTCCTAGCACTGTGTCATCCTCCTTAGACATTCAGTGCGCTCCGTAATGGTCTCATAGTTCCCCCCTGCTGAGCTAGATGGAAATTACAAAGGAAAAAAAAATCAAGTGCTTCAGTAACAGCCATTGTTAGAAAGCAGGCTGCTCTCCAATTATCTTGCTTATAGGTAGCAAGGGAAGTGGGGTTTAATTAATTCTTCACTCTTCCACAGTGTTTTTCCATAATGGGAACTTGAAAGTGCTGCACCCTCCCAACTATCTCTGGCTTAGTTTGCTTTAGTCTTTACATCACATTCCATGAGATAGACCCTCAGAGCTGATCAATGCCCAACCCATTAATCAGTCCTCCAGTCAGTAAGGAGCCATCTCCATATAGTCCTCACATGAAGATGGGAAGTACAGTTTTCACCCAAATGCCCAGTCCTACTCCTTTGTATTGATGCTTCATCTCCAAGCTGGATGAAATATTTTGGAATGTCAGTTAAAGCTTAAAATTTCTTTTCCTTGGAGTGCTTTCTCCACCTGTTTGCAGTGAGGATGAGGACAGCACTTTCTGAGCATAGGGTCCCAGTCCTCAAACAGCATTCCATCATTCCCTTTCATGTCTACATGTGAACAAACAAATTTTTGTAAAATTCGGGGGAAAAGGATACTAACTTATTCTGCACTTCAGCACAAAGCAGCATATAATACCTAGAATAACTTTCCAGTGTAGTTGCCAATACTTGGTCTTGAGCATTAAGTCCTCAGACACAGATAGAGAGGTATGGGCCACCTGGGGGGGGTTTTAACAAAAACTTGCTTTTAGCTGTGCCACAGAGAAAAATGTTTGAGAGAAAACATATTTTTCTCTTACTGGTGTCTGCAGTTGCTCTTAAAAATGTATGTGGACTTTTATTAAAATACATTGGTCTGTGGGCTACTTGGCAGTAAGAGACTTTTCAGTTCCTTTGTTTTCTCTTCAGTTGTTCCTTCTGAAACCCCAAGTGCCTCTCACTGGAGTAAAAGTATCAAGGACACTGTTATTTGCTGCCTGTAAAAAAATACATGAACACATTGAATATAGTTACTGTGTATGCCACTACATTTTATTTTCTTGACTTGAGCATTCATTACAGTGACAACTTACTTAAGTGTATATATCTCCTGTGGCATATTTTTCCTGTTCTCCACCCCTCCCCTCATGCATCTTTATGACGGTATTACCCTCTATATGAAAAAAGTCTAGCAGCTTCAAAAGAAAAATCAAATATCGTGGGAATACATACCATTGCTTGTTTCCTACTAAAAGCAGTTCATTGATCTTTCCAGGAATATAAATCATACCATGGACATGATTCTTTTGTTGGCAACATAGGTACTTAAGACAGACATGCTATTAAATTTGAACTGTGAAAAATGTTATACTGCTGTATCTTACTGCTATCCCAGACAGTGGGTTATGTGGCTGGAAGTTTAAGAATGATGTAGTAGTTTTCCACCTTTCTTAAAGGAACTTCCAGCTTGCAGTGAGGATAACAGTGAGTCTTAGCAGCCTAATGTTTCTGTAAGCCTACCTTACCTGCTGCCTTACTTTCCTGCTAAATTTTGGCAAGCCCACTTCTAATCAAAGTGATCCATGTTACTATTTAGTAACATCATCTCTCTTCTTCCTATACAAAGAGCAAATGGCACATTCAAGCCTTTCAGGTTAGCAAAGTTCAAATGAGAGGGGGAAAAAAGCAGCAAAGGGCAAGGCAGTGGGTTATTGTTTTAAAGTACAGAAGTCCTTACTCTTCTTCTCAGGAGGCAAAACAGAACACACAAGATAAGATTGGGATTTTACCCTCTTTGTTAAATAATAAAAAAACAATGGAACGCAACTGTCATAACAGCCCGCTTAAATGTCGAAAGCATTTCTTTTGCTTCTGCTAAGTATTATTACTAAAACAAACTGAAAAAAATGCAAAAAAATACAGTTTATGGTGGCAACTGAGAATTTTTTTGCTTTACTTTTCCAGTAATGATGAAGAGATAGGATGTAATTCTTATCCCATTGCATTTGAGGAGACTGCTGCTTTATCTTCAAGGAGTAATACTGGATCCCAATATAGTAATGCCTTCACTTCCAACATTATTATGAGTCTAATCTTGTTCTTGGCTGTGCTTTGAGCAATGAAAAAATCAACCTTACAGCTATATGGATTCCTGCTAGATCTTTGCGTCTTTCTGTAAGACACAACTGTGACGCCACATACATAATTGTGAAGTTGTAAATGTCAACAAGTTTTATGAAAAGCTTTCCTGAAGAATTATCAACATATTTGAACAACAGAAATGCAAGGCACTTTATTAGCAACTAGAACTACCAACTGGATCAAACAAAACTAAAAAAAATCACAGAATCATTTAGGAAAAGACCTCTGAGGTCATGGTGTCCAATTTTTAACTGATCATCACCTTGTCAAGTAGGCCAAGGCACTAAGGGCTACAACTTGTTGCTTCTTCCTCCTTAATTTCAGCTAAATTTTTTTCCCCTAATTTCTGTGCAGCATCTGGAATTGAGCAACAGGGGCGAGCAAAAGGTGGGGGAGAACCAAAAACACAAAACATACACACAAATTCCAAACGTAAATGCAAAACCCCACATCACCATTTGCATCCTCTTTTCTTAAAATAGCTCTTTTGCAGGTGAGGATATAGGATCTTCCTTTGGAGTTCAAGATAGGAGAACTAACTTGCTGAACAGCTAACAGGTGCTTCTGATCCGTTAGCATGCTTGCAGCGTAGGAATGAGGATTTTTTACAGTTTGCAAATTTAGCATTTGCCATTCTTTCAAAACTCTGCCCTGACTATTCTTGTATCAGATAAACACGGAAAATACTCATTCCCAATTAATAAGAGTTCACAGTCACAGCAGGATTTACTCATATTGCTTTTCTACATTTATGGCATTATTGCAGTCAATATTCTGATTATCATTCCATATTTAATTTTAAAATGCCATTTCAGTTATATTTGTCTTGATTATGTTATAATCTATCTGAATATCATTGCATCTCATTTTCTGTGAGGCTGACAGATATTGGATTAGTGGATGGTTCCCAAGGATAAAATTTAAATTTAAGATTGTTTGGGTGTACAGTGTACATCCCACAACTACCAATATACACTGGTGTCTATTAGAAATACGACATTGGTGCATTTCCTGTATTCATTTTGCTGCACAGTGCCTTCATGTGCAAACTCACACAGAGAGCTTACATTTGATGTTGACCTAGAATACCTAAATATTCACAAAATATTATTTCATTTGCTAACTTTTCTAATAGTCATTAAGGCTTTCAGAGTATGCTTTGATATTCAGTTAATTCTTAAATATATCAATGTGCTATCCTGCTGTTCAGTACATGAAATTATATCAGAGCCACCTTGGAAAAAGGAAAAACAAAAGATCTTTTAGACCACCGAGCTGAACATTGCACATTAAAAGATTCCCCATTTTCTCCTTAAAATATGGAATTTATAAAAGAAAAAACAACTACCAGTACAGCAGACATGTGAACTCATCTTTTATTCAACTAGAATCCATAATTCATCTGATAAACACGGTGAAGTACTTGCTCTGTGTCTCCCAGAAGGTTAGATTATAATATAGCAGAGTATTCCACATTATATTCTACTGTGCTGAACTGGTAAATCACAGAGTAGAAAGTACCAGCAAGTCCAAATTCTTCAGCTATTTTAATGTATCTCTTCTTGTTTCTGAGATC
Organism: Petroica traversi; assembly: GCA_025920805.1. Lineage (NCBI taxonomy): Eukaryota > Metazoa > Chordata > Aves > Passeriformes > Petroicidae > Petroica > Petroica traversi. The sequence continues at coordinate 9,781,396 of JAHLSL010000015.1, read as the reverse complement.
TACAGAGGTTTAACAAAAAAGAAAAAAATCTATTGTTGCCCTTACTTTATCTATTCACATTGCATCAAAAAATAATAGAGGAAAAAAAAACAAAAATAAAAAGGAATTATTATTGTATGGTGAGTCTTCAGTCTATTCCTTACTGGAACTATAAATTGTTTGTCTAACCTCAAGTACAATATGCTTCAATGGTCCCTTCATTTTCTTTACTGAGAAATTTGTATTCCTCAAATGAACTGTGAGGCTTGGTGCAAGTATTTATCTATGAGGCTGCTTATATTCAGATTACAAAATAACTTGCAATTTTGAGTAAAATAGACTATGTTTCTCTTACTCACATTTTCACAGAACCTCTCTTACCTAGGACTAGCATGTAAGTATTTGTCTTGGCAGCCTATCGCACCTTATTAAAGGACTGATACAGATTTACTTATAAGTTGTAGTACACATCTACATACACACATTTACAAATTTCTGGTTTGATACAAAGAAATAAGAAATTTGCACAGTTACTAAGAAAGAGAAAAAAAAACCTCATACTAATAAATCAAAATTTGTCACAGAAAAAAAATGGGAAATAGACGAGATACACATCAAAACAGCTTTATTATTGGTGCTCAAACATCTACCCCTCTAAAGGTTCACTATGCTCTGAAAAAGTATGGAGGCACTTTTAGAAATCATAAGGAGCACTATTAAATCTACTGAAATACCATGAATTTTCAGCAGAATTACAGGGGTTTTTTTAATTATGGAAAGTACAGTTCAGCAAAAAAAATGTTCGGTGTTTTTCTATAAAATGCAAATTGTTTTTGAGAACAAATAATTTGAAAGTACAGTTAACTGCAGAAACAGATTCTCTTTTTAAATTTTACATTGGACCTTTTTAAATCATGAATAGAATTTTTTAAATATGAAAGTTAAACACAGTGTGATTTATTTTCATATCTAGACTGATGCTTGAGGTCTTCAGCAGCCAATTACCGCTACAGAGGTGACAGATTCAGAAATTATTCAAATTCTCTAGAGCTTGGAAGCACAAAATCCCCAGCAAATTTTACAGGGTAGAAGACAAGTAATCATTAAATCCTCACTTCACTCACACCACTGTACAATATAAAAAATAATGCAAGAATAATACAAGAACCTTCACTAATGTGGCTAGCTATATGGCTCACCAGCATTTTATACTTTGCCAATGAGATATAAGAAAGGTAAGGCTGTATTCCATTAAAAAACAATTAGAAAGTTTATAGCTGTAAAATTTGGGCTATTGTAGGGCAGATAAAATTTGGTTTTCATTAAAAATACTTTAACTATGCTTTTTAAAATATAAATTTACTGCAACAGGGCCGCTCACAATCGTGACATCAGACTATTTTTCTTGTTAAAATATTGAATGAGGTACCCCCACGTACTGAGGAATGCAAAATAATATAGATAATTTGCTCAGTTAAGAAACACTGAGATTCCTTTAGGACGCAGCTCAGATATTTTTTCCTCATTAACACTTGCTGGTTTGTCATGTACTTCTCCATAGAACCACACAATTGCAGACCGGAGGATTACTCTCTACTGTGGTGTTGCCAGCAGCAGTATTTTGTAAAAAGTCCAGCTTGATGAAACAAAATTTTTTAGCAGACTATGATGCTAAAAATAGCAAGACAACTTCTTCTAGCAGTCATAGCCAAGAGACAGAATTTCTTTTCCTTTCACTTGATCTCATCCTTAAGATCTCTTGTAGCTTACCATGGTTATTTTTCTCTTGGTTGAGCTTAGGGAACCATTACACAGATATCACTCTCAATTGTTTCGTTTTTTTGTAGGACAACATAACAATTCCACAAAAACAGCCTTAAAGTCTAGTGAAAATATAAAGAAAAGCAGGAAGGAGAAAAGATAATTATGTATAATTGGAATTTCTGTTCCATCTGTGCTGCAAACTGCATAGGCTCTTGTGGATCAGGCAGAAGATGTAGAGGATACCAGGTGCAGCACTGAGGATTCAGATTTTATCAGTCATCTATGAAAGCTTTTCTACTTAAAGATTTTTGAAATAGGAAAGGTTGGGAAACCTTTGCCAGATGTGCCCATATGAAAAATGCACCAGAATAGTGGTGGGGGGTTTAGGGGTATTTGTGGTGTTGGGTGGGGGTTTTGCTCTGTTTTTCATCTTTCGTTGATTTTTGTTTTGGTTTTTATTTTTTGTTTTCTTTCACCCAAATCCCAACTGGTCTTTGTATATGTGTGAAAAGAACTAAAGGCAAACATCTCTTCAAGATGCTTCTAACCCACCTCTGTTCAAGTTGTGCATTCAAAAACTTGCCTCATTGGTGTTCATGCTCCTCTGTACCACTATTTAAATTAAATCACCTACTCAGAAAAGCACAGCATATACTTCACTGCACTACTTTGTAGTTCTAGGCTTGAAAAGCAAAGATGTCCTTACCTCTTCCTAGGGACCCAGGCCAGCAAAAAAAAATGAACAAACCTTCAGCATATAACCTCTTGTGTCTGTTGTTGGCAGCAACCAACTTTTAGACCTGAAAAGAGATATATCTATGAAATCCTTGCAAATCTGGGGTCTGTGCTCACAGTGGATGCAATTATCCTATTGTATATAACCACTGATTATCAGTCATATTTCATCCATAAGGAAAACAAAACAAAACAAACCAAACAAACCAAACAAAAAAAAAAACAAAAAAAACCCCATAGGCCTAGAGCAAGAAAGAACAGTATTTTTATTAACAGCTTTTACTGTTGAGTCTGTATTATAGTTTTCTTGCATGTGACATTTCAGGTAGAAAGTCCTTTTGAAAGGAAACAAGTCTGATTTCATGGTGATACAGTCTTAAGGGGCCACTAAACAGGAAGAGTGAAAATTGTATCAGACAGCTTTTTTGCTGTTGCTTCAGAAATTAGAGTCCAGGCTAGGATTTGTGACAATGGCAGAGGTAAGGTTTTCTATTACATGAAAGAAAATCTTACTCCTGACCAATTTTTTCAGTAATAGCTATGATTTTGATGCACTTCTACCATAAAAAATGTACGACAGAGTGACCTGTCACTTGAAAACAGGGCTGGAGGAGGAGATGAAGAAGAAAAAACTAATAGTTCAAATACTGCTGGTCTAATCATCTTTTAAGAATTTTGTGAGCTACAAAGTGCATGGGCTTTTCCACTTGAAAAAATTGACTACCTTTAAAATCACCGATTTCCCAGAAAGACATATACAAGAGAGTAAATCAGACCACAGGCCTTTAGAACAATTTCTTTTCAGACAAAATGAAAACTGAAAGGCTGCATAACTGGTATTTCACTGACGTTATAACATGATAGCCAAGAAAAGGTATTGATTTTCTATACAGTAAAATGAAATTGGCAAGGAGAGAAAGCACCACATTTCCCAGGCTGAGACGAGATATGCCAGACTATCTAAAGTCATTACATCTGGCAACTCCAACAGAGGTGGAATGGGAAGTTATCCATTATGTTCTGAGGTTGTATTTGCTCTTTCTGAGGAGGGATAGGCCTTTCTGGATTGTGGGGGGGATTCTTTCCCTGAAGTGAGGGAATATCAGAAGAATATCCTCAATGCTATGCCATGCCATTTGGCTGAGGTCAGCTAAACATTGCTCATTAAAATAAAATAAAAATTAGAAACCAAGTTTGATCCACAGACTGGAGACTCAAATGTGCCATCTACTCCCTCTGGGTCAAGATATTTTGAAAGCATGATGTAGTCACTGCCATTGGAGAGGAGTGTCAGGTTTGACACTAATATCAACAAGCCAAGACTCATGATCATGCCTAATGGCAATAATGCCTTGATGATCCTTAAATTTCCTATTGCTACCACTATTCAATTACTGAGATTCATCTAAAAATAAACTTCTGGTCAGCTAATCAGTATGAAAATACAAAAAGCCCTTTTTGTTTCTTCCATAGGACTACACCCTGACCATGTACTTTCAGCAGTCCTGGAGGGATAAAAGGCTCTCTTATTCTGGAATACCTTTGAACTTAACTCTGGACAACAGAGTGGCTGACCAGCTCTGGGTGCCGGACACGTATTTCCAAAATGACAAGAAATCATTTGTCCATGGGGTGACAGTGAAAAACCGAATGATTCGACTCCATCCAGATGGGACAGTCCTTTATGGCCTACGGTATGTTGGGTGTTTTAATCAGCTGTATATCTGTGCTGGCAGAAGTGCAGGTAGAACCAATGCCACTTTACTATGCTTTTTTCCTTGTTTCTCATATATGAGTCAGCACATACTCCATTTAGTCAACCACAGCATACCCAAGGATTTTCCACAGAGCAGCAGCACTACCATTAACAACTACAGCCATAGCTAACAAAGCCTCTTTCTTTCAGCTCTTCTCAGTGTGTTTAAACTATTAAAGAGTTCTTTAATTGGTTCTCACCTGGTAATTAATCAAAGCTTAGACAAACCCTTCCTTCCTTCTAAAATGTCTCCAGCAGCTCTTTAGGACATTGGGAAATTAAAATTTGGAGTAATTTGAAGAAATGTGACCAACATTTGGTAGAGAGTATGAAGGAGATATTTGTAAATTTCTATAAATTATTTAAATTATATCTATATGCCTGATTATTGTCTGCTTCTTCAGTCCACAACTGTTTTTTAATACAATGCAAACCATATTCACCCCTGTAGATAAAAATATATCCTTAAGTCTGAACAGGCATGATCTAATAAAGTGCACAACTGTAAAATTGAAACTAAACCAAGTTATTTTTTATGCTGAGATTGCTGCAGAACCTAAGTCTTTATCATATTATTTTTGAAGTTAAGGTAGCTTTGCTTGGAAACAATATTGCCTGCCTGAAACAACCTTTGATCGTTGTTACCATTCAACAGTGAAAATAATGTTTGGAGAATTGAAACCTGAAAGCATAGTTCAGTTAATCAGAAAATAAGTCATAAAGCAAAAAACCTAGCTGAAGTACCTCAAAATTGTGTCTAAGATAGAACTAATAAAAAACCAAACTGCTGCAGCAATTCAAAGTGGAAACAATATTTGGGAAAGTATAACTTAGAGCTTTGTGAAAATAGAATTTTTAAATGCCCATTTAGCCTATAAAAACATAACCTTTTAAAACACAGCACTAACCATGCAAAGAAAGCCTTCCACCCATCGGTTCAAGCTTTTCAAGAAACAAAAAAAAATCTGTTTAAAACTATTATTTTGGCTCACTGTGAGTTTGCTTTTGAACTTGTCAGATTCCTAGGCACTGCATCAGCACTTGCTACCAGCAACCACACAGGCACTTTAATATTAATACAGACAGATCTGTTCTGGTACAGTAAAACTGCTACTTCAGTTGTGAAAAAGAAAATAAGAGACTCATGAGGAATTAGCTGTTAGACCACAGGCTGTCATTATCATCTGCTAAACTTGAGCATTTGAAGAATACATCTTCCTCATTGCCTTCAGACCTCCTACAGTTCCTTTCAATCAACTGACTCCTGTGGGACAGTTTTTAGGAGAGGACTGTTTGGTTCAGCCTGGCCAATATTTCCAAAATATTTCTCCTTTTTTTTTTCTTTATTTTTTTTTTTTTAACCCAGGAACTAAATTTATTTATGTTCCAGATTTTGCACAGTGGCAAGAATGTTCATTAGAGCCAAGCTCTCTGTCCCAAGCAGTTGTATATACAATATAAACTACACCTCGAAATGTATGCCATGGAAGTGCTCCCACACACATGCCATATGTCAGGTATCAATGACAACCTCCTGCAGAAATAGCAAAAGAAGCTGTGACACATCTGGTGAACCTGCTACAAGCCCTATCATGCGTTTCATCCAGAAAACAGAAGCACACTAAGAAGCTGTGACCTTGCCTAAGCATAATGCCTGTGCTCTTTCTCAGGTGCTCAGGCAAACCTCTATTGCAGCAGCAAAGTTGGTCTCCTTCTTATAATGAGGTTATTAGTTTGAATATGATTGAATAACCATTTACATTTGAATAGTTAAGCAGCAGTTCTGCAACTCTGCAACAGCTGTAGCTCTGCAAGTTAATATCCCATTCAATACCTCAGTGCTTGTGTAGGAAAACAAAACAAACAAAAAAATAAAACAAGGCAGAAAATCCCACAATAATATAAACAGCTTTCTGTATTCCACTCACTTGCAGTCTGGTACTGTGCAATTTCCCTTCTCCTCCCTCACCCCTGCTTCATGCCATTAATGCCACAGGAGCAACCTCTGACTCTCTCATGTTTCTGGGCTTCCCCACCTTGTCACCCCAGAGAAGGCAGCAGGGTCTCAGGGTGCAGCAAGGCCAAGGATTGCCAGATATGCCCATATGCACTGACAGTGCTGCCATCACCAGCCACATGCAGAAAGGGACGCTGAGCTGTCAGGCCTTTTTCACAGCTCAAGCTGATGCACCATGTTTTCTCTAAGGACAAGGCAGCTGCTTATATACATCTGGTGAACAGGCCAAAGCCTGTAGTTGCCAGTGAAAACACATGTAGTGTCCCCATACCACAAGAAAGATCTAACCAATCACAAAAATAACAAATGAGCAGAGGAAAAAATGAAGTTGGGACACATTAAAAATTTTTTCATACAACAGATGGCAATTACTGCACTAAAGTTGCATCTGTTATGAGTGCTCACTTTCTAATGGTAATAAATATGGTTCTGTCAGCCTATAGGTTACCTTAGCTCATGTAAGCATCCATTTTTTCATATTCCAGATGACATAAATGTCTTGTAAGAAACAAAACAGGATAAAACACTGCAAAAAATGTTTTTAGGTAAAATTCAGAGTTGCCTGTTAGAAATTTGGGCATAGTTCCAATCTAGTCTCACAAGTAGAAAAGAAACATTGCAGCATATTACCTTGATTTAGCATCTCTGCAGTAGAGAGCATGAAGACAGTATCACCGAACATCTCACAGGGGTTGTGACCTGCAAGTTTCATTTTCCTTGCTGAAGACAGGGCATTGGCCTGGCATGACTTGAACAAGAAAGACAACACCAATTATGCTGAAATTGGAGTCCGAGTTCCTCACAAATTAGTCAGGGCCTTAAACCATATCTCAGAGATTATTTGAATGCCTCCTTTCCCTCATGCCTCCTGTTCCCCAAACAGCTTTTCTATTTTCAGTCCAGAGTTAGTGTTTCTGTTCAGGCTCAGTTGTGAAATTTTACTGGCTTCTTTAAACAGAAATTGGAACAATCATAACAGCTCTAAATAACCTGTTTGCTTGCACCCGTGTACACAGCAGTTTGTCATTGATGCAATGTTCAGCCTCAACAGAGCTGAGGAGAAATAAACCAAGGTTAACCATTTGGCCTTACAGATGAATTAACAAGGGAAACATGCACCATTGAGTGGTTTTAGATCATGTAACAAAGCATTATCACTTCAGTATGTCTCTATTATTGTATTATTGCTATGATAAACAGCAATCCCTTTAGCTGTTTTTTCCAGTAACTTTCAGCTGCTATGTCCCCACAGTTCAAAAAACAATTTGTGCTAAAAACTTGTGCAGACAGAGAATACTCATAAGCCTTCTGACATCTAAAAGTGTTCACTGTTTTTATATCTCTTGCTTCAAAAGCCAGTTCTGTTAATTGTTCACAGCAGTAAAAAATGCATAACATTACTAACCAAATAACTTTCATCCTTTCACTCAAGAAGTGCACACACATGGTAGTATTTCCACTGAATTTCATTTCAAATATGCCAGGGAAGTTGAGTGTCACTGTTAATTATTATGTACCTGAAGATTATGTTTCTTCAGTTTCTGTCAAATACTCCCACCAGCAGCTATTACCATTTTCTGTGGTATGGCCGCCTGCTTCCTAAGAGAAAGAAAAAAGTCCCTTTGGGTCAATCTGCAAACCTGCAGCTCTGTGAGGCTGGTGTATGAGATGGTTCCAGCCTGGTGCCAGTACAGCTGGTAAAATACTGGATTATTGTGTCTGGTTTTTCTTTTCCTTCCCCATTTTTAACAAGTGATCGTATGTCATTAGCTCTAACCATTCTAGCACTAGCAGTGGCTCTCATTACTTTTATTGCGTTTTCAGGCAAGACTCTCTGGAAATCACTCCCAAAGCTCTAGAATCTTAAACCAATACATACTGTTGCTTCTTTTTCTTCTCCTTTCTCCCCCTTTCCCAGGTAAGATGCTAGACATGTAATATGTCTTTGAGATACTTAAGGAACCATTAATAATTTATTGTACTGAATTCCGTATTCAAATTCATATGTCATGATGTCAGGAATGGAAGCTCTGATTTAAATCAGCCTTTCCTATTATGTTATGCCACCTCTTAATTCTTCTCAGATTTTCACTAGCAGAACAATGACACCTTGTTGCTTTGGAGACATCTGTTCTTTTATCATGATATTGCCTCGCAATAAACAACAGCAGAATTTCATGTGATGTATTGGAAAGAACATATCTTTCAGAAGATTTAGTTGCTAAGAAGTGTAACATACCTTCAGTGACACATTTACACAGTTTTCTCTCCCTTCTGATGTTCAGACACAAACCCACCTTTCATTAGAGCAATTCTTTATTTCAAGGCAGGGCATATCATGACAAGATGTGAAGAGCTGGTTTGGAGCATCTAAAAATTTTGGTTTCAGTGAGACCACGCATTTTTATATTGCTGCAGCAGAGGATGCCACTTTGCTAGGCACTGCTACAGCTACAAGAGGATATGGAGAACAATAATTTTTGCCTTCAACATAAGGATTTATTTCACCACTTCTTACACAAAGAAAGTTTCCTGTGATGCAAACACTGGCAGACAAATTCCCCTACCTACAACCAATTACCAAACAAGACTTGATCAATTTAACATTGGATTTACTAACCACTTGCTCATGCAATACCCATGGAAGCATGTCCTAGAGCTGGAATGCAAGAAAAGCTGTATTTATGTGCAGAATGTTTACTTTATAGTATAATCTTGAAAGTAAATTTTAATGGAAACTTCCCTTTTTACTTACTTGTATTTATGAAAGAAAAAGGCAAAAACATTTTAAAAACCACTGCAATTTAACTTAAATAGATGGAATATATTATTAACAGTACAGACTCTTTAGTATATGTTTTTATGTAAGGTATATATAGGTACATAAGATAGATCTGTGCTGAGTCCTGATATGTTAACTTCCTGTAGTATATTTCATATCACCATAAATTTGGTACATTCCACATTATGTGTGTTTTCCAAGTTCTGAAGTTCATTAAAAAGTCATTTAATAACAAGCAATTCCCTATAATGAGGACAGTAATTAAATCTGTACTTTGCTGCAGATTTCCAACTTACTTACTATCAATTTTGAGCATACTGAGAACAATTAATACTGAAGGACAAAAGGTAAGTTTTTAGCTGCTTAAAACTAACCTCATTCTCATTTATATTGATGTTGATTCATGACATCAATGAAACAGTTGTTCAACCAAAAATAAGAGTGGCATAGGATGAGGGATCAATCTGTACCATTTCTTTGCAGTAATTACCTCAGGCAGGTAAATTAAGGTCCTAGGGGAGACAGCAAATATTTTTCCAGACCTGCTCCAAATTGATAAATGCACTTAGATACAGAAGAAGGAATAGTCTTAATTTAGGTGTTCTCCCAAAGAGACAAGCACTTTCCTAATAAACAGTACCTGGAAAGCTGCTGAAATCCTGAACAAATTCTGGTACAGCTTGTTATTAGCAACATAAAAGCTAAAAAGGAAAATTAATGAATGATGCCAGGCTCTGTGGGCTGCTGCTCTCAGAGACAAGCTCCCCTTGCTCATAAAGCCCAGAGCCATCAGGCCATGTCTTCTTCGTGCTGTAGCACACAGAAGGTTGGCTGGTCCTGTATGAAGTATGTAAGGGTATTAGTGTGAAGAGAAACCCTGCATTGATTTAATTCCCTTTGGCAATCAAATGCTGTGTTTGCAAGTAATTTTATGATAAATTAAAATCCATTTTGAGGGCAGTGCAAAGATATAAATAATAATGCATTAAAAATGTTTTCAGGCAATGTATTTTGTCTTTAACCCTCACTCTTCTATAAATATCTCTACTTAAAAAGAGGATTAACCTCTCTTCTCAAATATCATTGGCCTGGCAAGAGAATTCACAATCTAGATAATAGCCCAGCCCTCAAGTATAATGAAATGTAAAATAAAAAATTAGTTACTCCATAAAATATAGTAGTACATTTCTTATTTGGCACTTCTGCTATAGATTCAACATACATGCTGTTATAACTGCCAGGACAAAGTGACCTTGTTTTAAGAGGCAACATATGTGACAAATTAAATGCTTTAATTCATAAAACCATTAATAAGGTAAGATTATCAAGTATTGTTATAGCATTGGTAATACAACCTCACCTTAAACTGCCAGTCTGACCTCATTTTCTTAGACTGGGAAATCAAGCTGAGCAGACAGGAGGTAGGTACTCAAATAGAATTCATGTAGTTTTGGATTACAAATATAGTTAGACATGATCTTCCAGGGAAGAATCTAGAAATACCAGAAGTCCTAGAGTTATTCAGAGCCTAAAGCAAAAGTCAGAGTGTGGGCAAAGCAGTTTGAAAATCAACACTTAAAACCTGTAGTAGGTAAATGTATATGGGAGTGACTTACACAGGAGTCTGAGCTGACAGCGAGCTATTCCTCAGTCCAAGGGTAAATTGTCAGGCAGCAACATCAGCTGCAGCTCCCCAGCCTGGGAACAGCTTTGCCTACACCCAGAGTGGCTGGTTTCACCTTAGCTGAGGTACCTGCCCACAGATCAGAGTAACAGAGCCATCAGTCTCCAGCCTCAGTACCAGCAATATGTCCCACTGACAGAAACATTGGCTCCAATTCTTGAAATTCCCCCAGAAAAGCAAACAGCAAACTCCCAGATACAACAACAACAGAAAACACATACACAAAATAAAACCCAAACTACTAGATAAAACACAAGCACACAAATGGAAAAAAACACACATGGGTCCTTTCTAAAGTCAGATCAGTAAGAATATAAACTCATTACACTTAGCTTATCTTTAAAAAACAGTTGAAACAAAATCAAGACGCATACAAATTATTTGTGCTTACTTATTGCAAAACTGTTTTCCACATATGCAACATGCCCAGTTTTTCACATTCACAAAAAAAGGATAAAGACAAATTTTTCCAAGCCATGTGCATAACAATTGGCTTGATTCAAAAAGACACCAGTCATCCAAGAAGAAATTTATATGCCCTCTTATACTACCATCAGTTCTATACAACAGGCAGAGGAGTTTATAGTCTGAGAAGATGAGTTACATACAAAGGATAAGCTGTCATCTCCCATGTGTCATGGCACAAGCAAAAGAAGCCTGGGGAAGTTTAAACTCTTGGAACTTCTCAGGCCTAGGAAGTTTAACTATCTGATGCATGCTGCTGATGTCTCTTTTAGCAAAGCCTCTCTAGCAACCTCTGAGAGCACAGGCACAAGAGTCTGCAAATGCAGCATTTTTCATAGTCTTTAGATATATGGGTTTGTAAACTGTGTGAGACAGAGTGATCAAATGGCTATATTGGAAGCATAAATCTACTTTCTGTCCTGTTCCTATTATATTTGTGTAAATCAAGAACCTGGAAAGTAAATATGGTGTGGAAAACGTAGTATTTTGAGGTTTATTGGCAGATATCAGGGGTTTCAAACTTGTTCTCAGGTTGATTGATAAGTCTTTTTACAAACAAAAGACCATATATCTTAAGGCTAGCTATTTTTTAGTAAAATGAGAACTAGTATTTAGCCAGTTTGTAAAGGCCAGTTAAATCACCTATAAATCTTCAATGCTGCATGTATCTGTTTTAATATCTCCTGGTCAAGGGACAGAAAGAAAAAGTTGCATAGACTTTATTGACAAGGATTTAGTTCAAATAATTCTAACCCATTTCCTGTTATTTTCTTCTGTAAGAAACCATCTGTGGAATACACCTTTGGAGTCCAATTAAAAAACATAAAATCTCAATTTCTATTTTATTAGTCCTGAACTATTCTGCAAGAAATAATTCCATACCTGAAAAAATGTATCTGAAGAAATTCTTTTGACAAATCTCTAGTCAGACTTCTTTCAAATGGAAAGGGGGGAAAGAATAAAAGATTGTCAGATTATTTCCTAAGAAATATTCTGTTGACCTCAGCTGGCATAATTTAAAATACAGTTGGCTACTGGCTTACTTGTCTTGTTACAATGTCTCCATTTGTAGAGTCTTTCACTGAAAGAAGTAAATGGAAAAGCTATAAAATTAGCACTTTTAATTTTTTGGCAGGATTCTTGAAAGATATAGCATAGAGTATTAGAAACTTTTAATTCTGCTCTTAATAGAATTTGATAGTACTGGGTATACATGTAACCTGTCTACAGAAAATTACTAAAGTGCATAAGGATTCCAAGATATCTCTCAGGATCTTAGAGCTAAGCCAAAACTGGCACAAGACCTGTATCAGCCAGATTTTTAAAAGACCTAAGGCAAAATATTCAGCTTTTCACCATCTACCTTCAGATGCAAGGAAAAGGAATTCCCACTGAAACACTTCAAGATGAGCCAAAAGAGTTCAGCAAGTAAAACCTGCTTTAAGTAAAAGGCTTAAAAAAAAAAAAAAAAAAAGACTACTCTAAGGTGTAATTGAACTCAGGTTCTAGAAAGTTTTAAAATACATGCTATCATCCAAGTGCGGGCTCCAAGTCTGTATTAAGACTGCTACAGATTTTTGTGTTACCTGGGAGCCCCCCTGCTGGGACTCTGTCGTGAGAAAACAAGAAGAGAAGTGGTTTGTTTTAAAAGTGTGTCACAGATGTTTCAATAATATTCAATTACACTATATATGGTATATTGATGCGATCTTATTTAATTTCTCATAAACAAAATACTAAAAAGGAGAACTCTGAAGAGCAGATGCATATGCTTAGTATTAGTTAAATACTCAAAATACTTTAAAATATTCCTTATTCTTAGAATTCATGATGATAATTCAAATGGCATCTAAATATAAGGAATAAAAACTGATGGATGATCTGTGTGGTAATCAATAAATAAGATATAAACCGAATTAGGTTTAATAATTTTGATTAACGCATACACACAAAGCAAACAAACAAACAAACAAGCCTGGGCTTGTTTGAAATGCTGGCATTTCAGGAATGCAAGGAGAGTAAAATACCAAAAATAACTGCTGTCTTTAGTAGAAGAATATTAATTTCATGGCACCATTTGATTTAACTGAAAAAAATACAGAAATATTTTCAGATACACAAGTTCCTCTTTAGGTCTAACCAAACCAATAAATTTCAGGCTAAGTACATGTTGGAGCAATTGCTGTAACTCACAGATCACAATATTTGCTTTCCTGAAAAACTCATCTAAAATATTTCAACCCATACAGTATTCACTGCCTCCTCCATTCTGCCTGGTACAGCCTTTCAGAGCTCTGTGCAGTTAAACTGCCTGGGTTATAAACAGCAGCCTCTTCCATGAGTATTTTGTGCCCATATGATTTCACTCTTCTGGTTATGAATAATACAGACATAAAGCCACATAAAGCTTAGTTTCCAGATTAATCTTGGATATTCTGTAGATCTCCCTGCAAGCTGGAAGTGTTTCTCAATGGCAGTGGAAGTTTTTGCCTTTTGTGAGTACTGAGGTAATGGCTGTTTGATATATATGTATGAGCTTTCACTCACTAGTGATCTTTTATTCCATTTTTAATTCCTTTTTTCTGTTATTTCCTAATGGCAGAATGTCAGGCTTATGTTTAAGATGCCAGTGAAAATATCAAAGCATTTTCTTGAAAAAAAATCAAAGGCTGCATGCTCACAAGTTTATAAGTAAATCTCCCTGAATACTGCACAGAGCTGTTCAGGACTTTTTGCTTTCATGGGGAATAACTCAATCTTCTGGTATACTCAATCACCTATAGGAAATTTTATCAGTATAAGCAAATTATTTGCTAAATTGAAGAGATATTAGCATACTCAAAAGAGAAAGTCCTGGCCATAGCAAGAGGAGTTTAAAGATCAAAGGAAAAAAACTTATCGCAGTTCTCAGTATGCCAGGTATGCGCTTACTTTGTGTAAAGGTAACAAGAGGTAAAATCTATATGTAAATATTTTCCCTTCCAAAGCATCTTTAAATTAGATGCAGGAAGAATATATGAAGCTAGTAGAAGATGCAATATATGAAATTTAAAATATAACATTTCCAAACCATTTTCAAACCCTTCTCTAAAGATTTCCCACTCTATCCTTTGATACAAAAATAAGGTGTCCATTGAAGGAAAATAAATCATTCTATGAAACCACTTGACACCTTAGCAATAATATGTTATTTGGCTACTAGACTTGAGAATAACAGCAAAAAATTATACAGAATGGTAAGTAGAGGGATTAGAGTTTCAAAACCCTACAGATTGACACAATGTCTTTCATACTTTTTTACATTTTTATTAATTTATCTTGATGAAAGAATGCCCATGCATTTTATTATGTCTTGCATCATCAAAACAGTTCAGGGAAGAATTTCTGAACTATGAAATTCAACTGAAAATAGTACACATAATCAAGTAACAATGCCTTACTGTATTTCCCCTGTGGAGAAAAAAAAACCAAAACAACAACAACAATAACAAAGCAAACAAACAAAAGAAAAAAAAAACCCAAGTAAAATTACCCAACTTCCTCTTGAGACTCAAGAAGCCATGCATCGCAGAAAGGTTATGATGAAACAACACAAAGTGGGAATTAAACACCATAAACAACCTGTTCTTATCAGAAAATTCTCCTTAACTACTCAGACAACATAAGCAGAAAAGTTGGTCTGTTTTATAAGCTTCAGTCTTAATTCAGTATTTTACCGTTATGGTAAAAAGCATCTCTGTAAACTAAGGAGATTTTTACTTGTTCTGTCCTCATGAACATTGCATAAATAAAGGCACGGTAGCATTTGAAAGAATCTATTGTACTGTGCTCTTGAAGCTAAAGATAGAAGAAACAGGCACAGCAACAGATTCTGACTGTGAGGAATTACACATCAGCTACTTGTAGAAATCAAATGCAGACATGTTGCTAGGAGAGAACAAAAACCTGCGGAGTCTGAGCCTGCAGAATATTAAAGATCACAGAATGACAGAATATTCTGAGTTGGAAGGGCCCCACAATGATCATCAAAGTCCAGCTCCTGGGCCTGAACAGGACAGCCCCAAGAATCAGTCCATGTACCTGAGAGCACTGTGCAAATGCTTCTTGGACTGTGTCACACTTGGTGCTCCAAGATTACTCAAGACAGGAGGAAAAAGGTGGAAAGAAGGCCTGATACAGGTCAACACTGAAGTCTGAGCCAGGAAATTCTCAAAAATACATAATTATCTGTCCTGGTACTTAAGAAGCTTAGGAAAACAAACTTGTCCTCATTCTGCTCATGGCTTTGGTACATAACCCATGCTCATTTTCTTTCTTTCTTTCATCAAGACTTTGATCCTCTCAGCTCAAAGAGCCAATAGAAGAGCCATCACCACATTGCTCACTTTTCACCATTCTGTGCAACATTCCTGAACGTGCTCTTCCACCTTTCAAACACTGCTAACCTTCATGATTTAAGTGAAAAATCAAAGTGTTCTTTAGCCACCCTTTCTCTGACAGTACTCTAAATGCAGCTAATTAATGTGTGAAAAAGTACCAAGAGATTCCATTCATACCTTTTCTTGAATTTCAGATACTAAAACCTGCCAGCCCTATAAGTTGCTAAGTATCAAAAAGTATGACTGTACTGCATAACAAGGCACAGAGTGGGCTACCTGAACTAATTTCAGTACTTAGCTGGACCACTTACTCTCTACTTTAAGAGACCCACCTTTCTGCCTGTCCTGAATTTTATCCATTTGAAAAATATTCTGCCTCAAGAAGAAATTAAAATGACCAGTAGATTTTGAGTAGGACCAGGAAATCCTTTCATTAAACTTTTTAAACCAAAGTACATGTTTTGAAATTGAAATTTTAAAAAAAAGGAAAAGCAAAAAAAAAAAGCTAGCTCACAAAATAGGGTCTTCCAAGATATCATGGGAAAAGCATTTAGATGTGTATATTATCTACAGAAAATACACATTGTAAAATATGTATTTTAATTCCCAAATAATATGTATTTAATTCCTGAAATCACAATGTTTTTAAGAAGTCTGCATGCTCTGTTATTGAGGGATGTTCAGGTTGCAGAGCAGTAGTGACAGATGTTGTGCATGCAGCATGCTACTCAACTATATATCAGTCTGCTGGATCACTGGTGCACACAGCACCCAATGAATATAAAAGAGCATCAAGTATCATTGTGTAAAAGAGAAATGACATTTTTGATATAAAGAATATCTAGAACCAAATAAACCAGAATGAAGCATCAACAATAGATTAAGTTATTCTTACCACTCTAAATATAAATAAAGTTAAGCAAATTCATAAGCATATTCTACTCTAGAATCACTTACCATTTTCATATCTTTTTCTTCCCCATAAGACATTTTTGGTATACAGAGCTGCTACCCACCTTGCAAAACACTACTGAAAGACAGAAACAATGAAAATATTCCGTCCTCAAAAGATCCAGTTACAAAATATTCACCCCCTACCCACTGAAAGTTATCAATACTGCTTTAGTTAACAGACATTTCAGGATAAAAATATCTCATTGGCACAAACAACGATTTTTCTAAGTTGTGAGCCACTCAGATGAAATCTGCATATGAATCATCGGTATTGGCAGTCAGGAGGAACTGAATGCTCTAAGTACAAATGAGCAACTCTCTGGGGCTCACTCTCCTCTCTATCTTATGCTGGCCCAGCTGAAGAGCTGGGTTAAAAGGACAAGCTCATATAAATAATTCACACAGAGAAAACCAACATGTGTGTGTGTGTGTGCGTGTATATACGCACACACACACACATATATAATCTCCTAATCCGTGCTGTGCTGGTTTAAGGAGGTCTGTCCCAGACCATTAACAATCCAAGTTAACCATCACCACTTCCCTGCTAGATATTAGAGCTCTCTAATGGATGATAAGAAAGGTTGCTTTGGTAAACACTTCCTCATCTATTTCAGTCACTTGAAATAGCTACCGCCTTAGCCAATTTAACTTCTAATCAACAAAAACAGATTCACAAAGACAATTGTGTTGTCACATCAGTAACTCTGCTGTTAGACAATAATGGATTTTATTTCCATGGAAGGAGAAAATTACAGGATGGTAGTCTCTTCATGGAGTGCTGCTGCACCTGGGAAAGGAAATACTGATTAACAAGGGCAAAGAATTTTTTTTTCACCCAGCAAAAGAAGTACTGACAGGAGATGTACTTCTTGTCCAGAAAGGACTAAACAATCAGAGGGATAAATGCTATTAAGCCACAGGATAGTATTTCCCAAAGACAAAGGGAGACTCACCATCCATAATCAATCCGTGCTCCAAATTAGAGTGTGAGCTCTCAGAAAAACACAGTTCACTCAAAAAATTCCTATTTATTAATTCACCCTACTTCTCACGAAATGCACATTGATCACTTTGTGAAAGAAGTGAAATGAGGCAGTACTTGCAACAGTATGAATGATGACTCAAAGGTCCTTCACTTTCCACTGTATCTCAACTCCTCTTTTCTAATTAAAATGAATGTCAGGGTACAATTTTTATTTCTATAATGTTTTGACCGACTCAATGGCACAATTCACAGTGAAAAATATGGCGAAGCACAACAAAAAAGCTGTACTAGAATAACGGAAACACCGCACAGATTTATTTCAGTGTTACAGTTAATTTATGCTCATTAAAATGATCCACTCTCACAGAATCAGACTTGGGACAAATGCAGTGAAATGCTCTGATTGATCTTAGTCGCCCATTAAAATCCATTAAATGGGCAAGATCATCAATCAGTTTTCTACACAAAAATCACATCATCATTCCTACCAAGTCAAAGGTGTGCAAAAAAGCAATCTAATATCTTTGTTCACACTTTACACTGCCAGCAGAACCAATATTTTGGCAAAACAATTCTATAACTGAAGCCGTAGTGCAAGGTTCCCCTAAGGAACTAGTCACCACACATGGTAGATTAACTACAGCAGCTCAGATGCACTCAGGTTTTCTCACATTGAATATATCAAGACATAATTGTGCTGCCAGCTTTACTGACTGGAATTATTAGTTTTCATATTCAACTACCTGTCTGGAACAAATGAGGTGTACTTACTGTCTGGACAGGATGGGAGAACATGGGTAAACAGTGAATACTAGAGACCTGATGAAAATCCTCAGAAATCAATCACACTTTGTATTAAGAATTGCTTGACTGATCCGTAAAGGCTTGATAATCTAAGAACTCTTTAAGGGGCAAAAGCGTATTTTAATGAGTATGAAGTCTTAGAGTCAGTTACAAACATAGCAGTGTCCTGCCATGAGAGGCAATTTACTGTTGCACCCTTTCCTAAGTGATGCACATCATTTATAGATTTCATCGGTGAGCTCACTATAAAGAAGCACAGCCATATAAATAACCACAGATTCAAGTGGAAGCCCTTTTTCTCAGGGTTTGCCTCAGGGTTCTTTCTGCTTCTTAATTTTCTTTCTCTTTTTACAGGACCCCCTATAGAAAAATGCTGCCTTCCCCTTCCCTCTCTGATTTACTCTCCTAGGAGTAAGTAGTGTAGTTTCAAATGATGTTTAACATGAAGTCCTAGAAATCTCGAGTCAAAATTTCCTGCAATTCATTAGTTACTAATTTTCGCTTCTGTATAGCTAAAAAAAAACACCAAACACGGCTCACCTACCACCAGCAAAACTCCTAGCAGTTCACATCTTAAAACAGATGCTTAGCCTAATCAGGCATCTGTTCCTCCTGCCTACCCCCCCCCCAAAAAAAAAAAAAAAAAAAAAAGAAAAACCCAAACAAACAAAACAAAGAAAAACAAGCAAACAAAAAACCAAACCCAAACCGAAAGTATGTCTGGTTCCTGAAACAACCAGTTGTTTTGACCAAGCACCTCCTGGAGCCTTCCAAACCCAGCTGCCTGTGAAAGATGCTGCCTTGTTTCTACTTCTGCCAGAGAAGAGACAACTGAACATGTGCATGTGTTTCTTTCACAAAAATAAGTATGCTGGTGTCTAATTTTGTTTTAATTTGAAATAAGCAACAAGAAAACAAACAACACAAAAGGTGACCATGCCAGATGGCACTAACATCACTGCTGCCATCTAGCAGACTTGTATTCTCTCCTGAGCAGGGTGTTTCAGTCAGAGGGTATTTTCTGCACCTTTCTTGCATTTAGTAACTTTTAGAAGGTTTGCATAGAGACACTGAAATAGTTACAGATTTATCTCACCTTTGTTTTTGTTTTTTTTTTTTTTTTAATTCAAACCAGGTTGAAAACCAGTTATCTGACTTTATTTCTCTCTTGGACTTTCCTTTGTGCAGAGCACTTCCCATCTGGCTCACTCTTTTTCTTTTTATCTTGCAACATACTGGCACTGTCAAGCTAAATTACTATTTGCAGTAAATTTCAGCTCCAGCTCTAAGGCACTTTTTATTGAAGTATCTTGTTTGCCCTGGAATGGTTATAGTCCTCTTGGGATTTATATTATAAAATTTATTTTCATGGGTTTATAGCTGTGCAGTAAAAAATCTTATTGCACTGAAATTTGGCTTAGAAGCATCAAATACAGAGCTTTTTTAATATTTAAAAGGTTACACTGTAAAATTTTAGCGATTTTTTATTGTTATTTCTTGATATTTACAAACATCTTCATTCTTCCAGCATTCATCTTCACTCTACTCTGAATTATTTCTGATGCACTACATTGAACAGAATAAAGGTCTTATGTTATCTTTAAAAAGTACTTATCTGGCTTAAGGTTTGATTTCAGAAAGTTCTAATTCAGTCAGAGCAACATGTTTTCTCACAGACCTTTTCTCTGGCCACCTCTCTTCTCATCTCCTCCACATATGAGTTCTCCCTTTCCCATTGCCTCCTATTGCCAACACTACGCTGGAGCTTCAGACTCTCCACTTGGGAAAGGCAGGAACCAGCAAGTCAGTTTGCATTTCGGGTGATTTCCTCACCACATCCCTGCTTTGTGATAGTTCTACTCAGCTATTTAACTGTGTAACTCTGTAGCTGTTCTCTGAAGCAGAGTTCTGGCAGCTGAAAGCCTATTCATTAAGGGTTTAAGGAAAAAATTATTAATTCACTGATAATTATTTTGAGTGCCAAAGTAAATCTCCCGAGACAACTGAAATATGCTGTCCCCTTCCCCAAAATATTTTCATGCCCACAGAACTCTAATTTAAAATTATGTAACCTTTGAGACACTCCTACTTTGTACTGACTGTAGAAATCAATGTTTTCTGTGAAAAAATATAGGGGAAAAAAGTGATCTACAGCTCCAGTGGCACACCTTTTTATACAACTGCCAAGCAGGACATAAAATGCAAAAGCACAATGATTCCATAAGCATTCAACAACACCTGCTTAACGAACCTGATAACATCTATTTGCGTCCAGAAGAGAGGTTGTAGGTGGGAATGATACCATCAGCTTGCATTTTGCAACAGGAATCAGAGAAAGGGGCAGAGAATTCTGCTTGAAGACATCACTTGCCTCAGGCAGTTCTTAGGCAGTATTGTCCTATAGATCACAACAACATTATCTCGAGGTGCTGCATCTGAAAGCCTGCACCACAAAACCCACAAGCTTTAAGTGCTGCAAGAGATTTCTGAAACTGGAATACTTAAAGGAAGCTCTGCAGTGACCTTTTCCAGTAAACAACCCTCCATCGTTCAAACCAACAAACATAACAACAAAAAAACTGCAAAGGAAGTAAATACAACCTGTAAGAAGGGGAAAAAAATAAACAGCAAATGGATAACAGGTTTCAAATTCACAGTCAGTTCAGTCTAGCAGAGAGCATTTGACCCCTGCATAGTTTTGTAGGCACAAAACAGATGTGATAAACTAGCACCTGGGTTGTGTTAAAGAATACTAATTGGAGCAAACTGAAGTGACCACAACAGCAAGACTAGACACATGCTTACTCCAATCAACACAACAGCATCAGACCCAGTAACTGTTCGGGCATCTACAGACACAGTCACAAACCATCCTTTCTCTTTGCAGTGCATGTCACTCTGTACTCAGTGCTTGCCCCTGCCTGAGACTGAATGTATACCACAGGATTAGGCTCTGCTGCTGAGATAGACAGGGAATATGATTTAAGAATAAACTTTTGACTCTTCCAGAACTTCTGTCTGAGACAAAGCTCAGGCAGCTTACCAGCAATGAGCTGACTGGTGGTGAACATTCCCACTGATATGAGAATAACTTGACAAAATTCACTGTGTGGGAGCACTGCCTTCATCAGTTCTTTATCATCATTACTCTCTTCAGATGTGGTGCTATTTAACTATCTTTAGGACTCAACACTGAGCTCAACTGATGAACTGATTCAAGAGCAGTAGACAATTCAGACAAATTCTGCCTCATTTGTCTTGGCAGCTGTTGAGTTGATATAATCAGGGGGAAATAAGAATGAGATAAGGAGTGTCTCAGAGGACCTACAGGATAACTTGGCAGCCCAGGCAGACAATTCAGTGGCTTTTGGGGAGAAGGTATGTGAATGGAAAGAGCAATAGGAACAGTCATGTTTCCATTCAAGTTGTTTCCAAGTAGTTCTTTTTTTTTAACATTCTTATTTCAAGCCAATGCAGTTGATTGATTTGACACCCTGCAGATTAACTTTTCATGCCTGTCTTTTGCTTGAAAAGACATTTGTATTTGCACCTCAGAGAAAACCAAATATTCCTCCTCTACATTTGACAAGTCTATTCACTCTCAGGAGTGTTAATAGCTACACAGAGAAAGACAAACCCAGAATTACTCCTCCAGGTCTCAGCACAAATCTATGACCATTACTATGCTACAGCACTAGTCAGTGCTACTATTAGTTATTTCTTCTTTTAATTTCTTTCAATACTTTGTTGTGGTTTTGTTGGGAAGGTTGGGAAGTCGCTGACCACTGTAGCTCTTTTTATCTTAAAAGCAGTGTTTCAGCTCTTGAAAGACATCGCAAAATTTCACTGTGTGTCCTTTTCTGGCTGCAGCTGTGCTACCTCAAGACCTTGATACCAAAGGCAACAACTTTATTGCTGAGCTGCTGACATTTCATTCAAGGTTCAATATGGGCAAATAAAGGGACAGACTGGGAGGAAATAAAGATGATGTTGGGGAGGAGAAGGCAGTGGAAGAGATGGCTTTGGAAACACACTTGGTTATTGAAGAAAGGTTGGCCAGTGGTTATGGTGACCAATCACTGTAGCACCACTGGCTGATGGGGCACTTCTGCCTAAAATAATCACAATAAAGTTCTAGTAAAGTCTTGTGAGAAAGAATTGACCTAATGTTTCTTTACCTGCAGCGTGTTAAATCCACATCCCTCTGCTTAATCCAAAATAAACATAACATCTTTATTTACACATATACATAAACATATGCATGCACACATATGTAGATATACACCATTTTCAAAGAGGCACACTGCAGGATTTCCATATTTTAAAAGCATTTTCACATCTTCGTGAATTTTAATCAATTTTTGATTTTTTTTCTCAACAAAAACCAGAGTAGGAAGAGGCAAATCAAGCAAACACTGTCAAGTTCAGGGTATTGATAAAATACAATAGAAAGCCCATAGTCTGACCCATTTTTCCCTGCCTCATCTTTGGTGACTTAAGTAGAACAGGTCACTTTGCCCAGTATTATAGAGGTTGTTGGGCCCTTCTCATGCTAGACCTGGTTCTCAGCTGTGAACAGCTTAAACTCTTTGAGCTGTGTATTTCTCTTTACACATCTTCTTCAAGGTTCTTTTTATTTTGTCATGATTATTCAACTCTGCTATTTCTCTGAGCAAGATTAAAAGAATATGTGCATTGTACTTTTTAAGCTTGATCATACAAAAGCTTTCCTTATAAGCTTGAATGTTAACTCAAAGTATGTAGTCTGGGTTCTGCAGTTGCTGGGGTCTAAATTCCCTGATACCACTGAAGTTAAATTAATACTGATTTAAAAGAAATTTTTTACCTGGAATATAAGAATCTATTTCCAGCATGTACTAGAGCCGTAGTACTGCAGTGGTTAAGAGAAGCATGGGTATTCTTTATTCGATTTGAAGATTTTATTTAGTTCTTAAGGAAAAAAATTAGTCCATCCCAGTTCATATCTTCATGTACATTTATAATTTATGCTCTGTTGACTGGCAGAAAAAGAACAAACATATTAAAATTTGATACCTGCCCTCCAAATGAAGGAAACATTTCACAATAGAATTTGCATTGTTTAGCTCAGATCATCTTCACATTTAGTTGTTATTGCTGCCTTAAATATTGTGTCTATTTCTTGTCCAAGAATTTAGGATCAGCTTTTTGACAGCACATTGAGGAAATCATCTAAGTACTGAACCAAAAATCCACTTGCTGTATTCATTCTGAACTTACTTTAACTTCTCATTGATGATTTAATTCAAAATATTAAGTTTTAATATGTGTTCCCACAAAACCTGCTGCTCTGCAGGGAAATCTCTGACAGTATTACTTAAGGAAGTCAGTTTTGTAAATAATGGACATCAGTGGGGGTTTTATCATTTCATTTTATTTTTAGCAAAAAACAACTTGATGATACAGTAAGAATATGATATTCAGAGAGTAAGGCACCAAAGTAAAAGATAAGCAGTGGATCAAATAACTTGAACCCCAAGCCACAATTTAAAAAACTAAATCAGCTGATTTTGCTTTTATGCAAATACTATTTATCTTGCCTGTTGGCAGTTCAGACTTCATTCCATCTCAGAAGTCTGAGGACTGACATGAGTGAAATTAAATAGCATAATGATATATCTCCACCAAACTGCTTATCTTCTTTGCTTAATTCCATTTTTAGCATTTGTGTCCAAATAATTCTAAAGAATGTAAGTACAGTAGAATAAAAGACACTGTACAAACAAAATAAGTTAGCCCCAACACCTGAACTTAAAATGTATTTTAAGAATGGAAAGTCTGGAAGAAACATATCCTGCTTTGAGATAGAAATAGTTCTGTTTCAAGTGTAGGATTAATCCTCCACTTAAACATTTACAGAGCCTCATGCTATTCTGCCATTGACACAAACTGCTTGTGCCAAGGGACTTCTAAGTCTAATCCTCTTGAGCACAGATTTATTTGTAGCTTTGCCCTAACTTCAGAGTCTTGCATTCCCCTTCCTGCCATTACGTACCTGTATTCTGCATTTGAATGTCTTTATTTTAAGCTTCTGGTGCATGTACAGGCCATCAGTTACTCTCTCCATCCTGAGAGAGTGCAACCACTAACAGGTCTGCAATTTTACTCTATTTATGATAAAATATTTGATTTTTTTTCCATCAAGACAACAATTACTATGATTGCATGTGGGTTTAATTTATCTGCTTAAATAAGTTTTGTGGTTATCCAGAGCATAATTTTTTTAACAATTTTACACAGCTGAGCTCTATCAAGAGTAAGAAACATGCTTGAAAGGCAGATTTATGAACTACAGGTAGTGAAGGTTGCTGATTCCTGAAACACTCCTGCAATTACAAGTAGCTGTTTTCAAGGGAGCCTAAGATTCCCAATAAAGTTTAAGCACCTCCAGCTTTAGGAGGGACTGTATTGTGTTGGCAGGCTGGTGGAGAAGACAATGCAGTTGTCAGAATTACAATGTCAGGGGAAAAGATTATTTAAAGTATTTAAATTTCAGATATAAACAATTGCATTAATTACTACTGCACTATCAATTTGCATTGATGATATAAAGAGTAGCTAATTGCTGTTGCTTATGTAACTTACCTAAATTGTGCAAAACTGCAGAAGTCAGTAGTACAGATACTCTGCCATTAGGAATAACTGGTCATTCAAGCTCTGGATATCACAAATTAGTCGTTAGGTTGACTCAAAAATCGCTGTCAAATATATAAGGTTTATTATAAATTTGTGAAAGTACAACTACTCAAAGTGCTATAGAAAGGTTTACTCTGTTACTTACTACACATGAAAATCAGATTAGAATCTGATTTTCACTACAAATGAAAATCAGATTAGAATCACTTCAGAATGATTTACAGACACCAGGAAGAAAAAAATGTAAAGGTGTAGAAGAGGGTACATGATTAAATAAAGATCCAAGATGGCAACACTCATGCTATAGTGTACTTGGCTGTAGTGTGTTTCAATCACACACACACACAAAAACATATACCGACTCAATGGCTGTGTCTAAATAAATACATAAAGATAAATTAAACCTGTTTAAAATTATCCTCAAATCCAATGAAATGTTGATGTTGAATGCCTTGTCATTTCTCTGTGGGTGAGACTTGAGCCTTGAGGAGAGAGTGAAGGGGTCCCACCATGAGTTTTCAGTGATGGTCCTGCAAGTGTAGCAAAGCTCTGATAGGTGTCCTTCTAAGAGAGAAGTACATCCACTGCAGTCCAGAAGAGCTCAAAGTGTGTCTCTTAGGACAGCTGCTTAGAGGGTCACAAAATGCTTGGCTTCAGTCATTAGCGAGTTGCTATCCTGGCTGTAATCCAAGCTGGTAATTACTGGAGTTCTTCGAAAGGTGGGGAACGATAATAGTGTTCCACTCAGGCTGCAATTCAGGTAAATAATGTTCCAAGGCTGTCAGAGGATGACTGATTATCTCTTGTTCCCCTCCCTGGGGAGGCAACAGAAGTCCCTGCTACAGACAGTGCTACCCCCACCTTAGCCAAGCAAGAATTTTTGGCATGATCAAGGTACACTTCACCGCTCAACTCACTGATCAAAGGTCAAGGCCTAGTGGGAGTTCCTGAGATCATAGAGCAGCCTATTACCATAAAGGCTGATTTACTAATTGGGAACAAAACATTTCCCTATGAAACCTTCATTAAAAAGCATTTAACTGTGACTAGTTAGTATATTGTTATGTGTGATCTTAAGCGTTGCTAAGCAGGTGTCTCACAAATGAGTGTCTTCTCAGTGGCTGTCAGTGAGGTATAGATGGTACATGGCTAACCTAAATGAGGTCCTACTTCAGCTGAAGACCTTTTTTATGGCAAATGCATGTTAAGATACAGGTATTTCTATCTAATGTGACTAAATCAACCTGAAAAAGTTTTTTCATGGTACTTCACACAGTATTTCAGAGGAGTTTCATGGGCTGGTTCTCATGATAGCCCTTGCTAGACGTTCCTTATACTAGATACGACAGATGGATTTTGTAGACTTAGGAAATTTTGATGCATGTCACAGTAATAAAGCATGTGGCATTTTTTCTCTTTTAAATTCTGTCAGTTCAATGACAGCAAGGATTATCACCCCAATATAGCATGTAAGTATGCTTGACTTTCAGCTCATCAAAAGTAAAATCTCAAGATGTGTTCCTCTGGTATTCATTAACATGGAACTGGAACAACAGGACCAAATCAAGATCAAGAAAGGAGGTTATCTGCCTTTCTCTGGTAGAAATCACTGGAGAGAGGAGAGAGACCAATAAATACAAGCCAAGTTTGCCCATTCACAACTTCAAAAGTTTTATAAACATTTAAGAACCCACCCATCATAAAAAAAAAATTTAAAAAATGAAGGTGTTAATTTTTGTAAGTTTGAAAACATTGATCTAATTGTCTTTCTCAAAGGGAGCTTTAAAAATGACCCTCATCCTCATGGAGTCATTTAACCTTCCTCCCACATAGTCACACACTTATCAGCAAATATTTTTTCAGATGTTCTTGTGATTTATGGTCCAACAAGGGAGAGGAACTGCCTTGCAAAAAGTCTTAGGCTATGGAAAATACCTTTAGGGACCAAATATCAACTCAGATGCCCTCTAGAAGAAGTAAGGATCTGAAACATCCAGGCTACAATCATAGTTATTCTCATGTTCATGAAGTAACCACCATACGATGTTATATTTTACTAGTATTTGTTTAGTGCCTCATGCCATTTTCAGGAGGTGAGGTACAATTATCATAGTTAATGATAAACTGATTATGAAAGCATAAAAAATAATGAATAAGATATTATAAGGTATTCCACAGCATGGAAGAAAACACACATATCAGACAAAATTTAAAAAGCAGTAAGTGACAACCAAATGGAAAAAGATATCAGCAGTATGATAAAGCAATTCACTAAATAATTTGAGGATGTCTAATCTGGAAAATTAAAAAAAAAAATGTCCAAGTAGAAATCTCACTGGGTGTTCTTCAAAACACTGTACACTTTTACACGTATACTTTTGAGTCAAAAGCCTTCTCTACAATATTCAGCATATGGTTTTATGCTTTATACTGTGCTGCATAAATTAATCATGCTTTACAAGCTCTATAAAGACATGCATGCCAGGAATCCAACTGCATACTATTCTGTATTTAAACAAATAGAAAACTCATTATAGAAAATCTTGCCATCTCAAACAAGCAAAATGTGGTTTCAAGTCTCAGTATTTTTTTTCACCCTCCTCTTACAGGATCACAACAACAGCTGCTTGTATGATGGATCTACGCAGATATCCTCTGGATGAACAGAACTGCACACTAGAAATTGAAAGTTGTAAGTTACTGGAGGGAAAGGGTTGGCCAGATGACAGCTGAGAATTGAATGACAATCACAGGTTAGGCAAAACAGGAGCAAGTTGTTCAAATACTGTGTGTTCAGTGAGCTTGCACACTGCACACAGTAAATATATTTCTGTAATACATAAGCCAAAGTGTGTTTCATTCACAATATTGGTTGATCCAAGCTTGTAAGGTGTCTTTCAAAATCTCTCGTCAAGAAAGGGAGGAGATTGTTTCTTGAAGATTAGCTCAGAGGACAACAATAAAGCACTGTCCATCTTCAGTTCCTAATGACTGCTAAACCTGGATTAATTACTTCACCTCAGCACATTCATCTCTAACATCAAGATTGACATCCATCCCATGTGGTGGTGACAGGATTGATCAATTGCTGTTACCAAATAATTTGGAGGTTATAAAAGGAAACACCTTGATCCCTCAGCACCAAGGTTAATGAGAGCTTTGGCATTGTTTTCCACAGGGGTAGGACCAAGGCGCACTTACACATTTTTGTTATTGTCTCTTTATATTTTATGATGAGGGCTTTTAGAGAAGTGCCTGTGAAGGTTTTTGAAAATAATCATTATTATGCTGGGCATGGAGCTTCCCTTTCCAGTGCTTCCCATCATGCTACTGATCTCCTTAGTCACTTTCTGCTAGTTCAATACTTGGTCTGAGTGTCACAATCAACCACTTTACAGGACCTAAGAAGTTGCTCGTTAAGATGCATGGTTGTCATCCCATACTTGGGCTTTGCAATTCCCTGCTATTGTTTTTGGCAGAAAACAGTTTTCTTGTTTGCTGCTGCTTGGCTCATTTTCTGGCTTAAACTTATTAAGGCATGTAATGGATGCTTTTGGAGAATGAGTCAAATCTTGATTTTCAAAATACAGTGCATAACACTTCTCCTCAGTCACTTTTCCACCTGATTAGCAGAGGAAATGGATATCTGTGCAATACCACAGCAACCAAAATGAGTGACAAAACTGAAGTTGCCTTCATATTGAACACATACTTTAGTTTATTTGTGGGATGTAGTTGATTTGAAGCTCCTAACTCAATCGTGACTGAAGACGATTAAAGTGCATAAGCATTTATCAGCTAGCAGCCCAAATAATGAAACTAGACTGACACTTTACTGGTTTATGCTTCTTTTTTCACAAGCTTTCACATAAATGAAGCTTTGTGGGGATAAATGTTCAGTGAGAATGGATTTAATACTACCACTGAGACCTCATCGAGAATCAAAATTAGGATCAGATGGAATAAGCAATTAAAATGCTAACACAACCAGGGATGAGAGAATACCATGTCGCTCATGTGGCCAGTCACACATGCCCAAAAGAAAATTGCTTTTCAGACCTTTTGAACACTTGTATAAATAATTCATGTCTCCAGAGATACATATGTTGGTATGTTACGACTTGTTGAGCTGATCACAATTTGCAACAGGTCAAAATTGGAGAGTGAAATACTTCTTATGAGTATTTAGGTTAGTTCTACTAACAACTAAATAATTTTCCAAAAGCACAGATGTGCTTGCCTACTACTGGAAGCCCACAAGTAGTAGACGTGTCAGGGGCAATTGCCCACCTAAAATATGCCTTCTAATGAACCACAGTTCTTCTCATCTGCATGTCTAAATCTCTTGAAAATTATTGATCGTATTTGTAAGAACAGAGTTCTGAAGGGCAAACTGCCTGCTCCTTTCCTAGGCATTTGAGTACAAGTCATTTGTCCAGAGTACTCTGCACTCAGTAGTACCCAGTAATACCCTTGAAATTAATGAGGAGGCAGAATGGAAGAGGGTGAATAAAGAGGTGATAACCATGACCACAGCTTCTCTGCTCATGCCATGTGTATTAGGCATGTGGCATTTGCTTGCATGACAGAACCAGTTTATAAGACTCCCACCCTCAAGCTCTCCTTCCTGCTCCTGAATCACCCTTCAGCTATTGTGCTTCTGTTCTGTTTCTATTGTGCCACTATATGAATGTTCACAGAGCTAGGAGGAAAATAAAACTGTTAATTTTTTTTTTGTTGTTGTTAAGAAAATGTCCCTTTGATAAAAAGGCTTATTCACCTCAATTTTGGGACAGACGGGAATTCAATAAGCCCCAGGACAGAACTATTCCTGAAGTAAAAGAGCCAGGGAAGGTGGTGCTTTAATCACTAAGCAAGTCTGTAAATCACTAAGCAAGTCTGTGCAATAGCAAGCAGCACTTCTCACCACTAGACAGATACTGTGCACTCTCAAGCCATTTTCAAAGCACTGGAAAGTGGGTTTGTTCATTTTTATACTGTACACAGTTTTGTGGTTTAACCCATGTAGCACCAGCTTCCAGAGCAGTACTGTGAGAACTGCAGGATTTCCTTCATTCCTAAAGGCTGGCAGGCAGGTGCTTCTCAGCAAGTCCCAGGGTGCTTCCCCATTTCTAAAACAAGCAAGCTGGAGACGCATTTTCACCTCCAAAAGCTGAGTGCTCCCCAGTGCATGCACAACAGCTGGGCAGCTGTGCAGCAGTGCCACAGAGCACCAATGCTGAAGCGCACACAGCCTGGCTGTCTTTTGAGTTCCCATGTGTTTTTAAGGGTGACTAACTCCTGCTGCAGAAGGAGCACATTCCAGAGGAACCAGGAAGTCCCACAGATTAATTTGTCAAAGAATAGATGAACATCGCACTACTTGTGAGCAGAAAGGCAGTGAGTCATTTTACCTCATAGGGATGCTGTGGTGATCACAGACAGTCCCTGAAAATCTAAAGTGATAAGAATTGTTCTTTAATAATACTGAACAGTGAGTAATTTCAGGCATTGCAAAGAGCAGCAAAACAGCTGTGTGACACAGGAGAAAAAGTGCGCAAGGAATCAAACACTGCTCTATTATCAATCCTCTCCAGCAGCACAGCAAAGGCATGTATAATGCATGCCTATATTGAGCCAGCAGATTATTTTCATTAAAAAATTGCATTTCCAGCTTTCCTGAAGCTATCTTACAGGGCTGCAGAAGCTATGTATGCATGGCTGACAACAAGAGAAATGTATACATTTAGGAGGAAAGCATTTTGGCTGCACATATTCCTTAACACACATTTTTCACAGCTTTACCCAACCAGCTCACCTTATTCCGAATTCTGCAGTGGAAGATGGGAAGACCATATCAGACATTTTACACCTGTTCCATCTAATACCATGATGGCCACTGGAAACTTCTGTTTACAGAATCAAGGGATTTTATAGCTGGAACTGCTTCATCAGTGGAGCTGGGATCTGTAACAATCCATTTCTCACAGATTAGCATACAGTGGGAAAGAGGAGGCTTAATACTTGGCTGGAGGTTACACAGACTGCTTGGCACTCTCACATGAGCTCTGATAGATGTCAGCTTGGCAATTTAAGATGTTAAATCCCCCAGCTGTTAGTTCTGCTGTATCAGGTAGCCTTTGGCAATGGCTACAACTGCTAGGGCAGTTCAGAACCCAGTGCCTTGGCACAAGTCCACTGTTCCTGGCAGCAGCCACGACAGGCTCTGGACTGCCATGGGTGCAGACACACAGATGATAAAGCAGCAAGCAGAAAGAGGAGGCAAACAACCAGGGAC
This sequence comes from Petroica traversi, assembly GCA_025920805.1. Classification (NCBI taxonomy): domain Eukaryota; kingdom Metazoa; phylum Chordata; class Aves; order Passeriformes; family Petroicidae; genus Petroica; species Petroica traversi. The sequence continues at coordinate 9,750,116 of JAHLSL010000015.1, read as the reverse complement.
AGTAGCACCCAAATGCCACAATTATTTCACCCAGAGATTGTGTCAGAGACTTCTGTCTGCATAAAACTGCCCCACTCTAGCATCCTTCTCACTGCACTACCTAGAGGCTAAGACAGAATACTATTATTATTCTAGTACTCTTTGTCTCTCTGAGGTTGCCAGTATCACAAAAACAGCAGGATATTGTGGACTAAGCTTGCACCTGACTTCCACTCATCAGAAAAAAATGTGTGCTGACAGCATCACTCTTACAATAAATTAAATCCCTATTTGGGGTTTTACTTACAGCATCACAAACTTTAGTGAAATGTGTTTCACTATCGCAGGAGAGGGAGGGCCCAGCTGTGCTCCAGTTTGGCAAATTTATTTACTTACTGGCAAGCTACTATGAGTTTTACAGCAGGTCTGAGCTGATTATCAGAACTGTCCCTTTGGACTCAAAAATCTGTGTCTCTATGACAACAGTTAATGCTGCAGCACAATTCAGGGATCAACACTGCAACACTGAACCATGCATTAGCCTTGTCAGCAGCACCTTAGAAATCACTTGTATGGGTGACCTGAGCAAGCCCACAAAAACCTGAACAGAGACACTTGGGGAAAAGAAGATTTATTCAGTTGGCTACAGTATAAAAGATGGCAATTCTGTTTTGATTCCACTGTTTTTATGGCTGTCCCTTCTTCATATAGAAACATATCTAACACTAAATATATGTAATGTTTCTCTGAAAGCTCAACCAACTTGGAGTGATATTACAGTAAATCAATGAAATACTCCACTTGAACCTCTACACAGTTTGTTGTCAGAAAAAAACAACAACTGAGTTCCTACCTAAACATTCATTATCACCTTTGTTGGCACAGAGACATCTGACGGAATGAGATTTGAACAGATTCATCACAGCTCTCTGCATGAGACAAGATTGCATTGATCCAGGGTATGACTGTATTTGAACTACCAAGGATGTAAGAGCCTGCACCTCAAACAAATAGGGATATTTTTTTAGAGATTAAAAACCTGTCTTAAATCCAAGTTTTCCCATAAAGCTTTTCCTTTGCCTGTCTGCAGGCACCAGATATCTAGTAATTTATTCATGTCTGGCAATAAAAATTCACTAATGAATATTGCTGTTCTCATACCTGAGGCAGCAAGAGCTTTGAGTTGAATCTACTTAAGAATTTTCCCTAAAGTATCCAAAACCACTAAAAGGGCATCTGGTCTCATCCTGCTTCTCACCAAGCACATCAAATTGCTTCCACAGAAAGCATAATTTCTCCCTTCTCAAAGGAGCTTGTTGCTCAGAGTGTTCTAAAAGCAAGTTGTAAGGCCCCTTCCCAATTAAAAAAAAAAAAAGCCTGGAAAGATGATTAATCCAAAGGCTTTTTTAAGAGCTTCCATTTCTAATGTTCATGAAGAGGGCAGCCCTCAATACCAGTTTCTTAGGTTTTGCCACATCTGTAAATGAAGAGCTTCTCTCACTCACCCTCTGCCAGACTGCCCCTGTTCTCCCAAGAGACCTGTCAGCCACAAACCTGTTCTCAGGAATGTCTTGCTTCCCGTGGGTCCTGTGAATCCTGGGTAAAAAACCCCGTCATTTTCTCCACTTTGATTTGTCTCTGGTTGTTACCGCATAGCACTGGGAATAAAAACTCTCTTCTGCTTCTGGCCAATTCCTTTAAGTGTTCTAAAATAGATACTCAGCTTTAAATTTCTTTCAGACTCGGTGGACTAAGAAGAGAGAGAGAGAGGTTCCAAATCTCAACAAAATTCAAACAGTGCATCTTTCTGAGATGCAATGCAATGCAAACTATCTGAATGAAAAAGTCAGAAGGGTTCCTGCCTGCCCATCTTCACTTAATCTGCCAGCTCTAAGTGATAGGATGTTCTTAGCATGTCATCCTATTCACAACTCACCAGTGAGCTGGTAGGTCTCCATCCATGCCTGCTGTACTCCCACTGCTGCCTGCGCTATGACATGCACAAATCACCTTATTTCACAAAGACTCTGCCCCTGGATCAAATACCATATTCAAGCTCCCACAAAGCCTAACAAAAGAACAGGCAACAGCAGGACACAAAAAAGCACACTTTATCCCAGCATACTCATAAAACAAGCAAGAGAGTACCATACAAAACCCTCAGCAGGAGCAGCAATGGAGATCAGCACAAAAGGCTGCCAAAGTTATCCCATATACTGCCCACTGGGATAGCAAAGTGACTGCTCTCTGGGCAATGCATTTTGCAATTTGAAGCTCACTTTATAATTTATTAAGGCATTGAGATAATAGACCCTAGGTTACTCCATATACCCTATGCAGAATACACACACTGAGCTTGTATCATTGCAAATACACTCTCAGAAGGATCACCCGTGGAGACTCTGCACACACACAGCAGTCTGCAGATCTGCATTAACTTCTGACATGCCATCCTTCTGAGCTGCAGAGAACATGCTGGCAGCAAAACAAGAGAGATTTTAAACATGAGCATCCACAGCAGCAGATTTAAACATCACAGGAACACAAAGACGAGCACAGAGCTGTGAAGCTGAGCAAGTTGGTTTTTAGATACTCTGAGAGGCAGATTCGCAAATAGCTTGTTGATATTGAAACTGAGAAAGTAACCAAGTAGGACTGCATGTTTCTTCTTTTTTCCACATCAAAATTTAAAATGTATTTTTGGCTCAGTTTATGTCATTCCTTACCACTCATCTTTTAAGTCAGCCACCTAGCTAAAATAATTCATTCTTCACAGCACACTAGTGTTAAGCCACAGTGACTGCTCTGTTTCCACACTTTGGAAAGATTTCTTTCCCCAGAGGACTATAAATCGGTTATGTTACTTTCACAATGTATTTTTACACTGCACACAGATTTACAAGTTACTCAGATGCTGATAGTTTAGTCTATATGACTTTCCCTTTTTATTTTCAGGAAGATGGATAGCTTGTCTTTATATGGATGCATAGTCTTTAATAGCAAATATTTGACATTCAACAATTCAAGTACATGAACATATTAAATTAGCAAAGCCTGGCATGTCTTAAACATTTTACTATTGCACACAGAGGAATGCAGAGTTATTTTCACCAACTGCTCTTCTTGTTTAGTGTTATCTCAGTAACCTCAGAGGTACCAATACGTGACCCAGGGTGCCCCTGGTGACCACAGAGGAAAGCTGGAGCAAGTCACTTCCCAGCACAACCTCATCAAGTCTCAGTCTTCAGCCTCTGAGACCCTTCAGGCCAGGAGAACAGCAACAGGAAAAGCTTAGCTTGCTTTAAAAAAAAATTAAGGATTCATTTAGAGGAGGGGCTGAATTCTCCAGAAGCATCTGTGCTCTTAGATGAGTCTGAATTTCTGCAGTCAGAGCTGAAGGAAAAATAATCTCTGCACCTGGTAATATAACAGTTTTGGAAGAGCTGGTATATTGTGCTTTGGGACTATACAGTTGTCCTAGAATGCTACAGCCATAAGTATCATTTAAATATTTTGTTGTCTTCTGCCAAGGTGTGAATCTCTGTATCAAAACAAAAAACCCCAGAACAAACTGGAAGATTATGATACTCATGGATTTGCTTCAATTTGTGAAAATGAAAACAGCTATTAAAAGTCTTGAGAAATTATCTACTCAGTGGCCATCCCTTCTCTGTCATGATGTATATCTATGGCTTCTTGACATTGCAGCAATACAAATAACAAAACACAGTGCCTCAAATCTCCGTGTGGGAAGACGACTTATCTGACCTGGGATAATATTAATATGTAGTAGCTTTATTAAGTGGGCAGCATACTGACATGCAAGTCCTACGGTCCACAGGAAACTTCTCTGCAGAACAGAGAACAGAATTGAGCCCTTCAGATAAAACTCTTCATGAGTCCTCCATTAGTTTTCTGCTACCACTTCTAACAGCTTCATTTATTTATTCAGCTTCTTATAAACTTATAGCAACAAGCATTAAGTGCCAGAGTAGACTGTGCAAAGAGGAGGGCCACCAAGAGGGACAGAGCACCTCTCTTATGAAGACATACTGAGAGAGTTGGAGGTGTTCAGCCTGAAGATGAGGAATCAGGAAGACCTTAGAGCACCAACCACTTCTTAAAGGGTGCCAGCAAAAGAGCTGGAGGGGGACTTTTCACAAGGGCACATAATGACAAGACAAGGGGTAATGGCTTCAAATTGAAAGAGAGCAGGTGTATATTAGATATTAGGAACCAATTCTTTATTGTGAGGGTGATGAGGGGCACTGTCATAGGCGGCCCAGAGAAGGTGTGGATGCCCCATCCCTGGATGTGTTCAAGACCAGGTTGGATGGAGCTTTGAGCAATCTGGTCTAGGGAGAAGTTTCCCTGCCTCCACATTTACCTCTGAAAAATTTATGCAACTGCATTAACTAATTAAAATTTTAAAAGGGTTTTCACTGTCTCAGGTAGTAACACAATATTGTGCAGAAATATGTGTACTTGTATAAGTCATGCTGACATAAGAAACATACAGTGTCCTGATTCATCTCCATTCTGAGTACTGTGAAAAGCAGAGACCCTACTGCCTTAAAGAAGAGCGGGTTTTGGCCTGACACACCAGAGCACCAGCAGATGGACCTGGATTTCAAATGACTTTTTCACCAAGTACAATGGCTGTGTCTAAAGTTGGGCGAGTCTGCCTGGCAACAAAATGAGAGCACTTAGAAGTAGATCTTAATTAGTCAAATGAAATAAGTGCTCAAGGGCAAGATGTGTTTACAATATGAGCAGACAAAACTGTGTACCATGCAATATTGACTGAACTAAATTAATTGAATGCTAAGCAGCTGGACCTCTGTTGCTAATGTTTACATAATGTGCTTATAAATAGTGTTGTTCCCTTTTTAACTTTGTAAAGCAACTCAAGTCAGAAAAAAACGTCCAGGATTATGGCTCAGACTGTGAGAGTCATCTATTGTACAGCAGCTCAAATGAGAAAGAAAGAAGATGGAAGAAACTGGTGGGGGTGAAAAGAGATTTGCATTGGACTTACAAATTCTGCATAAAATGTGCTCCTGACAGCACTGCAAGCAAGTTACCTTAGTCAGGCTTATGTGAAGGTGTGGAAGTCCTTGGAGTGAGCAAACAAGGTGAAGGATTGAAGGGGGCTTTCAGGAGAGGGCAGGTCTCTCTCAACATGTCAAGGTCTTTTATCCTAAGTCTAACACTCCCAGCCTGTGCTGCCAGGACTAGAGTAGAAACAATGAGTGGTCTGCATTTTGCTGCTCCTGAAACTGAATTTTTTCTTCCTCCTCATCAAATCAGAGGGGAATAAAGGTTAGAAGAAAAAAAGAAAGGGGGGGGGGGGAAGCAAGCAAACCTCTCCAGAAGAGGTCAGGAACTTCGGTTCACCTTTCTGCAGGTTGAGATACCTGGTGTCCAGTAGAGTGTCCATTCAAAAGAATAATAGGAAAGGGAGAAGCAGAAAGATCACAATAGATTCAGGAAAAAGGTATCTGAGAATAAAAGAAAAGATGGCTGGGATTTTTGACACCTACTGCTGGAAAGAAGCAATCCTTTCCTTTCTAGTTCCAAGCTCTCAAGGCCAGTCTGGTACCACCAGCAAGTGAAATGGCATGCAAGGCAAGGAGACTGTTTGGGTTAACCTCCTCATGCACAGCTGCTGCCCTAATCACTCTTGACTAGTCTTTAGACAAGAACGTGACAATGTGACTTCAGAACTTTGGTGGTTTCAACCCCACAAGAGAAGAGGATCCAGGCAAAGGAGAAATGTTGAAGAGATTAAACAAAATGTTCTTCAGCAGATGTAATGACCAAAGTAACTAGAATGCCATCTTAAAACTTCATGCTTCAGAGCCCCTCCATGTAGCTTACAAGATGAGAAACTTGCTAAAAGTCTGTAGAAACTGATGTATGAAGTGTGTATCAGGGCTGACCTGTTGACAGCAGTTGTGCACCTGTACACATTACGTGTGCAATTACACAAGTGTCTGGGCTGCACAAGAGGACACCAGTCATGAACACATGCTGCATGCCTGCTTTCTAAAAAAAATATAAAAAACAATATATTATTGGAGGAAATTTTTAGACAAAGGCCATCAAAATTATTCAAGTCCCAATTTGAATCACTGGCACTGCTCACTAAAAATTTGGATATAAGGAACTTCAAAGTTTTCAATGACATTTTAGCCTCTGAGCTACTATGGGCAATCAGAAGGGAAAAGGGATTCTGTTTGGACATCTCTGTTGAATTGCTAATGATAGTGGAACCCTGACTTGTATTTGTGAATGTAACACAGATCCTCATTTATCCCAGAGGTATTTGAGAAGATTAGTGCTGTAGTGTGAAATAAAACAGCCTGGTGACATCCCATGCACTGTTAAAATTGGCTATATCAGAGTGTCAGCAATATTTCTAAAATATTTTTTCTGTGAACAGCAAGATTTATGCTTAACCTATTTCTTGCTATGTGTGTATATAGTTACTTTTTAGATCTGTGGTATTTCTGACCAAGTGTTCTCATTTGAACTGTCAGCTGCTGAGGGAAAAAAAAAAAAAGTTGGCAATTAAATGCTGTATTTTCATGTCTAGACAAAATTTTCTAGGAAGCAGAAGTTTTATATATCGAGTTGGGCAACTAAATTTGCTTTTTTTGTGGTTTTGAAGATGGAAAAGAATCTAGCAAGAAACAAGAAAAGGCTTAAGTAGGACAAATATTTTTCAGGGACCATTAATAATTATACAACAAATAAATAAAATATAAGCGGTCACTTATCATTTAGGTCAACAAAACCAGACGCAGAATTGCTGGGGAAACGGTTTGATTGGGGCAGCCAGCCCAGAAACGAGGCCATGCTCGGTGCAGAAGCTGGGAGCAAACGCGTCCGGCTGGCTCCCCAATCAAACCGTTTCCCCAGCAATT
>JAHLSL010000015.1:9720681-9742808 GCA_025920805.1 Petroica traversi | reverse complement strand
GGGGCGGGCTGCCGGAGCACGCCGAGGCTCCCCACCCTGTGATGCTCTTGTCAGCATCACCGAATATCCGACCTTCATGAAATTTCTGTTCAGACATCCCGGTCCCGTCGCGAGTGCTGCTCTCTCTGTCACAAAAGCGGAGGTGGTTAAATTGGTGACATGGATACGTATGCACAGGGAAAAGGATTACACGGGGAAAGAGCTGCCGAGGGAATACCTGGGCAGTGCAGATAAGTTCAGTGAACAAACCAGCTTTAACACTGGCCACGGCAATGGCAAAACCCACTTTTCCATTGCTGAAATAGCTTTTCTTCCTTTCTAAACGCTAAGGCATTTGCTGCCCGAAATAAGGGGTTTTCATTGCCTACTAGTCAGAAGTCAGTACTGCTCCTGACTTGAAGGTTTCTTAATTTACATCGCTAAAGCTCCTCGCTTAAAGCCACTGTCCACTTGAAAAAGGAGAAGGAGCAATCTGTCTTCGGGTTACTGTTCAGAGCTGAGATCAATTCCTGTCTTTAACCTGCAGCCGACTGTCTGACTCCCAAGTTTGCTAGGAAAAAAAGCCATGTCCTCACCTGTGAAACATGAGGGCCTCCAAATCCTGCACCTGTGAGCCATTGTCAGCCTCGAAAGCAATGCCTCTCACACACCTGGAACAACGTGCAATAGGAAAGGGCATCACGCAGCAACAATCCTATTTCATCAGGGAATGGACTGCTGAGGAATTTACACCTTGTTAGTGTCTAGCAGAGATGACTAGACAATGACTGCTAAGGAAATAATGAATGCACCGAAGTTCACTGTACCTAAAACAACAGGAAGATGTTTTTGCCCAACTGCTTTTCTAAAAAGAGAGCTAAAAAATGTGAATGCTCCTGTGATAAAAACATCACTATCCCTTTCTTATAATTTCCATCAGCTTTAAGGAAGCTTTTAATTCAAGGAAGAAATCAGTATGCTTAGAAAAAGTAGTATTAGACCCACATTAGACCCATTTTTTTGTTGTATTTAGAAGTCTCTTACAAGTTTGCAGAGATTAAAAACATGGCCTGTCAGCAGTGAGAGCTTGTCACCAGCTCAACCTTACATGCAAGGTTCCTGCTTTTGGTCAGTTGACTTTATAACCTCATGTGGAGGATATCTGTGGGGTATGAAGTCTACATATAATAAATACCCTTTCAGTGTTTTGCACCACCTTTTCTGAGAAGAGAAATAATTCAAGAGAAAGTTTTTATAATACAGATTAGCAAGAAAATGAAGTTAACACTTTGCTGCCAATCTCAGTCTTTTAAACAGTCTTAGCAGGCTTCATTCACTTACAATCATTCTGTATCACACCCTCCATGTAGCTCATGTCAGCCCTGGGGTTTGTGTGCAAAGCCTTTAAAGCAGCTACTGAAGTCCTACTACCAAGCAGCTACACTGACCTTTTGCAGTGAAAAGGAATGAAAACCATCCATGCAGAGTTCTGTGTCACAGCCCTGGGTTGGTTCATTTGAAAAAAAATAAAATAAAATAGCATAAGTAACGGGAAGCATGGTTTTAAGCTTACGGCAGCAATCCCCATTACATAGGTTAGTGTGGTTTTCAGAGAAACTCAGATAGTTAGAACACCATGGCATGAGCAGTTCAGAAATAAAATATGTGAACATTTAACCTTGTTCAGCCTGTCACGGTGTGTTTGCATCAAAAGACAGCTGTTCAATAGCTGCAGACTTTCCAAGCAATCTCTGGAGCCTGGCAGCAAGTCACAAGAGCTTCTCTGGTTGTCACCAGGGAAACCATGGATCTGTTCTGCATGTGGTCAGACTTCCAGAGATGAGGCTATTACTAGGTACCATGATAGGAAAAGACATCTCAAGACTAATTTCCTTAGCTTGATATTGCATCACTTGTGCACATGAGAGGATAGGGTCCTAACTGTGTGGAGGCTACAGTTGATGCTACAATTGGTTGAATTGGCAAAAGTACTGTCAAGTTTTCTAAAGCTTTGAGTTAAAACACGTGTTTTTATTTGATGTGTTATATGATTTAAACCTGATTAAATCTAACACCTGAAGGAAAAATTTAAAAATAGATGAGATGTTCTCTCCTCTGATAGGTATCTGGGGAAAGTAGAAAAGTGCAGTAAAGTGGAACCAGTTTAAATATTAGTTCAAAAATGTTGTCAATTGCAAGATTTTTTGAAACTCAGTCACTTCTGAGTTCAATCAAAATATTTCTGAAAATGGTAACAATGTAACATTTCCAGTGATAGAATGGCAAATTAAATTTTAATTAAATTATAAATAATCAACATCACTGTTAAAATTAAACAGAAGAAAGATGCTAGTCTTGGAGTAAAAAAGAAATAGTTCTGTGATAACAGAAGATCAAAGATGGCATAGTCTAATTAAAATATAAAATGCATCATGAATATCAAAGGGTTACCTACAGCTCTGACAGACATTGTCAGGTATACTACAGGCACCTTAATTCTTCTAGAATCATCTTTGCCTCCACTGGCTTCCAACTCCATATTTTGTCACATCCTGCATAGGAAATCAAATTAAAATCTAGGAACTGAACCTGGTTTTACTGTCGGAGCTCCTCCAAAGAGAGTTGAAAAGTTTTGCTGATGATGTATCTGTCTGTTGGCAAACCGAGCAACTCAAGCCTGACTGAAAAGTAGTTGCACTAGAGCTAGCTTAAAAACAAACTTTAATCATGAATTCTGTCCTTGTTTTCTGTCTTCTCCTCCTCTACATCTGAAAGCATACTCAGGGTATACAGAGGAGGCTTCTGTGTAATAGGAATGCCACACAACAGAAGGCTGAATTCCTGATTAACAGCAGCTCCTTCCACTTGAACTACAACTATTTAAGCAAAGTAATATAACAAAAAGAAAAGTCAATAATCAAATTGTGCCTCTGTTTCAGATGGATACACTACTGATGATATTGAATTTTACTGGAATGGAGGACAGTCAGCAGTAACAGGAGTTAGTAACATTGAGCTCCCGCAATTTTCTATTGTGGATTACAAGATGGTATCAAAGAGAGTGGAATTTACCACAGGTAAGCACTGGCAAGTTGAAAAAAATTGTCCTCTCCTCATCCAACCCGGCAATATCAGTGCCTTCTATGAGGCATTAGTCATTATATGACTTCTTTCTTTCAGGAGCATATCCTCGATTATCACTTAGCTTCCGGCTTAAAAGAAATATTGGATACTTCATTTTGCAAACCTATATGCCTTCCACGCTGATCACAATTCTGTCCTGGGTGTCTTTTTGGATCAATTACGATGCCTCCGCAGCCAGAGTTGCTCTAGGTAACTTCTTCTCAAAATTACTGAACTGTGTTCACTGGACACTTGCTGCCTTTGAAAACAGAGGCTCCAAATCCATACTGCTGGTTGTAGCATCATTAATTGTGATCTTACACAAGCAGCTCAGAGCCTTGGTTGTCAGAAAGGCAGGCATGTGTGACCTTGCCTGCATCTGAAGTTCTTGCTCCGCACTTAGCTTGGGATTCTGACTGACTTCCAGTTGTCACAATGGTCTTTGGATCAGGCCAAAAACATCTTGCTTCCAAACTGGAGCGTAAAAGTCTAATTCTGGTATCTAAGGGTACCTACACTGTGCTGCATGAATCATTGATATTAAAAGGTGTTCTCTCAGGTCAGATCTGTGACTGAAATGAATACCCAAGATCCTACTGACATCAGTGGATGTTTTACCTATAGAGTTGGTTCTTTCCCATATCATGTTCCTTCCTACAGCTTTCCATAAGAAGGAAGATCTTCTGCCACTACCTATGCTATAAGGCATAGATGTTTTTCAAGTCTATTGCCAAAAAGCCATTTTGTCCCATCTCTCTGCAAATTAAACCTGTGCCTAGCACTCTTATCTACATGCATTAGTGACCTGTCATTAAAGCAGACTAAAAAGTAATTTTATCCAGCTAAAAGAAAAAACACATATGAGAAAAAAATTACAAAGAGATGGAAATGCTTTACTTGCAAGCACCTAGTTAACAGGAAAAGTTGTTTTGGTACAAGCATATATCTCACTTTCTCTTCATCAAAGACCATCACTTTATCAAAAGGCTTCCCTTTCTCCTTTCGGTCCTCCATTTTAAATCAAAGGCTAGATGCTAATTGCAGATCCCCACAGCAATGCAAGTCACCTATGGGGTCAAGCAGAGCTCCTGCTGTAAATAAAGTGAGAAGCATTTTCTCACATAGAAAGAACAGCAATCAACTCTTTGCTCTCCAGGTCAGCTAACACCACATTCCCTAGCACAGTTATTGCAAAAATTAGGGCAAGAAGTTCCAGCATAGCCTGGGCTATTGGAGGTTATTTCATTCACCCCCCTTGGCATGAAAAGCCAGGGAAGGTGCTATCACCAGACTTGCAAGGGTTTGTTCCTTTCCAGGAACAAAACACATTCCCTTAGCTGCTAAGAATCTGATCACATAATTAACCCACCTGCATGAGAAGTGCATTGTGTCTTTCCTGCTCAAACCTCCTTCCTTGTCTTATTAGTCAATGTCTGTTTCTTCATTTCACAGGAATCACAACTGTGCTGACCATGACCACCATCAGCACCCACCTCAGGGAGACCTTGCCAAAGATTCCCTATGTCAAGGCAATAGATATTTACCTGATGGGGTGCTTTGTGTTTGTGTTCCTGGCCTTGCTGGAATATGCTTTTGTAAACTATATATTCTTTGGGAAAGGACCTCAACGTCAGAAAAAGACAGCAGGCAGGGCAGGACACGCTGCAGGCGAGAAGAGCAGACTGGAAACAAATAGAGTCCAGGTAAAATGTTCAAGCTATCTTTTCAGGTGTTATTTTTACTGTGAAAATATTCATTTATATGATGATAAATACAGGTGGAATATGTGAAAAAGCATCTAAGATTGCCTAAAGAAATATTGTATTTTAAGGAGTTACAATGTATGGTCTATTCCATCTTCAACTGAAAACAGAGTAAGGAAATACAGTAAATGCAGATTAATATTCAGGACGCACATTTCTTTCTTCTTTGTATTTCTTGCAGAGAGGAAATACAAGGAGTACAAGGCAGGGTTGTGGGTTTTTTTGCTTTAGAAGGTGATATAGAAGAAATGTTTATTATAAAGTTCTTTACATACAGAAACTTCACCAAAAATGAAAAGCATAGAGAAGCTCTGTTGTTTCAGCGAGCCCTCAATGAAGCCTTTAGCACTGAGCTTCAAGGAACGCAAGGATGCTGCTGCTCGGTTATAACAGCTTTCACAGATTTCAGGATTTTTCCCTCAGCTAAATTCAGGCACACCACAACTATCCCCTCTTAAAAAAACAATCCAGAAAAAAATTCAGGAAGTAATACTATGGACATATTTTTAATGAAGATGAGTTTAATTTTGCAATACAACACTGAGTGCTTGCAAACATCTATAAACTTATTCCACTTTTTCCCAGTTTTTCAGAAATAAACCCTTTGAAGCTTCAGGTGTATTTGGCCCAGTCTGACTCAGAGGAAAATGTGTATCATAATGAGCCAAAACTTTTTCTTCCTTCCTGTGCTTTACTTACAATATATTACATCCAAGTATTAAAGAGATCTTGCCCAGGCTGTCCTATAAACTTCTTTACTGCTGTGGCCTGAGGTGATAACATTTGGACAAAACTGTATTCAGACTCTGTTCATTCTGAAGAATGAGACCAACACATAAAACTCTTAAGAAGTAAGACTTTGTCCTGATAGATGTCTACATACACATCAGGAATGCATTTCAGAAACTCTGTGATATCTTATTAATTCTAGAGCTGAGTGTTTGGTGTCCCACCAGTGCAGCTATGCATCATTAACAAAGCCATCATATCCTCAGTCTCAGTGAAATCATGAGCCCATTGAAAGTTCTTACTTACATTTGCCTTCTGTCCCATTGTGTAGGAGATGCTTTATTACAGTGAGGGCACAAATTCAGTTCAGGGAACCAGCGGTCCCCAAGACCCCACAAAGTACTGTCTTTCACAGAGCAGAGGAGGTAAGCCATCCTGGTGTGGATTGTTGTGCACAGACATTGTCTATCCATTTCTACGGGAAATAAGGAAGGGAAAAAAACAACTTAACCCACAAACTCTGACCAGCTACCTCAACAGCTCCTGAGATAACCCAGCCTAGGTGAGAAGCAGAACAGCAAGGATTCATGACGAAGAGGAAATCAAGACTTCTTCAGAGGTCAGCCTTAGCTACATGTGCCCCAGTGCACTGAACTGAGTAGAGGATAAGAATGCAGGTAAGTTCTTTTCCTACATATTTGGAGAGCTTGTTTAACAAAATGCCATAACTCATACCTAAAAACTTCTGTCTAAATGTTATGCAGCAAAGATTATACTGATATCGGTACTCAGAATCTGATGGAAAGTTTTTAAAGCACCACATGCATGCACCAACATTTTTCTGGTAGAAGGAAATCATACGTGCTTTTTACTAGGATTTGTAAGTGCTTACACTTCAGACAGAAATCCCCTTCTGAGATTGAGAATGCTGTAAGTGAACAGACTGCCTGCTGCCTGTACAGTGCAGGTTTGTAATCTTTATCTGCACACATACACATGTGAATTGATATCGGTAAATTCCGCACGTTCATGTGGGACATTGTGAACATTAATTTTACTCAGCATAGAAATGCTGATTTCCAATAGTTGTATTTCTGTCTTTGGCAGGAAGAGTGTACATGACCAGAGCAGTGGGGCACAGTGAGGTTATGTGACCCCCAGTGAAACAGCTCCCAGCCCCTCTCCATCATGTTTTGAGATTTTTCACTGGTATTAGGATGCCTGCACCAGAGCAGGGGAAAGGGGTTTTTGAGAATAAAAGAAGTACAGCTGTAAGTATGTGTAGCTATAGGATATTTTTTTCCTATTACTCCTGATCCACACCACTTATCCATACAGGGACCTGTAACTATTAGAAGATATGTAACAGTGCTTCATCTTTTTGTGCCAGGTGAAGATATTGATCATTCCCATCTGACATACAACTCCAAAGACTAAACGAGATCAAATTTCTTCACCAGATTACACAAGCTTTAGATGTGTGAGCAACATTCAGCAAACTGACTGCAATATTAACTGTATAGAGAAGATCAGATGAAAAATGAAACTGAACTGCTCTTTCATAGGTTGCTGTTCCTTGCTCCACAAATGGAAGAAGATGGAAATAAAGTCTCTTCAGCTTCACAATTTATGCCATTTTTATTTTTAATATGCAAAAAATATTAATTTGTAGTAAACAACCTTTCTGTTTCTCTGAATAAAGTGTAAAGACTGTTTATATCTCCTTGTTCATTTGTTAAAGCTAGATATCACTGACATCACCACAATTATGGATAAATAGGACAAACCACCCAACAAAAAAATATTTAGATAGTCTATGCGTGCAACTGCTTCTGAAAATTATAGTGTGAATAGGAATTACACAGAAGAGATCTCTTAAGTATGAAAAAAGTAGGATGCAATCATAATGTGAGTGGGAAAGGGGCTGCACCATCAAAAGGTTCATAAATGACAACACAAGATGAGTGATAGTTTGTCTCCCCAGTTCTGCACAGCACCACACTTTCCTTTCAAATGTCCTGTGAAACACTAAACACTTGAGATAAAAAGCCAGAGACCAGCCACAGGCTCTGAGAAAATCTTAAGATTTTGCAATACTGGAAAGGAGAAAAAGAAGGGAAGCACATAACCACACATCTATCTTAACCTTCAAGTAAATCTGCTTGTGAATTAGTATAGCCCTGCTGAGCATAAGCTGTTTCTTGGCAGATCAGGTTGTGGTAACACTGCAGCATTTGTTCCAATAAGACAACCTGTATGACTAACGTGGCCCTGAGTCTTTAATCTTAAGAGGAAGAAACAATAGGTTTGTATTGAGATAAAACGGATGTTCTTATCTGTTGCCTCCCAACAGTTAAGGCTAAAAAAAAAAAAAAAAGTAAAAATTCCATCCAGCACTAAGCATTTGAGACCCATTCTCTGTCAAGGAATGCTAATATGCACTTCCCCCAGAGCTGTCTGACTACTTTTTATGTGGTCAGCACAGGACTGTTGTTTTGAGTTGTTTTCTTCTTATTACTTTAACCATTTTGCACTTACAATATCATTTATAATCCTAAACAGGAAACTCATTTTTGCAGTGCCACATGAAAAAAAAGGAGGTTTCATTGACCCTTAGTGTGGGGACATTTACTCAACCCTTAGTGTTTGATTTGTCTGTCAACACCCAAGGAAAGCCAAGACCAGTCTGTCAGTGTCCTGTTGGAGGAACTCTTCACTGAACTGTCCTGCTGGATCAGAGGGTTTCACTGACTTAGTCAGGGACAGCCTAACGGAGATCCCTCAGCAGGTCTTCCCAGTTTATGAGCCCTTAGTGTGTCTTCTCTTTATTTGAGTATGTTACCCACTGCCAGCACCTGTGAAGGACTCCCCCTAACAGCTTATGGAATATCACTGTTTATTAATAAAATATGGTGACAGGTTAAGGTTCAGGGATTGCCAGTGATAATATCTGACTACAAAAACATATTTACAGCAATACACAGACAAACTCTACTTTCCCCAATGAAAGTGTTCAGCCCACACAGAGTGATTCTTCCCCAACAGGTGTCCCTAAGGAGTAGAAGGCAGGTTCAGCCCATTGATCAGTGCCAGTATTTACAATGGAGTCTCCCCTAACTTTTCCCCATTCTCAACTTATTTGTATCCTATTTCTTTACACTGAGGTGGAACTTGAGTGACTGTAGTCATATATACCTTTGTTACTGATTCGTGTAAACTTCTTGCTTCACTTTTAAAGATCAAGTCAATAAAATATAGGAACACATGCCCAGTGAGGGGTGGTCGTAGCTTGAATGGAAAAATGAGTTAGTATTGGAGTTAGATTATAATGAAACAAGTTCATCTGAGGAGAATGATTTCACCACAGTTGTTGGCTCAGCAGCAGGAGATCAGATGCACAAGTTTTAATACTTTGGGGTGAACTTCAAAATATACTGAGAGGGTTTTTAATTATGTAGGAAATTGCACAGAGCATTTGACCATGTCTGTAAGAACATCTTTTATACATCCATGAGCTAATTTACTCAAGATCAGTGTAAGGCTCTTTGCTCTGAATTGCAAAGACTGCAATTCAAAGAACAGCTTGCTTCATGACGTACAAATCATCTTGCCTAAAATGATTTAAATTAAATTAATTTTTAAAATAACAAGACCATTCAGAACACTTAGAGCAGGAATTCAGACACTGCTTGGCTCATAATAAATTGTCAGGACATATTAGTTTAAGAAAGTTCCCTGTGAATCACTTCAGAGTGTTGGCAGCTACGAGTTTTCTTCCCAAAAGAAAAATCATAGTAACTGCTTAATGATGCTTGCATTATTGTTACTATTTTTATAACACTAAAGTCAATTAACTTACACATTAGATTATGTAATCAAAGACAGCTCAAAGGGCTCTTTCATAAAACTGGGAAGAACAGATTGACCTATCAAAACTTCCGAAAATTAAAAAAAAAAATCTTTTTACACAGAGACAACTCTGAGGTCACTGTTTTTTCCGCAGAAAAGATGTCAGATCTTTAGAGTAAATGAATAGTCCCATAATTGTCGCAGTCCTCCTCCAGAGCTACAGTGGATGTTTAGATATCTGTGAATATGAAACATCTAGTAAGCCTTTATGGAGGAGTCAGAAGTCCACCTGGAAATACAACAAAAACCTTTGAGAAGAGTTTTTACTACAAATGTGTAGAAAAATAAAGATTTGTAAAAGGAAAAACTTCATAGCAATGCAGCAATTCATGGCTAATTAAATTCATACCTAAGAGGACAGTGATATGAAAATATTTAATATATACATATATAATATTGTTTGTGCCAGACATGTACATACTGGTTGCAGTTTTCAGTTCTTTTCTTAGTTATTTAAAGCAGTGCTCTGACTAATAGCACAAATAAAGTGACAAACATATTTGAAATAACTGCTTCTGATACCAACACATAAAAATGCAATTGAATGTAAGTTTTCCTTGTATAAAATGGATTATTCTATATGCACATGAACAAGGTAATGGTATGCTTTCATCCCTGTAATGTAGTAATTGCCAAAAATCAATTCTCATCACGAGTATTTTACAATAACTGATAAAATACACGTGTATATACATGTTCTTCATATGATGAACCCATTGTTACACTTTTAGAAGCTAATCTGCAGCACTAAAACAGTCCAAAACTGTTTAAAATGGGCAGATACAGCAACATTTTCTTTTCACCTTGAGTATGTGAAAGCTTTAGGTGCCAGTCACCAGACTTTAAATATCAGTATTTCATAAAGGCCATGATCTAAGTAAAAGATAAAATTACAAAAGTCTTACTTCACAGAGGATGAGACAATTAACTGAATTAGAAGACCAAGAAGCCGAGTCAGGATGGAATCTTTTATGTTTAATAGCTGATTTCACACTAGTCAGGAAAGCACATTCAGTGTCTCTTCACTCTCGTGAATGCCGTGCCAGACATGACTGTCACTGCAGCCCCAGAAGCACCAGAGCCACAAGGTCCACCTGGAAAATACCTTGGGCTGGCTGAGGAGCTTGTCTAACCCACGTTCCTTCCTTGCCACAGGTTGATGCCCATGGGAACATGCTCCTCAGACCGCTTGAAGCACGGAACGACGCTGGCAGCTCCGAGGTGCTGGCGAGCCTCCGTGACCCCCGAGCCACCACCTACACCTACGACAGGGACAACCTGCAGTGCAGAAGAGCCACCTCCAGCAGAGACCTCTACAACAGGACTGCTCTGGACAGGCACAGGCTCCAGAAAAAGGACACTTACGCAGGAGGGCATCGCAGATCAAAGTCAAAATCCCCGATTTGACTGATGTTAACCTGATAGACAGGTGGTCCAGGATGGTCTTTCCCATCATGTTTATTCTTTTCAATGTTGTTTACTGGCTGTATTATGTCCACTAAATTATGCAATAATGTTGCCACAGACTAAGATAATTAGACTTGTTTCTTTTCCTTCTCAATTTCATTAACTCTGAAGAACTACAGTAGCTATAATATTCCATGTTCAGTATAAGATACTCATGGAACACTTCTTGATTTAAGCTTTTAGAAAAAAGACAACAACCCAACACAAATCCAGGGTCACAACATTTAGATCAGAATAGTACAGATCAGCTCTTAAGGAGCATCTTGAGAAAAATCGCTTGATTTTTACAAAGTTTATGCATCATCCATGACCTTTCTGTACCAAATTTAACTTTTTTAAGTGGAAATTTGTCCATTTGTCCATTTGTCCATATGTTTCTCACCACATATTGGCAGCTCACAGCAGCATGCTTCCAAACAACACAGTCAAACTTCTAGCTTATGTCACTCTCTTTCACCATTTAGAGTGTAGAGAAATTTGGAGAAATTACAGTATAAAGGATATAACTATTGCACCATGCTTCACTTCAAACTTAATAGTTATACTGGGAAGTATTTCCATAGTGTGTTTGAGAAGTATCACTCAAGGAGAAGTCAAATCACATTTTCAGAGTCAGAGATCTTCAAAAGAAAGAAAGGGTAGCAGAGAGAAATCCCTCTGAGTTTCTAAGCAAGAAAGCATCTGATTTGATCACAATGGAATTCTGTTATTTCTACCAAGTTAAAGTTGATATTTATGAGAACAATTGTGCCATATGTAATTTTGTATTAAAGAGTAGAAAACAAACACATGTTCATTTCTTAAAGCAGCACTCAGGCCAAGATTTTTCTTAATGCCCAGGTTTCCTGTGGTTGGTAGATGTGAGGAAATTTCTGCACACTGTTTCCTTCAGATTTCTTGATTGCACTGAGGACCAGGAGATGCAGCAGAGTCTTATGGCACACTGGCAGTGCTGGGTGCACTCCTCCTGAGGAGTTGCCTCTTCTTACCTGGCTGCCAATTGCCTGCCAAGGAGCCACAGGCAAAGGGATAGCAACGTCCATGCAACTGAGAAGCAACAGCTCAGTCATCTTCTATCCACATTAAAACCATTTCCCTTCTCTATTGCAAATTGTTTCCTAACAGTGCTGGTACTACGTTGCCTAACAACATTTTATTGAAACTATTATCAGTTAATTATTTTCATACTGCAAGTGTTCCATACTTTTATGAAAGCCAAGATATACAACAGAGGCTATGTAAGTACTGAGGTTGTATTGTCAATGGAAGCTGGTTACAGAAACATTGGTCAGGATACAAACAAAGAAGTGATGTGGAAAACTTCAGTAGTCCCTCTCTGCCTGGCAGTAAGGTCAGCTGATGACCTTATTGCCCACTGACATTGCAATCTCTTTAATCAGAACATAGTAATAAATTAAACCCTCCTGCATGTTATGGTTTGTCACATTGTGCAAGGCCTGAACCTTCTCACACACCAGGGCCTGCTGTCCCTTCCCTTTGTTTGTGCAGCAGCTTCTGCAGAAAGAGCTGGAATCATTGAATCATTGAACAAAAAAGGGAAGAGGTTTAATTTACTCACTACAAAAATCATAAGGCTCCAAACCAGGCATTTGACATTGCTAACCTAAGAGGGTCTGTAAAACTATCCTTTTTTCTGTGGGCTCCAAAGTCCCAGTCTCATCCCAAGTTCAGTGGAGCACAATGGTGCTCTCCTCAGATGTCTTCTCTCTGCTGCTTCAACCTTTAACCTCCAGTCTACCAAAGAGTTGCACAATTTTACAAGATTAATTAGCCACTAAGTACAACTTGAGGTAATTTAGGACCAATATTAATTCAGACAAATGGCTCTTCAGAATAAGCTATGTATGCTTACGTATCCCCTCCTTGAAACAACTCCAAATAATTTTTAAACAAGAATACCACATGGGGCAGTTCAATTAAGCTTTTAATCATAGATAAGCAATGTTTATGTCAAGAATATTTCAGTGGAAACTAACAATATTATTTTGGTATTGTAAAATAAAGAATTCAGAGAACATAAGGAAGTCTTGCAAACTGAACTTTCCATAACTGCAAAAAATAGCCCCAGGAGGAAGACAGCAGTAGTGCGGCCGGTGGCGTGGGCCGGACAGCTGACCACAGGGACGGCCGGCAGCTCGGCGGCTTGTTCTGAGAGCTTCCTTTTCGTGAAGTCAGCTTCAGCTAGGGACTTCTTTTCCCCTCGCCGCGAGCCGGGCTTCCCTGGGATGGTGGCCGCTGTCCTACAAACCGGAGAGGTGCTGAGAGAGAGAGTGTTCCTTTGCCCGGAGCCCCAAATCAGACACAAGACACAAGAGTCTGCTCTGCTTGGGCTCAGGGGCAAAAGACCCGGAATCGCCCAACATTCAGACTTTTATTCTGAGAGTTACAACTTATCTCATAACGGTACAGGGGAGGACACGGAGAAGGGTCGAAGGTCAGGATGCAGTCAGGAAGGAGAAAGGGAGGAAAGAGTGAGACACAAGATACTATTGTTAACTGAGGGGCAGGCGGAGGGAGTTCGACTCCCTTTCCAAGGCCAAACTTAACTCTACCTTCCGAGGGGCCTCACTTTCTAGGCCCCACGAAATTCTTCAGGGGATATGTCATTCTCTGAGCTTGAACCACCACTACACAGTAGGACCAGATAATTTGAATTCTTTGAACAGGCTTTATAGAGCAAGTCCATGAACCACTGAATTTGCCTGCTTTGTGCTTAAACACAAAAATTAATTCAAAGAAAGCAATCAAAAGAAAGTAATACACTCTGCAGATTTTAGGTGTAAAATACAACAGCCATGTTATAGTAGTCTAGTCAGTGACCCATGCTTTTGCATTACCTGATTTCCCAAAGATATTCACAGATAGGCCTCAGGTCAGTAATTAAGCCCAGCTGATCCAGTGGCAAAGAAATACTACAACCTCTCCTTACAGCTGCAGTGAACATTTTGGAAGAGCCAATATCCAACATAACATCAAAACAGGTTTTAAAAAAAAAGTATTCTTTATTTTTTACTACAAAGGCAAAGATCAGCTTTACTGGTCTTTAGCTTTGGGGTTTTTTTGTGGTTTTCTTTTTTTTTGGTGGTTTTTTTTTTGTTTTGTTTTGTTTTTTTTTGAGGCCCCTAACATCTGCATATACATATTTTTCTAGTTTCTGGTTCAGCCAGATACTTCTGGCACTGATGATATCTACATGGACTAAAAGTTACATTGTACAGTCCCAAGCAGAAAAAAAAAAAAAAAAGGTACAGAGTAGAGTAAAAGCCATTAACAAAACCTAAAGCAATGCAAATGCAAAACTCCTTAAGAACAGCACGTTCCAAAATAGGAGGAGGACATTGAACACGTGCCACCAATCCAAACCCAGCCCTGCAGCCCATTCTGACCAGCACACACCAAAGCCTGTCTGCATCCAGAGCTGGAAACCTCGATCTTGAATCAGGAAACAGCTGCCAGCTCTTGGTGCAAAGTTTGGCAGCACGGGCCAATAACCTCACCACACACTGAGGAAAGAGCCATTGACTGTAGGTACAGCTACTTCTAGAGAAAAAAGCAGAAGAAAACATTTCTCACCTGAGAGCAATAGCTTGGCACCAAGCTGCCACTGTTGGTTATTAGTGGCATGGGATAGCAAAATGAGTCTGTTTGTGGGCTATCCAGGTACATTGCCATCTGGAGCTAGAAATTAGGGAGCACAAACAAACACAATCTCGTTCCATCAATAGGTTGGAGAAATTCGGCTGGCTTTGTGCAATAAAGGTGAATAATGCTGTAGTGCTAAATACCCTCAGTGCTGTACTTCAATAGTTTCTCTACCCTATAAAACCAGACTTCAAGATCAGCATAGATAAGATCCTATTGCTAATTAGGTTTTAGCTGAACTCCCATACAGTTTGTGCAGCTCTCATGCAATTTCTACTGGAAGTAATTTTTGGCTTGGTTTCCTGAGGCATTGAGTTTCTACTGTCCCTGAGTGTGTATATTTGTGTGCCTACCTAGGAGTCTCCCAACAGTATTTGAATCCACTGATAATTTCAACCAGAAGCTACCAGAACGATAAGGATCTATGGGATAATATATTCCTGCAAGTTTTAACAAAGCAGATATCTTAGCAGAGGACAAAGCTCACATTAATCCACTCCTCTTCTCTGGCAGAAAGAAGCTTGATGAACTCCAATCTTATTAGACACCAAAAAATAGTATTTTCAATGAAACAGGAATATCTTTGACATTCCATTGCTTTATGCTACCACAGAACAGCAGAGAAGTTGCTATTTCAGAATATCTGCTGGTTCACCTAGTTCACCCTTACAGGACATTTTCCATCCCTTTTTACTGGAAAGTGGAAGATTTCTTGACATAACTCATGAGGAAAGTCACCCAGGGCCTGAGGGCCATGTTCCACCAGCTGTTTCCCATCACCAATGAGCCTGTTCTCATGAATTCTCACATATTGAGGATTCACTGCTTACACATCCTTGGGAGTATTAGTAAAAAAAAAAAAAAAAGAAAAAAAAAAAGGCTGGATTACATCTGTTTTGTAAAAAAATACTTTTAAAATGTCTTCTGCATTACAAAGCATGATCATCTGTGACTGTAAAGTATGTTTCTTCCTACCTCCATTGGGAACCAACCATCCTGCTGCCCAAGGAAGGCAAGAGATCACACAAGAATAATGAATTTCAGCATGTAATAATGCCAAAATGTATATGCACAAGGTGAAAGAATCAAGTGACAAATAAAAAAATCTGGAATTTCTTACAAGAAGACCAAGTGACTTTGGTCTACTTACTGTCTTGGAGTGCAGAGTTAGTTCTAGTTATGTTGTTTGCTCCTTGACATGTGCATTTTTCAACTATTTTGTAAGTAATCTTGAGTCTCCCAGAATTATAAAAACATCACTTCTTGTCTTATGCTGGTGCCAATCTAAGAAATGGCCTGGTAGTCACTCTTTTACACTTTTGTTTGCAAAATCCAATTGCATTTGAGTATCAATACCAATGAGGAGCTAAAATAATTACATGGCAACAGAGCTCATGATATTGCTAGACATCATCTCTGACCAATTTCTTTTAACTCATCCCTGGCTCTCTGTACCTGCACAGTCTCATGTAAAAGTATAAAATCAATCACACTGCCAAAAATGTAATAAAGCTGGTTTTGTTTTGCAGGTCATACATTTTGGTGAGAACATCATCCATCTCCTTCACATCTGTGAACATACCAGTTTCCTTGTTCCCTTCTCTGAAATGTCATCTGCTGTTTTGACCTAGCTGACAACATATTACCTGATATTTTTTAGATTTTCAGAAGCAACTTTGAATGTTGTGTACTGTAGCTAACATTTCTGAAACAAAGCTGGCAAATAATTATTTCGAGAAAGAGCTGAATGAGACTTTGGCATAGGTAAAGAATTCAGGATTGAGTTTTACAAAGGAAGTTAGTAGCAGTTCTCAATAGATCATCCAATGTTGCTCTGGTTCCCATTTAAAACAGTATCAACAGAAATATAGAAGATCTGAAACCTCTGCATTACCAAAAAAGAAAAATGTTTTACTGTAGTCATCAAAAAAAATTATTTTATCTCTGTGATGCTAGGAATCCTTCCCCACAGGAAGGATAATTCATCACCAAAGCAGCCCCTGTGGACCTGTAGCAGTTCCTATTTAGAAAATCCCCACACCTTCCAGTGCCTTTCACTACTCTATTAGCTAAATTAGCTGAGTAACCCAAAGCTTAAAAATAGCCAGAGCCTTCTCTGTGTAGTACTCTCCACACTGGCCTGCAAAAATCCAAAGAATGAATCTTTGTGGTATTTGTTTCCTTTTCTAGGTTTTGGTAGGAGTCTTTTGGTCTTTCTGGAGAAGTCATGAAGCAGGTATGAACTAAAATTTTACAGAGGAAAGAGCATAAACCACCAAATGTAATTGAGGTTAATTAAAGAATTAAAAAAAATATTATGGACTATCTTGACGCACTTATGAAAGCATTCTTTAGTACTGGAAGAGTAGGAATCCCTTTACTGCTGATACTGCATTATAAATATTAATTCACAACTCAAAGTGATAGCAAAATGTGCATACTTCAGGACAGAGTGTTACTAGTTCTTAAATCAACTTTCAGAAGAAAGCATAATTATGTCTCAACATGTTTCCCATCAGAAAGTCTTGCTTCAGAGCTCAGAAATGTTCTACAGGCTTATTTAGATCTTTTAAAGACACAGCTTCTTGGCATATATAATTGCTTTGTTGCAAAAGCAGTTTTATAACAATAGTCAATTCCACACAGACAGTTTGCTGTTCAGATGCAGTTTTGGTTCCCTTTAGCATACCAAGATCAAAGCTGACATGGCTGATATGAAAACATGTTTTTTCTGCAATCAAGGGAAGATTTCCGTGAAACAGAGAAAAGTCCAATGAACGCCAGCAGAGGGCAAGTAACATTATTTTTATAACTCACTTTTATATTTTGTATCAAGATATGCTGCATTTTCTGATTCAAATTGCAGGTCTGTTTATGCAATGTGAATTTCTGTAGTTGCTTTTTACGTGGTGAAATTAAAACTTCATATAGTGTGTCTATTACATTGTAGGTACTAATTTTATTAGCTTTTGGTTCAAAAGCTTTCTGTGCAAAGTTTTGTTTCTGGTGTAAATTACTTACTCAAGTGGTCTCTCCTTAGCACCTACAAAACCAGAGCGATTTCTTGAACATATTTATGATGGTTGGTTGGGGGTTTTTTTTGCCCATACCACTGCAGGATCCAGAAGTGAGCTGCTCTGCCAAGTAAAGACTGGGAGAATAAGAACCCATGTTCTTGAACTGGGCCAAAGGGGCAGCATCTCCTGGGAACAATATTTACCAGTTAATGTGGTGGGATGTGCAAACTCCAAAGCTATTCCACATGCTGTAGCCAGTTAATTAGAATGAGCTCACACATGGAAGAACATAGGAAAATACAGATATAGGCCAATAGAGCAGATAAGGAAGGACAAAACTGAGTTATTTAATGCTAATGGGGTCTCTTTAAACTCTCACACCTTTGGCCTAATTCTTAGTCATAGGCACAAGTTTCTTTGTGAGACAACAAACTCTTCTCAGCCTTTGTTACTGGCGTAGCTTTATTTAATTCTGCTCCCAGCACACAGTTCCTCCAGGGGCTGTGACATGCATGGCCGAGCCTCACACTTTGCGAAAACCTCTGTGTGGAAATGCAATGCCAACACCTTCACCCACCCTCCTGCCCCTCAGCCAGGAGGGAGCATGGCTGGGCACACTTGACAGATGTGCTCCTGGCCACGAGCTTCTTTCAGATGCTTCTGTCCTGTGTAGGTTTGTCTTCCTTGCTGCCTGCATTCAGCCAAGTGTAGCTGAAGGTGACATCAGTGTGACTGGTCTTGTGAAAGCTCCAGCTTTTGGCATTAACCTGGTGTGTTGCTTCTCCACAAATGCCTTATCTGTCACAACAGACAGTTGTTCCAGAAGTACCTAATTCTCTGAGCAAAGACAGAAAAAAAGCATTTTCTGACAGATGGCACAAAGAGCAAGCTTTCTTATCCATTCTTTTTGGTGCTTTTCCTTGCCATCAGCTGGAGGCCATGGTGTGCCTTACATTTCTCTGTAGAGATGTAAGGTCAGGATGCATGTTTCAAATGCAATGCTGTGTTTTAGCTGCTAGCTCTGAACTGCTCATCAACTGCTGCTCCTGTCCCCCTCTAGCCATTCACACAGTGTTGTTATGCTCCCAATTAGAAATTTTGATGGTTATATTAGAAAAAAAAACCTCGGATTTTCAATAAAATCTAACACCTATTAAAAAAAAGCATCTCATTGCACATTTATTTCTGTCATCAACAGCAGTATCAGAAACCTGTCTATTTAAAGCAAAAAATCATTGAAAAAAGATTTTTCAGCCTTTTCTGTTCAAGGCAGCAGTACTCTGAATAAAGTGCCAGTGCTTTTTCTACAACTTCTGAGCACCAAACAGGGTGTCTAGACATGGTGGTGCCTCAATCATTAGGAACTATTCTGGACATCTGGAGACAGCCCTCTGCAGCCAGCTCCAGGTTTCCCTGTTTGAGCAGCAAAGCTGGACAAGAATCACCTCCAGAGCTCATGTCCAACCTCAGCTATTCTGTCATTGTATTACTGGTTTTGCTTGTAAAGGTGATTTTCCCCAGCACTTAAAAAGATTGAGTTTAGTGATTCCAAAAAAAAAAAAATAAATAAAATCAAGAAATAACTTACTACAATTATTCACACACAAAGTTAGGTGTTTATTTACCATATTTACAAGTATAGATACATTAATGCTACATATACTCTCATGTTCTTTATTACTGTGGCACTTTAGATAAGGTAACATACAATGCAAGTCAGATACCTTCGTTTACCAGGCACCTGTGTAGTCACGGCCAAAGTTTTGCTGAAACAAATATGGCATAAGTTTTAAGTGATTCTCTTCCAAATGTCTATAAATTTTCAGTACTCAAAGCAACTGTACATTAGATTTTCATATTTTTTGGTCAAATAGATACAAGACTTTATTATTTTTATTGAAGGATTAGTAGTTCATTTGGTCACAAATCATAAGAGTCTTCTCCCTTCAGTATTTTACAGCACCAAAAACTTTTTGCTTTGCAGTAAACACGTTTTTTCCCCAAATCATCTGGGGAGCCATCACCAGCAGATATTGTTCATCTGAATTCCATCATTTCAGTTGTAAGACAACCTTCAAAAAGAAGAAAAGGAATGAGATTAAAGCTGGTTAAGACCAAAACTTAAGCCTATGAAAGAAGCCTTTTGCTTTTTGTGTCAGTATAATATGCAACTGAAAAAGCACTCCTTTCCTCTGTACACCACACCAGCCCTCTTTTACAATCTCACACAACCATCACTTAAAGTAACTTTTTTTTCCCTTTACTACACTCAAGCCATTCTTCAGGTGCCTGTAATAAAAAAGTAGACTACAAGTCCAGGTCCAGAGAGGTTCCTTCTGCACAAAGCTGAGCCAAGGTACTAATTCTGAAGTGAACTCCTCCTCATGTGTCCACAGAACTAAGTAAGGAGATGATCACATCCCACAGCTTCCATACAGACCCTCAAGAAGAATAAAGGGCACGTGAACAATGAAGTCTGTCCCAGAAGAATCCTTGCTTGCTCACACACTATTTTTTACTTAGTGTTGCAGGGAAGAAAATCCTTAAGGAAGGAAGCCGTGAAAGCTCTTGAGGGCTGTAATTTCATGTAAACACCATTTTCTTCAAATCCTCATTTTCTTTAGCCTTTCCTATTAAGAAATCCAAGACCCTTCAGATCCTTTCCAACTCAAACTCTTATGATTCTACCAATTTTGCTTAAAATAAATCAGTACATGAGAAGTCAGGAACAAAAGATTAAATCAGTGAAGTTACCTTATTAGCAGCTTCCAGTGCATTTATTAGGTTCTGCAACTCTTCCTTATTCATCTCTATAGAAATCGGCTTAATTTCCCCATTTTCTCTCACATCCAAATCAAGATTGAGGAGTGGCATTTGCAGCATGGAGATCTTATCACTGGAGAGAGCCAGCTGTGCAGATTGACAAAACAACCACGAAGTGTAAGGCAGAGCCATTAAATTTTTAGTCTTTCATAATATCACATCTGCACTTTATATTGAACTCGTAATACCACAAGAAACATCAGCATGACAAAACTAACTTCCCACAAATCACCTCTGCTCTTTTCAGGGTTTTCTTCCACTGTTACCGGGATTTTTGTTTGTTTGCTAAAACAATATATTGAATAAAGAACCATCATTCTCCTTTAGGTAACACTGTTATCTTTGGCTTATTACCAAAACAGGAAGTCTAATGATAAATTATTTCAAACTATTTATTAAATGTTTATTGCAAAAATATTAACACTTGGAAAAAGTCAAGAAAACTTATCCTGAATCAGACACTGAATCTTAAAACATACTTCTTCTTCGAGAAAAAAATACTGTTTATTCAGGCCTCGAAATCATAACAGCATACGAAACGTTCAGATGTTCCTGAATAGCACTCAATTTCCCTGAGAAACATTAAAAGAAAAGAGGGGCAAAACAAAATAAAAGTGATTTTAAAAATTTACTTTTGTAGTCTATACAAGTTTTTGGCAAGTCTTTAATGTCTTATCATTAGTGTGCTTTTCCAATACCTATAAAAATGGAACCATTTTAAGAAGCACACCAAATGGGGCTGTATCAATAGTTACTTCTCTGATGCAGAACATTTCTTTCAAACAACTTTAAGGCAACACTCACCTTTAACTGCCAGTCAAAATCCTGCAGCTGGGCAGAAGAGATTGCATTTACTCTTTCTACCAGGGCATTCCTGATTTCTTCCTTTCTACCTTTCAGGCATTTTGTGATTGCTTCTTGATAGTCTGAATTTAACTCAATTATCTGCTGAGCAGCCTACAAAAATAAAAATAAATACCATGATTACTGGAATTATGAGCCACAGATGTAACATGCACCACCTGCAATATCTGTGCTCTGTATATATCTAAGCTGACAGCTGTTATACTGGAATTCTTACACTGCCCTTTGTGGCTGCTCTCTGTCTTTGATAGTTAAGAGTCAGTGTTTACCACAGCAACGTACAGAGAAAAAAAACAGTAATTTAAATTAAAAGACACCAGAGAACAGAGGCTTTATCAGCCTTCTTAAATGCCACCCTAAAATCAAAAGAACATCACACTCCCAGACAACTCAGGTTTAGGTCTACAAATTTCTCAGCATCAGGGCAGAGGCTGAATACATCAGCTCATCTGAACCAGGAGTACTGATGTGGGGAGGTCCCCAGGGCGACACAGTTGTCTCTTTGACCCAGCTGCTAGCAGTGGTCAAAATTCAAGCAGTATGCAAGAGCTGAGAATTAGTATTTCTAATAACAGAACAAGATTTTGCTAAGTTCATACTTTTAGGAATGTCCTGAATTACAGTCCCTATACCACAT
Organism: Petroica traversi; assembly: GCA_025920805.1. Classification (NCBI taxonomy): domain Eukaryota; kingdom Metazoa; phylum Chordata; class Aves; order Passeriformes; family Petroicidae; genus Petroica; species Petroica traversi. The sequence goes on along the minus strand of JAHLSL010000015.1, from coordinate 9,720,834 downwards.
GGTCCTTCATTCACAGTTATATTTTTTTAAAAATTACTTACATACAGTCAATACATTACAGCACTTCACTGCAGTACTAATGAATTAAGAAAACCAAACAAGAAGGCAAATTGAGTTTATTGCTAATAAAAAGACTAAATAGATTTAAAACAG
>JAHLSL010000015.1:9589592-9720281 GCA_025920805.1 Petroica traversi | reverse complement strand
CGGCGGCGCGCCTGCGCACATGCAAACACCCGCCCTCCTCTGCCCTGGGTCACGGGTTCGAGTCCCCGCCCCGGCGGTGCGACAGCCCGGTGTGTGTGCTCTGAGGGGCTTTCGGTCGGACGGAGCCCCCACTTTTACAAGCTTTTATATGCAATGACATTAAGCTATATTTGCATTCTGCCTGTCTTGCAGCTTTGCTTTTTGGCTCCTAACGGCTTAAGTTTGCACTTGGTGGCAGGAGAGGAAGCTCAAGGCTTACAACAGGCACTTCTTCTGTGATATTAAATGAAATTGAGGAAGTTAGGAGAAACACTGACTGCACTAGTCCATGCTGCTTGTACAGTGTTCACCAAGAAGGGCTCATTTTTTTAATGCTTTATCAAAGTGTGACTTCAATCCTAGCCAGACAGGGGAGGAGGTTTACAGAACAGGTTTATTGCATTAGCAGGGATCCTTCCATGTGTTGAATTCATTGAATGCAGTGAAGCAAAATTCCCATTATCGCTTTTACCTGTAAGAATTCAAGCCCCAGCAGGTCACAGATCTGCCCAGAGACTATTACAGCTGTAGGCAGGCTTTATTTCACTGAAATCACAAGGCTAATTTACAGTCAAACAGTTATGCATATGTTGGGACAACACTGAGCTGTAAGAATACCAAAGCAGCTACAAGTCCGAACTGGTGGATAGGAGGTGTTTGTAAAAAACCCAGACTACAACACAGCTACTTCATAGACAGGCATGTGGCCTTACAGGAATGATGTGGTGCATGGGAGTTTTGGAGAAGATGCACATAGGAAAAAACCGACTATGTGTTTTGCTGGCTGAAAACTTTAAAATTCCCCCCATTTTCCTCAGGGTTTGCTACTGCTAGTAGATAGACTTTTCAGAAAAGTTTCTTGAAAATTTATTCAATTTTATTATGGATAAATTACTCAAAGCTGCTATTTAAATGAGGAGTAGACGAAATTTTAAATTTAAAAAATAATTTTCAATAACAATTTCCTTCATTCCCCTAGAATTTTCTTTGTTAGGTAACTGGAAACTTCCCCACTTTGTACTGTGCTGCACACTACAAATCAGAGCACCAGAGGGAGTGTCTGCTCCAAACAAAATAGACTGTCTAAGAGGAGAAATACGAAGGTGATCTCGACTTCCAATGAAATAATTTATGAAATAAAGAGAAAGGTAGTGAGTGTCCCAATTTTGAAAGGGATCAAAGAAGTGAAAAATGGAAGAGAGAAAAGATGTAACACATGAAGACAGGAACAGAGAGAAGCAGATAGGAAACTACTATCCCATGTGACACTATCCCAGTGAACATTTTCAAAGCAGCTAATTTTTCGCAGGTCTGAAGAATAAAGAGTTTCACTTTCCATTTTTCACATATGTTAGTTTAAAAGTAATATTTTTGATTCAGTCTATTGGCCCATCAGCAGCAAAGTCAGACTGCTCAAGGAAACCACTGCTAGGTTAATTAAATCCGTGTTTTGGAGCCCATGTTCAACTGCAATGAAGTAGGGGATATGAAGGTGGCCTTTGGCAGTTTGGAATTTGTTTGGACCTGCATTATTTGGATCTGACATCAAGTCTTAACCTATAAAAGTATTTGCTTTTCATGTTTCTGTACCATAGCAGTAACAACCCACCCCATCCCTTGAAGTTAAGCTCCCAAATAACCACAAAATCAGGGAGAGAAACTTGTAGAACAGTAAGCACATAGGCAAGAGATTTGAGAACAGCAACAAATGAAGCAATTTTATGAGAGAAAAGTGTACCATGAACTTTGCATTATTTTATCTACGTTGCTGATGGTTTTTATCTACATGCTAATGCTTATAAAGATAACCCACAAATTAAACTACAGTAATTAAACCTGTTTTAAGATCAATCCATATGTTACCCTTGGTTTTGGAAGAATGGCAATAATTGAAACATTGGGAAATAACTTAATAACCAGAGGTTATTAATATTACAGTAACATGCATTTTGTCATAACAATATAATAATAATTATATATGATTATATATAATGTGTATATAATATAGTATCATAGTGTTTTACATTGCTCTAAGTATATCCTGTTGGGGCAAATATCCAAGCACCAGCATAAGTATCCCACAAGGAACTATTAAACAAATACGTCAATAGAAATAAATAGGTATTTTACCAGCATAGAGGGGACAGTAAATGCATTTGTTAAATGCAGTGAAAACATTGAGGCTGCAGTTGAGATTATGCTGAGCTAAATGTGGGTTGCCATGGAAAAGGGAGGTCCCACTGGTCCCCTAGACCCTGTTGCCAGCTCTTCTTCCTCTCCCGGACCCTCATGCCAGCACTAGGGCATCTGGGGCTGCAGAGTGAAACTGCAGCTGATGTAGATGAAAAGTCATTTTATTTTTGCACTCATTTTTTTCCCATGGGTTAGATTTCCACCACGAACAGAGCACCACTTCTGTCAGAAGTCACCTTTGCAGTTGGGACTGAGGGGTAAGACAAATCTACACCTTCTGGAAGCCCATACTTAGATGAAATTGGTTGACACATGAATATCTATCAGTGAACCACTTTAATTATTAAACTAGGAATCTTGAAAATTTTTGTAGAAGCTTACATATCATCATTGTCATAGTGATATGCTGCAGCTAAAGGAGGTTGAAAATAATATATCTCTATTTAATTTTTACACTCTGACGAGCCAGTGGCATTCATAGTGAGGCTGAATGAACATGACACTGATGTGCATAACATACTTTATCACCTATTTGCTCTTCATAATCTATAATCATAGTTTTTCCTGAATGACAAATTTGTTTCTCAAGTAATTTTACTTGTAAATTTTGAACATACAAAACCATGAGAAGTTTTGGTTCTTTCCCCCATCCCTATTCTGTAAATATAATACTCATGTATTCACTCTTTGAGACATGAGGAGTACAGTGTGTCATGCACAGTGGATACAGTCCATGTCCACAGCTTTACACTTGTCTCTACCGTGTCTCCTTTTTCGTGTAAGAGATGTAACAAGAGAAACTTTATTAAATGTTCTTGAATTCACTTCTCACTGATATTTCAAAATCATCTTGTTGGTTTCTGTAGCAGTTCTGTCCTGCCCACAGATTGCACTGAGGAACTAGCAATAGCTCTGAGGGACATTCCTGTGGTTCAACACCACCTTGGAGTCACACAGTTTATAGACTGAACTCTGTACTGCCTTTCACAGACAGTAACATACTGAAGAGATTATTCAAAAGAGCTCTGCTACACTGTAAGATCTTCAGAGAGCAAGTGCTATTGTTTGAAACACTCCAAGCATACTTGGAAGAACCAGATGGAAAAAAAAATATTGTACATATTACTTGAAATCAGTTAATATCATAGGTTTCTAAAATATGTAAAATATGTACATCTCAACAGCTGCCTGGCTGAGGTAACAGAAGAGCCAGGAGCTAGTATGACACACAGTATCCTGCAGGACTGAGGCAGAGGAATAGCTTAGATCAGAAGAGTGACATACTACATACTCCAAGGAGCCTATAGTTGGCTTGAGCCATATTCCCACTAAACCATAGCTCAGAAGATAAACTGGAGTCAGTAGCTGGGATTCTGCTCATGAGTACCACTGGTCACCATCTTTTGTAAACAGCTGGGCACTCACAGACCTACCTGCCTTTCCTCTCCTGTCCCAAGACACGCTTCTTTGCAAAAGTTTCTTTGATTGGAGAGGGAGGAGTCTTCATCTTCCATCCTACAACATCTATGAGTGTTCTCCTAACTCTCCTTTCTACAATTCAAACCCTTTATTTCTTATCCCCTGCTCAGGGAACATGCAGAAAGTTTTTATCTGCTTTATTTATACCATCTTATTAAACTGTCACCATCCTTCTAGGTCCCTTCCTTCATGCTTAAAAATTCTAGGTGAACTAAACACCAGGTACACATCAGGACTGGAATTTTACTCACAATATTCAGGTCTAGTGATTGTAATGTCTGAAATTCAAAATGACAACAACGGAAAATTAGTAATCCCTTTCAGGGCAGATGTAGTAGAACTATAAGCCAAATATTCCCTTGCTTCTCCAAGCCTAACCTTTAGATTTCAGTATTAATAATGAATGGTAAGAGTGTGTTGGTGCTTCTCAAAACTCTTTGGACATCATAAAACAGAAAAGAAAATGCCCAGTAGGTATTATGGTGACTCTTAACCCTATTAGTAAACAACAATTAGTAGCTCCTGGAATATGCTGCATAGCAAGTTGTACCAACACATCATAATAGCAGTGGGGAGAAAGTATTCCTGAAATAATAAACAACCCACTACATACATCTACACAGGGACTTCATGGTCCGTATTTATTATGTAATTCTGAGTTGAAAGCTACTATAGATTTTATTTTTATGGCATCATACTTTGAAATGAAAACAGATGCTGGTGAAAGTTGCACTGGCAATACTGTGTTTCTGCTGACAGAGGCTGCTTCGTAAAAAGGCATATAAAGAGAAGGTAGAATTTTGAATTTTGTCAGACTAAGAAAAAGCAGTTTGTTTATACAGCTACATCCATAGTAAGACACAGTAGTGCTTTTTGACTAAATCCCTTCCAGGGTAAATACAACCAGCTTCCTCCCAGGGAAGATGGCCTTGTGATTTATAAGTGTCCCTTAGTCTTGTCAGTCTGTGTCCAGCTTGGCAGCACACTGTATTAGCCTGATTGTCTGGACTTCTATGGGGTCTCTAAATAATACACTACAAAGCAGCTTTTCACATCTCTACTTCCTACTTCTGCTCTTCTTTTCTATGGGAAATAACAATTTAATAGGCTTCTCCAAAAGAACTCAAAACAAATCATATGAAAGTGACAACTTCTCTCAAAGCTAACTGACTATTCAAGTATAAATGGGAAAATTAATTTTTAGAAGCCATTGTCAGAATCCTGGACAGCTTCTGCATATTTACCAGCTTTTCAGACCTTGCTAACTCTTGCTGCACTTGTATAACTGCCATGACCCATGACCTCCATAGCTCCTGAGACAAATTGTGCTTTGAATCATATTATTGTAATTCCCCTTTTTACCTTTTTTTTTTTTCATCTTGAGAGTGTCTCAAATTAGCAAAAACAAAAAAAGAAGAGAGGAACTTCTTTTGCACTTGAAATTTTCTCATGTCTTAGTTGCTGATGAGTAAGACACTGACAATACAAAGATCTCAGCTTGCCTATGTGAAATCTCTCTCAGTACAAAAAAAAAAAAAAAATTGTAATTTTCCTAAAAACATTACCAGCCATCTGGAAGCACTCTAATTCATGCACAATTGCAAGTTTTATACATAGGAAATGCTACATACAAATAGGGTTTGCTGTTGTAATAATGAATGGTAAAAACTGCTATAGGAATAATTAATAAAATAATGAATCTTATTATGGAGGTGACAATGGTATTTTGATTACTATTTTGATCACCGAACCAACCCTAACCCTAACCCTAATCCTAACCCTAACTCTATATCTAACCCTAAAAATAACCCTAAAAACAACCCTAAAAGGACCCTAAAAACAACCCTAACCCTAACCCTAACGCTAACCCAAACCCTAATCCTAACGCTAAACCTAACCCTAACCCTAATCCTAACAATAACCCAACCCTAACCCAAACGCCAACCTTAAATAGAACAAACCCTAACCCTAAACATAACTCTAACCCTAAATCTAACCCTAAAAATAACCCTAAAAACAACTCTAAAGTTTGATGTTATTACATCAGCAGAGGTATTTTTAACTTTCTGTAAAGTAGCTGACATTTGCTTTTATTTAGGGTTACTCTGGAGCAAATTCTAGAGAAGAGCTCTATAGCAAATTTGTTTGCATTGTGAAGATATTACTCACTTCTTCTTCCAGGTGACACAATGAAGACTATAATGAGAAACTTTCATTTCACAATTTGGAGAATATTTCCTGAGAAATACTGAGTGACTTAATATAAAAAAATTACAATTATGTTGATTTTCCTAGTTTTCCTTAAATAGTTTTTCTACTTGTAGGAGCAAAATAAGGACAAAATATAAATTGTTCATTTGAAAATGGGACATGTTTTTTCCTTATGTTATTTGCAATGCAATATATGACATAAAGCTCTAGCAAAGAGCAGTTTGTTTAGTATTGTTGCATAGTGCAGGTTACAAGTAAACCCTAGGCTTTCTTCTAAATTTGAACTTGACATACAATACCTGTGAAAGAATAAATCTGTCTTGTCTATACCATGGGTATGGCTTTTCATTAATTCATCTTGGATCTGTGATACACTGGGCTCACCAAGTGGATCAGAAACACCCATGTGGTAACATTCCTTCCAAGTTAGCTAAAGCTGTGCTTGTGCTTTGTCTCAGTCTTGGTCATTGTTTGTACTTTATCTTGGTTTACACTGGCTCTAGAAGGTAAAATGATCAGATATAATGTCTGCTGGGACAAAGTTTCACCTTCAAAAATGTTTAAATGTGCATGAACCATAAAAATGAGAATTTTTTTTCAGTGTGGTGTCTTGTGGACACTTTTAATCTAGGTTTCCTAACCTTAAATTAACCATTTTATGGGAAATCAGCCTTGGATTTTACTTGTGGAAAATACCTGAGAGAATCAAAAAGTCTAAGTCATATCCATCTGTTGGATTATTTTTATTTGTTCAAGAAGTGGATATAGTTATTGTAGCATAAGTAGCTAAGTTAGAATGTTGACAAAATTTGCATGGCAGGTTGCAGTCTTTACCCAGCAAAAATTGTGTTAGAAAAACTGTAGAAAAATTTAATAGGAAGAAAACCCTTGAAAATATTATATCTCAGACAATAACATTATGCAAGCAAAGAGAGAAAAAAAGCAACAGATACAAAATATTTCATTTGATATCACAGATTCGGGTCCTTTTCTTAGCTGATAAAGTGGTTTGATAAAAAGGAAGTGTAGAATTAAGGTTACTTGTGGACCAGACAAATTCAACAAGTCAACCTGCTTCTTTACACATGAAAAGGAAGGCACATAAGTGCATATCAAAAGTGTTTTGACACACAATGAAACTGTAACAGTGTAAACCAGCTAATGACAAGTTTACAGCCGTAGAGAAGGTTGAAGATAAGCCATGGGAAAGTGCCACATCAGACCAAACAGAAAAAGAAAGAATAAAGCAATTTTCCAAGTGCATCAATCTGCCTATGTGCAATTCCATTTAGCTAGAACTACTTTCCAATCATACACACTTTTCCATCAATCCACAAGTATCAGCATCAGATGGTGTCCCTTTTTTTAGGGTTAGTTTTGTGTCTTTTTCTTCAATGGGCCTGTGTTAGTTCAAGGGGAGTGAACATGTATTGTTAGAAGCTGGAGGGTCCCTGCAGATACCAACTCAGTTTCTCAATTGGATAAAGTAAAAATGTCAGGATAAGAGGTAAATTCCTGCTGCACTACAAGCTGCAGTAAGCTTAAAATTTATTTTCTGCTTGTCTTGTTAATTCAGAGCCTCTTAAAACTGAAAGACTTTCAGATTCCTTGTTAAATTCCAGCTGATAATTACTTTCTGCAGAATGGATAACAGAATGAAAATCTCTGGAACAAAAAGTCTCATCATCTTAGTGGCTTTCAGGATGGAAGTTCCTAATATTTCCTAATACAAACACTGCCAAACCACAGTGAGTGACAACGAGTAAGTCCTATGCCAATAATAATAATAATAACTGCTGCTGGCTGCTAGTAACTGCCCTCCAGAACTGGCACCTAATGCCAGCTTCCTGATTCCTTCCATTCTGCAGTTGCCTAAACATGATGGCATAAATCACAGGCAAAGCATGAGGATTACGTGAGTGAATATTAGTCAGTTATTCCCTTAAAACTTGCCTACACATGCTGTGTCACAGCAGTTTATCCAACATTAACTAACGTCTGAATGAATTGTTAAACTGCATTACACCTTTGGCTGGACACTTTTATTCGAAATGTAGTTAGCCTTCAGTCAGTCTGATATGATTCATTCTTATCTGGTTTACTTTAGCAAAACAAAGATGGATTGATAAACACCAGGAACAAAAATAATTATTTAATGGAAGCAGTGGTCGCCACTAGTATTACAGCAAATGGGAATGAAATTGAGTGCAGAAGCTATAATTCTTAACCCTCACAGCGACCAGACTCAGTGGCAATTTTTTAGTACAGTAATATGAGCAATATACTTAACTAGTTTTAGATAAAGTTCAGTCAGTTTATGAAACAGATGGTATGGCACACTTGCAATAACAAGGATTTAATGACCCTGAAAGTGCCTTTCAAGAAAGTTCCCACGATAATATTTACATACAACTCTAGCTCTCTGAAGATTTCAAAATGAACATAATTTACATTGAATATATCTTGTTCTATAAAATGTTAAAACAAATGCTCAATCTTTCAAGCTGAGCATGTAGGCTCAGATCCACTAACACTTTCATGTTCTGGTGTTGATACACCCTTGTTTCAATTTTTTGTTTGTAACATGAAAATTGTAATACCTTCTTGTCTCACAGGGAAGGAAAATTCGTGACTATTTATAAAATGCACACTCTAGTGATAAAAACAATCTCCTCATGAGGAAATCAATAAACCAGCACAGATCTAGACAGTGTGTGGTAAATAAAGGCAATGGCCTTTACACAGACTAGAGCAGATTAACAGCTGTTTTGTTCACTGTGTATCTGTCCTCCAGGGGTCCTGCCAGGAAATATACCTGAGGATCTTGGAAGAAATTACCTTACTGATAAGCACAGCAGACTGCTTTAATTTGCACTGGCAGCATTTCGTAGGACTCTAAACACATATTTACCAGCCAATGATCTGGTAAACAATAATTCAATGTAATTTAAAATTCAGGGGTTTTTTTGTGAAATCTCTGCTCCAGTTAAATTATTTGGCTTTACTGCAGAGCTAAGCTCTAAATATCATTAAATTACTGGGTTATAATCAATTCCCTTTCTGGCTATAAGTAATTATTAGTATGCCACAACATCTTTAAATATATTTGAACTGGAGTGGATATCATAATATGTCATTATTTACCCTGTAAATACACACTGGATCTCTCAAGTACATCCACTGACCTCATATGAATGCACTAAGCTGATGTGAGAAGCATCCACCTGCAGTAATGATAACCATCTATGTCTACAACCCCAAATCCCCACTGGCACTGCTATTTATGTGGATTTGGCACTGGAATCATCACTAGGTATGATTCTCCTCTGGGGAAGAGATTCTCCCAGACAAGAATCATGGCCACGTTTTCACATTCCATTAACCTGAGATGCTCTGGGAAATGTTTGATAGCATGCTACGGCAAATTTCCCTCCTCCTTTCAGGTCTTCATTGGATGGTTTTCAGTCTGCCAACATATTTAGTTGGCAGTTCGCGAGTTCCTCTCTTTCATGTGTCGCAAACAGTGCCAGTATGAGCACAGCAGGCTGAGTTGTTCATGCTTGTACTTGCAGGGTTATTGCAGCCATGAACAGATAGAGGGTTTTAAATACACAAAGAGCTCTGCAACTGTTTTGGAGTCATCAACAGCTCTGGTGTCATTGGACTTAAGTCCATATAAGTCAGGGAAATTCCTGAAACTTCAGGACAGGGTGGAGGAGTGCAGAGCACACATGGTCACTTACAGAGTTGGACCACAATAATACTGCATTTAGTTATGAAAAGTATTCACAGAGATGGGAAAGAATAATCCGAGTTCTTATTAGAAAGACAGCTACTGAAGAAAAATGTACTTCTAATACCAAAATTACTATCACTTACAGGACATTCACGTCTCATCAATGACCATAGTTTTGAGAAACCTCTTATTTAAAAAATACTTGTCTTCATATCATCACCAAAAGATAACAGAATTGTCATTATTCTGTTTTCAGTAGTGGTGGTTTCCAGCAGAGAGGGCACTAAGTGATTTACCTAAGATCAGAATGGAATTTAATTCACTTAGCTCTTCTGTGTGACTCCATAGGCTGGTCTGAAACCCTTGTTTTAGACTGAATTTTTACAGTCAGTGTGTGGGCACTTACTGCTTACAGGAGCAAAAAGTAGGACTGACAGGTAAGGATCACATTCTTCTGTTAATTGCAACTACCCTGGATGGCCTGACTTTCAAAGGGAACTGATGTATGTATTTAATAAAAACTAGACTGAAATTGGGACCAAGTGCTCGACATAAGTACTCAAAGACACTCTCTAGTCAGACATGCCTGTCTCACCTTCCTTGTGCCAACATGAGTACTTTCACAGCTGTAATGATGGATTGGGAAATCCAGTGATGTTATTGTCTTTGAGTTAGTAAAAGGTCTTTCAGATCAGTGAGAGCCAGGTTCGGTAAGTACCAGACTGATTATGAAGGAGTTGACTAAGCCGGGAGTGGAAGGTGGAAGCGAGGACAGTTCTATTCAGTGTTAACTTTTAACTCAGTTCAACTGCTCACAGCACTGATTCCCTAGTAGTGTCTTAAATAGTTTTGGGGTTACTTGGGTCAGAATCTCAGCATTCTTAACTCCCTGCATATTTTGTTTTTAGGCTTCTATATATTTTGGGCTCATTTTTATTTAATAAAACTTTATAAGTTACACATTTGTAGTTGAGCCCTCAGTTACTGTAGGTTATTTCTCACATTTAGGTTTGAAATAACATCTGAAGAGTCATGTTTTATAGTCTTACAGGAACACTCTAGTGGTTAAAGTGGATTCACAGGTTATTCCTGTCAATATATCCCCAAGCAGTAGGCAGGTTTTATTGCTCTGTGGCAAATGTGATTGTCTTCCTGAGGTTGTACAAGAGTTGGTTTTGTCAAAAATTCACTAACCCTACAGCATGAGACCTGAAAACCTCAGTGGATGCCCTGGGAATTTATGGAACTTTTGAGTAGCTGGTACTGTAGGTGTCTTAGAAAACCAGAACAGAAAAAACTAGAGGCTTAATGAAGGATTTTAGGAACCCAAGTACAGTTTTTTGCTGTAGCAGGTACTTTCAGTATAAATTTCAATGTGTGTTCTAGACCTTATCTACACAATAGAGTTTTGATCATTTAAAAACCAGAAATACTGCCAGTATAGATCCATTTCTCTTAAAAGTATTTATGGTAGCATAAGGAGTGTACACAGCTACAAAAATAAAAAAAATCACATCCTTCTGCATCACATGAACATGAGTATAAATGTTTAATATGGCCCACACCTTAGTCCTGCTGTGAAATTCATGTGAATTTCACACATAGCAAAGCATCTGTAGTGACTAATGCTGCCTGACCATAAGCTAAAGATACACCTGTGTAAAAAAAACAGTCATAAAAGAGTGGTGCTTAACCTGTAAGGTTTTGGTTTGTAGTTTTGAGACCAATGTGGCACATGAGAACAGGATATAAAGCAGAACTTTTCTGATGAAGATAGGATGTAAAATATTTTCAGAGATGACCACTCTCTGGCAGTCTTCAGTTTTATTTTAAAACTATTTCATCTGAAATTTAAACCTAAAATTTGCTAGTGTATGGTTTGGTGGTGTCTGTAGGTACAAGATCTGATTGATGTAACTGTACCCAAGATGAAGGAGATTTTCTGCTTTTATATACTGCTCCCACATTGTAGTGTGTTAACCAGTATTACTACATGGTTTATTATTAAATTATCTTACATTCATCCTTGTATCAGGACCTTGGCAGTTCCTGGGTTTTAATGCATCCTGCTGGTTGTTTTTCACTTGTGAAGAGCTGTTGATGGCTTAAGGTACTCATAATCAAGAAATGTCCTTTCTAAGATCCAAGGTTTTTCAAGGCTTGCATATTTTCAGATTAGACTTTGTAGGTAGGAATGCATGGTGAAATAGTGCCACAGCAATTGATTTTTCATACTAACATCTGCCTTTCACTCTTCATTCAAGAGTTCATACATCTCTTTTATAAATTTAGAATATATGGTTGAAAATAACTACATCATTTTCTCAAGCTGAAGTTTTGATTCCTGCAGGTTTTTGGCTGTCTGTCCCATAAATTGACAGTACAAGTCTCTTATCCAGATCTGTTTGGCTTATTAGAATATCTCGGCAGATTTCATGCTGACTTGCAAACACATGAGAAAAATTTATGAAATTGCGTGTTACAGAGAAAGTAGCAAACCTTAGGAGAAAATAAGTATTTATTCTTCAGAGTATAAATTAATCTTCAGGCTCTTGTTTCCTGAAGCTTCTTCATTTTCTGCTAGCTCCTGTTTTAAAAAATGATTAGGAGGCGTTTTTAACATTTGGCCTGTATCATTCTGTCAGTCTAGTAACAAAAGTGCTGGTGAACCTGTGCAGTAACACTTGCTAAGAGGTATAAATGGGACTGTTGTATGGACTGGGGATGATCCACTCTTCCATAGCATTGTGTAGTGTGACCTCCATCTAGGATAACATTTTTTATATTCCCTGGTCACCCAGAAGCTCAGACCTGCAGAGCATCCTGACATATTCATGTGGGGAGGAAAGAAAAAGGGGTATTGTTAGGGACATTCATTATCAGAGTTGCTTCCCTTTTAGATGCTGTTAAAATTTTTCAGATCAAATAATGCAATTTTATTGATTGCATTTCTGTTTGCCAAGAATGGATTTATTACTTCCTACTGGAAACAAGCCCAGATGAAGCCCTGCTGCACACTGCCTGAGAAGGAACAGAGTAGAGACACACACCATAAGTATGCATGTGCCAAAGGTCTGGGCAACGTTCTTGTCAAATATGTCATTCACCAAGTGCATTTAACAAAGAATTTTCTGGATGAAAAATGAGGAGTAATTATTTTGAGATCACAGCAAAAGAGAAGGATGTTGTCAGAAGGGAGGAAGTGGTTAGGGGAAGCCAGGGTAAGTGGTAAGGCACTTCTCATGACATGTGAGCAAATGACCACAACATAATAGTAAGGTGCAGTCCCAGAGCAGGATAAACATAGGCTAAATTATCTACACATCTGTTTTGCTGATGATCTTAAGAAATTATCTAGGATGGGAGAGATCAGTGTCTGCTAAGTGATTTGCCAAAGGCTACCAATAATATGACTGGAACTAAGGAATTACTAGTGTCAGCTCCATCCCCCAGCAGGAAAGCTAGGAGCAAAGGCTTGCATGCAGGTGTGCAGGTGATACTTCACAGAACTGGAAACTGGCAGAATTTTCAAGAGTCACTGGAAGGGAAATTATGGGAAAACAACTTATGGACATGAAATATACATACAAGAGAATGCTTACACGGGGCTTTATGATGCAAGGCCCTTCTTCCAGGGAACAGACCATTTAAAAATAGTAGCAGAGAGTTCTCAAAACCTGTTCTTATTATTATATAGGATGGTCAAACATGGAGAGTGTATAGTGTTGATCTGTACTGTGGTAAAAATGATGCTGCTGTGTCTTGCATTAACAAGGATATGACAGCCAGCTATTCCCTGTTAACCATATCTAGTCCTTCCAGTTTTTCATATCTCAAAGTACTTTGTAAGAGGAAAGAATCAGAGCACATGAAGGAACTGGTGTAGAAAAAAACCAAGAAAGCAAGTAAATCCTGTGTCATATAATTCCCTTCCACATTTCACCATTATCATTATGTTAGTAACAGTTAGTAAGCTTACTACAAGAACTTCCCTTTTTGAGTGTAAGACATACCTGAATTGCCTCTATATCAGCTATTTCCATTTAGCAAGATCAAGCAGTGTTCACTTTAACACTCTGTATAGTATGAAAATGAGGACAGGCTAGCTTGTGTGTGGCTGTCCTCAAAACAGCATGTGGTCATTTAGGCTTCCTGTTTTCAAATACATGAACATTATTCTTGGGGTTTTTAAACATAAACATTTTTTTTAGAAATAAACTTCTAAAAATAGTATTTTAAAGTAACGCGTCTTGTGGGTCGTTAGCCAGTGTTTCAGGAAATATCTGCTGTTTTGTATTACTTCTTTAAGTTCACATTAGCTCAGAAACTCAAGACTTATCTATGAAAAATAACATGACAAGAGGGTCAAATGATGTTTTAAGGGAATTGATTTCTTAGTAAAATTGTTTAAAATAGCTTTTATTTGATCTTTGGTGACTTAATCCTTTAAAATATCTAACATGAAGTTGATGAAAATCCTTCTGACCACAAAAAATGTGTTCAATACTTTATAAACCAAATTTAATGAGGAAGAAGTATAAAATTACTGAAAAGATGTTTCTGAAGTTTGAAACCTCGTAAGTGCTATTTAAAATGGTGATGCAAATTATTTGAAAAAAAAAAATTTGCAAAATAGTAGCGCAGTCAAATCCCAGGTGAGTCAGAGGGCATTATGGCAGGGTATGAGATCCAGATACTTTTTTCCCAAGATGTCTGTTAATTGTCTGATTCACCTGTTTGATCATAGGAGATTGCTTATTGTTAGGAGATAGGAGATTGTTATTTCTCATACAGTGTTCCCAGCGTGGTGGGTTTGTGTTAGTTATTTCTCATCCCTACAATCTTTAGTTTTCTTAGAATTACATTAGAATACTGGAGATACTGTCAAAAATATGCAGTGCACAGAACTGAATCTGATGTTTCCTGTTCTTTTTTAAGCTCTGCTTCTCTGAGGAAGAGTGAGGCAGAGGTTTTGGAGCCGTGCCAAGAGTCAGGGAGGATATGTATGTGGTGAGGGGTGAATGCTTTTCAGCAATACTGCATGTGCAGTTTAATTTCTTAGCTCCTCATCCAGTGGAATTCCATCTACACACGCTATAATGTTAAAATGTCCAGTGCTTTTCCTCCCAGCCGCTTTATTTTTTATAAATTGTGGTCACTGGGTATCAAATGCTAGAAAAGATAATCTATTATGTAAACCAAAAATGCTTAGAATTTAGGAGGTTTTGAAATTTGTGAAGTGTATTTTAGCTGTATGTGTTATTTTGCCTGTATAATTTTCACTGAAATAGGATCTGCTGTTTAAAGCTTTTCCATTCCCATTAGCCCTGGGAGATAGAGAAAGAGTTTCTTCCTTTTACTGCTTCTTCATCAGTATGAGGTGTTCGTTTGCTTGGTCTTATGAAAACAAACGTGATTTTCACTACAAATGTAACCTGCTCTCAAAAATCTGGCTGGTGGCATCTTGTGAAATTTCTTGGCATTTACTTACTTAAGCTTGCTACTAGGTCATTGTACACTGTAACAGTGTGTAGGAATATGTCAGATTATTGGGCAAAAGTGGGGTTAATTGACACACCCTGTGTGATTCATGCTGAAGATGAAAGCTTCAAAGAGTCTGATAAATTTAACAGAAGAAGTCATGTTAAAACTCTCCCTGATAATCCAGCACATTTTTAATTAAAGCAAACATTTATTTGAAAAGGCCTCTCATTACATAGAATCTGTTTGTACAGTTTCTGATTTTCACAGGAGAGACAGTTAAGGAGAATTGTTATTTTCGTCAAAATGGCCAAGCATTAAGGATGCCATTCAAAATCCAGAAGTTTGGGGGTTTTTTAACAGTTGACCTGCCAAAATTTGTGATTGCAGGAAAAGAAAAAAACTACTTATTTTTAGCCAGTCATCTTTTAAAATTCTTTGATTTTCAGTACTTTGTTCTTTAATTCAGTCCTGGCTTTTGTAGATGGATCTGTGTTAATTTGAGGATTTGGGAGCTCTAGGTTATTGAAATCTGCATAGTCAGGTATGGACTCCACTAGCCATACGTTCTACACATTTTTGAAGACGTTTCTAGCTTTAGGCTTGTTCTCAGGCTCAGTGTAAATTAACTGAAGCATCTCTTTCATGTGTCTGTAGATCACTGTTCATATGTATGACTGTATGGTAGCCGTACTTTTAAAGTAGTTCATTGGTGTGAAGTAGCTCCTTCTACATGTCAGTTCTCATTCTGGAGGAAAGGCTGGCCCTGACTAAAGTGGGATAGTAACCTCTGTGCAGAGGTCCCTCTGGGAATTGTCTCCCATGCCGTTGGATTAGAGGAAGCAAAGACAGAAGATGCCACATTCTGTGAAGATAAGAGTATGCCATGCATTTTAGAAAACCTTCACAACCTCTTTCTTGCTTCTCTCAGAAGTCCCAGACATAGCTGCATTCCCTTGCAACCTTTGGTAGTTGATGATTACTGGGACCACAAGGTTTAGAACCGAGAAGAAAGGAAAGCCTTTTCTCAGACTGGTCCCTTGTGTTGTCTGGGAGAGCACTGCAGAAGGGCCTTGGAAGATCAGTAGGGTGCTGCCAGGGGATGCTGAGAGGAAATGCCATATAGAGGGTTTTATTTTTTCCTCTCCTTTGTGTGCAGGTCATGGTTTCTAAAGAATGTGATTTTCATGTACATGGTAACAGAGTTCCAAAACACAGTCAGTAGCTCTCCACATCTAATGGTGATGTCCCATCTTAATTTGATGAGATGAAGAGGCCGAATAAACATTAGAGAAAAGCTTTGTAGCTGTGGGGTAGTGACACAGGTGTCCAGGCTTTTTAGGAAATTTGTAAAATCTTCTGTTTCAAAACAGAATGGGTGGATGTGGAGGTACCAGTACTACTCAATTTTTAGAGGACCTGGTTAAGGCATTGTGCTCATGTGTCAAGAATTCTGCGATTGTAATAGAACCATCAAGGAAGATATGTAAGAGAAGATAGTTTGTATAAAATAGTCAAATTGACAGTTTGGAAAATTACTATTTAGAGCAACATTTTGGAGGAATCTGAGCAGGACAGAGGGGCATTTGTCAACAGAAGAGAAAGATATCACGTGAACAGAAGCTTGAATTGATTGAAACCAAAGTCGGTATTAATTTGATAGCCCCACAAGAGAGTCTGCCATAAAGAGATTTCATTTAGGAAGATCCAGCAAGTTTTAGAAGCAGCTTTTGTGTGGGAATTTAGGAAAAGGATTTAGTCAAAAATTTTGCTGGATTCTATGCAGGTAGTAAGATACCAGATAGAAGGAAAGTAACCTGCAGTGAGAAGTACTGATGATTTTGCATGCAATTTGTAGTTCTAAACAGATATATGATGAACTGTTCTGTAGAAGAAATAATACAAGAAATGTAACAACCATTAGTTAAAGCTTTAAGACTGTAAAAAGTTATGAAAACCAGCACCCTTGAGCTTCTACTGAAGCATGATTTGTGCAAGAGGCCTTTTCTGACTGCACTGGGTGATTTGATAAAGAGAGCATCACATATAGCTATGAACTTTGGCTTTCTGTAGGAAAACAAATTCCTGGATAGAATGCTAGAGCTTAGCTAGGTGGATAGAGGAGAAATATTGGCATGAAATTTATTCATCCTCTGTCATTCCCAAAACTAATTCACTGGAAGAAGATTTTTGTTCATGATAGCTACTTAGTGCTTTTCACTGGCAATTCCTCACTTCATGTCTAAGGCTGTATGTAGATGCATATTGTTCGGTCGTTGACTTCTGAGTTTAATAAGGTTTCTTAACCATTATCATGGACAGCAGTGTCTGAGATGAGGATTCCTTTCAAAATGGAGTTCTCTGCAGAATGAGCAGCTTCTCTGCATTTCTACACCATGCTACAGCATGAGAAACTGGTGGGTGGACTGCTATTACAAAAATATTGTGCATTTTAAACAGAGTAATCAAATCATAGGATCCTGAAAGGTTTGATGAAATTCAGATAAAGTCAATCTTTGAAGCAGAAGTTCCTGACCTTACATAACCTATTAACAGTCCGGGTTGGGTTCATTATGAAAATGACTTTTTTTTCTAGGCTAATTCAAAAATGTAACTGTGACTTTTTGCTGAAAAGCCTTTATAGAATTGTTTTGTAACTTGCTGTATTTTCAATCATTTCTAGAGAGATGACACTCCTTGGATTATAGAGTGTTTCAGGTGCAATGGCAGATCCCATCCGCTGGGCCCGGTACCACTGGCAGCGACTGATATCAGCAGAGGGCAGAGAATGCAGCAGCAACAATTCAAGCAGCAAGTGCTATCAATCCTCAAAAACTACTGGCAAACATAGGATAGTGATACCCTGTTTGGGACATTTTAAAGAAGAATATGAAAGAGTGTCAAAACTGTACATGAACAACAAAATACGAACTACTAGGTATACTTTATTGAATTTTTTACCACGGAATTTATTTGAACAGTTTCACAGGTAAGGAACTCCTTTTTGATTGTGGCAATTCTTCTGAAGCTAATCTTTCTATTTAAATATTTTTATATGTTAAAAAAATATTCTTCCTGCTGACCTGTCACTTCTGAAAAGAGACATTCGGCCAAAATTTCTTGAGTATCATCATTGTTGGCCTAATCCTTTTCCTCTTAGCTTATGTTCTTTCTACTTAATCTGTTCTTTGGACTGTTGGAGCTCTTGGAGCACTGCCACAGACCAGTTTTCAGCTTATTTCCTGCAAATGTTTTTTTTCCCCTTCCCCCATGTGTTTCTGTCTTGCCAATTTTTTTTCATCTTCCTTCTGCTTGGACAACTGCTGATTTGTCAAGCTACGCATGGCGGTTACAATGGCTTCCTTTTTAAAACATGTCATCTTCCCTAAGAGATGATAAAATTAAGTTTTAAGGACTTGGAAATTTGAGAGTGCAAGTTCAACAGTGCCTCACTCGAAAACATGTGACTGGAGGAGAGTTTTGAAAATATTGGACAATTCTTGGTTTCTGCATAACCTGATTATGTTAAGCAGCTGTGTTGCTATGTAATCTACTGTCTGGAGTGTGAAACAGAGTTCTGGATAGTTATTTCTTAAATTGCAGGTGAAGAAAAGATAAACTACTGATAACCTAAATGTCTGTATAGCATAGAGTGGGGAAATAAGGATCATTGTCTGCTAGCACAGCTAAATCCTGTGTTTTCTCTTTGTTTCAGAGTTGCCAATTTGTATTTCCTGTTTCTGGTTGTCCTAAATTGGGTTCCTCTGGTTGAAGCTTTCCAAAAAGAAATTACAATGTTACCTCTAATAGCGGTTCTGACAATTATTGCAGTGAAGGATGGTCTGGAGGATTACTCAAGGTACAAAATGGATAAACAGATAAACAACTTAGTAACCAAAGTATATAGCAGGTAAGAGACAACAGTGTTTGTGGTTTATTGTTGTTAATATTGGATTATGACTATCATGTGAAAAAGTTTGTGATAGCTCTTCTGGTTACTTTCTGGATACTTACAGAATCATAAAATAATGTAATTTGGAAAAGGTCTCTGAAAGTCATTTAGTTTTAATCTCCTGCTCAAAGCAGGGCTATTTATATCAGTTCACTCAGGGACTAGTTGAGACTTGACCACTGGTTTTGTTAAATGGTTATCAAATCAGTGTAAAATTTGCAAAAAAAAATTTTTGCCTTGAGGTAAATGAGTTCATGCATGTATTTGTACTGTATTAACCAAGGTAGTTTGACAAGTTAAGCATTGTTGTACATAGCATCTGTTTCAAAAGGTGTATTTTTAATTCCCCTAAAATGGCTTCATGGAAATTGAAAAGTGGCTAGTTTTCGCTCATTAATGGCATCACAAATAGTACCTGCAGGTTTTTCTCAGTTTCAGCTTATGCTTTTGTAAAAAATCACTGTTCTTCTATGTATTCCAGGAAAGAGAAGAAATACATAGATGAGCGCTGGAAAAATGTCAATGTTGGGGACTTTGTCCGGCTTTCACGTAATGAAATCATTCCTGCTGACATGGTGCTGTTATATTCTAGTGATCCTGATGGGATCTGTTACATTGAAACTGCAGGCCTTGATGGAGAAACCAATCTAAAGCAGAGACAAGTGGTGAGAGGATATTCGGAGCAGGTGAGAATTGTACTTTTCTAGTGGTGTAAGAAAGCTGACATGACAGGTAGTGAACTAGAAAAACCCAAACAGCTCAGGCCTCTAGACTGACTAGTTCATGGTAGCTCAGCAATCCCCATCTGAAAATCAAGGTGCTAGATAACACCTAGTTCTAATTTGTTGCTTGAGCTGTTTTGGAGCAAGTCTTTCCATGTTCACATAACTCAGAGAAAGACTGATCTGTTTCAGGTAATGCAGACCAGTGAAATTTAGAGTTCAGGTAAACCTCAAGTAGTTACTTACGGTGCATAGCATGTCATGGGTGAGAAATTTGAGTTTTTTAGAAGGGACTTCTGGGCTGTATAAAGACCTAGAGAGAAGAGCAGATGTTATCTTTTTCGCTATTTCTTCGCATTGCAAACGCTTTGTTACTCCCTTACAATACTTAATATTATACCTAGCAGCCAAAATGCTGGAGACTGGCACAAAAAAGACAGTATTAAAAGATGAAAGAATCCAGACATTTCTGTAGTCTTCAGTTCTGCTGCTGAAACACCACACTGAAAACAACAGCAGGAAGCTTCTGTATTGTCCATAACAGACTGTTTAGTCCTGTGGAGATAAAATTACCTGAACTGCCTCTGAATTCATAGCAGTGGTGAGAAAGTGAGAAGTTGTCTCTAAGTGCCATTACTTAGTGGGTACAGTAATACAAAAGGAATGATGTGCTATCTATGAACAAAGCTGTTTCTTATTCCCTAACAGTTAAATGCTTACTTTTGCTTTTACTTCTGATTTTATTTTTATTTCTTGATTTAATCTTAAAACAGCAAGGCAAGAAGGACTGTTTGATCCTTTTGTGAATCAATATTATTACACAGAGCAAAATTCCAGTGGTTCTTCAGGCTTGTAGTATACTGAAGTGGCCCTGTTCTCATACCAGCTCCTGCTACCAAGGTCTGACTTGAGTCCCACTCAAGAAGGAGACTGATTTCTTTATTTTCTGAAAACTTGTACCAAAATTCTAGGAAGAGTTTATTGTCCCAAAAAAAAGTGACGATTCAAGCCTGTTCATTTTTGTCATCAAATAGAAAAAAAAAATTATAGTTATTGTAGAGTCTTCTTGTCAGGATTGCTTGGTTTCTGAATGTACAGCCATGGTCTGTTTCAGCTCCAGCCTGGGAATTTATGCTTGTAAACTCAGGCTGAGTAAAACTGGCAGTGCCATGTAAGGGTTGACTGCCTGACCTCTCCTGTTTTTAAACTTGGAAGAAAAGGAATAAATTACACTGAACTAAAGAACATATGAAGACAATAGCTACAGAGTCTTAATCTATTTCCAAGAGTGTTACATCCTGCTTCTTTGTGACTGAGCAAGTAAAAACACAATGAAAAAGTTTATCAGTGGGGCACTTGTTCATGCACATGGGATTCCTTTAAGAGAAGGCAAGGCAAAATGAAAGCAAAAAGCAGGAGCTGAAACGCTCATAGTATTTTTAAATTATTTTTACATTTCTTAGATGACAACAAGAAAGAAATTGGGAAAGTAACTCAAGGCTTCTTAAATATCAGTGGTAATGAAGCATAGAACACAGTGTCTCTGACCATCTTGGCATTCAAAGAGAAATACACAAAACAGATGAGGACCAACTTCCTGGGGATATTTTGTGAACAAACTGACTTTGCTCTGATGCTTTCAAGATATTCAAATATTGTCTCCTCTTAGGAAGGGTTTACTCTCCTGTTCCTTCTACCCCTCATGTGGTTAGCTGAACCACGCACAGGTTCTCAGGGGTGGACAAGGTAGTGTGCCATTAGCACTAAATCACTGTGAACAGTGAATATTTCCTATTAGATTATAAGAGATAGCAAAGAACTGCACCAGTTGGTTCTTTCTCAGTCTGCATAGTAATTGTCTGAATCCAGTCCTGGCTGCAGCATCCTCAAAGCAAGTGGAAAGTGCTGTTCTTTCCTTCCAGGAAGCCTCAGCCTAAGACAAGCTGATCAAAGGCATTCCCAGCTCTCCTCTTCCACCTTAGCCATACACCCACCTCATTCCCATGCTATGTTATCAAATGGTGTATGTGTCAGGAACCTATCACAGCCAAAACAAGCAGGCTTGGCCTTGGGAATCTGCATCTGCCCATTTCAGTGTCTGATGCAGGGCCTGTCATTCCCAGCTCCCTTACTCACTTTCCATCTTTATTGTGTCCCTTCTGTAGGGACCTTTACACAAAATCCAAGTAATTCTACTTCTGCAAAAATTTAAATCTTCTCTTTTGTGCCAGGAAACATAGGAAAACTTCTCAAGAAAAAACGTACAAAGGCTTCTACTCTCAGTATTTGCATTGCCGAAATTACGATTATAATGAAAAAATATAGAAAATAAACTTATAGTCCAGGAAGATCTGAGGGTTCATATCAAGATACGTGCTTTTGGACACAGTTTTTGTAATCTCTGTTTTATGCTGACAGAGTGTAGACAGCTGTGTCCACTATCCAAGTTTCAGTGCTTGCTGTTTCAAGGTATATTGCAAGAGGCTCCACCAGCAATATATATTTAGATGTTTCCAGACAGGCAAAGAAAAGAACTGACTGCTTTGGCTATTTCACTTTGAGGGTAGTTCTTACTTGGGCAATCATTGTACAGTGCAGAATTCTTGAAAAGCATCAATCAAATATTCTGTCTAACATTTTACAGAAATGTTGTACCTCCTGTGCAAATCAACACGAGAAGGGTCAGTGGAGAGACAGGTCTAAGGCTGTGTTAATATTGACTTTGGATTAATACAGTGTAACACATCAATACAGCAAAACACAGCAAAAAAGGTATTTTAATCAAGCTAACAAAGTACTTGTTAACAATATGGTATCTTCTGAGTTTCAAATTCTACTTACAGGATTGTGTTTTAAGCTCGCAGTTACTATTCTGCCTGTGTGAAGTCATCCAGTTGATGGAGTACAGCCTTCTTCGAGACCTGTAATTATGTAGAAGATATATTCAGTAACACCCGTGAATTAGAGAATTATGCTTGGGAGTTTGAAACCTTAACTTGGTCATTGGGATTTTTTTCTAAAGAGTAGAACAAATGACTTTCCAAAGAGTTAGTGGCAGGTACTCAGCTTGGAAATGACTCAGTTATACCAGAGGCAAGCTTGTGTTTTACTAGAGACTAGAGGCATACTCATATGCCATTAATTGAAATTAAATTGCAATAGCAGGTAATTCGAAAGATAAGGCCTTTTGGCTTTTCTTGTCATGTTTCATTCTTATTAATTCAGGAGATTTGTTTCACTTGACTTTTCACAGAAGAGCTCACTTGCTCTTTGTTAGTAGCATGTTCTTCTGGTCTTTTATAACAGCCCTTTCTTTGGTATTTTTAAGTCTCAAACGTCATGGCAAAATTCTACCTGCTTTGTTTGTGTTAGCATGGAAACCATCATGGTCGTGGTACTGGAATAAAAGTCTGTTTCCAAGAAATTCTGCTTGCAGAGAAGACAATGTCTGTTTTATTATTTTCTTTTTCATATAATGGAAAAGTCTAGGAAATCTCTGTCTTTCAGATGTTCTTACTGCTTTTGCGGTTTTTTCTTCCTCCTTATCTTTCCACCCATTTTTTTTTCCTCTCTGGTGTTTTCAAAATATCGGCAATTCAAGTGATACTTGCCAGCACTTGATATTTTCTTGGAAGTCATGTGCTGTATAAGTCTGATTTATACTATGTAGGAGACCATCAATACCACCAGCAACCTACAGTTCAGAGGGCTAAACTGTTAGATAGTAATATCTGAACCTCTGAATTTATGACGTTTGTAAGTTCTGTCAAGTTTTGTCTGAGTTGTCTGGGTTTTGTTTCCTTCCCATGGCTTTAGGTCTCTGAAATTGATCCAGAAGAATTTTCCAGTAGAATAGAGTGTGAAAGTCCTAACAATGATCTCAGTCGTTTCCAAGGCTTTGTGTAAGTAGGCTTGGTGGCTTTTTAAACTATTGTCATTTGCTTTGGCATTCTTATTAATTTTAGGAAATCTTATAATGTGTACTTCAAGAAATAACAACATGGATAGAGGTCAGTTTGCACCACTACGTTTCTGAGTGCAGCTCAACAGACAGAGCTCCAGAAGAGTTTTCTGAGCAGCAGATGGGGCACTGATGCTTTTCATTTTATATTAAATATTTTCACCAAGTTAGTTCAGGCACTTTTGCAATTGTGTATTTCATAATTGAAGTAGCTGTTTCAAATCTGCTTTTTGCAACATGGAATTTACAGTATTTGTTCTGGACCATGGCCTGACTGGGCAAGCTGCATTGAGTAGAATTGGGTATTGGGCAGACTGCCTTCCTTTCCTGCTCTGATTTGGTTTGTGTAACCTTCAGTCAGTTGCTCCAGCTCCTTTTGATCAGTGTGCCTATCTGTGTCTTTTCTTCAAGGTGAGTTTATGTTAGGGGTTTCCTTCATGGTTAGGGTTCGAAGGGACCTTAAGGGACTAGATGATCTTTAAGGTCCTTTCCAAGCCCAGCCATTCTATGATCCTGTAATTCTTACAGATTTATTACTTTCTATAGATAATATGAAAGCAAAATACTGTTTTCAGATTTTGAGAGTTAGAATGTCCGTATTCTTCCCTTTGCACACTGACACATTCAATATCTGAGAATAAAAATAAATACATATAAATCTTAGTCTCTGAGGAAGCACCTTGACAAAGAGTGGGCCTAGCTTCACTGAAAGTACACCACGGAAGTGATGGTGCTCACAGTATATTTAAGATGAGATTTTATATTTTTAAAAAATATTTTTGTGATGCTGATAATCAATTTCCAGTATTTCAGATTTCCAGTATTTGCCCTGGATCTCTTCAGCAGTGTTGCCTACTTCTTATATGCCAGATGGCAAATGCTAGGCTTTTAAATGCAAAAAAAAATGGTAATGCAGTGTGCCTACGTGCTCGGATTTTCACTCCATTCATTTGAAAAGTCTGATCAGACACGTCAGGATGGCTGTCAGTGACTTACAGCTTCTTTGGGAACCTGTTCCTAATGGTTTTGCAAAGCCTGGTTGGTAATTGCTGGAGTCCTGCAGCTGACATGATGTGCTTTTTTTTGCAGTGAGCATTCAAACATGGATCGAGTGGGTCTCAGCAAGGAAAACTTACTGCTCCGAGGATGCACAGTAAGAAACACAGAAGCTGTGGTAGGCGTAGTGGTATATGCAGGTTAGTGAACCACCGCTTTCACAGGTTGCCTTTCAGAAAAGATAGTTGTGTGTCCTATGAAACAGTATTGTACAAAGGGGAATTGGGTGAGTAAAAGCTTGAATGCAGCAGGAGGCAGCCATAGCTAGAAATTTTAAGAATGTGTATCTGGGTTAAGTTTGTTTCTATTTTAACAGTAAAAAACTGATACCCGTGATTATTCCTGGAAAGGCAGATCTGTTGTGTGTGAACAGGTCCTTGTCCTCAATGTGTTAGTTGCAGTGGTAAACTGAGATTTTGATATGGACATGGAAATGCATTACTGGCTTAGGACTTTTTTCTTACCCAAAACTGAAGTTAGTGCTGTTCTTCTGTTCTACAGTTTGTAGAAGGGACAGAGGTTGTTACACTAATCAATATGATGTATCCAGCCAGATAGTTATAACACAGGTGTAGGATTTTGTAGATAATATATGGAATGTATATGGAAGGGTTAAGAAATGATGTTGTTTCTATAGGAAAGAATATTAGTGACAGTTAATGTATACATGACAGATTTTCATTTAACTTGTTCAGTTTTCTTTAGGACAGAATTCGTGTATTGTAGGAGAACCTAATAGTGGCTGTTGAAATATTAGTTAATAGAAATATTCTGTTTCCCAGAGCTTTAGAGATATAAAGCACTCTCAGTTCTGACACCTTTTATTAGAGCATTTCAGCCTCCTTTTTGGTTGCAGGTCATGAAACCAAAGCCATGCTGAATAACAATGGCCCTCATTACAAGCGCAGTAAATTGGAAAGAAGAGTGAACACTGATATTCTCTGGTGTGTTCTGCTTTTACTTTTGATGTGTTTAACTGGTGCAATAGGTAAGTCGGAATCACTCAAATTCCTGCTCTTTTCCTGTCTCAGCCTGCAATGTTTAGTGTTTTATTTTGGGGCTGATTCATTTTGTCAGCCCCAAAATAAAACACTCCCTGAAAGTTGGGAGTGTTGCAAGGGTTTAGTTCATGTTGTCATGTTTGATCTGGAGTGTGGTTAAAAAGTGTGTTCCTGATGTGAGTTTTTGGTTCTGGAGCCCGTTTCTGCATTTGATTTCTCTTTTTTCTCACTATCTATTCTGCAAAGCTCTTACTTTCTCTTAGGAATTTTAGGTAACATGAGATGCATGTACACATTGAGGTGAGACTTAGTGTGACTAGAGTTGTACTGATTTGATATCTTACAGATTGATTAAATGACTAACTTGAGTAAATCTAAACAGACTAACTTCTGACAGATGATAAAGGTGTTAAAATATCTAAAAAATATGTTTAATAAAACTTCTTCAGATTAGACTTTAAAATTATAGCATGATGATGTGTTCACAGGTGGACTAAAACCTGGACAAGCAAGGATAACACAAATAATTGCCAGAGGGATTTTTTTGAGGGAAAAAACTGTTTGTGAAGTGTAGTTAATATTTCTTTATTTCTGAGATAATGCTGTATAGATGCTGTTGATAGAGTGCATGTAAGGTGTTTATTCATGTATGTATTGATAGTTGGGACTCCTGTTGGGAAAAAAAAAAAAACCCAAGAGAGAAAATTTAGTTTAAAAGCATAGAAAGAGCTGCAGAAGTATAACAGCTAGCACAATAACCCTGAGCTGTGATACATTTTACATAAAACTGACTGACTTTATCTTGTTCTTGTTTTCAAGGTCATGGAATTTGGTTAAGTAGGTATTCAGAAATACCTTTTTTTAACATCCCCAAGCCAGATGGGAACTTGAGTCCTCCAACGTTAGCAGGCTTCTATATGTTCTGGACAATGATAATTTTATTACAGGTAACTGGTCTGCTTTGAACATGGGTCATATTCTGATCTCATTTGTACCCTTGGAGTAACTCTTCCGCTTCAGTAGAGCTACTTCATTTTTATAACTGGCCAAAGACTTTGGTTTTATTTAATTACTGTGTTTTATTTTGATAGGTCTTGATCCCTGTTTCTCTCTACGTTTCAATTGAAATTGTCAAATTGGGACAAATTTATTTAATACAGAATGACATTGATTTTTACAATGAGAAAACAGACTCAACTATTCAGTGTCGAGCACTAAATATTGCTGAAGACCTTGGCCAGATTCAGTATATTTTCTCTGACAAGACTGGAACCCTCACTGAAAATAAGATGGTTTTTCGGAGATGCAGCATTGCAGGACAGGAGTATTGCCATGAGGAAAATGGTAAGACACTAAACCTTTGTTCACCTGAATCATTTTTCAAAAGTATTTGATACCATGAACAAGATATTCTTTACTCGTTATGGAAGAAGTCATGCCTGCTGTGTTTTGTTTCTCTCTGTGGAATATTCAGAACCCAGAACATTGGAAGATTGCTCTTTCAACTCTTATTTTTTTCCTCCAACAAGAGTGCCGATGCTTACCTAGCATTTTAAGGTTTAAACATCCTGTTGACCATCTTAGCAGTGGTTCCCCTTTATATGGTATATGTTATGACTCCACTTTGACATATTTCTCCTCTTGAGGATATAGTAACCCAAATAAAATACATGCTTAATAGTATTAATACATTATTTAACAGTAATTTTTGAAGGTACTCATCTTTGCAGTATTAACACACTCATGGACACACATCTGATTGACTTGTACCTTAAAATTACTGTTATATTCATACTTAGGTCTTACACAACTATTTATTATTAGCCAAAAAGTCAACAAGCAGTGTTAATGAATAGCTGCTGTCTTGTTGTCTGAATATCTTTCAGTATATATTTCATGAGAGCCAACTTGAAGTCTTCTGGGAGCTGGTAGAAGATACAGCTCCAGACACAAGAGAAAATTGGGCAGAGTGACATGAGTGATTTAATTAGCTATTTTATTAAATATATAAAACCACAAAGTATTTATTACATACACCAAGTGTCTTTACAAGTGCCTGTAGACATTTGCTCTTTTTCTGGTGGGGAATGCAAATATTCCATATGACATCAAAGGTGAAGTGCTGATGCGTGGAAATGTGAGGCACAGCTGTGCAGTAAACACTCTTTGTGGTTTTGTTGGGTTTGCTGCCAGATAGAACTGCTCATACCTGCAAGCAAAAGGCACACCCTGCTGGCCACAGCAATGAATCAGTTCAACTCTTCTTTTGTTGTGTCAGAGGACCAGATTTTACAGGCAAATTTTACAGCAATTTCTGCACATTTTGCAAGTGTTATGGTGCGGGTTTCCAGATGCTTCTTTGGCTTTGCATAATTGTACTTGGAAGGATGACAGCAGCAAAGTGAGAAAAATTGTTCATAAGTTTTGAACTTGGTGAATGAACAACTTAAATAAAAAGCAGATTATACTTTCTGAGCATTTGCTAAAGCAAGGAAAACTTTTCTTTCAGAAAAGAAACCAAAGCGTAATGCGAGTGATTCAGCTGTGGCTGATTCGGGTCTCAGTGTGCCAGGGAAAGTATGCTTTCACATGCTTCTGCTAGTAGTTCACATAAAGTTATCTTCCAGAATTATTAGTGTGTTAATTATGTACACAATTACTTCCTCCTGTGGCCTGTCTTTTCCCTGGAGAGTAAACATGTGTTTCTTCCTAACAAATTAGAAATTACATGAGCCCTGAAAATCAGTTTGAAAAACATTGGAGGTCCTGTTTTTTAGCCCTGGTTTACATTTGTTTAGATGCATAGAGCTGCTATTTGCAAGCCTCCTGCTACGTATGGTAAGAGCTGCAGAGCAGCATGGGACAGTTGTTTGCATAGAAGCTGCCTAATCTGAACATACATTTATGTGTTTGTATCTGTATTGTGCAGGATAAAGGGATGCCTGTGATTCACTAAAATCCTCCATAGAGATGCCCCCAGGCATTGTCTGAAGCAACCTGTGCCTCTTGGGCCATGGCAGTAGAGCAGTGTGGTGTTGTAAGAGATGCCACATGTTACTTCAGACAGAGCATGCAGCTTCTCAGCAGCCTGGAAGTGGAGCAGAATGGGTATGGGTTGTCCAAACCTGCCTCTACAAGCACATATAAGTCATTGGTACTGTTTTCTAGTAAAAGGTATCAATGCCTCATGTGGGATTTTGTATTTGGTAGTTGTGGAGAGCCACAGTCTGTTATGGTCCCGTTTAGCTGTTTTTAAAAAGAACTATGTTACTAATTTCATGTTGCTATCAGGAAAATGGCCTGCCAAGGAACGTGTAGGCTCTGTTGTTGTGTGCTAATGTTGGTTTTTTTGCTAGGATGCCATTGTTTGTATTCAGACTTTAATGAAATAAATAGGCAACACGCAGCTTTCAGATCAGTTTTTCCATGCTGTTTGTGGCTTTTAGGCACTGAAGTGCCAGTATATGCTCATGGAAAGCTGTTTTCACAGCGAGAGGTAAAACTTGAAAGCTGAGTAGTGTATATAGTTCCAGTGCTTTCCAGAAATTTCAACTTCTGGCATGTAGTCAGACACTCCCATAAGTCCAGTGCTTGGATATGCTCTTAATCAAGCACATGAGAGCATAGGAGTGTTTCCATTTGCTACAGAGGTTCTTTATGCCATTGATTTATGATAGCACTGCATTTGCATCTGTGGTGAAAAGGTGGTACACATGTCCAGGCAAAGTTTGATTATTGAAACTTGCTTTTCAATTAAAAACAGAAAATATCTATGTGTTTATGAGGGGGTGTCCAATACTGAAACAGTAAACACAGTTGGAATGAACTCCTGCTAGCAGCTGTATTTATCAAACCCCTGACGTACAATCTGGATCCATCATAACATAATGGCTAGAAAACTCATCAGGAAGTCTGGTCCCATTTTTCTAGACTAAAGCAGAATTGTTGTATTATTCTTTATGAAATTCTTTCTTTTATTTCTTCAGGACCTCCAGTAGAGTCCTATTCACTGCTTTCTAAGCCATTCCATTCCAAAATGTCACATCTCATCTCTGACAAGGTTTTGTTGGTACCTTGCCTGAGTCCATCTTACCACAATATGTAGACACAGTGTGCACAGAAAACAGGCCTTTTCCTATCTCTGTTGAATTTCCCTTCATTTGAGCATGCATTTGACTCCCATCAATGTGCCCTTCTGGAGGTTGTGTAACTCCAGCTTATATTACTGTATCCATGTGACTCATGTTATGTAGAACTCTGGTCATTCTTGTTACCTCATCTACATTCAATCCATTAGAAGGCTGCTCAAACAGGAAGATAGTGTGATGGTTTGTTACAGGTTTAATTTCTCATAAATCGTGGATTATTCTTAACTATATAACCAATTCCTCACTTTAGGCGGTAAAAACACCTAAATGTTTCTTTTTATTCATGGAACAATAATTTTGTTTCTCTTTCCTTAGCAAAGAGATTGGAATCCTATCAAGAGACGGATTCAGAGGATGAGGATTCAGCTGATTGTCAGTATGATTCTTCAACCCCTACATCAAAATGTCAGGGGCACAACTGCAGAGCTGTGTGCGAACCTTTGAACAGAAAGTCTTTGAATCAGTTGTCTGATAGTTATTCTGCATTCAAAAGGCAAGATGAAGCAGATGGTATTCCCCACTCAGGACACATGGCTTTCAGCAGTCCCATTGTAAGTAGAAGCTGTTGGGTATGATGATAAATTTCTGAAGTAACTCATGAGGGTATCTCTTTTTATTCCCATTTGATCAGATTGCTTGTCACTTAAGAAATCCTTTCTCTCTTCCACCAAAATTAGAGGTCTCATGATGGCTTGGTTGCATCCTATTTGCAAGTGACATTGCAGATACATGTTGGTTCATAAAGGTGTGTACTTTGATTCTGGCTGCTCTGCATCCATGATCAGAGCATGATTGGTAATGAAATTACCAACTTCAACTTAATAACAGTTTGTTCTTTTATTTTAAGAGGTTTCTAGCATTTTCTTTTGTTTTTAATAGGAAATATCTGTATGGTCAATATTTATTTGAGATCATGAGAGGCAAAAACTCTGCTTATGTACTTGAAGGTGTCTAAATACCATTCATCATACTTAATCTCAGTTGAAGTGTCTATGAACTAAGCTTGTAGTATTTACCTCTTTGGGCAGGAATTTTGCCATTTTCAATGGACTAGCACAAGGGACTGAAGAGTGTTCCTCTGTTTCCTGGTATAATCAACTCAGTACAGGAGGGAAATTTTATGAGCTTCTACACTTCAATCATCTGTAACTGATTTAACCTCCAGAGACTAAATGTATAACCTGATGGACAGTTTTGTTCATTTCATAATAGGAAACAGATGTTGTACCAGACACACAGCTGCTGGAGAAGTTCAGTCAAATATCTTTTCATTCCTATCAACAATCAGAAGAAGCTAGCAGCAAGTTATCTTTGGAGACAATGTATATCACTGACTTCTTTCTTGCTCTGGCAATCTGTAATACCGTTGTAGTTTCAGGCCCCAGTCAGCCACGTCAGAAGGTAAGGCCTTGCTTTTTGCTATTTGGCCATATTTGAAAGTAGCCAATCTTGTTTTGGTTCAATTACAAAGAGAAAACTACAATTAATTGATATTTTAAAAATTATCCTTTTCACCTTGCTAGTTTGTCCTA
Source organism: Petroica traversi (assembly GCA_025920805.1). Lineage (NCBI taxonomy): Eukaryota > Metazoa > Chordata > Aves > Passeriformes > Petroicidae > Petroica > Petroica traversi. The sequence continues at coordinate 9,688,770 of JAHLSL010000015.1, read as the reverse complement.
TTAGAAAGAATGGAATTACTGTAAAACCATGGAGGGCAGTGAGTTAATGAGTAAAACAATGCTAAATTGATAAATTGGCTTCAATCTTTTTGTTTCTTTGACCTTTTGTAACTTATACAAATTTTGAGATTAAATTGCAGTTGTAATTTTTTCCATATTCCAGTTATGGGGTTTTTTAGATATGGGTATAACTTCCCATAAGAATACATTAACACTGAGATTACCTTCACAAATAGGTTATTGTTGGCTGAAAACTAAGAATAATCACTGAAGATTCCCAGAATATTGAAACTGAGAATGCTCTTACCTAACTATTCAATTAGAGATTCAGCAAAAGTATGGAAGATGAAGTTTTATATGCATATTAGTCTGAAGAAAAATTGCTTTGCAGTATGACATAAAGTTGTCTCACCATCAATTAACAGTGCATTTGCTAGGCTGTCCTGGTTTAGTAGTTTAGAGTGACCACTTGTTGTTTTCAGTGCGCATAACCTAACTTTAAAAAAATACTACTGTTTTTTTCAATTTTTTGGAGTTTTTTTTCAGTGTAGGATTTTCATAATCCCATTTTTGGCCAGTTTTGACTGTGTTGCAGGATAATTCCCAAGTTCAGCTTTGATTTCTTCCCCTTATTACCCAGTGATTTAAATTTGTTGACTTTGTTTTTGGAAAAAAAATGTGCAGAACTGGATTTTGATGTCCATCTGGGTAGTAAACCTACAACCATAGCTGGAGACATTCACAAAACATATCCTGTGGGATATGAAGTTCATCCCATGTATAAATAAGCCTGGTGTTTTAGTGTGCTTCCAAACATTCCCAGAAAATATAGGGAGCCTAGAGGAGGTCTGTGTGGTTGAGGCAGATGAGTTCGTAGTCAATAGTTACCTACTCCTTAAATGGGATCAAGAAAAATATACAGGTGAGAGTCTTGGTTTTTTGAGAATAATATTTCCGATAACTTGCCAGCAGGGTTGAAGATCTCTAGTCACTAGCAGGTAGATTGGAAGGAGCAGTGTAGAATGAGGTTTCTGAGTTCATTATTAGAGAATGACAGGAAAGTCAAGGCAATGGGAGATTGCAGTATTGCCATAGGAAGGGGCAATGAAAGGATGTTCCTATTCTCTGTTTCCATGATGTTGAATGAAGACACATTGCAACTCACTGGATCTGTGGAGTTTGAGACAGAGTTTGTCCCTATTTTTTCCTTTTCAGTGGCAAAACAGAACATTCTTCCTGGTAACTGATTCTAACATACTCACATGTAGGATTTAACTCTGTGGGATTTGGTTATGAGAGTAAAATAGAAATGAGAGATCTCTAAAGATGGGTTTAGAGCATGGGAATTTATTGTGAAAGAGCGTGGGTGTGAGAGGCTGCTGGGCTACAAGACGCAGCTCAAAGCAGGCCAGAGAAAGAGAGAGAAAGAGGCAAAAGGAGAGAGCAAAAAGAGAGCGATTTGCCATTTACAATACAATAAATCATCTTCTCTGTTGAATATTCTAATTCTCTTTAACCAATCTGAGACAAGCTACAAACCCTACAACATTTACATGCAACCTATAAGAATCATCACATTACCATACAGGGTTATATTTTAAACCTTAAAAAACTGCTTTTTGGAATCTTCTACCAGGCAGGCAGGGTGTGTTCTGACCTGTGGACCTGCCTAGGCAGAGGGTATTGTTCTATCAAGAAGGAGAATTACCTTCAGTCAGCTATACCATTGTTTCTTAGTTACTCTTCAACTCAAACCTTGTCTTCATCTCAATTTCGATTATACTTTCCATATTTTCAGCATCTTTTACAAGGTAATCATATCTATAAGGCTTTCCTATTTCATCTTCCCCAACACTCACCAGCAATGAGAAAGGAACGTCAGCCTTGTATGCATTATTTTTGTAAGCTGTTACCTCCCTAGCTGTTCTGAACAACAGGAACCCAATTATTTTATAACACTCATTACAGGTGAACTGTCTTTTAATTTGAAACACTAAAAACTATTGATAAGGTACTGTATGTTTAGCAGTTCTTATAGGTAGTTAGTGTGAGGAGGTTGTTTTACTCTTCACAAGTATTTTGCTAATTCAGAGCCAGGTGTTTATTTCAATTTGCCACAACTTCTAAAAGTTACAGTGTCATACTAACTGTTCATTACTGAAAGTTCTGAAAAGAAGTATTGGCATGGTGTCATGAATCAAACTTGAAACATCCAATTTTCAGACCACAAGTACTTTCACAGCTTATATAGACTGTTTACTGTAGTCATATGATTGCATGTTTACTTGAGCTGGCCATCTTTAATACAAGCAGTCAAACCCATGGTGAATTTAAAATACTACTTTAAATATACAACATACCTACTTGTAAGGTGTCCTGCCTTAGTATAATAAAATAGGAAGAATTTAACATAAATACTTTTTCTGTCTATTCTGTTCCAGATGAGACTCTCTTCGCTGGGTAGGACACCTATTAAATCAATTGAGGAAATCAGGCAAATGTTCCAGAGGTTTTCAGTCTGGAGACTAAATTCTTCCCCACTTCCAAATGTAAAGGAGTCATCAACTGAAAGCCCCAATAGTTTTGTGAGAAAACTGTCTATTTTCAGAATGAAATTGGCTTTACCTACTTTGGATGGAGCTGCTCAAAGGGTTTCTGAACCTCACAATACTGACAGCCCAGAGAAGTCTCAAGTGCCTGAAGAACTACATCTAGTGAATGTAGCTGCTGGTGGTGAACCCTGCCACGCTGTGTCATCTACTGAATTATCTCCCTTACCAAAACTATGTTATGAAGCTGAGAGTCCAGATGAAGCTGCCTTGGTTCATGCTGCTAGGGCTTATAAATGTGTTTTACAGTCTAGGACTCCAGATCAAGTGACTGTGGACTTTGCAGGTCTGGGGTCTTTAACATTTCAGCTTTTGCATGTCCTGCCTTTCGATTCACTGCGGAAAAGGATGTCAGTGGTGGTTCGGCATCCAGTCTCCAACAAAGTGGTGGTGTACACAAAAGGTGCAGACTCAGTCATGATGGATTTGTTGAGAACTGCGTCTGAAGGTATCTATAGAGCTTGAAATTCTTTGCTTGTTTGTGTCATTCTTTAACAATAAAAAATTTTAACATTTTGCTACTTTAGGAATGAAATTTGAGTTTCAAATTTTTCTGCTCAGTTTAGTGTAAACTCACATATTTAATTCTCTTCTTTTTGTGTGATAGTACATACTAAAAATTCTGAAATTGAAGAGAAGATTAAAGAGAGAACTCAGCAGCATTTGGATGACTATGCCAGAAGAGGACTGCGCACTCTGTGTATTGCTAAGAAGGTATTCCTTTTAACATACATTTTGAAGAATGTTTGCAGTCTATGACCAACCTCAGTAGTATCACCAATGGAGCAAACATCACATCTTCTAAACAGATTATTCTATTGCCACACTTTGTTTATCCTGTTGTTCTTTTAGTTTGTAAGAAAACCCAGATCAATTCCTGACATTTGTTAGATTGCCATTGCTGTCAGTTTAGGACACCAAGCATCTTAGCATCCTAATTTTAAAATAGGGATTGTTGAATAGCCAGGTTTTTCTTCAAGAGTCATAAGCAGCTCTCCTTGTGTAAATCTTGCCCTGGATGGAATTCCAGACACAGGAAACAGATTAAGTCACACCTCTTTTATTTGGTTTCACAAACAGTTTGCATGCAGTGTTACAAGCTGTGGATGCACAACTGAAGTCATCTTTTGAGATTCATTTTAAACTCAAAGCTGCCTGGAAGTAAAATTCCATAGGGATTGAAACAGGCAAGAAGCCTCTTTACAAAGCCTTAGGCTAAGTGGAAGTGCAGGCTTTGTAGCTGTACAGCCATGGAGCTGTGCCCAGCTGGGCAGTGGTTCTGTGGCAGTGCTGCAGGTGAGGAGCAGCAGGGAAAATGCACTATGCTCATTGCCCTGCCTGCCTTCCATCCAAAGGGAAATCTGTCAGGCAGCCCCAGGAACCTTCAGGGTGCCAATGCGTAGCCTGGAAAAGCAGTCTAACACTCTGAACATCGTAGTAAATCCATGGGCATCCTGGAGCATGTAAGCAATGCACTGCTAGGGGCTGCATTTCTGGGTTTGGGATGTGGACAGCAGAAGTAACTGTGAGAACAATTTGATGCACTGTTAAAAACCCAGTATAGATACATGCCATATGTTTCATCTCCCTGTGTAGGTGATGAGTGATGCAGAATATGCAGAGTGGTTAAATCATCGTTTTTTAGCAGAAACCAGCATTGACAATAGGGAGGAGCTGCTGCTTGAATCTGCCATGAGGCTTGAGACCAAACTAACTTTGCTTGGTAGGTATAAAATACTGGAACTCCCAGGAAAATGCCTGTAATGTTCATAATTGGAATTTGCTTGCAGAGAGCTGTGCTAATCTCAATCGGTGTAACACATAGCTTTCTACAGACGTACAATTTATTGTCACTCCTGAATTTTCATAAATGTCACTGATAAGTTTGTACTAGTTGTAAAGCACACTGAAGACAGATGGTGCTCTCCTGTTGTTTGTGAAAATCTACTGTTGGGTTTTTTTAAATGTTATTATTGCGTATTTTTCTGTCTTCACTAGAGTTTTTAAATGTCATTATAACAAGCATGTGAAATTATGTGCCTGGCTTGCCTGTGCAAATATTCAGAGATACCCCACTTCTGGGCATATTTTCTATCAGTGTTGCATTTGTGGCACAGCAGGTGTACTTGTGGCGTGCTCTCCTGTAATAACATGGAGAAGTCAGGCATGCTTCTGCAGGAGCCATTCCTTTGAAGGTCATTCAGCTGTGCAGAAATGAAACAAAGAATGTTTGCTGTAGGTGTGTGAAAGGTAAACTGCAGGCAGTCTGGGATAATAATTTTAGAGAGCTGCCCAGCAAGTAACATTTGGAAAACAAAGTGCTAAGATCTGAATATCGTGGTAAAGGCAGCTCATACTGGAAGCTGAAGAGAGACAGATCCTATTGTGTAGAAGGGTACTATTTCCCTCATTTTATGTCATATCTGCTTAGTGCAAATGCTATAAACCTTGGTACTAAAGGATTTTTGGGATTACTGGCTTCAGTTTCTGGAAAGAAGCCAGAGCAGTGCTGCAAACTGACACTGTTCTAAGAATACACAGGTACACTTTGCCACTACAGTCAACAGAGAGAAGTCAAACTGCTTTGGAGATCTGCTGTCCTGCAGGCTCATGTCTCTGGTGTGACAATAACCAATGTGGGTTGGCCCTAACATTAAATTGAAGTGAAAATAAGGAGGTTAAGTGACTTTATACTGCCAAGGTGCTTGCTTTCAGGAATTTCCATGCACATCATGGTAGAGTTTCTGTTTTAGGATGCAGACAAAGAATCAACTCATCCTGTCTCTCTTGGAGCATTTTGGTTTTGGAAATACAGCAGCACTAATCTTTCTGCTTGTCTAAATGCAGGTGCCACTGGCATTGAAGATCGCCTGCAGGAGGGTGTTCCAGACACAATACAGGCATTACGGAAAGCTGGAATAAAAATATGGATGCTGACAGGTGACAAGAGAGAGACAGCTGTCAACATTGCCTATGCTTGCAAGCTACTGGAACCAGAGGACAGAATCTTCACTCTTAAATCACAGAGTAGGGTGAGTAGAAAAGTATATTTTCTTCTCTGCTGAAAAATTCTGTTAGACTATTCCACAGGACAACACAGAAAAGCAAATATTCTTTCCCAAGAAACAACATTTGCTTTTCTGTGTGGTTGTTCCTTGTGGGTAAAATATGAAATCCTTTCTATATGTAACATCTATTTCTTTTTATACGGTCCTTAGATTATGTTTAATTATTTTAATTGAATAGACTTCTTAATTTCTATCTGTGGTAAGTTAAGGAGCTGACATGGCCTCAGATTGGGTCAGGGGAGGTTTAGATTGGATATTCAGAAAAATTTCTTCATCTGAAGTGTTGTCAGTTATTGGAACAGGCTTCCCAAGGAAGTGGTTGAGTCACCATCCCTGGATGTGTTCAAAAGTTGTGTAGATGTGGTGCTGAGGAACATGACTTAGTGGTGGACTTGGCAGTGTTAGGTTTGTGGTTGGACTGGATGAACTTAAAAGTCTTTTTAAACCCAAATAATTGTGTGATTCTGGGATTTCCAATAGCTGTGAGTTACAGCATATAATCAATGTACAAATTATTTTCATGCAAATTCTATTGAATTAAGCTTTATGTTGCTTTTTGTAATGTATTCCTTCAACCTTATTTATCTTGTATAAATATATAAGGAATTGTCTCCTTGAAGAAGATTGCACACAGTTAAAAAAATTAACCTGTCAATAGTTTCATTCTCCCCACAGCCCAGTTGAGTCATGTGATAAAACATGGTTTAAAATGCTTGTTTGGATGGCAAGTTTAATCCTACTTGATCTCTGTGTCCTCTTGTGAACGCCTTAAACCAGCTGTTTTTCAATTTTTTTTTATCAATTTTGGATTGCTTAAGAGAGAAATTACTGGTAAAGCCAATGTATGACATGTCTCCTTAGAGCAGAGACATGGAATCTGAGACTCTCTAAAGGATTAGAGGATTGTTCTGAGACCTTTCATTTTTCTTCTTTTCTCTACTTATATGTATCTTAAGAAATGGAACTGTATATGCCATAAAAGATAGTGTGGCAAGAAGTAATGGTGGGGAAAATAAAATGAAAAAAGAAAGGATTTTTAGTCCAGTTGTGTCTGAGGAAAGCTTGGAGTTTGATTTGGGCCAACATTTTTCCTTTTATTTTACTGGGAAATTACTGTCTTACTTGACAGTGAGAACTAAACCCTTTTGCAGAAGTGCTTTTCCTCCCTCTAACTGGGCTTAGAAATAAAAACTAGGATTTGATACTGTTGCATTTCAAAATAAAAATTATGAGAAGATTCAATAAGATGTATTTTCTTCTATGTTGCATGTGCTTCACATATATTGATAGCCCAAACTTCTTGAGCATCTTATATTGATTCTAGTAAGGTAAAAAGTTCCACAAGGCCAGTTCTTCCATAATTCATGGCACCTGTAATGTGATATGAAGTGCACTCTTGGCTTTGCATTCCAGACAAAAGAAACACAGAGAGCAAAATGCTGTATTTATATTAAAGAATCCTTAGTAGTTGTTTTTCCTTCTAGTCTGTAAAAGTTTTCTGATTTGCATAGGTTTTTCTCTCTTCTCCTAATGCAATACCCAAGCAAATCTGCTTAAGCAAAGTTAGTCACAGAAACTTTTATTAACAACAGATTCCATCCTTCGGGATTTTAAAGGGTTATTCAGCCTCATGTCTGAGCCTTTCAACATAAATACTCTACAAGGACAGCATCTGAACTTTTCCCCATATGTATTTTATTAATTGAAAAGGGAGGCAGAATACAAACAGTATTTCATAAGATGCATTTCTCTTCTCTTTCGCTAGGATGCCTGTGCTTTGGTAATGTGCAGAATTTTAGAAGGCATCCAGAAGAATGCTTCTGTCAAAAAAAAAAACCAGTGAGAAACTTGGAAATGTCTCTGCAAGTCCCTCCACCCAAGCTCGAGGGTTCAATGCAGGCCTGGTTATTGATGGAAGGACTTTAGAACATGTCCTTCACGACAGCCTACAGAATATTTTCTTGGAACTCACAGAAAAATGTCGGGCTGTAGTCTGTTGCCAAGCCACACCACTGCAGAAGAGTGTCCTGGTCAAACTGGTGCGCAGTAAGCTAAAGGCAATGACATTAGCTATAGGTGAGTCCTCTGGTTATGCTCCTTCCTCTGAAAAGAAGTAGAAGCCAGTTTCTTCTCTCTTATATTTTGTTAATGTCTGTCACAAAATTTACTGTATGAGCAAGATAATCTTTTGACTTTTAGTTGTCTCTAACATAAGAGGATGTTTGTCTTCTGAAGTAGCAAATTTAGTCCATAAACTTATGTCAGTATCAATCATAATGTGCTATGTGATGTGCAAAGCAGCTGGTGAGAGCATTTCTCTTTCAATCACAACCCCCCAAAATAAGGAGGCAGAGTGGAGATGACTGGCTGTGATTTAAAACACCCATATTTTCTAGTGCAGCATGCCAGCTAAATTCTGACTAAAGAAATGGCTGTAATCTATTTGGAGAACATAGCTCAGTTCAGTTGGGCGTTCACTTACTAATCCTGTTTTCCGTAGGGTTTTCCATAGACTGCAGCGTTGACCATAAAAATGTATTTCTCTGACCTCCCTGGTGTTTGATATTTGTTTGTCTTCTCCTGCCACCTCCATAGCAATGTGATAGCCAGCAAAGCTAGTTGTGATTTTTCCTCTTTTCTGTGTAGGTGATGGTGCCAATGATGTCAGTATGATCCAGGTGGCTGACACTGGTGTGGGAATATCTGGCCAAGAAGGCATGCAGGTATTGTATCCAAAGACAGCTGCAAATTATGTCAGGTTCCATTTTAAATCAGTTCAGAGTGTACCCTGGAGACCCAGTAGCTCCACAGTCTGTTCCCTTACATGGGCAAGACTTTGCAGCCTGAGCCTCACATCCAGACCTCAGCATTCCACCAGGAGCAATCAGAAGCTGAATGCTGCAGGTCAGGCTCCAAACAAGAGATTTTGCTGCCTGTCAGTGAGCTCCATATTATTCATGTCCTGCAGGGAAATGAGCAGCCTAAGTGTCAGTGATTTCTATGCACTTGTGTGGTAATAATGATGGCAGCCATATTCCTGCCTGTGCTGTGTTGGACTGAACTCTGTATGTTAGTTGCAAAGTCTTGTATGGAAGGGGATATCTGAGTGAGGATAACCTGGCAAGCACTATGTATAAAAAATTTAAAAATAAGAATTTCCAACAGTGAGTAAGTTGCTTGGTTGGCAGTATCTGAAGCTTCAACAGTTTGATTATAGCATATCTTTTTCTTTGTGTGTGTTGCAGGCTGTGATGGCAAGTGACTTTGCAATCTCTCAGTTTAGACACCTCAGGAAGCTGCTGCTTGTCCACGGTCACTGGTGTTATACCAGACTTACCAACATGGTGCTTTACTACTTTTACAAAAATGTGGTATGTAGCTGTCCCATTCCAGGGAAATCGCAGTTTATGTATTTTTGAGCACTGAAGGGCTTAGTGGGGCTTTATTTTCTTTTTTCTCTTCCTATTGTGAATGGCTTCAAAAAGCATGTGTCAAACAATTCAGTTCTATTTGCCTTCAGAGACCAGAGGCTCTTATTTCTTGGACTAGATTTCCCACTCAAAGCCATTGTTTGATTTGATTAAACAGTGGTTGACGGACATTACTAATATGGTGGCAGCATGACTATTTTAGCAAGATCACATCTGATTTTGAAATGTTTCCACTGATTACTTGAACCAGACCTAAGACCTACCGGTTTTTCTCTTGTTTTTAAAGCATTTGTCAATGGCTAAAATTTCATCTTGTCATCTTTGGCTTTTCAGACCTACGTGAACCTCCTGTTTTGGTACCAGTTTTTCTGTGGGTTTTCCGGCACATCAATGACTGACTACTGGATCTTGATTCTCTTCAACCTCCTTTTTACATCGGTGCCGCCCATCATTTATGGTGTGTTGGACAAAGATGTATCTGCAGAGATACTCATGGAACTCCCACAGCTTTACACAATGAGCCAGAAATCTGTGGTAGGTTACAGATGATTGCCCTGAAGCAAATTAAAATGGTCACCATTTGAGCCATTTCTGTCTTTCTTTTATGTTTCATCTCAGGCAAACATTGTTTTAAATTACTTTCTTTCTTAGGAATATGTGTGCAAATAAAACCTGTTTTTCAAAAGATTTTATAGGCTCTTTTCAGCCATAGACCCAATCTTAACAGACATTTGGATGATAAAAGAAATTAAGGACTTCAGGTAAAGCAGTGTGAACATTGTTGCCAGCACATTTAGTTCATTCATTGTGTCAGCTGTCAACATGCTTCCTCAAACTGGGATTTATTTGAACAAAATAAGGGCACTCTGCGTACTCTGTGTATTTTTTCTTTGTCATAGAAGGGTCTCAACTGCCAAAGAACCAGAGCAGATTAATTTCAAATAATCCTCAAAAAAACTTCTGTCAGTCAGGGTACTTTTCACCTTCAGATATGTTTGGAAATTTGCCTTCCCACCTGGCTGCTGATTTAAACACTAACAGTTAGCTGTACGTGTGGACAAAGATGTTTCTTCTAATAACTATATCACAAAAGATGCCTTTTTCACTTGAAAACTGACTGGAATTAGAGATAATCGTTCCCCAGATCCAAATGAATGCTAGTTAAGGATGCAGCAGTTTGTTCAATTTGATTCAATGCCATTCTGTTTTTCTCTTACAGGCTTACTTGCCTTCAACTTTCTGGATAACCTTGCTGGATGCTTTTTACCAAAGTCTCATTTGCTTTTTTGTACCTTACTTTGTAAGTGCTGGCTACAATGTATATTTATACATTTTGACTTACTTAAAATCTAAGCAAATTAGAGAATAGAATGAAGTATTTGCCTTTTACTTCCTCATATACGAATGTATGCTAAGAAGATCATCACTGGAACAGAGCTGAACTGTGTGTATGCAAATATGTATGGTATTGAAATTATTAAATTAGAACTATACATAAAGAATATTTTACATACATACTATAATACTATTATATTAGGACTATACATAAAGAATATTTGACATATATACTATATTATTATTATATTAGGACTCTACATAAAGAATATTTGACACTGACCACTGTCTTCCTTTACAGACTTACTGTGACTCAGACATAGACATTTTTTCTTTTGGAAACCCCATAAACACAGCAGCACTCTTCATAATGCTGTTTCACCTTCTCATTGAGTGCAAGTCTGTGGTGAGTACTTTGTTTCCCAAAGCGTATACTGCTTATAGAGTATGTGTATATAGCTTTCAGTAAAATTAAATAGAAGAAAGGTCTCATATACAACACAGAAAAGTAAAAAAGGTTCAAATCCTAAATAATATATTTATGTGACCATGTGAGCTCTCCTAAGGCACCTGCCATTGGTACCAATAGAAGTATGACTGGAATTAACAAAACCTGGCCTCAGAATTATTTGTAAATAGTGAAATGATCATGCTTCCTTAAGGTAGGGTGGTTTGGGGGATGTTGGTTCAGTTTTGCAAATGATAAAATCCACCAGTGATCTGCTGAAGCTCCCTTAGTTTGCAAAGTTTGCATCTCAAAGACAACCATATAAACTGTTGATTTTGAATGTTTGGAATTGATTATCTGCTCTGTGGCCAGGATAAACAAATCAGGATGTATTTTGATGCCACAACTGGGAACCAATATGCTGCAGAAGCATTATTTCAGTTTTTAAGTCTGCACAAGCTAAAGCATCTGCATTAGCTTGGATAAATTTAGAGTCCTTACAATAATACTTGTAATACTTGTTTTTTGGCCTAATTTTAAAGAAAAAACAATAATGTTTATAGTAGAAGGATATTATTAATGGGTCTTGGTTTTTATTTGACTTTCTATAAATATTTTTTAGGCTTGTTTTATAATGGATGAAGTTTCAAGTTGTGATTCAGTCTTTTCATTGTTCTTTTGGGAGTATGACAGCCATAACTAAAATGTCGTTATTGAGAATAGATGTATACCATGAGTGTATTCACACTCTGAATAAAGAACTTTACTTAAATGTGTTTTGCTTGGCAAGTTGTCAGACCAGTGACATTGTTTTCTTAGTAGCTGTTATAACCATTCAGGTGTAAAATTACAGAAAACTCCATTGTAGAAAGGTAACCAATGTCTCAAGCAAGATATACAATGGTGGTGTCGTGGGAAGATCTCACCTCTATTTGCTTGAGAAAACTTTCTGTGCTACTGGTGGATGAGGTGATAATCTGAGGCAAATGTCTTTCACAAAAGAATGAAAAGCTATGAGTTTATGAGAATTTTAAAAATTAAATGTCTGGAATACCTATGTGCTGTAGAAAGAAGGCTCCATTCTTTCTGGACTGTTTTGTATGAAATTAGGAATCTTATCTGAACCGATGTATCCTCTTTTACATTCGGCAGCTACCCTTGAAGGAGAAGTGTGCATGTTCATGTACATACAGAATGTCTTTCTGTTTTGTAGCTAAAGTATTTTTTCTTTTCTTTTCTGAATTGCAGACATGGATACATGCAGTAGTTATAGTTGGCAGCATCCTTTTTTACTTTGTGTTCACTCTGGCTTTTGGAGCAACCTGCAAAACCCACAGCCTACGATCAGATTTTTACTGGATCATGGAAAAGCACATGACAGACCCAGTATTTTACTTAGTTTGCCTCCTGACTACCTGCATTGCACTGCTACCCAGGTGAGTTTCTGTTTTAAAATTATAGATTGCTGCTGTTACCAAAATCAGTTTTCTGTGTCAGTGGTGTTATGAATCTCAGGCTAAAAGTCTTTCCCCCCCTAGCATCCACCAATTAAAAAGGAAAATTTCATTATTCTAGTAGACCAAGCTATGTGAGCGCAACTTTTTAGAGCCATTTAGTTCTCCAAGTAAATTTCAGTAATAAAAAATTTCTTTTGTGATTTATATAGTATTAAATATTGGCTTTGGAGGGTAAAGAAACAGCAATTTTTGTAACCACAGAGTTCATCATTTATATACAGATCAGTTTAATTAGAGACCAAAGTTGGACAGGTACTATATATAGTCAAAGAAATACTGTCCTTAGTCTGTGGTAGTCCTGTGTTTACTTGTGAAACAATTTCTGTTTGAAATTAATGTCATGAATATATACAAGAGTATTTCGAATGAAGAATACATTTACAGGCGTCTTTGTGGGATGGAAACATCCTGACTAGATTCACAAGGGGTCTTGATATTTTTTGGTCTCATTGAAGTTCAAGTTCAATAATTCATGCACTCTGGAAGGACAGTAGTATTGGATGGAGGTTGAAGACTCCAGCAAGCTGAGCAAGAAGATGCCTGAGCGAGCCAATGGAACAAAATGTTCTATTGTGAAATCCGGTGAAAGATGCTTCATCAAACTCTCTGTTTAGCCTTCTTTAGTAGCTACAGCTATCTTCATTTCACTGGCAGAGCATGAACCCCAGTCTGTAGCCTACTAGTGAAGTGCCTCCAGTGCTAATTATTCATTCTTCTGAGATAGGTCTTCCTTCCCATCTTACATCATTTCAGAAATAATGAGACTAGAAACTGAATTGCACAAACAGATACTGAGAAGAGTTGAGGAGAATAAGTGATGTTTCCTGCTCACCTGATGTAATTTTATATCATTAGACACAATCTGAGCACATTTTCTGGGTCAAGTGCTGTAGTACAGGCTACATAAGTTAGTCCCACCAGCAGGAAAGCTGGCAGGGCTGTGGCTGTAGATGCCTGCAGTGGCTACCAAGTATAAAGTCCCATTTGAACATGTCTGATCTATGTCTTAAGCATGTCATCAAAAGTTTTAGTGTACTCACTGGGGATCATGACTGATGTGATCTGAGTGATGGCTTTGGTTCACACTTCAGCAGAATGACAAACTGTGAGGTGCAAAAAAACACGTGGCCTCTTCCCTTTCCATCCCTGCTCTCAGCTTGGTTCAGGTGATGACAGTAGAGCCTTTTCTTTCACCCACAGTAAATCTCCCTTACATGACAAATTTATAGATAAATGCTGTTCTGGGACCTTTTGGTAGGGCTGTAGAGAACCAAGGTAGGATAAAGTTTTCAGCTTGGTAACTATTCCCAATGTGTGGCTGTTCAATTTTAAAGAATACAGTGGTTTTCAAGGTGAATTAAAGGCAAAGTATTTAGAGATTCCTTAAGTCGTATGTACTCTCCCTTTGTCAATACCTCAGAAGATTTATAGCTGTTGTGGCAAGCTTCAACTTTTCTGTTTCAGGGATTTGAAGCAGAAATGCATAGGCATGGGACTACTGCTGTCACATGTATATTTTTTCCATGTTTATTTCTGATACAATGCTTTGTATGGTGCTGAAAAGCCCCCATTCAGTGGCATTGTGAAGCCAGGGGGTCCTCTGCAGCTTCTAGCATGAGAGTGAGGAGTCATTGGGGCTTTCACTGGGGCTTTTAAGGAGAAGTTCTCTTACAGAGGGACAGAAGCTGGATGCCTTGATGACTGAAAATTCACTGCAAAATCTGTGATTAAATCCAACCTAAGTTGCCAGTTAAATCAGTTCTAATATCACAGTCATAGAATGGCCTGGGTTGGAAGAGACCTTAAAGATCATCTAATTCCAGTCCAGGAACTAGGCTTTAGGGTTACTTGAATGGAGTTTGGTTTCCTTTAGTCACTGGAAAGAGTTTTGAGTTTTCTTTTAAACAGCTCATTTGTAACTGTGTTTGTTTTGCAGATATTTGATAAGAGTTCTCCAAGGAACATTGTTTCCATCTCCTGTGTTGAGAGCCAAGTGTCTGGTCAGACTTTCCCCCGAGGAGCAGAGGAAAGCAATTAAGAGATGGGAAGATGAGTGCAATGTGAATGATAAAGTGGAGCTCCAGGCTACTTCGGTGCCTTCCAGCTCAGCTGCAGGTGCTGTATCAGAGGAAGAAAGCCCTGACAGTGTTTTGCCAGCAACTGAAACACCTTTTCAGACCTGTTCACGAGATGGGTTAGTTGAGAACACCTCCTTCTTACTAGACATCCATGATGATTCTGGGAGTACAAGTGACTTGAACTCTGAAAAGACTGAATTTATCACAAGAAACTAATACAGTTGCATTTGGTGGTGATAGTTCATGTGCTGAAGTCTCTGTGTGTGCTTCTGAAAAGGGCAGCAGTGCTGTATCTCTAGCACACAAAGCAGTTTTGAGTTCTTTTTGGTGTGAAGAAGATGCTTTACTTTATTTTAAAAAGTTGGAATGCCAGCTGGTTAAACACAAGAGTAATAACTGCTGCTTTGTGCCATGCTGTGGTTTTGTTTTCTTCAGCCAAGGTAAATGATGAACACATTTCCTTAAAAGGTTTTTTGTTTATAAAACTTTACAGTAATTTATTAAGATGTTAGAGGTCTAAATGTCTGGATTATCTTTTATATTTCTTCACACAATAGACTTTGCATACTGCTTATTTTTTGTGTGCAACACTGCGTAACACCTTGTGGTGTTATGGACAGGACATTGCATGAATGTGGATTTGCAGAATCCAGGTAAGTCAGCCTGCTTCCTTACACTGCTGCCCTAGAACCCTAACATGCCCTGGGATTCACCACTTGCTGAAGTATGAAGTGAGCAACAGGGCTGGGATGTTGCAACTGGTTGGCTTGTTTCAAGACTTCTTGTTACATGTTGGAGTGTGTGTACACAGAAATTTATAAAGCCACTGTGGCCTAGTTTGTTCACCAGGCTATTGCATGGGCCATCTCATTGATGGACAAACACCATTT
The DNA here is from genome assembly GCA_025920805.1 of Petroica traversi. Classification (NCBI taxonomy): domain Eukaryota; kingdom Metazoa; phylum Chordata; class Aves; order Passeriformes; family Petroicidae; genus Petroica; species Petroica traversi. The sequence continues at coordinate 9,673,394 of JAHLSL010000015.1, read as the reverse complement.
TAACCATCAAAGCCCCAATGAGACATGTAACATGTCTCCCTCACCTTCCTCTTCACAAGAAGAGCAAATCCTAGTGCTGCCTTTTGTTTTCTGTGACAGTTAATCCTCCTGCTGTATCACTTCATTTTGACTCCATGTGCCATTTCATGTTGTCTGCCACCAAAGGGATTTCTTTCCCACCTCATCCAATTCAGATGTTGGCTGGCTGGCTTTTCTCTAAACTACCTCATGCCTGTACTGCAAAATTGTCTGCCAGCAGCAGGGAGGAGCTTCAGTCTGTCTTCAGGTCTTCTCTTACAAATAGCAGCTTCTAGCTGATAACATCTCTCTCAGTGTTCTAACATTCCTCCAGGCTTTTGTAATAATCAGCTTAAGTGTCTTTAAAGGCTGCTCAAAAGAAGGCATAGTGCATTGCATGTCTCACATTTGAGTGCTGTTGCTCCTCTATCTCCAACACACATGAGTCCTGCCCTCTGCCAGTTTCCCACTGCTCGCACACTGAGCTGAGGTGCATGTGGCAGTTCTAGATTCCAGACTCTAAAATATTGCCTCCTTTTTACTTCCCTTCCCAAAAAGTTACATGGACAATTTAGAGAGGAACTTAGGAAATCTGTTTGTATTCACTAGCACCTGTTGAAATAAACAGTTTCCTCAAACTGTAGCTGCTAATGAATTATTAGTGTTGAGCCCGTTTTTTTGTTCTGTTACTTTCTAAAAGTTTCTGCTTTCAAATTGCCAAGATTTGTATGTTTATTTTTAGGCACCGTGTTTGGGGCAGGGGCTCTGCTTTTTAATTGAACCATGAGCTTTCCACATCAATGATCAACATTACATATTCCACATCTTTTAAGATCTCTAAAAGAATTTAAACAAACGCTGTGAGGTCTGGACAGCTGCTGCTACACAGGGCAGATATTGAGGGCATGCTAAGTTCATTCAAATGCCGGTCACCACATGTTACCAAATGTTTAAAACAGCCCTGTGTTCAAGAGGTGTAATGTAATTAGGACTGACTCTATCCGTAGTGTTAGTGAGGAGAAAAAGAGAAAATATACTTTTTGTTTAGCCTGTAGAAGAAAAGTAGTGGAAGAAGAAAGTGATGACAGCCAGTTCTGATTTTTTTAAAAAATTCTGTTCAACATATGACAAAGTATTTTGGGTAAGTTTTAACATAAATTTAGTGGAGGCCTTTGAAGTGGTGGCAGACATTCAAATTCTGAGAGATCATGTCAAACATGTTGGTTTGAGTTACATGTACAGATGTTTGTCTGTAACATCCTTCTTGCTGTGGGGGGGCACCTTGCCATGAGTGGACTCCACATTTCCCAAGTGAACCATCTCAGCTTTCTCGACAAGAAATGGGAGCTGCAAGGTTGCGAAACAGTCAGCAGGTTGTGCAGGGAGACAAGCAGAATCACGCAGGAAGAGAGTTGATGGGATGAAGTGAAATCATCTACCCTGCTCCACAGCCCAAGGCAGGCTCAGCTCCACCCTTGTCTTCCTAGCGGATGTTATCCTGCTGTAAAGAGCTCCAGAGAAATAGGCAGTGCTTTCCTGCCCTCAAAGTCAAATATTGTTTTTGTTTTCATTGTCTGACCTGAATATTTCTTCTGTACTTGAAATCTGCGGCCTCCCTGCACTTGTAGCCACTGAGGGGAGATTGGTTCATGTTTTACAAGTCTGTAACTCTTATGACTGAGGTATGTTCAACTTTCATGGGGGAGCTCTGGTACTTCCAGTGACCTGAGGGAGTGCAGGGCTCAGCTCTGTCCCCTCCTGTCACTTTGGAAAACAGTTAGGGACAGCACCAGCCTGTGACCTGCCTTCTCTTGCCTCTGCTGCAGTAGCAGAACCTACCAGCAGATTTGACAGGTAGACGATAATTTAGTGCCATGAGTTTGCATTTTTTTCATACAAAAGCTGTAAGATCTTCCAAAACCTTATGACTAAGCCATAGCATCAAAATACCTGAAGAAACATGAGTGGAGTCATCTCTTAGACCCGAGACCAGCTACATGATGCCTTTGGGACACTTAAATTGCTATTATGTGACTCTTTACAAGCCTGGTCACTCCATAACTCACAATTTAGTGTGGTGAGGCTTTCAGAACACCTCTCTGCTGAGATTATAAGTGCTTTTCTACCACTTGAAGTGGTGCAAAATAACACTTTTGTGTGTCTGTGTATTGGTAGTCTGTATTGCTTAAAATTGTCCTCTATGCTTTATTAGAGGATTTCAACAAGCAGTCGGGGTGATAAAATAATATAAATTATATGTTGGGTAAACTTGCTTTGGTTTGTGTTTTGTTTGTTTATGTTTTTGTTTGTTTGTTTGTTTCTTGTTGTTGTTTGATTGTTAGGTTTTTTTTGGTGGGGTGGGTTTGGGTTTTGTTTTGTTTGGGGTTTTAGGTTGTTTTTTTTTTTATTGTTGTTTGTTTGTTTTGTGGTGGACAAACAGTAGAAATACCTGAGGGTATTTCCTGTGATTATTTGCTGTCTTTTACTGAAGGGGAGATGAGGGTAGTGAGTCTTTAATAAAAGCTTCAAAATGTTAACTGGCCATAACTAAAGTATTGCCAAATGAAGGGTGGAAACAAATTGCACTCCTTGTGCTTCTCAACAGTTCAGTGTTCCCTTTATTATTTTTTTTAGCACTGAAAACATCACAATCACCTGCTCACTCTGCACTTAGGCATAGCATGTTCTGACTTTTCCATTTTGAAAATAAGCTTTTTAAGAGCATCTCACAGGTGCCTTCCACATGTCATGAAAGGAAGCACAGCATTTACACTTCTTTAATTTTAAAACAAATCAAAACCTTCAACTGCCCCAAACTTCATAGCTACACCTAGAACAGCCTTAACTGATTTTGATGTGCAGTATTTAATTTACAGAAGAGAAGACACGTTTTAAAAATCTTTCTTTCACAGTAGCCACACCTGTGCTAAACATTTGCAGGTGGCAGCCAGCCATAGCCTTTACTGAATGTTTTGGCAGCACAGTGAGCTTTGGTCTGTACCTGGGGCACAGTTTGAGTTGATGTTTAGCGTGAGCTGTGTTTTTTTTCACAGCCCCACTGGCCACTGAGGGTAACACAGAGAACCCACTGCTCCCACCAGCCCTGGCTCTTGACCAAGGCTAATGGGCAAATTCTGAATGTGACTGTCTCAACAACATTCCCATAGCTGAATTTCAGTGTGAGTTTTGTATTATTTGTTCCTGTTTTATTCTGGTTATGTTACTCATGCCCACATGGTCCTGGCTTCCTTACTGCAGTGGAAAGGTAAGTTTTTACTGTTTTAAGCTTCAATGAGCTTACTATTTTGATTTCAGCATATGTATGTGTTGTTGGAATTTTGTGTACAAGTTTAAAACAGATTTCTTATTTAAAACTAATTGTATTCCTGAACAAAATTATAGAACAAAATGTGTTCAGATTGCAGATTTGATTGCAGCTTTATTTTTTTCAGATTTCTAAGTTCAGAGTAGTTGTTGGCAGCAGTATTCATGGTAATATTCTGTACTGGAAGCATACACACAGAAAAATTAAAAAGTTTTACAGTGGTAGTAGTGCCAGAATCTCCACAAGTATTGCAATGTTAACAGGGCTGCTAAAAAAAAGCCAGCTAAGGGTGCACAAATGCCTTTTGAAGGCTACTTTTAGGCATTATTGCTAAAGTTATAATATCTTCATATTATTGTTTACTCTCTCTAAAGATTAAAACACATTTTCAACAGAGAAGTTATTTGGAAAATGATTGCAAATTTTTATTAGTACAACAAGAAAGGAACACGTTGGCTTGACTGTCATTGCTCCATTTGGAGATACAGCTGTGGTAGAAGCAAAGCTGACAAATGTTACCTGACAATGAGGCTACACCTGTGAGACAAACAGCAGAATTGTGATCACAGCCATGGTGTCAGCACACGGGAAAAGGTTTGATACAGTGACAGGAGGAGCATGTTTGCCTAGTTCATGTGCACACATAAAAAAAGCAGTATAAAAATACATTTATAAAATTACAAATTTCCTCTGTACATGGAATGTTGTGTCAGACACAGTTGCGGGAAAGGATAAGACCCAAGTGCTCCCTCCTAAAGCCATTTGGGATGGGGTTCAGCCTGGAATTTCTTCAGCCTGATTCCCATATAGGACAGGGCTGGGCCATATGTTTAAGCAGGACTCTCCCTCATTTCCTGGGAGGGACTGCTTGGAAACTGGTGGTAGGCCAAATCCAGTTAATTAAAATATATAGTTACATGTTATCATTTGGTAATGCTAATATCTACATGAATGATTACATGTACTCTGATGCTTTACAAAATTGAAAGCTGCTACCCACCGTATCTGGTGGAGAGAAACCAGGCTGGGTTCTTCATTCTGCAACAGCACCTCTTTGGAAAACAGACCTGGCCAGAGCCTGAGTGACACCAGCCAGCTGGCTCTGACAACCACTGGGCCACCTTCTCCTCAGGGCACTCTTGATAAACAGCTCCAGGACTCAGAGCTGTTGTGCCCTACAGCTGAAGTGAGGACTGAGAGCTGCAGCCTTGTGTCCTTGAGGCAAGGGTAACAATATCCTGCTTCAGCTGTTATCTATTTGCACCAGAAAAACATGGGCACAGCTGCTTTCTCTCATTTATAGCTGGGGGGTGCTAGAAGAGCATTTAACTGTTATAGCCTTAAGATATTAAAAATCAAACCTAGCAAAGCCTCAAAGAGTTTTCTTTCTAAGCATGACACAGTGATCCAGTAATCAAATAGTTTCGGAATCCATAATATAAATATTGAGTATTTATTAATATTCATGTCTACAGTGCAGTCTAGTGTGACTCATGTTCTAATGTTAGCAATGTTAGAAGGAGAAGATATGGAGATGAGAGATAAACCTTTGTGAAAGCAACAGCTCTATGTAGATGAGTTGCAACGTGATTAATAGTACCTGAAATGTCCATGTGTTAGGTCTTTTAATGCATGTTTTCACATGTGGCAGTTGTGCTATTGACAAGGCCCTGCCTTGCTGTTGTGGGGCCATGCCAGAGGTAGCAGAGAGGGTTATTATGTGCCTTAGGCTGGATTCACAGGGGACTAGGCACAGCACTGAAAACACAAATTCTAAATGCATTGTTCCCCAATGGAATTTATCCTGTAATCCTCAGATTTCTGGCTTGTCCTATTCTGGCCTCCTAAAAGCTGATAGCTGTGCAGGACAGTTGATAGGACACACTTTCCCTCTAGCACCATAAAAAGGTACCAAGCTCCATCATAACTCTTGGAGTTAAGGTTACTGCACAGATCACTCCACATCTGGCTACCAAGCACCCAAACTGGGCTCCTTGAGCCTTTGCTGGTGAAGCTGCTGCACTTTGCTTCTCGTATTTCTAATACTCCTTTGAAAAGAAACTGGAATCCCAAGCCTTCTATCATTGAGATTTTCTTTCTGCTTTTTTATTTTTCCCAAATGTTTTTTTCTTGCTAGTCAAAATTAAACTTTAAATACCTTGCGGTATAAGAAGAGACCTATAAAAACTATCCAGTTCCCCAATATTTGGGCAGTGCCCACACTGAATCTTTTGCATTTTAAATCTGCATTTTACATCTCTTACAAGATGTCGAAACTAGCTGACTCTAGGAGGGGAAACCATTGCAGTGGTATTGCCAACTGTCATGTTTTTAGAGGGCTAGAGATGGCAGGATGTGCTTTGTATGCTGAACACACTGTACAAAGCAGGGAGGAAAGTCAGTGGGGCACAGGTTTGATAAATGCACTGAGACATGGCTGTTTTCTGGACACATCAGGACACTGAAAGTTTAAGAAAATTATGTGGTAGAGGCTGTCCAAAGAGTCTGAACAATAAAGTTTTGGTCTCCAGTGCCTCTGCTGGTAGTTATGGGTCTTTTGGCCTATTGGTTCCTCCATCACCCCACAGAGATGCTCAGGCTGGCTCTGGGAACAGAAGCTGTGGAATCAGGACAGTACAGGATTGTTCCCATGCAAATTGGCCCCCCTGAGGGAAAAAATGCATTAGGTCAGGCACACCAGGAGGATATGGCTACACACCTTTGGAGACCTGCACGTGTGCATTGATGTGACCTGTGCCACATGGATGTACAAACCCATCAGTCTCTTCCACACCCTCCAGCAGGTGCTGTGGCCCTGTTGAGAGCTGTCCTAGTGAATGTATGTCCTACAGTGCCATACGAATGCACAAAGTTCTTCCTCTTCACAAGAAGTGAGCGAAAATGCATGTGCTACTAATTGAATAGTATTAAAATAGGTTATTTTAAAAGGATTTTCTAGTCTGTGCTACTGCTTAGTTTTAATAGCTGAAAGGCAGAAAGTGGTTGATTCTTTTCTTTTAAGCTTTTGCAGTGTTTGGAATAGCACCACAACACAGTTAAAAGAAAAGTCAGGAGGATTATTAATTCTATCACAAAGTATATTCATGAGCAGAAGATTTACCAGTAACATACACTGCATATTCCAGAGCTCCACAACAAGAATAGAAAGAGCTTGAAACTCCTTTTCACAGAGTTTCTGGACTACAAAACCTTCAGTGTTGAAGGGCTGATTCCTTTTTTCTTTTGTCTGGCAGCACAATTCTTACCATCTGGGGTTAGTTTAGCAGAAAGGTGTGGATGTATATTTGTCTTTCAATCCACTCAATAAAATGTGACACGTTACTGTAAACTCCAGGTCCCAAAACCTTGGAAAAGCAGACAGAGCCCCAAGATGTTAAACCAAACAAAGTCCAGCGCCCTGCAGTATGCTCACACACAAGTGGTCCTCCACTGTCACCCTGCAACAGGAAAGTTAAAACCAGTCCATTAGACACGTGGCCAGCACTCATGGTTAAAGCTATAGCACAGTTCTACAGCCATTTGCCTTTAGCAAATAACTCAGCTGTAAAAACCAGCTGCTCTGCTGAACTGTGTAGCCACACACAGAATTACCAGTATTTATTATCCATTGCATTTGTACAAAAAATTACCTACAAAAGGCTTGTACAAATTAAAAAGTTTACTAATACAGATAAAGCCTAGAGTCTTCAAGCAGCATTTCATTATCATGAAGATAAATTGTTTACACCAATATTAACAGTAATTAAAGTATGTAAATAGATAGTTGTCATTCCTGGAATAGATCAAGTATGCTATGCCCAATTGACATCACAGTACTTTGTTTTCTAAAAGCAATTGTGTTTGTTGCAACTTTCTGTTTCTCCTTAGAGAAAAGCCTACCATGCAAGAGTCCACGGTGCCAGACTCGTAGCCAGCACACAGCATCCTGCTGGTGATGATTTTCATGTCAAAATATGACTGGCATTGTTCTAAGGAAATTATGCGAACCTCTCCTTCTTGAAGCTTGAAAGGCACTGAAAAACAGAATTAAGTGTTAACACAAATTCACAAAAACTTACCTATTCTGACTGCTTGAGATATGACAAACATTTCCATTGGGATACATTATAAATATTGCTCTCTGTATATGTATTAAATGTAAGGAGCACTATGTGGCATTCTAGGGAATTACTAAGCACACGGGGACTGATGTGACACTGTTTATTGAGCATTAGCACCTTGACGTGTGTTACTTTTAAGACGAGGGCAGTAGTGGCTGGAAAAATGTGAGGGAGATGAACAGCAGGTCTGATCCACTGTTCCAGAGCAGGATCTCCCTGTTTCTTGGTGACTGTCATGGTAAAACTTGGTAATTATCACAGCCATTTTGGTTATGCTTGGGTGAATTGGACTTACAGAATGTACCAGGAAATCAGAATTTGGACCTAACGAAATTATTGTAATATGTTCACGAGACAATAGAAGACTTCCTCCTAGTTCAAACACCTGACTGAGCTCAAATTCTAATCAAAGTTGTTCAATCTAGGGTATGCAGTACTAAATGCTATGTAGCCACGGTAGTTTTTGATGCTTCCTAGCATAAAATCTTTAAAATCAACACTGACCACATTAGAGAACAAATAACCATTTACCATTGCTGTGAAAGCATTCTGTCAGAGTATTTTTCCTGCCATCATATAGAGGTATTTTTAGATGGGTAGAGATGCCAGTACACAGCTTACCCTTCATATGTGCAATTTAATTTTTACCACATCTAACCTGGCTACTACAACTGAAGTTCCACTGAAGCAATATGGAAAGGAAGATTTCCTTATCCAGTGTACAGAAAAGCAATACAATAATAGCAAAGGGAGAAACACAATGCATAGTGCACTGAAAGTGCTGGGGCCAGGCTAATTTGCATACTATTCATGTGTCTAAGTATTAAGGAGCATAAATTGAGGCTGCTGCTTGGAAAAGCTAGGCTGCAGTCACAGCTTGATCCCTTCAAGAGTAGTTACACTTCCCTAGTATTTACTAAGGTCCAGTAATAGTATAAATGGATAAAAGTTTGTAACGGGATCACTTATTTGATTAACTCAGTAGAAGCTTCACATGTTTCTCAAAAGTCACAGGAATATTCATCTTACTTTTGTTGCCCATGTGTCCCCAGCCTGTGATGTAGCAGTAGGTGTCTGGCTGAACCAGCTGGTCCTTGGTGGGCAGGCAGACAGGTCTTACATAGCTTGTCTCCTGGATATCCTCATCCAGTTCCACGATGCTGATATCATAGTCCACAACTGCTCTGTTGTAGCGTGGATGGAGGATGATGGTCCTCACTAGTCGGGTCTGCATGAAACCTGATGGATGATCAAGATTGCTAATCCCAAACACTACTTTCCAGACAGCTGCATTCTCTCTCCTTTGTAAAAAAGAAAGAAAGAAAGAAAAAAGTGACATTTCAGTCAAGGTCTTTCTTTTAGGCTAAAATTCCAAAATATTTTTTCTCCCTTTTTGCACACTGCACTTTGCAAAGCATACAAATACTACAAGAAAAAAAACAAATATTTACCCATTATTCCTTACAGCAAAGATCTGAGCAACAGGAGTCAATGCTTTCCATTGTCTCTCCTTCCTCTAATCAAACACATTAAAGCTTACTCCATCAGAAAATATGTAACCATGTATTAGCTGCTGTATTAAAGGCTGTCAAAGTCATCCCTTGGATCCTTCCCAGCGTTAGTTGCTCATATGCTCAGTGGTGGGCACATAAAAATTTCACTGGGGTGACAATATTGTTCAGTAGTCTGCTGCTGACAGCAGTAAGTATTGCTGAAATGCCTAAGGAGTCTCAAAGAAGCAATTCTATTGTGCAAATTAAATATTTTACAATAGCCATGGGAAAAGCCCCTTATTTATTCAGCATTCAGTCTGTGCCAAGGATACTTTCTGTGCCTAAGATCAAAATTGCTTTAACTCTTAAAATTTTTTAAGACTCTTAAAGTCTTAAAAACAAACAAGATACATATGATACAAGGAGGAACACTGAACTATTGTCTGTTGAGACTCATCAGAAAAGCCAAATTTTATGGAAGGTTTCAAAGGTGAAATCTCTTGATTCTAACTGGTCACAGGATAACTTGCAGGGTTTTCTTTGTTTCTGATCAGTCTGTCCTGCTAAAAGCTCTCAAAAAAGTCACCATTTTTCACAACTGCTGAAAGACAACTCCATGTAACTAAGCACCTTTGTGAGGACTGAAGCTTATTCAAAGCAGTGACAGTAAAAGCATGTAAAATTTTAGCTCTTTCATAGTACTCAGCAGGACTGTAATTCCTGTAATTCGTAAAGAGAATGGGTTGCTAAATCAAGGCTACTTTTATCTTAAGAGTTGGATGAAAATTCTGGTATTTCAGACTGTAATGATCATCTCAGCATCATGATCAATTAGTGAGCTGTTCCATAAAGTCACAGAAATTAAGTGCTGAGAATATTCATTTACTGTTGGGTTTATGACCATTATAAAATAGCATTACCTAGAGAAACAGTCAGCCAGAACGCATCATCTTACAGATAAAAAAAAATTTAAAATGTTTTGGATGCTTTAATGTAAAGCATTTCAAAATTATCTTGACAAAACTATGGGAGCTATAATAAGAAAACTCACAAATGACATTATATTAAATGCAACTCTTTCTGTTTATGCCCTCTACAAGTATTCATGGCTATTTGTATTATTTTTATATGGTCCTTATGTTTTGTATTCCAAACTTCACATGATTTTCACAAAATGGAGCATTTTGTACAAAGGACCAGAGCATTTTAAAATCTCTTTATAGCATTGCCTTATCTAGTTGGTTTGGGAAATTTTTAAAAATACTTTATATAAAAAAAACTTCGTGACATCAAGAATGATGTCTTGCTGAGGACATATTAAGCTTACAAAAGGCTTCTTACAAATGAAGAATTTCAAGATTTCAGGCTTCTGAGTACATCCCCCCAAATCTATTCAGAAAAGCAGAAGAGAAAAAAGTTCATATAAATTCTCAATCAATTATTAGACCAGAATATCTTAGTACTTTAATGTCTTTAGAATGCAAATGCAAAATAAACTTTTAACAAGTTATACTCTGAGGTCATGGGAATATTATGGAGCTCTATATGGGGGAGGGGTGTAAATGAACAGCTCCAAAATGCAGTGGCACCTTTTCTGCATTTGACAAAACTGGCAGAATTTTTACTTTATAATGTGACAACTGTTTTGTGTATCTTTCAGTAGTGAGAGCAATCTGTTATCCAGGAAATTCAATAGCTGTCAAATATTGCTGAAGGATCAACCTCTGTCCCACCCTTTATTTCAGATCACCAGAAAGTGTTCTTCCAAAGAATAAGAAATATTCCAGCAATATATTTGAAAATAGATGGAGAAAGAAGAGAAATTCCTTCTGTACCCAAAATCTGATAAAATACAGTATTCCTGTTTGTATTATACAGGTTTAGTTTAGAAGGACAAACCAAAGAACTGTGTTTCAGAAACAAAAAGACAAAATGTTAATTTTTTAATGAAAAGGGGAATGGTTAGCATTGTAAAGAAATACCAATTGAAGTGAATCTTGCTAAACATAAAATTTTTGCTGGTTTAAACACAAATAAAGGCATTTAGTGCAGTATAAAATAATTTCCAGTGAGCAAGCACCAGTTTAAAGCAGGATTAAGCAACCATATGCCAGAGACGTACAGCAGAAAACATTTGTTTAGGTTTTCTTTAAAAACTCAATTTAAAAACTTTGGTACAAGACAAAAGAAATGAGGTGATAAACCTCCTTCTGAAATCTGTAGTTTGTCAAAAAGAAATATTGGTTAGCACCAAAAAGCTGACAATGATCAAAACAATAGCTAAGACATGTAGACATCCTCTGCACTCCAGACTGTCCCTCCACCACGGCCTCTGAAACTTCAAGTCAGTAGTTGTTAATACTGACTTGTTAATGACTGCAATCCTAATAAAAGAGTGGACTGTACAAAAAGGAAAGCCAGTCACCTCAATATGTCATTTGCACTGTCAGTAAATACTCGGTTTTTCTTTTTACCAGTGGCCACAGCATTTTTCAGTGTCTTCTATGCTGGTACAGAGGATGATATTTTAAACTTGTGGCAGTTGTATGACAGCTACAGAATTAGTGCTTTGGTCTTCTGCCTTTCCTGCTTCCTGCTGAAAGTCAGGGCATCTTCACTTAAAATGCTTTCATCAGCAGAGGTGCCAGCAATGAGTAATAAGATATGTGAAAGCCTAAGCTGATGATGGTTTGTGCGTTTTTAGTCTCATAAAACCAGGTGTCTGTGACAGGCCGTTCTGCAGAGGTTTCCACCTGTGTATCTGGCAGAGGAGGAAGGACTTGGTCATTAATGAACACGTGCCAGCCCAAAGGAGCAGCAGAACGGTGTCTCACCCTTCGAAGCAGTGCGCCACGGTGAGGACCCATCTCCTGGCGATGAGGACACAGCCGCAGATGTGGCCGCTGGGCTCGCTCTGCAGGGAGCACTGCCAAGGCCAGCGGCCCGGCCGGCTGGTCCTGCCCCCCAGGATGCGCTTGCTCATGCGGGCGGCGGGGCGGCGGCCGCACTCTGCGGGGACAGAGCGCGTCAGGCAGCGAAACGGGCTCATCACTGCTCCCAGCAACACGGCAACCCCCAGCGAAACGGGCTCATCACTGCTCCCAGCAACACGGCAACCCCCAGCGAAACGGGCTCATCACTGCTCCCAGCAACACGGCAACCCCCACCACACCGCGGGAACAAACAATGAGCTGCTTTCAGCCTTCCTTTGCATCAAAGGATGCGCTCTCCGGTTACTGATTTCACCGGGATCGGCCTGAAACATTAACCCAGTTAAGTTTGGAATCTTGGCTTCCTTTCACTCAGGAGGTTTCCTGATGTCTTCTTCTTTCTAGCTAGCAACATGTCTGGCCTGCTTTGTATTATCCCAAATACAAAACCTGCTCAGCAAATAGTAGGGTTTTTTCTTAAGTCAGGTGCGAGGTTAATGTCACACTACTTATTCAGCTAGACAGCAGCAAACTCACTTTGCCTGTAGAAATTACTAAGGGAGAATATTTAAAGATCTGAAGACATTCTAGTACTTTGTCCTTTACACTTTACAAGCCACCTCCACTAGAAATGACACCAGATTCCCACCTGCCAGTTACTACTCTACAATAATCCTTCACTTTTATTTCAACGACAGACTTGTTATTTGTCCTGTTTATACTCAGTCTGATCTAGAGAACAATAAAACATCATCAATTTCTGCAATCAGCATCCCAAGGGAGGATATGCTGCCATTGCATGAATCTGGGAATTTAGTGCTGAAGAAATAAATGGGAGTAATGGTTATTTGTAACTTATCATTCTTAGTGTGTTCACTTAACTTCACAGAGTGAGCAACATATGTCTGAACAAAATTCCTTCAACAAGCTCCTTTGAGCTTTTTCCTTTCTCTGATGAGTAGCAAATGTTTTCATTAGTTTCCCAAATTTAGGTCCTGTCCTGCAATTACTTTTCCCTGAGTCAAGCTACTTCATAGTTCAAGTGTTCTTCAGCAAAGCTCTCCTTATCTGTAGAACCCAGTTTCATCACAGATGAAGAATTTCTGCATTTTCAAACCACTGAAAATTGCACCACCTGCTGTGCCAACAGACTTGGTCCATAACTTTCTACTTCAAGTTCTTCTGTCCCCTTGAACTTAATAAACAGATCACAGCTTCAACTCCCAGGCAGATAGTCTGCTAACCACTCTGCTGGTAAAAGGTATTTTCAGCAGGAAATTTTATCAAATTTTTGAAACCTAACTGCAAACAAGAGTCCTTTTGTGATATCAAGAATGGGTTATCTTCATACACAGCATCCTAGTCGTAAATATAAGAAAAGCTCATCAAAGTGAATAGAGTAGGGAAAAATAACCCCAGTGCAAAATTAAATGTTGTAGAGGTCTAGTAAAAATTTCAGAGTGAATCCACACTGAACATCTGAATTTGTTACAGTGATTTAACACATTCTGAGAATTATCTGTTTAATTAGCACTTCTCTCTTACCTTCTTTAGTGCAAAAGAGAGCCACTTTGCTTCTGCTTTGACAGGTCTGCCTAAATATTGAAACAAAACATGGTGGAAATCTCATTAATTGATTCATTTTGGTATTTTGAAAATCAACACAGGTATTGTATTCATTGCGGCAATCCAGCTGTTAAAAATTCCCCCAAACTGTAAAAAGAAACTCAAGGAGCTTCTTATGCCAGATCATCCATGGTTTCCAGCATCTGCCTGAAGATAATTCAAAATATTAGTTCAGCTTTACAATACATTTCATGAGCAGGTGCTACGTATTTTGCTCCCTGGGCATGGATCCAGCTCTGAGGTCAGTTGGGATGCACAGTCTGTCAAATTCTTATTTATGGCACCTGAAAGCACAGATTGCCATTCTCCTCTTCCTTATAGTCAAAGGACAGGATTTTCTTTGAAATGCCTTTGATAACAGATGATGTTTCCTGCCCTGAGAGTTTGGCTATTTTGAAAGAATCCATGAAGTCTACATAAGTAGGTATTAAAACAACAAAGACTTATAATTTCTGTTGAAAATCTTCAGGTAAGAGTGGGAAGGATTGATTTTTTTGTCAAGGGAGGAGAAATCACAGCTGACTGCCTTTTTATTTTCACAATTTTTTCATTCATGTAAACACACTTTTCTGAGGCAGGAGCAGAATTACACTGGACTGGAAACACAGGTCATTTCTTCACCTCGTAATTCTTTGCAGACTTTAATCCCAGCAGGAAGGTTGTATCTTTAAAACTGCAACCAACTAAAAAGAGGCTGCATTTCATGTTAAGTCATAAATACTAATGTGAGCAAAATAACAGTGTCAGCCAGCCCAGCAGATTGCCTTGAATCTGGAATTTAACCAGACCTTTGTCCCTTACATTGCATATACCTCATTCATATACTGTGCAAACCAGTCTATTTCTCTTCCTGAAAACACAGTTCATAAAATTATTTTTCTAGAGATAGTAGAGTTAGACAACTAATTTGAGGAAATAAAATTTTGTGCACAATTTTGACAGGCAAAGAAAATATAGAGAATATAACTGAGACCAGCCATGCTCATGTTTTGGACTTGTTTCCTTGACTTACCATACAGCCAGCTCTAAAGAGAAAACTTTAAACTTTTATGTGTGCATTGCCTGCACTGTGCCATTCCCTCCTATCAAAACTCTATGAATTAGTGGTGTATTGGTTAGTTCTTAGCTGAGTTTCCATCAGATCAGAAGCCTGGCAACCCCTTTAAACACACAACATACACCTCAGCACAAACATTTTACAAGATGCAGATGAGTACACCTAGAGGTGTGTTCCTGCAGGGCTCAGGAGCACTTCCCAGTCATCTGGACTGGATGCCTGATGCAGCCAAAACAAAAACAGCCTCACCCTTCATGCACTCTTCTCCCTTAGCTTCTCACTTCTTGTTATCCATTTTCTGAATTTGGGGGGACTGGAACATCTGTGTCCTACATGTTGCTTTTGTTTATGCAATTGATTTAACAATAATTCTCATTACCAATGCTTTCCCTCCTTTAACTTGCACTTTGGGCAAAATTAAATCTTTTGCTACTAGAATTTGTAACTCAGAGGCTCCAGATCCATTACTTCATACGTTTCCTAGCAGACCTTTTTCAAAAATTCAAAAAGTACCTTGAAATTTCTGCTTTGCACTTTAGTGACTGAACAGAGTATGATTGTGGATCTGCCTTTGCATCTGGTCACAACCCAAGGTGTTTATTCTTGTATTACTCTGGAGAAAAGTATTTAGATACTGTTAGGCTAGAGGAAAAAGACAGTGAGAAAGGAAAATCAAAGAGTTAAAAGACAACTTTCAAGTATCAGGCACCATATCAGGCAAGTATCAGGCATCTTCTAGATGAAGAAATTCAAATTAACTTAAAGCAATTGGGAAAATACTAATGTAAAACAATAAAAGGTATAAAATCAAGATGTAAGAAAGCAAAATTAGGTCCTTGCAGGCACAATCTTTTAAGTATTCTGCCACTAGAGAAAACTTTGAGAAAATGGAGCCAAGGAAAAGAAAAGTAGATTTCTTCCTCAGATTTGTGCCTTCGCACACATTGTATCTCTGCAGTTACCCAAGACAATCTTTTCTTGTGAAACAGAAGGATTTTCGATGGAAGAAGGATGGTCTGAAAGCTCCTGGGCATTTGAAAGAGAATAGGGAAACCATGAACCAGCTTTTTGAAGAACGCAGTTGCCAATGGGGATTAGGTGGCTCTCCCAGTTCTGCCCTGGATTTCTAGTTCACTGTCTCTTCAAAGTCACACTTTGAATATCTCAACCATGAGATCCTGGCTTCTCATTAGTAACTACCTGTTTAGTTGGGTTAATTAAAAGGAATATACCATCATCCTTAGCCAGAGCTAAGGAAACCCACTGTAAGTGGATACAGCATCTACTGAAGAAGCTGTGGTTGCTCTAAATTAATGAATCCAGACTACACAAGGATGGTAAGATGTTGCTGCAGAGTTTGCTACATAGTACTTTCTGGACTTTCTTGCTCAGCAGAGATTTAATGAAGCTCTTTGTTCCAGGTGTTTCAAGGGCATCCTCTCTGTATCCCTCAAATGCTCTTATTCTACCAGAATGGGCCCCCGAGAGTCACAAAATAGTCTCTTAACAACTTACATGAATATGTGCTGGGATTTATACACAAATACCTTGGAAAAAAAGAGCTTAGCAAAGAGTTTTTCATCCTGCATTGATAAGTGACTACCCACAGCAGTGAAATAGTTCTTATTTACCTGTTACTTACCCATTCACTAGAAGTGCATGCAAAGTGGATGCATTTTTATTCTTCCAGTCTGAGTGCAGATTCAGCCATTTTTGGTCCTGCATTTGCTCGTTCTCTATTACAATTTCTGTTTTGGATGGTCCTCTGAAACAAAGGAAAGACATTGATAGAACTTCTGGTAGGTTTCTGTGTTACAGCTGTGAGGGTGAAGAGGCCCTGACATCTCTGTTTGCTCTGAATGATATGGCAAAGCCATGAGTGGCAGGTACACAGCTGGGAGGATGAAATCACCCTGAGAAGCCAGGCCAGCCAACATATGACTGTCATGTTGTATTTCCTGACAAGAAGCAGAATTGGAATCAGGAACAGCAAGAACCTTCTGGTGGCATTTACTGTAATGCACACACCGATGCTGTTTCAACAGTTTTTGGCCTCCCAAAATGCAAAAAAGAAAAAAAAAATAGAACTTCGTATGTAAAAGAGGTAACAGAAAAAATATTTTCTTACATTCCTGTCACTGGAAATCCATTAAAATTTAACAGTAAAGAGCAGTCTAGGTCTTGTTAACAACACTTGAGAGTATCTCTAAGTTCAAGCTGCCTGCTTTGGGAAACAGAGCAATCACTGGTGATAATATCAAACTCATTCTTCTGCAGCAACCTAACAAGCATGTGAGGGTTAGAATGGTCCACCAGGAGATATTCTCATATATCCACTTCTCAGTCTAGTTATTGTCTGACAGACTCAAGAAATTGCTATTTTATTAAATCTTGATTGCCAAATAGAAAAAAAAAAAAAAAAAAAAGAGCATTTCTAAATTACTTTATGTGTCATGCAGCTTTCCAGCACAGAACCATTCATACTTAGCCATCAATCCCTGTCAATGACAAGGACTTTCAAGCAGTGCTCTCCCAAACACCGGTCAAAGGCCAAATTCTAAATCCTAATTAATGGGAAAGGGAATGCGAGAAATTCAGGAAAACTGTGATGCATCCTTCATTTGGCCTCTGAACCCAATCTCTCATGGTAGTACCTGGTAATGCCAGCCAGGATATTGGTTTGTCTTTAAGTCCAATTCTCAATGCTGACTGTATTTATTTTTTTATAAAATCTTTACAAAACACCAACACTCTTTACCCACTTGATTGCATATACTAACAGAGATCAAATAATTCTGTTTTATGGCAAAGTTGTCAGTGTAACCATTTGGAAATATTTTCAACACAGCTGCAGAATAAACCAAACCTTGAGGTCACAGTGCTGAATCCTGCCTGTTACATAACTTACTTTTCAGAACCTTCTCTGGGCATTTTAAGCAAATATCATTCCATGATCTACTAACCAGAATGTGCAGGCACAAGTTTGCTGCAAAAAGTCTTTTCTTTCTCAGTGCCTTTTTTTTAGCATAAATATCTCTCTTCGTTTTCGTATTTCCCACTCTTTTTCTACCAAATATGTGCAAACCTTTTTCTTACAATGACATTCTGCCTTATGATCTTCTCTGAACAATGATGTTCACCATTTCCTAAACGTGAACAGTGATATTTTATGAATTTGTAAAGTGTCTGATCTATAAAATATGCAAATATTTTACATGTCTGATCAAAAATGTGCAAAAAGGTGCAAATAGGATGCCATTTGATGAATTCAAATCTATATTATACCAAATACCATACTGTTTTGATGAAACCTGAAGTTCTGAATTACAGATTACAGTGATGCTACAATCATAATTAAGGAGATATGTACTTCTAAATCAAGGTAACAACCTACAAAACACATACACCTGCATGAAATTCTATAATTATTTTACTTAGCAAAAGTAAGATCATACCACTGCCTTTTTCTTTGGTGGTCACAGCTTGATACAAAACACTCAAACAGGATACCTTAATTTAGGCACTGGAGAGGATCTTGCAGAAGTAGAGTAATAAACAAAACCCAAATTAGACCATGTAAAAACAAGAGATTTTTTTTTGTTCAGAAGCTTGACTGCTCAGTTGTCAAATATTCAAGATCTTTATACTAAAGACATAGAGTGAAAAAGTACCAGGGAAGGCAAAAAGGCCAAGCAGCAGTGAGATACTTGCACTTCCCTTTCATAAATACACACACAGCAGATGCCACAGCCAAGGAAAGAAGGAAAATGAGCTACTGGTTTCAGTGGATCACCACTGACACAGCCTGCAAGAAAGGGAGCAGCACTCACAGGAAGAGCTAACAGTAGATTTTTAAAAACAAATAACTTGGTAGACAGCTGCAGTTTTATACTGATACTAGACCAGAACAAGCAGTGAAGTAAAATTCCCCTGTACTCTGCTGAGTACAAGTTCTTGAAGTTTATTGTATTTGTTGTATCATCCTGTGCAGCTAAGAAAGACAAATTACTCCACTATATTTTCACAGAATGACAGAATAACTTCACTATTGCCTTTATCAAATTTCAGAGCTGAGCAGACCATGCCTTTATGATCACCATTTTATCAACAAAGAATGTGGACTTCCAAGTATATAAATATAAAAGTGGGTATCTTCAACTGAACATTATGAAAAAATTTTTTCTTCCAACATAATGTTCTGAACCCACACAGTGCCCCAGTCCTCAGCAGCACACCCTCTAGCACACACCAGGACAGATGTGAGACTGATTGCTGTTCTGCTCCCTACCTGTGTTCTCACAAAAACTAATTGCCAGAGACTGCATTTAAATTCAATGTATTGAAATTTGGGACTCAGTAAGAGTCTCTGAATAAACTTATGTATCCTGACATGAAGAGGCAGGTGACATGATATTCCCATCTGGTTGTAGACTGTGAAACCTAAGACTTGTGCATTCCCATTAAGCTCTCAGTATTACAAAAACAGCGTATTTAACATTTTTTGTACTAGAGGAAAACATAAGAAGTGTTAAGAGTACATGTTGCATAACTTGAGTAGCATCCATCATAATTACAAAGCCTTTCAGACAATGCTTGGAACTTCTGGTTTTATGTGATGTTGCATCATGCATCACACAACACATTCCATGAGTTGTGCTGTGAAAAACTGGAAAACCACATCGTCTATGGAATTAGGGCAAACAGCCAGGAAAATTGCTTGCATTTTGTGAAATGGGCAGAAGAGAATTAACTTGAATGTTGCTTCAGGCTCAAGGTTTATACATTCCAGACAGACTGCTATTCTGTAAAATGTGTTTCTACTATCAGTTAAATTAACCTAACTTTAACCACGATAGTTTAATTAGCTTCATTTGTTTTTTTCAGATTAATTTAGCCTAAAGTATTAAAATATCTGTTATTTTTAAATAACTAAAATATCCAAAAGCTGTTAGAAAGACATTGCCTTTATGTTTAAAACAATAACACATTATATAGCAATTGGGTGTTTTTATTTGGCAAAGCCCCAAACACTTATGAAAAATAATCTCCGGAGTTTTACAGAAAATAAAAATGCCAAATGCATAAAAAAGGTTACCATTCATTGTAATTCCTGGTCTAAGTCTTAATAAGTCTTCACTTTGATATCTCACATGCATTATTTTTCTCTACGAATAAACAAGAGAGCTATTAAAATAAAGTGTTGCTGTAAGTCATTATTAAAGAAATCTGCACAGCCACAAATCTTGGTGGATAGAATTTGTATATTCACAGCTTTAATTTTCTGAAGGAGAAGCAGCGACAGGTGTTGGGGAAGATGAAATAGGAAAGCCTTATAGATATGATTACCTTGCAAAAGATGCTGGAAATATGGAAAGTATAATCGAAATTGAGATGAAGACAAGGTTTGAGTTAAAGAGTAACTAAGAAACAGTGGTATAACTGACTGAAGGTAATGCTCCTTCTTGATAGAACAATACCCTCTGCCTAGGCAGGTCCAAAGGTCAGAACAAACCATACCTGCCTGGTAGGATATTCCCAAAAGCAGGTTTTTTAAGGTTTAAAATATAACCCCATATGGTAATGTAATGATTCTTATAGGTTGCATACAAGTATTGTAGATTTTGTAGCTTGTTTCAGATTGGTTAAAGAGAATTAGAATATTCAACAGAGAAGATGATTTATTGTATTGTAAACGGCAAATCGCTCTCTTTTTGCTCTCTCTTTTTGCCTCTTTCTCTCTCTTTCTCTGGCCTGCTTTGAGCTGCGTCTTGCAGCCCAGCAAGCCTCTCACACCGACACTCCTTCACAATAAACTCCCGTGCTCTAAACCCATCTTTAGAGATCTCTCGCTTCTATTGTACCCCTATAACCAAATTCCACAGAGTTAAATCCTACAGACAGGACTCAGGGGAATGGTATAAGTGTCAGGGGAGGTTTAGATTAGGTAACAGGGAAAGGTTTTTCGCCCAAAAGATGACTGGGCACTGGAACAGGCTCCCCAGGGGAGTGGTCACAGCACCAAGCCTGTCTGAGTTCAGGAAGCATTTGGACAATGTTCATGTGGGATGTCCTTTGTAGGGCCAGGAGCTGGACACAATGATACTGATGGGCCCCTTCCTACTCAGTATATTCTATGATTCTATAGAGTTTTATTAGGATGCTATATAAAGCTAAAGAGACTGCAAATAATTAGATACACCAAACTAGATAGAGGAGTATAAAATTGTTGTGTGTTAGAATGGCAGAAAGTCCATTTACAGGTGGTCTTGAACTCAGGGCTTCTTTTAGAACTGATGTCAAGTATCCCTGCAGTGCAAGACTACACAGAGTATGTTATGTGCAGACTCTCTAACCCATGGTCTTTATCCTCCTGAGTACTCTGAGAAAGGCACAAAGAACATGCATGTCTGTACGTGTAGCGGAGAAAGGCAAACAGAAAAGATACTTCTTAATTCAGTTTGGGGATCAGACACTGACAAAATTTATCCTTCTATACCATCAGATTTGTCTCTTCCTAGTAGGAGACAGTTGTGAACATCAGTGCAGATGAACTTTTTTATCCAAAAGTTCTATTTTGCATCAATCGTTCCATAATTTAATATGCATGCAATAATAAAGACACAGAGAGGCTATTTCGTTTTCTGAGTTCCACACAGAGACCCTGTCTTTAACAATTTGTTGTTCAGAGATGCCCAAGTTAAAAACATCTACTTGTCTAACTTACAGTATTTAATGAAGAATGCAAATAAATGAAGATTTTTTTTTTCCCCTGTATTTCCTAAGTCTGCTCTAATTCTTTAGGAGGAAACAGAACAGAAACATTGCCAAACAATTCTGAGCCTCAGCAATTACTTTAAGTACTGAGACGTGGCAAAAAAAAATTATCTTTTCAAAACACTATTTTAATAACAATTGTCCAATGTTTATATAGTGGTGAAAGTGCCTAGATTTTAGTGAAATTCTGTTCCTGTTATAGTTCACAAAATTTTATTATCTCTTTTCTCTGTGAACCATTTCCACTCTAGGTCTACTATTGCAGTGATCAATGACCATTCACATCTTAACTCCAGCACTCCAATTGTCCTAAGAAATTCATCAAAGCTACAAACTACTGACCTTACCCTAAACCCATCTGATTGCAGGCCAGCTGGCTTAAGTTTTCTTGCCACTCATCAGCACAAACATGGTTATCAGCAGCTGACCTGTGAACAGTCAGGAACATCAAGGAACTGGTGTTTTTAGACAGTGTAACTGGAAAGAAAAAAGGAGGAAAACTTCAGTATTATTTCAAATAGTTTTATAAATGGCAAACTGGAAATATAGAACTATGTTCAAGATTTTTCCAAGTTGCTAGCACTTTTCCAGGTTTTACAGGCTGAATAGCTATGTAATTTAAAACCAAGGCAAGTGTGGCTATCAGAACCTTGCTAAGACTGAACAGCATGAGACACTGAACAGCAAAGGCCTCAGGAGGGTACGAATAAACCCAAATACTTCTAATTTACCAGCACAGATTCACGTGGGTTGCTGATAGCCTTTGTTTTGATAGCCTTAATTTAGTTAGATAAACTAGACAGAAAGATCATCACCATTTCTTCTCAATCTGTGTATAAAAGTTCAGGGACGCTTTTATCATATGCAAAAAAGATTCTCAAAAGAGATTTCCAAATCCCAGCAACTTCTTTATCTCTCCTCTATCCACAATACTTTCCAGATTCCATACACCATCTACACATTTTCTTGCCATATCACTTTTCTTATATCTTTGCACTATGACACTTCACACTGAGGTTTTTTTGCTTTCTCTTTTGCCCAGTTCTTTGCATGCTTTCCCAGTCTCATCCCAGTCTTCTCTTTGTTAATAGAGGGAGCACCTCTCCACCACTGTATTCTAAATTAAATCACCAGAAATTACTACCATCACCCAAACACCACTTTGAGGCACCACACAACAGAAACTTACCACAGTCCCATTCATCTGAGCTGTCACTGCAGTCTGCCTGCCCATCACACCAGAGTTCACGTGGCACACATTCATGGTTGGCACATTCAAGTTCACTCTCTTCACAAAATGCTGCAAAGACAAAAACATGCTTCCTCCTGAGAAAGACATGATCAATGTGGAATTCACACAGAGATGAAAAATTGAGAAAGAGGGTGAAGGTAAACGTGGATCAGATTTATGGAACAATAAGAGAGACAGATTTGTAACAAAATTCAGCATGGATACCACTGATGCAGAAGGTGGTTACTGCCATGCAGTGGCAGAGGGCATTGCAACTCAGAGGGAATGAAGACTGTTTGGAAATGCAAGATCTGTGATTACTTGTGGTCTTGTCATATGAAACATGTAAGCCACTCAGAAGCTATATGTGAAAATAGTGTCCTGTTTTTTAACCAGTTGATCCAAATGTGTTTAATTCTTCGTTGTTTTTGAAAAAAATTATTTTACTACAATGAATATTTATTTCCTCTCATCCACAGCAACTATATATGGATTTTTGAATTCGCCTTTGCTTTGAAAATTATATAATTATATTTATCTCCACTTTAGAGGTGGAGAGCTGCTGTACTGATAGACATGTTCAAATTCACAGCTGGTTTCCAGCTGGCATTCTTACCTACTGATTTCCAAAGTCTGTTCAGTATGGGAACCACAAGAGCTTCCATTTGCAAATGGCTTTTAGCTGACCCCCAACAACCTCCCTTCCAGAAGGCAGGTGTGTAGCAGTACAGCACCTTCCTCACTAATACACTTCCAGCTTCTATAACCCCATCATCAGGGAATTCTGAGACCTGGGGGAGGGCAGAGAGGGAGCAAATGCATGGAAGGGAGTTGCATTCAGTTGTGTCCATGTTTGGCAGATGTACAGCATTTATACTGCCATACAATCCAAGCATTTATTGGCAACACTACTAAAAAAAGTGTACTCCACAGTGAAAACCATACAGAGAGAGCAGCCAGTGCCTAGCCCTGATCTTTCTGCCTCTGGAATAAACCATGCAAAAACTGAAAAAGCGCTTTAACTCCCCCTTAGAGAGAGAGCAGAATTCAGAACTGGAAGCTCCCAGATGGGAAACCTTTGCTGTCATTTTAGAATATTCAAGCCCCAGATCAAAAGCAGAGAGGAAATACACTCTGGTAATTATAAACCAGCTTAACCTTACCTCTTTGGTAATCTTTACTCTGTCATGATCTTAGCATGTGATCACAAGTAAATCGCTTTAATATCACCTCCACTTTTCAGATCACAGCACAGAGCTTGCAAGTTAAATGGTATAATCTTTACAGTGAAAAGCAGATTAAGAAATATTTTGTGAGCCTCAGCTTCCCAAAAAGAAACAAAGTTTGATCTAGTGATACATGCAGGCTGCTGTTCATTTTGGCAAATGCATTCATAGGCTTCACTTAGCACATAAAATTTGTCCAGCATCCTGCTCCTATCAGTAGAACTCCAGAGAACTCTTACTTTTAAATCACAAAATTATATCCAAACATCCCAGAAAAAAATTAAAAAATACCAGGTTTACTCAAAGAATGAAAAATTTCAGTTTCCTACCAACTTTACCAATGATGCCTCCTTTCTTGTGCAGACCGTGTCCCAGTAAGTCTTTTCTACTTCCTTGTCTTGGGAACATGCCCACACACCAGGTTTTCTCAAGAGAAGAGAATTCAGAATGCCACTAATATTTTAATGAAAGTGGAGCTATAACAGTTTAGGTACTCATTCCCAGCTTTGTATGCAGGGTGGGAGCCTGCAAAGCAGCTGCTGTTTGCACATGGACAGTGTGCCCGTGCCAGCAGTGTACCCTAAGAGGTTTTGTATCTGGTTGTTATCACCAGTTTGGATTGTAGCAGAAATCTGTGGATGCAAGCAGGGAGACAGAATCTAAGAAATGTCAATCAGGAAAGAAACTAAATAAGGAAGACAGACATATGACACATTTATCAGAAAAGAGATGAGAAGGAAAATCAAGTAGAAATCAAGGAAAAAAATGAGCAGTGAGCAGCTATGAGCTATGCCTGTATGGAATGAAGTTGAGGAAACTTGGGGAAAAAAAGTCAATAATCTACAAGGAATAAAAGAAGTACAAAGGCACAAGAACAAGGAGGGAGAAAGACAAAAAAAGGACAAAAAGAAAAAAAAAAAAAGAAAAAGAGGACGAGAGTGACCAAACAGACAGCAAGGATCTGATGTGAACAAAGAACACAAGATGAGGAAAGAGAGAAACTGGTGCCATAGAAAAACTGAGAAGGAAACTGAGGGAATGACTAAGCCTTTCTGCCTATACAAAGCATACAGCATTTTTACTTTACTTTCATTTATTCTGCACCCCAGCATCACAAAAATATGATCAGTTTTTTAAGGGAGCAACAAACTGCATGAGTCCTTACAGCAGTTCTTTTCATCCATCATGTCAGGGCAGTCTGGGAAACCATCACAGATCATAGCGTGTTTGATGCACAGCTTCTTCAAAGGACACTCCCAAAGACCCCTTTCTTTACAACCTGGAGGCAGAGAAGCACAGTTCTGAAATACTTGCATGCAGTATTGAATTAACTGTTTTCTTCCTTAAAAGGCCTGAAACATAGAGAATATTTTCACTTGCAATATAAATTTTAGAAGGTACCAGGACTAGCTACTAATTAATAAGTCAATAAGACTGGCACAGTGTACACTTGATAAATGGATCTAAATATTTTAACACTTCAAAATACTTCAGTGCTTTTTAAATAATAACTTTATTATGATTATTATACATATAAATAATGGTTTAGGCATTAGCTCAATTAGCCCAAAACTCATGCACCACTATTCTTGAAATACATTTACTAATAATAGAAGAACTTTTCTAATTCTGAAATCTGTAGAAATTCCTAGGTCTTTCAAAACAAAATCCTATAAAAGCATGGAATCCCCATGAAACAGTGTAGAAATACATACTTTTTTTCTGGCAGTGCTGATATGGAATCAAACACAGAATCACAATGAAAGGTAGAAAGAGAAGCAATACAAAATGTGTCAAAGTGCTTTGACAATAAAATTCCTGTTGCTCAGCTAGAGGAAATTAAGAATAGCCTAAGCTACATTTTAGAAAATATTTTTCTCTTGTTTTATTCCACTTTTTATTTCCACCAACTAATAAAGTATTTTATTGTGATACCAGTTTAAATACTTTGACATACTAATGTCCCGCATGCCTGACACTCTGATTTTATAGGAAGCCATAAAAATGACATGTTGTCCTGACTAAACCAGATTATTTGATTGCCTTGTTTGGCCTGTTCTATAGATGACACTTTTTGTTTTAATCTAAGTGCAAATTCAATTGATAGCCCTGATGTTCATACATGCAAATAGTTCAGGTATAAATTTAAAAACAGTATTTAAAGCAGCACCTCTCTTTGCCTGGACCTGGAACTATGAAAGCATATCAGCAGTAAGTTACTAAGCAAATATATTGTTTCCTAGAAGTTTTAATTCAGAATTATATATTTTACAAATATAAACCAGAGAATCCCTACTAGATTACTGGAAAAGTCTGTTCAGGTTTTAATTGTACCTGGATGTGTGGGGTGCTTGATTTTATTTAGCTTTGAAAAAACATGTAAATAAATGTTAAAGCCCAAAGAAATAGACTCAACTTTTGAAACTAATTCCTCATTATCAAAAAAGTTTCTTGGGTATTACCACTTTCCAGGTCTCCTTCTTGACAATATTTGTGATAACTATTAATGAAAAATTAATTGAAACCAAACAAAATCTCTACTCTTATACAGAACAAGGAATGTCATGTTAGGATCTTGATATGAATATAAAATAAAACAAGGTTAACCTCCCCATAATTATGAACAATGACATTTTTTTAGCAGAGTGTTTACAATTCATTAAATACATGTTTACCTTCCCTCTTCATCCCACATTACAGTGTTACACTGTGAAGTGTACCAGGACACTCCAATACTAATCACATAGACAAATATAGACAATTTCCTATGAAAAACTCACTACTTACTGAATTCAGTGTTCAAATACACTGTTTTGTTGGTAGAGACCATCTACCATTTGGGGCATTTGTATTTCATCTCTAATTTGTGCCATGCATTTTTAATTCAATGAAAGAGAAATAAATGTAGGAAAACTTGTCTATGTGTACATTACCCTCATCTCAAAAGTACATTTTGGCAAGAGATATGGTTTCATATATGATCTTATTTTAATTATTTGTAATATGAAGGAAGTTACCAATTGTTATCCATATACACATTTCCCATGCTATTATCATGATTAATGTCAAGACCACCACATTTTTCTCTCACCTAATATACTACAGGTCAAAATTCAGATTGCAGAAAATAGTAAAAGACAGTATTGGTTTTGAACGTTATGTCTTCAATTTCTTTAGAAGTTGTAGGACTCTCTTCTGTTCCCTGCCAGAGGCGTTGTTCAGCAGCCAGCAATTTTATATATTCAATTACAACCAATTATATTTAATACCACAAACTCTTGGGACATCTTTCATAATAGTATTTCTTTTGGAAATTACCTTTCCTACACTTTACTGCACTCAGAAGTCTTACTTCCAGTAATCTCAGTCGAATTTTCTCCCAAAATCCCAGTCTTATTGGCACTGAAGTCTAAGGATTTCACCACAATTGCATGGCTGAGATTTCCTCTCACAAGACCATGTGAAAGCATGGCAGGGATTGCTATTGACGGAAGGAGACAATGGATGCTGAATACAGCTCTGCTCTGCATGGGGAGAGTACACCTTAGTTCCTTTGGCCAGAATAGTTTAAGCATAAGAAAGTTGCAGCCTCCTTCTCCCCACAATGTAAAGCTGTTCCATGTCTATCATTTAAAGAACTTCAATTACAAGGGCTTCAAATTAAACATTCAGTGTTTTTTAATGTTAGAAAACCAATTTAAAAGGATAAAGCTAATAAAATTTGAGCTACCCATTTACACCTGGAAAGGTCATCAAGTTTTGATTTTGTTGTGCACACATGGAATATGAGTAAGTCAGAGACAGTTACTTCTGGAGCTCCACAAGGACTTTTTGTTCCTCAGTAACAGTATCAGCCCTGGTCAATGTAATGTCACTCTGACACCTGTAATTTCCTAGCTGATACAGTCTTCCCTATTTATAGAACCTGATAAGAATTCTGCTGATTGCCTGTGACATTCTGTCTAGACTTTAGAGAAAGAGAGATTCTCTTGAGAAATAAATGTTACATATTAAAACAATACTTCATATGTTAATGTCTAGGAGAATAAAATAATCCTAAAAGACACATAAATAAGTAGTTTTCCAAGGAGTTCAGAATTGGTGGCAACAAACAATATTTGGCAGGGGGGACAACTGAGATGATTCAAAAGTAAAGAGATGTCAAACTGTGAAAGAGCCACTGTGATCATCAGCTCTGTCTTTCCTTTACAGTCCAAACAAGAGAATGACCTAGTATTAAATCATATTTTAGAGAGCATAGGTTTTATCCTTTCCTTTCTTTCTTTTTTAAAAGGAAGGAAGGATGGAAGGGGAGAGAGAATACAAGCATGAAAACTCCCAGAGACTGAGAATACATCACATGCTGGGGATAAATAACCCCTTGGTTACTGCAAACATGAAAACAATGTGCCTTTTAAAAAGAAGCATTTATAGAACTGTGAGACTTGAATTTTAGCCTAGCTTAAGCTTTCTGGTGTTGGATTTTATTTTATTGTCTCTCAGTAGAAATTCTCTCATTGCTATGGTTTTGCTGTTCCCATAACCTCTGCTTCCTTCTTAGCCCATTCTCAGTTAAAAAAAAAAATAAATAAAAAAAAAAGAAGAAGTTGTGTGCCTTAACTGTGCTGGAAAGTTTTCCAGCCCTTTGCTCATAAGCACAACTCTTCTCCAAATCCTTAGTCATGTATAATTATGCTCATTGCTCCCAGGGATGCCAGGCCTGCATGCAGACCTCCCTGAAGGCTACATTTGAGTCAATTAAGAACTATTCAGAACTCCCTTCTCCTTCTGAAAACTCTCATGCCAGCATGTACAAGGATACACAGTGACCAAGGGATTTCTTGATTATTCTCATGCTCAATACATTTCCTCAAGATAAAAGTCAAAAGCACCTATACTAAAAGTAAACTCAGAAACATATATTGGATAATAGACTTTGAGGGTTTATGCTTGTACTTGTAACTTGAGGTTGACCAATTTGAAAAAAAACATGCAGAATCCACTTCAGCAATACCATACATCATAAGGATATCTTTTGTCTGTACAGCCTAACATGAACATGATCACGTGTAAATTTAAAACTACATTTACAGATTTGAGACTTAACCTGCCAGGGATTTATGCCACATTTTAGCTCAGTAAAACCTTCAGCAATATGAAAATAACTAAAAACCAGAATTTTTTAGCTTGATTATTTAACGAATACTCAAACATGCCAGAGTATGGTTATCAGAATCTAAATGATCAAGCATAAATTGTATTCCCATTGACTAAGTAGGATTCTTGCTCTTGTATCTTTACTGATACTGTCTAAAAAAAAAACACCTTATACTTTTAAACATATTTTTACCAAAAAAAGGGGGGAGGGGGACTTATTCTCTGAACTTTCATGCTACAATTCAAGTAATTGAATGAGAGAGAAAGCTCATTTTCTATTGCTGCAGCTACCCTCTATTGCAAGTCACAGAGTGTATTTACCACAGCTGTCCTCATCACTGTCATCCTCACAGTCAGCTTGACCATCACATCTTCTGGATGCCAGGACACACCTCCCAGAACGGCACTTGAAGTGACTGGGTGAGCATTCTGTCAATGACAACCAACAGGGAGAAACAGGACTGCATAAGATAAAAGCTTCATCATTACATGGACACTTATTTATGGCTGTGTCAGAAGTGTAAATAACACCGATAGAAAGCTTGTGAGACTGGAATTATGTATCAGGTGAGACTCAATAATTGCACTGGGAACGTGGTGGAGCAATATTTTCCAGAGCTCTCCCTCACATGCTGCCCTCTATCAAATTCCATCACTTTGCCAAAGCACTGGCATAGAATGTTTAGACTGTGAGTATGAATGTCCTAGCTGCTCTTCTCACCATTGTGGTGCCGTGTGATGCATTGAAATGAGCTCAAGAAATCCCCAGCATTAAAAATAAAAAAGAAGAGAGATTGACAATAATGTGTCTGTTTGAACTAATAAAACCAGGTGTAAATGTCCACTAATTAATACTTTCATTGTTTGTGCCTCATCTTACAGTACCATTTTGGGACAAAGAAGTGGAACAGAGCTGGCAGATCTTTAAGGAACTCTTTCACTGACTGCTAGCAATTCCCAGGAGCAAGAAAACCAGTAAAGAATCCAAGAGGCCAGCATGGCTGAGTAGGGAAACTCAGCTTGAAATAATTTCCACTGTTTAAATATTATAATTTAAAGAGAAGGAGTGGAAAAAACAAACACCAGTGACTTTGGGAGCCCATTTAAATCTTTATTTTGCTGTTACATGTACAGAAGATACCTTCTACATCTTCATCTGGTGTTAGACAAGTTTGGTTGTCCAAGTTCTCATCTGGAAACTGAGTGCAGTCTGTATCTTCTGGCCACTGCAGACCTACAATCCCAAGCACAGCCTCACAGCGTTCCTTAGACTGCACACACAATGTCCTGAGGAGACAAAGCAGGAATTGCACCAAGTAACTGACTGAATGTCTTAGATATTCCCAGTTAAAGGTGAAAATCAAAAAAAAGGGATCAGTTAAACAGACATTTTAATATGAAAAAAACCATGTATCGAAGAATGCTACTGTTGAAACACTATTTTAAATTACTGTTGTACAGTTATGTTATAAATAGGTTAATAACAAGCAAATATAACTGCTTACAAATATGCTCTCCTCTGTAAGAGATGGCAGACAACTTTTTAAAGAAGAACTAACTGCTCTCTTTCAGGGAAAAAAAAAGCAAACACATTTTGTACTAGTGAGATGCTACCTCTTCGGATTATGCTACCTCAGAAATCATGTGGTTTTGGAAGTACAAAATATTTAACCCTGCAAACGCAAGAGTGACGAACTCCCCAGGGAAATCAATAAAATCTAAACTATGGAAAAGCAAAGCTCAGAGCAACCCCGTCTTGAGGCTGTTGTCAGAGCAACAGAAGCTGGTATCATAACAGGAAAATGCACAAATATGGCCCTTCTGCAGCATATTTTTTTTTTTAACCATGTAAAAGATGGGAGTCACTATACAAAATTCATTCTATACCTTGAGATCGAGAATCATTGTGTCTCTCAAACTACCCACTGTGAAATGCTTCAAAATTGCAAAGAGAAAATGTATAATAGAAAAATACCCTATTTTTTAAACATTTAATCACTACTTTTGTCTGGGATCCTAGCTGTAGGTTGAAATATATTCAACCAAAGGATCCCACCCTTTTTTTTTTCCCCAATTTCTTTCATGTCACTTTTAATTTGCCTTCATTTAATTTGATTTATATTTACATATCTTTCTTCTAGAGACACTCCTTTCATGGAAGAGACACTACTTTCATGAAAGGCACTTTATTCCACTCATTTTCCTTTGACATTTTTACCAATGGAACTTTTTTATTTTCCTGCAATTAGCTTTGGAAAATGCTGTGACTAAAACCAACAAAACAAATCCATACAGGATTAATTATTTTATGCTCTTTGGGAAAATAATACAGTAATAATCCTCCAAAATTTAATTTTGTTTTGAGGAATTCAATGAAGAAGAGTCAATGTTTTCCCGCACCAAACAATTCACCACTGAGCTGAGCACCCTGAATTGATTGATGTCAGTTAACCATGCTACAGACTCTCTCTTTCCTTTTAGATCCTCCTCAACATCAAAAAGGTTGACTGACAGCACTTTATAACCTCAGATTTCTGAAAGCCATCATTTTTACTTTCCAGTGACAACAAACAAAACCCATAGCAAAAATATGACAATACAGTAGAGTCATCTAAGCTGCTTCTGTCCTGTGTTCTCTGCACATTCAGATCTTAGGTCAAAGCTGACCTTTTCCAAGGAATTACCAGCCATTTAGTTGTCAGTCTGTCATGAAAGAATTAGAATCTATTTAAACTTCAAAGAAGGCCTGCACTAATATAATCAACACATTACCAGAGATGAATAATAATGTTCAGAAATTGAAAACATACTTGATAGATCAATGAATGTTATAAATAACAATAAGTAATTCTTTCAAAAAAATATCTTCAACAGTGTTCTTTACTTTGAATAAGCCTTAATGAAGACTGTTACAATTAAAAAATAAAGCGTTACAGCCAAAGAAATATAAAGACAACCAAAAGCCTTGCAAAGCAGGGGCAGCTGTCCTATAGAGGGGGAGTAAAATTAAAATAATTTGGTTGTACCATCTGGAATGAAAATCAGATACATGTGCCTGTATTAAAAAAAAATCTAATGCACCTCCTATACATTTATATTATAATAGATCCAGAATTTTAATGTTAATGTTCAATTCATGGTTGGAAAGTACACTTTGACTTAAAAAGCATACATCTGAAAAACTGCATTAGCTGAATTTACAGGAAATGACAGGCAAAACAATACATATGTCCTGTTAAGCTCAACTATTATTTGAACAAGAGGGCAGTTATTTTGAAAGTCAGCAGCAGATTCTCAGAATATAATTTTCGGGCTGACAATGTAACAAACATTTTCTCTTCTCAGAGCTTCAAATTGTAAAGTAGAAATACGGTTTCATATGGTACCTGCAAGGTGGGATCCGCTGATTTGTGTGGGGGTCACACTTTGGTACTAAGATTGTGCAGGCAAAAAACATCAGGTACTTGTAGCAGTTGGTCTGAACCAAAGCTGGGAAGAGGGAAGACTCCCAGCTGATAGAGGCTTCCTTCTGTGTCCTGTGGCCCAGGTAGTTTGGGTAGTAAGTATAGTTGTAAGGCAAGTTCATACAAAGTTCCAGAGTAATTGGTTCACACTGACCTTTCATAGAAAGAAAAGAAATAGAACCACAAATGGTGTGAGATTAAATTAAATACAGAAGAAATAATTACATATTTATTTAACAAACTTATCAGTCAGGGGATACCCTCTCAGGCTTGAGAAACTACAAGTTCCAGAGACAGAGACCCCTTATAAGCCTATTCATTCCAGTAAAGGTGCCTACCTCATAACCCATTAAGATACTTTTATTTCCTTATTAATATTCATTAACTTTCTGAGTGACATCTTCACTTTAAGGTGGTACAATAAGAAATCCATAAACCAGTACAGCAGCACACTTCCCACTGGTGTGCCTTCTATGCTACCATGACACACCTCACACTGACAGGACAGTTGCCAGAATTAAGAAGACAGAAATCATTGGATACTTTGGGTTGGAAAGGATCTCAGGAGGTTTCTACTCCATTGCCCTGATCGAAGCAGGTCAGCTCTGAGAACTGATCAGCCTTTTTAAAGGCTTTAGACAGTCGAAAAATATCTCTAGTGACAGAGACTGCACAATTTCTCTGTATAGAAAACAGAAGTCAGGATTTGCTTTTAATTTTATTTCCTTGCTTACCAAGATCTGAAGGAAGAATGGGGACAATTAGGTTATGCATTGCACAAGCACTGAGCAAGAGACAGTCTACATGCTAATAATTTAATTAGGGTAGGACTTAACTAATAAATGAGAATAATAAGCAAAGACAAAACAGATGCAACAGCTACAAGTCCATATGATGATATACATTATAGCTACATAAAAAAACCTTCCAACTTTGGGGAGTTTATCTCAACAAATTTTGAACTAGCCAAGTATTTTTGATTTTTAAAAATTGTATAGCTTTTTATTTCTTCACAAATTGGTATTCAGATATATCCATTTTTCAATTTTCCACCATAACGAAAACTACAGACAGAATTGCACTTCAATTCAGACTGAAATTCAACTTTTTATTTAGCAATGAGCTGACTGTGAAATTATTTAAACTTATTTACTATGGACATATAAGAAAGTATATACAAAAAAGTATACCATTCAAAAGTAAAATAAACCACATCAATTTGCCTATTCTGGGAGAAAATACACCTTAATATGATTAATATTCTCTGCTAGCCAATTGCTAGCATCAGTTGCTAGTACAGTGTGGGAACTGTGTCATCCCACAGCTGTATATTTGAGAGAAGTTGAAAGAAGGTCCAAAAGCCAATTACTCAGCTGCTCAGCGGAACTGGGCACTCTTTCTTGGTCTGGCATGTGCTGTTATAACTTCTGTTGCTATTTACCCCAGTCTGATGATCACAAAGCTCATTTTATACATCCAGATTTTCCTCGCTCCTAAATCCTGGCACCAATATGGAACTATTTCTGTTGTCTCAAACCACTTAGTCACATCTTTGGGGTATGTGAAGTTCATTGACTTCAACAATTCTCACATTACTGCCATTTCTTTTCCTTCATGATGAACCTTCCCTTGTCCTTCCTTTTGCCTGAGATGCCTGAGCCAGTTCGGGCGCATCTTTTGTTTTTGGCCAGTAAAAAACTTCCTCTGATGTGTACAGAACTTAACCCGTTCACCAATATTTCAGGGTGAACACAAAAGTACATGCAGTATTCTAGGTGTTTGTATAACATAACATGTTTCAAGATTAAAGGGTTGAAATGCACATATACCATTCTCTTTTATTATGTCTCATACTTATAGGAGTTTAAGTGAATTCTGGTAGAAAATCTAGTCCACTGAAATGATGCTTGAGGATAGCTCTTTACATGTTTTCAATATATTGTAATTTTCACACTGTGTTTAGAAAGCTTCTACTACGTTATGCACAAAAGTGTCATAGTTGGTTTGAAAATAATAACATTGACTCTCACATGCAATTCCTGAAAATCCAGAGAGTAATAAATAGAACATATGCTCCAGGGGGACATCTGACTTATTTTAAATAACCCAAATGTTAGGCTTTACTTCTCAGTCTGTCCCTTATTTTTAATACATCTGAGTACAACCTAATGATGGGCAACAAGGAATAAAATTCATT
Organism: Petroica traversi; assembly: GCA_025920805.1. Taxonomy (NCBI): domain Eukaryota; kingdom Metazoa; phylum Chordata; class Aves; order Passeriformes; family Petroicidae; genus Petroica; species Petroica traversi. Next base: position 9,638,775 of record JAHLSL010000015.1, on the reverse strand, counting down.
GCATCTCTTATCCTAAATTAAATATAAAAAACACCTTACCAAAACAAAGAAAATAATTTAAAAATTAAATTAAATTATTTTAAAAAATGAAACCAAACAAGCCAATAAAGAAACCCCACAAACCAAGACATTACCACATAGACTATGCCTGGATTTAATATCTTCCTGTGTTTATTATTAGTTTGTTATCCATTGGAGTCTCTAAAAACACTCTGGGCAATCTGTGTCCAGTTGCACTTGCAGTAAAAAAAGTGTTTATGGTCAGAGCTTCATTATGCTCCTGTATTTCATTTTGTGCCAATGGCCTCTGATTCTGTCACTGAGCCTTGTCTTCTTTACACTCTCCCTTCAGATATCCATTCTGCTAGCCTAAATATCTTTTAAATACATTATAATGCCAACCTAAACTGATCTGTTGTTATCACATTTGGAGAACATCCATCCTATTAAATACTTGGAAATGTGGCCTATGCTTTGGAAATTTTCAACGAAATAGTTACCTGGGCCAAGTAGCACTGCTTTGTCAAAACTGTAATTTTTCGTGAGTTTTCTTACCAAAGAAATAACTCTGGTCAAAATATGAGGAACAAAAATAATTTGAAAAAAGGACAAAAGTACTTCCAGATGTTATGCAAGAAAAATCTCTCCCAAACTGTCTAGCTGTTCCATTGTGTAAAACAAATATTCACTGCACTAGAAAAGGACAAAGTGAGATGATCCAGAAGACAAGTTCAGATTATGTGCTACTCCTGCTAAAAACTAAAAACTCCTGCCCATGATATGTTGAGGAAACACGTTCACTAAAAAGCTCTCAGGTTTCTCATAATATGATGTAGGAAGATTGCTTTAGAATTCAAATATTACATGTCAAAAATCATAGAATCATAGAGTGGTTTGGGTTGGAAGGAGCCTTAAAGATCATCTTTAATGGGAGATCTTATTGCTCTTAGCAGTTAATGGAAAGGTGTAAATCAGATGAAACCAGAGCCTTTGAAGCATCCAGGGATAGAATGAGGGGCAAAAAACACAAGATATTTCAAATTATTTATATAGAAAATAAGTTTTTGGAATGGAAGGTCCCTAACAGTATAACAGATCCCTCAGAAAGACTGTGGAATCTCTATCCTTAAGGACAGAGCCACTCAGCTGCACAAGATTGTGAAACATTGAGTGGATCAGGAGTTTGGGCTTGTTGACCAAAGTGTTACCTAACTTCTTTCTAATGATAAACATGGCACCTTTGATTTTTCCTTTACAAAAACTTAGGGAAAGCATTGATAGGAGCACATGTAAAGCATTTATGCTTTATAAAGTATATTACTGCTTTACTTTAGCAGCATCTAAAGGCTCCAGCGTGAGTGGTGTCTGTCTCAAAGACTTGAAGGTGACGGTCACAACTCTAGAGAGAATATGGAGTTTAGACTACTTGATTCTAAATGGAATAACATCACCCACACAGGCTGCCACACAGTATCAAAGCATACCTTGCAGAGATAACTGCAGCACAAAGGAATTACATAAGAATTGTACAGAAATAATCTGTAAGCAAAGCCAAGTCTGCCCATGTGTCAAGGTGACCTGAATTGATGTGACTGTATTAACACAACACTAAGTTTTGATTAACTTTCAAGTAAATTTTAATACAGTTTTGCCTCACTTCAAACACAGACAAATATATTTCTCTTGACTACCTGTTCATGTTGCTGTGTTGCACAATTGAGAAAAACAGCTCTTCAGAAGCAAATGCACAATTAGTACAGGAAATTTGCATGGAGTGGTACAGTACAGCACAGAGATAGGAGGATACACAGAGCTCAAGGCCCTGATTTTCTACAATATATATTGGTCAGAAGAATAGTTTTTCCAGTTTGATTACCAAAATTATTCCTTCTTAAAGGCCTAAAAGTTATCCTTACTAATAAATACAGTCACATGGGGGTTTTATATTTTAAAAATAAATCATATCTTCTGCTTTATACTTAGACTATGCTGTTTACTTTACATAGGTACTGAATGTCACTAAATGCTAAGAGAAAGTGCAACTGTAAACACCCATGAAGAAAACATAAAAATTCACAGAAGAGAAAATGAAAATACCTCAATGTCAATTGTCATTAATCCTAGTACATCAATAATCAAGAGTTTCGATGACACATTTGTTTCAACATTGCCCTTTTCAAAGCTTAATTATTAGACATGTAAATTAGCTAGAAAATTAAAGTATAAGTTACTGTGTTCTACTCTGCATTCTCATTATAATCTAAAACACCCTAAAAGAGTGACAGCATGAAGCATGTGACCTACTTACTGCAATTTGTCTGGCTGTTTCTCATCTCACAGGGAGAAGCTCCACATGGATCAGGGCAGGAAGAGCACCTCTGGTCTCCCTCCTGACAGAGGGTTTGATCTGAGGGAAATAGAAATGTACTCTTCAAATTATGTACCAGACTAATAAAAATGACTGGACTTTAATGAGAAAGTACCATGTTTACATAAAAATTAAGTATTTCCTGTACATAGTCCAGTAACTACCCAATAGCATCTCAAGAGCAGCAAGGATGCTGCAAAGAAGAAAAGCCAGCAACACTGTCCAGATCTCGCTTTTTTACCCCTCTGTTCTTATATCCAAGTTTCTGAATGACAGGTATGGATCTCTGAATGACATTTACCATGCAGAGCATGAAAAGGCATACAAATCAAATTTCAAAAAGAACAATAGGTCCTAGCTGAAAGAGAACACCCTCTGGGAATTATTCTTTAATGCTATTCAGTTGATCTGCTTCTCATTTTATGGTTGTTTTTGTTGACAATAAAAGACATCCTGAAGAAAGGTCGTCAGAGCTGAAGCTTTATTGTCCTCCTTTGACTGGTTAAAAAACAAACAGCAACAGAAAGAAATCCAAAAATGCTATGGTCCTAATGGTGGGTTTCAGAATAAATAAAACCAGTATTTCAGAAGTTTCTGAGCATACTACTTGGGTAGTTACTTTATCTGATAAATCCCTGGACTTCTCTCCTACTCGTAGTTGTGATAGCTCCTTTCCAAGCCATTAAAGTCTCTCTTCCATGTGCAAAATCAGTCATTTAGTTTACTATTCTGTAAGGAGAGACTACATAGATGGTGTTTATCATCTTACCCTGTTTAAAATAGCTTATTGCCCTGATTTCTTAGTGTTTGCATTACACTACTGCCCATGAACATTAATCATTCATCCTCCATTGAACATACAAAAGGTGCTGAAGAAATCTCTAGTTTCAATAACCTTGACAACAATCTTGTCCAAAGGAACGGATGATTTAATCATATCTATCATAGTTATGTGATTTACTTCCATTCATACATGTTATATATTGAAGCAATAGAGGTAATTCCTTTGCTATAGCAACTGACCACCTTATTTTACAGCTGCATCTGATTGCAAAATGGAACTTGAAAGGTAGGAAAAGCCTCTTGATTTCTAAAGCTATCCCAAATATTTACATTAAAATTATTTTTAAAGTTTGCTCCAACTCCTTCCTATCCCTCATTGGAAGAGTTTATCAGTGCTTTAAAAATCCCTGTGCTAAAATGTAGGTTCTTTTGATTGTAGCACAAATAATGCTGAATTTCTACAAACACACTGTACCTGTCTTTTGAAGAGGTCACAGAAGCAGTTGTGAGTACATCTATATTAGATTTCTATTGTCAAAAAGGGAATCAGAGTACTCAGATGACATACATAAATTTCCTTAAGGTATGTAGGAAAGGAGACCACTTTTCTTATCCAGATAGAGGTGAAACAAAGGTCATTTGTATTCTTTGAATGTATATACTTGTACTAGGACACAAGATCCACGTACGCTTTTATAGGCAAGGGTATTACTGACCTCAAATTTCTATGCTGATTTTACATATTTACTGTGTTTGTAACAAAACCAATAGTCCAGACTGCATTAGCCCTAACTTCACTGACTCTGACAGACATACCAAATATTTTATTGGATTCTGTAGAGCAGAAAAGTCTTTGTAATAAGTGTCCTCCTACACTTTTTGCAGTTGCTGGAAACAACGAAATATGTAAGAAATACAATAGTAAGTTACAAACAAGAATTCTGCCATGCTTTTTCATGGACTTTGCAAGGAACTAAAGAAGAATGAAATCCAAATTCTGCCAACATATTCCCATGCAAATTAGGATAGATGCGACATGGTTGCCTAAAGAAAGAATTTTGCTCTACACAATGTGCAAAATACTGGATAGAACTTTTGCACATTGAAGAATTAATAATACAAACTAGAAAAATGTTTGTATTCAAAAGCTCTGTAGTTTAATGCCAAGCAGAAAGACCTTTCATCATGTAGTAAGATCACTGACTACATAACTATCACCCCATATTATGGCTTGAATATTTTAACTGATACCTATTCATCATACCAAAAAAAGATGTTTAATCATTGCTTCAACATCAAAAGAGAAAAAAAGACAGTGAAAACAAAATACATTGCTGACTTCTAGCTCACATCATGCAAGAGAAATGGAGGATAAAATAATGCATAAAATAAGACTGAGATTTGACATCCAGAAAGAAGAATTAAAAGTGAAAATTTTGTGAAAGTGGATGGTTGGAACTGAGGATAAAACTTGTTTCTGGGTTTTTATATTGCCACAGTCAAAACCAGAAGATATTGCATACAAGACCATTTTACAATGCCAACGTTAATAGTGAAGAAAAATAATGGTAATTTCTGTGTATCACTTTCTCAGGTATTTTTTTGGAATGGAGGTATTTAAATTGGAGTAGGAAGATGCCAAGAACTTTCTTTGAAAAGAAGGAAATGAATAAAATGCTTATGAAAGGATTTCTTTTAGACTAGTTTCCTAAAGAAATGAGGCCTATATAATCACACTGATAAAAGGTCTTTTCTACTCTAATAACTATTAAATAACCTGTCCTATTTCCACTACATCTGCCAGCACTAGCTTCCTGCACTAGGTTAACTATTTTAATTTCTTTAAAATAAGATTAATTTAAAAAATACATCAATAATTCTTGCATTGAAGGAAAGGCTGCAATCTGAACCTACACCTCACCAGAAATGAGAGAATTACATGTGAAAAATACCGTCAAATTTTGAAGTCATCATAACATGAAAACATTGTTTTCTGACTGTCTTTGGAAAACCATATTCTGGGGCTCAAGTCATGGTCCAGTTTCCCCTTCTCTCATGGAGTCCATCATAAGTCAGCTATCAAGTAGCTGTGAAAACTTATGTCCTAATATATTTTCCCTTAGTCACACTAAATTATTTGTTTACTTATGAAAACATTCTTTTTCTGATTCCCAAGTTCTGATTAAAAAAAAAAAAAAAAGTCCTCACATGATACCAACTCCTGTAATGGTAGATTCTCGTTGCTCCAAACAATGTATTTCAAATAATAACTGATCACGTCCATTAACTAAATGTGCTAAATATAACCACCTCTTCTTCATCTCTTTTAATACTTTTAAGTACTAAAAGATGTCTGCTTACAAATGCCTGTGTGAAAGCACACACCAGCCAGCCTTAGCAAGTGTTATTTGAAAGGTAAATAAAGTTATTTGTCAGACAGCTTTAGCTAAAGGAACTGTGGAACATAGCAGTCAGTGGTAGGCTTAGCAAGAAGAGTAAAATGAGGCATATCCTTACTTTCACTGCAGTTTTCTTCATCACTTCCATCTTTACAATCATTATCTCCATCACACTGGAATGCACTAGGAATGCACTGCCCATTTCTGCACTCCACCAGACCCTGACTGTGACATGCTACAGAGAAAAAAAAATATTAAAAAGACAATATTCTGATCAATTTAGCTTAATGAAGCTCTGCATTATATTTGAACATCATACTGAAGTTATTTTAGGAGGAGCTGATAACACTGTTTAGCACTGAAGATCACAGGGCATTTTCATTATTTGTCAGCTAAATTCTCAGTAGCTACAGCTGTGCTAATCTTTAACTACAGAAACTGAAACTATAAATGCCAGGTATTAGCAACAGGCAGAGATGAAGTTTTAGCTTCCCCAAGGAAAAAAAATTCATGTAATTTTTATTCATGTAGTGGGAACATTACAATTAACAAAAAGCTAATTCTCTAATTAACAAAAAGATCTAACAAAGCAATGTTTTACTTCTCAACAAAGGCAACAAATGCTTAATTTGCTGCAGCTGTCTACCAAAAATGGGCATTTGTCAAGTGTAAACTTCTGCAATAAAGTAAGTTTATAGTTTTGCCTTACAAGTGAGTACACTAGTTACTTTTTTTCTTAGTTTTTAAAGAAAGGGAAAATAATTTAGAGATTAAGGGAACTTACAGCAATTGATCTCATCTGATTTGTCTATACAGTCATGGTCACCATCACATACCCAATCAGCTGTTATACATCTTCCCTCTCCACACTGGTGATGTGTCACTGGATTACAATCTACACAAAATGCAAATTTGAAAAAAAAAAAAGGATGCTAAGTTACCATTTTTATATTTTATATTAATGATCAATTTTCCTATGTTTATTAGCCAATCTTATTTATAAGACATTTTGCATTGATAAATTATATTAAGAGATTTTTTTTTGTATCTGCAGACTTTTTTGCAGATGGTAGTTACATATATTATTAATTTTATTGCCTGTACAGTGAGGCAGAATGCACTCATTCCTTCTCTCAGGTACACAGCTGCAACTATTTGTAAATAAATAAGTTTCTAAGATTTGTTGAGTACATTAGAAGATCTGGCTTCCCATCTCAGGGAATGATTTTCAGCTAACCAATATTTTCAGTAACCATCAGAGAAAACAATTTCCTACATTTATCTTTTACTAAGACATTTAAAAAAATGTTTCTCAACTTCAGAAACTGTATTTTTGCTAGTATTTGGAATTTTCCATAAGAATTATCTACAAAGAAACTATTCCAATCTTCATCTTACTCTTTCTACCTGAATGCACAAAGAGTATTCTGTTGAGCAGGGTGATTTTACACCAAAATAAATAGAGAGAATAGATACAACCCAGTCCTCCAAATCTGCCATGAAAACCAATTATAGCAGGTACAAAAATAGAGATTTTAAAAATTGTATAGAAAAAAACCTAAGTCGAGGTAGGAAAGATAAGAAACAGATTAATGTTTAGAAAAACTTAATCATCTTTAAACAAAGACTATTTAGGAAAAAAAAACCCCTAAATAACCAAAACTGACAAGAAAATATTGAAAGGCCTTAGAGTATGCTTAATTTGGAGAGGAAATATTTTTTAAAAATCTCAGAAAAAAATGTGCCTTGATTTTCAGTGTTTATATTCTTTGTGTTCTCCTTAAAAAAGCAAAAGGAAAAAAAAAAAGTGAGAAATAATATTTTAACTGTTAAAGAATTATTTTAGAAATCTTAATTTTTCTCAGGTGTAGTAACAGGACCAAGAGTTAATAAAAAAATAAGGCTTTCTAAGTTTTCTAACATTTACATGTTAAGATTATTCTTTTTTGATGGCAAAACTTCATTGTTTCTCTTATGGAAGTTAAGTGAAGGTAGATACACATAGCAGGAAGGGAAGTATCATAAGTCAGAACATGAAAAGTTGATTGACAAGAGAACTTCATAATCAAACCAAACAACTTCACCATGAATCTTATGTAAAATCATAAAACAGCCATAAAACAGTTGGTACCACCTGTGTGTGCCCTCTTATAGTTTGCTTTACTCTCAGTTAAATCCAGTCAAGCTAGCAAGGAAGCAGCCATAACATCTTTTGGAATTATTTTAAAGCAAATTGAAAACAGCAGTATTTCTTATAAATACCAAACCATTCAAGATTTGGATTGACCCAGAACTCTCCTTTAAACCCTTTCAAATTGCATATAGAATCTGTGAGCTGTTTTCACTCTGTTCAAATAGAGTAAGAGCAGGGTACATTATTCTTTAAGGAAAAAGATTACTGGCTTAGGCAGTCCTGATATCTTAAAGACTTTAGAAAAGCACATAACTTTCATTTACCACAATTTTGTTCATCACTAAGGTCTCCACAGTCATCGTATCCATCACAAACAAAGGAATAATTGAGGCATTTTCCCGTGTCGCAACGAAATTCATCATTACTGCAGTCTACAAAACAAATGTATGTAAAGTGTTAAAGTTGCATTGGAACATTCATATAAACTATGAACACTGGAATGTGCTGACTACACACAAGATTAGTTAAAGATAGCTTACAATTTACAGATCTGCATTAATACTGGAAGAATAATCTGGAATACTATGAAAAATCAAAAGCCATTTTTAGGAATTTTTACTCTCTCCCTATCAGCTGTTTTTTTGATCAATACAATGAGGAGAGGGTGGTCTGGTTGGTAATAGGATCTAAATGTTTAATTAATTTATACACATGAAGTTATCAAGAAATGTTATAGGCTTCACCACTGTAAATTACTAGGACAATCCTGAGTACCTGATGTGGCTGTTAAGTGGAAATGAAGATTCTAACAGCAAAATCAAGATCCTTAGAGCCTACTTTTGAGCTTGCCTTTGATCTCACAATGGTTTCAAATGAGCTTTATGCTTAACACAGTTTGAAGCTCAGATTTGGCCTGGTGCCTTCTCATCAAGGAATGAGATTCCCCCACAGAAGTATTAATGCTTTCTACAAGTTTCATATTATCTTAGAAAGTCCAAACAGATGTTATAGCACAATACAAGGAAAATGCTTCAGGATGAAGTAAAATAATATGGCTGAGCTATGAGCTACATACGCAATAGTTAATTTAGCTTCAAAAAGAAACATTATTCATAAAACAGGGAATAATAAAAATCCCATACTAAATGAAAATATTTAAGTTCTTGCTTCCTGTAAGCAGACCAATACCCAGCTGAGAGTAAATTCTAAACATTACTTGTTTTGAATATGCAACAGCATGAAGTACTTTGGCAACCTTTAATCTTAATGATCAGTTTGTAACTCTGACAGTTTCTGTGCTTCTTCCACTGCACCTCCTGCAAATGAAACAAAACTGTCTTTTTCTATGTTATTTCCTCTGGATAAATTTACTGTTTAATTTACATTCATACCCCCATTCCTGTTTGCATTCATACCTCTGAAGCTGCTTCAGTGTCCTCTAGGGTAGACAATTCACAGGCCCACACAGACAGAATAAACAAAAAGAATACAAACTTCCTTGCAGGGAAATAAGATCCGCTTGATGAGAATCCAACAGCCTTAGCACACATTTTCTTCAAGATATTGGCAATAATGTATAGTATAGGGTAGTTGGTCACTGTTAAGTAAGATGGACACTTGGCAGCTGCCACTTTTAAAAGGCTCAACTTCAAGTTTATAAATGATGGGGAAATCCCAATTTTCATAATATTAAAAAAAAAAAATCTGTACTCCATTAAACACAAAGGAAGCCTGGTGAATCTTTTGAGTTCAATAACTTGATCCTGAGATAAGCTCAGCTGGTTAAAGCATGGTGCTAATAAAGCCAAGGTGGAACATTTGATCCCTGTAGGGCTCCAGAAGGACCTGCTGCACATGGGTTTGGGCAAAGCCCCTCAACATCCTACTTTCTAAATTAGAGAGGGATGGATTTCATGGGTAGACTGTTTGGTGGATAAGGAATTGGTTGGATGATCCCATCCCAAGGGTCAATAGCACAGAATCCCAGAGGACATCAGTGACCAGTGGTGTCCTTCAAGGCTCTGTACTGGGACCAGTGTTATTCAATGTCTTTAGTAATAACTCAGATGAAGGGATCAAGTGCAGCCTCAGCAAAGTGGCAGATGAGATAGGGAGGTGGTGTGGAGGTCAAGCTGAGTGGTTCCTCTGTATGACATCCTTTCCTTCAGGTGTGTCACCCACAAAAATAATCATAGGGATGAACAGCTCTTCTCCGAAGAAAGGCTGGGAGAGTTTGGGTTGTTTTTCCTGGAGAAAGAGTGGCCTCTCTACACTTTAAGGAAGCTTTTAAGGAAGATGAGAACAGACTTTTTATCTGGGCCTGTTTCAGGTTGAGGGGTAAAATTATGGAATACACTTTTTACAATGATGATGGTGAAACACTGGAACAGGTTACCCAGAGAAAGGGCAGATACTCCATTCCCAGAAATATTGAAGGTCAGGTTGGATGGGACTCCGAACAACATATTCTATGATTTAATGAGGCGACTTCAGACTTTGAGAGGGGCAAGGACTGATAAAAACATCTTTTATCAGACAAGCTTTCAGGCAAATAGATCTTCCTTCAGTTTTGCTCTTTCAGCTATGTAATCCAAAGTCTTATTTGACTTCCATACCCTCTCTTCAACTCTTGCTGAACATCCTAATGACAGACATCCTCTGCATATAAACCCTCTATCATTGAACAGACAGGTGTCCTTTCAAAGGTAATCTTAGCTCATTAAATCTATGCTTGCTTTATCGAGACGTGTAATACATTTATTCTTTGACTACTAATTTCTTCTTTTCCCATTTCTAATAGAACCTGAGAGGCATAGTCCCACAGGTGTTTTTAAATTTTTGAGCTTATTTTAAATCTAAAGCTAACGCTGACAGGAAAAACTGGAAAATAAAAACATACAGTATTTTTACATAACAGACACTATCTCAACCTCCATTAAATAAATTGTAGGCTATTAAAAGAAAAGAAAGCTCTAACCTCATTCATATTGAGATCAGGAGGAAATTGCTGTTCTCTTTTACTCCTTGGAGTACCCCAGATAAAATCTAACAACAACTTCCTTAAAAGCAAGTCTTGGAATGCCCAGGCTCTTAAATCACTAATAAGAACAAATCTTTTGAGTTGAGTGTAAATTGCACAGTCTGACATTTTTCAAAGCCTGAATGAGAAATCCTTTTTTGTGGCATCATGTCCTGCTATAGTCCCTATTTTTTAATTTTTCCATATTTTCCTTTGTTCTTTTTCTTTCCCCCATCTCATTGTTTTCTTACAGTACATTTGCCCAGCTTTTCTAAAGGCATTTGTAGTCCAAGGTGTTTTTTTAACACAGGAAAACACATAAGAGCTCTAAAGGTATGCACTACCACAGACAAATAAATGAAAAATTCAACTATCACATTCTATGATGTAGAATAACATCTAAATAGATGGTCTTGCATCTACTCTAAAATCAATGCCAAGGACCAGAATAAAGCTGTAACTAACACTATTCAGCTGATTATCAGAAGTGCTCCTTTCTCATGCACACTATTGATCCATTAAAAAAAAAAAAAACAAAAAAAAAACAAAAATCAAAAAAACAAATAATTATTATTTCCACATAGCTCCTTGCAGAACATCTGCCTCAAGGAATAAAATTTGATAGATCAAAAGCACATGCTGTGGCCTGAGTGAGCAAAGCTAAACAGTCCACAACAATTGACAGAGTCTAAATGTCAATATATGCAAACACTATGCAAAGCTCCTATTCTGTGCCAACAGCTTCAGTTTTCATGTGTGCCTGAATGGATTCAGTACAGAACACTGCAAGATTTAAGAAACTTACTACAATGGACCTCATCACTCCAGTCATCACAGTCATTGTAGCCATTGCACTGCAGTTTCCCAGGGATGCAGATCCCACTGGCACACAAGAAACTCTCCTCTCCCCCACACAGTGCTGTAAGAGAGCAAAAAAGGCAGAATGAGGAGAAAAATCATTAGCATCAACACTACAAAGTTAGTGCTAACAGAGTCTTACAAATGTTAAACTGATACTCAGTATTTCCCACTGGGATTGAAATATATTTCCAATTTGGAAAACATGAGGACAGATCTCAGAGGAACATCACTGGATACAAGAAGAAGGTCAAGAGGAAAACCTAAAAGAAAAAATCTCAAGTTTTTGAGATAGAACAAAGCCACTTAAAACTTCTATCAGTGAATGACCCATTTCAAAAGACCTCAACAGGCAGTCATAAAAAGACTATTACACCTGTAAAATCTGCCCCTGGGACTAAGGAAGGAGCCTTATGTGCTTATATGGAATATGCCTATTAAAAATACAATAATTTCTGCTTAAGACTGGCTTTACTGATTAGTCCTTTGGTATTCTTCAAAGTTTGCCAGACCAATAGTTTACAGTGGGTGCTGTGATGTATCACTTAGCACTGGATGTGTTTTTGCAGTGTTGTTCAAAAATGACAAATAGCTCCAGCTTGCACTGGCTACACATTCAACTATTTATCTAGATTTTTAATTTTATTTGGGATCCTAGAACAGCAGTCCTTTCTATCACACTATGGCAATGGCTATACATACAAACACACACACTCTCAGCCCCCTAATTATTAGTTTTAAATTTTGTCAGCAGGAGATTATTTTTTTCAACATACTTACATTCTTTTCTAAGCCACACTATTATTTTCTCATCCCCAAGAAACAAGGCAACTTAGTCAACTGAAACACGTGCTCCTTGTGGAAAATTTGTTTGTAATAAAAACTTAGGAATAATTTCAAAATCTTTTCTATAGCATTCCCAGGTGTACTGTCCAGTTGGACAGCAAATAATTTTGATTTTGCAATACATACATCATTTTCTAGTTGTGTAATGGGACCATGATTATTGCAGTGAAAGCTATGCAATGGATTTTAAAGGTGCCCAAAATACTAAGAGACTTCAATCCAAGATTTTTCAGCTAGTTTGTGCCATTTAATGTTCGTGACGCTTCATCAGAAACAAGGTAGTGCAAAACCACCAGCATCACCCTTTTGCATGCCCTTATGATGTGTTCCTCAGTAGGTTCCCTCACACTGAGTGGTTGGACACATTTCCTAACCTCTTATTGAAGAGTTACAGCCTCACCTTAATATACCAGTTTTTGAAGGGTATTACAAACTGCAAAACACAATACTCTTAGGACAAACAGGAGATTAGGTAACATTCACAGTCTCATTTTATAGGGGGAAAAATGAGGCAATGAAATATTAAAGTGGAAGTTGTAAGAAATAATGAATAATAACATCTAAGACCCAAAAATCAGCATGTGATGGTTTTTTTGGAGGGTAACATGTTATTTTACATGTTCAAAGAACAGCTCTTGTTGCCTTTACTCGTAGCTGCAAATGTATCAGTTGCAATTAAACTCCAGCTATACAAATGAAGAGTCCAGTTATCTGGGAGTGTTCAAAGAACAGCAGAGAAATTTTTTTATTCAAGTTCCTTGCTCAACGTGGTCGTTGCAACAGTGACAGGGCAAGAATCTCATTCCATATGAAAATGCCACACTTTATTATGAGCCAATCTTTATTTCTCCAGTTCCCTGCCCTATGCACTGCACTTCCCAATTGCTGCAGTCACTAAGCTCTACATGGGCCCCTAGAAACAGCAGACTTTGTTGGTATGGAATTCTATCTCCCTGCAGACCAATGTTTATCCCAAGGATGATGATGTCAGGTAAAACTGGAATATGATAGCATAATCCAAATTTTATAATTCATCATACAAGAAAGGCTCTCAGAGGTAGGAAAGGCAAATTTAACTGATTGGTAATCTTACATTCTTGTAACTTGGCTTTTACACAATTTCCTTCATGTTTAAAAAGGCAAACAGCATAAATACCTCAAAAGGAACCATCCTGATTTGCTTTGATTGAGATCTCCATCACTACAGAGCTTCAGTGGTACTAAGATAGCAAGAATAATGGGGACTCCTATTTTTTGTGTGAATATGCCAATTTGGCCTGGGACAATGAAAGTTAAAAGCAGGAATATCTGATAACTTTTCTTACAGATCAGAAGATAAAAGATTCCAGGGTCCCATATTCATGTCTAGGTTGTGGACAAAAGTCATCCTGACCCTGCCTCCTTAATACATCTCTGTCTTGTTCTGTTCCTATCCCAAACAACTTCTCCATTTCTGCATACCTAAAATGAGCATTTTCCTGTTTATCTTGTATGTTATACAAAAACAAGAGGAAGAGTAAAATTAGTTCTTTTAATCTCAGTTTTAGCATCCAGCAGCAATCAGCAGGAATCTTCAGAAATTTTAGTCTCAGAATCTCACGTCTTGCAGTCTTCTAATAGAAAATGACTGGATATGTTTGGTCCAGTCAGTACAGCGCTCAGGTCAAGGAGAGTACAGACACCGTGAACAGTACATGCAATGAATGTAATTTCTGCTTTCTACCAAGCTTGCGCAAGAAGTTTTCAGTAGACTGACCATTCCATCACACCTCCAAATATTAGATTTTAATGGAAATTGTAAAAGCCTTATCTAATGCTTTAAAACAAAGTTTTGTTGAATGTTAAATTTTGGTATTTGATCTGGAACCTAGTGGATTCAGGTATGCAACCATTTATAAGACTTCCTTGAACACAAGCTGCATACTCAGAAATGCTGGGACTGATTGAAACAAAGCAGGAGCAGTAGAAGAAATAATGCCTGAAATAGATGTCTGAAATATGAAAAATATAGAGCATTCCACTCAGAATTGTTATAAATGGAAAGATGTTGTTCTAAAGAAATATGCTGGGAAATTTTAATTACTGATATCTCTGCAAATAATTTACACATCTATTAGTAAAATCATGCAAATATGCATACCCACAAACTCCTGAAGAATTAAAACTGTTATGTAAAATGAGCCCAAATAAAATGGAAGCAATCCTTGCTGACAGAGAAACTTGCTTGTTTTAGTCCTTACCCAGAAAGGTTTACAATCTGGAATAGCTTCCAAAACCCCAGACTAAACACCAGTGGCAGCAAAAGGTTCTTTATTTTACCTGTGTCTGGTGTACTATCAAAAGTGTCTTTGAGGAGGCAAGACCATTTATGTGCTGTACTTTCCAGCTAGATTACTGGAATTTCATCTATTGAAGATTATGTGGAAAGGTCCCCAGAAAGCTGTAGAGAGCAAAGACTGAAATAAACATTATTTTACCATCCTCAAGATTGACATCTGGTTGTATTTCAAGGCAAAGGAACAGGTAAAGCATTCTATAACTGTGAAAATGACCATTGAAAGTGCTGCCAATTTTTTTTCAAAGTGAGAGGAGATCACATTTACTATCTAATGCTATGGAAGAACTAAGAGACATTAAAACAACAAAAGGCAGTGCTCTTCATGCGACACACTGACACGCTGTAACATTCTAGAACATGATACTATGAATGCTAATGTAACCCATGTAACAAAGGGAAACATTAATAGAATAAAAATCTATGGCAGGTCACAAATTACAGAAAAATCCTTGAATCTCAAACATATGGAAAATGCAGGAGTATTTGGGAAAGTACCACCACACAGATTTGCCCTCTTCTCCTTTTCTGGCCACTCAATTTTGTCAGCTTTTGCAGTCAGAAAAAAACCCAATATAGTCATAATAGCACAGAGTAACACAGAGGAATCCCTGTATTCTCTCACTTTAATATTTTCATCACCTGCTCACTACACCATGTTTGTATCCTGCAGTACAGTGTATGCATCTTTTTGCTGTCAATTCTAGAAAAATTTGATACTACGATCACAATCATGGAATGAGAAAAGCTGGTAACTCCTTACCCCCAGGTAATTGCTCATTTCTCTACTCCCTTAGGATGCAAAACCCTGTGGGAGAAAAAAGACAGAAGACCCTTTTCTTTCACTCAAATGATGTGGCGTAAAAAGGCCACATAAGAAACTCCAAGCTGGAAATGAAACAGGCAAAAAGGAGGAATACAGGCAGAACAGGAGAATAAAAACCAGAGAACATGACAAAATATAATGCAGGATCAGTAGAATTAAAGACTGGTTCGTTGGGGAAAATGTTTTTTTTAGCTGTGCATGTTTCTTCACATGAAACACCACGACAATCCTGAAAATCTTTTTTTTCCCCAAAAAATTATTCCATTATTGCTGTTTTGTCAGCTGTTCAGCATCAATGTTACACATACACAAATAAACTCTCTCCTTTTCACTGCATTAAGTAAATGTAAGGCCACAAAAGAAAGATAATGTCTTCCCAATTTTAAAAGCTTTTTCTCAAAAAAATTATCTACTAGATATATATAATTACATTGCCTATTAAAAAAAATCTGTTGCAATCAGGTATTTAAATTTTTCACTCAAATTTATTCCTCAAAATCAATTCTTTTAATTAATACTAGTGTGAATGAAGGTGACCAAATTGCAGCCTTCCAATACCTGAAAAGAGCCTACAAAAAAGAGGGAAAGGAACATTTTACAGGAGCATGAAGTGATAGTACAAGGGGAATGGCTTCAAACTGAAAGAGAGTAGATTTAGATTAGATATTAGGAAGAAAATCTTCACTGTGAGAGTGGTGAGGCAGCAGAAGAAGCTGCCCAGAGAAGTTGTGGATGCCCCATCCCTGCAAGTGTTCAAGGTCAGGTTTGATGGGACTTTGAGTGACCTGGTCTAGTGGAAGGCGTGCCTGACTATGGCAGGGGTGTTGGAATAAGATGATTTTTAAGGTCCCTTCCCATCCAAAACCTCATGGCAATGAAGTGCAGTTTAGGCCACTTGTGCACCACTCTTTTAACAGAAACAGACATTCATTCATAATACCTCTTTAGAAAAAATACAAAAGTGAAAAATATACCACAATTCTATACTCTAATTTACATATTTTTGTAAAACAATAGAAGCATCATATTCACTGCTGCTTTTGAAGCATTCTACAATTCAAATTAACAGAAAAATAACTTCAGGGCTCTTTTGAGAGCTCCATCTTAATCTAAGTCAGATTATTGTGCTGTTTTACTCCTCATTCAAACTACTGATGTTTTTTCCTTGGGTTTAACAGCAACAGTTACGTTGGCTGGGCAAACCAAATAAAATAACATAATAGACGGTGTCCGTTCAGAGAGAGAGAAAAGCAGAGCTGAAATGTTTCTGTGAGCAGGGATATGAGTAACTGAAAGTTTCTGTGATTTCTTCCCCCCAGAACATTTTGGTTATTGGTTTCATGTGGAGTGAACAGCTGATAATGCCTCCTGCTCACTCCCTTACATGCTCACAACTCATTACACCTGTGAAACCAGTTCAACCACCTATCTGAAATCTCAAAACATAAATTCTTACAACTGTTTTTAGAGTAGACAATTTTCTCACCTACTGAGTATTCACTTGTCACTTGTGTAAATGGGTATCAAGCCTTTGGACCTGCATCTTTTTCTCTGTTACTCAGAGAATGACTGAATGACTCAGTCATTTTACATTCAGATGTTTTTACTATAATTGCACGGCTTGGATTTTCCAGTTCAATCAGTACATCTGTGTTCACATCAGGGATGTATTTCATAACAGATTCCCCATAATGGCATTGTGCACGCAATTTGCAATGCTTGTGGATCTAACTTTTAGACAGATATTAGCTGTGACACATGAATCAATATGTATCCACCAAATAATCCCTATCCTAACTAATAAACATTTCTCAAGAAAACTGTTAATTGTCCCCAGATAAATGCTCTGGATTCCAACTAAAATATGACTCAAACATATTTTCTTCAACAGGGCTTGGGAATATGACATTCAAGGATTTTTTGGAGGAGTGATAATCTTCAGTTCAGAAAATGTGGAGGATGTGGAGTTTTTTGCCACAATCAGAAAAAAATAAAACACGAGAAATCAAGAGGAAGTTTTGTTTGGATTGGATGACTGGGTGACACTGTACAAGAATGTGTGGACAAACAGGTATAGCAGTCAGACCTTAAATTTGATAAACACAAGATATAACTAAAGATGCAAAAGAGAATTACATCACACAAAACAAACTACATGCAAGGCGTATGTGGGCAGGGAGAGATTCACTGCATCTGGAAGCACCAAACCCTAAAAGAAACCACAGAGTTGAGAAATAAGGAGTCATACGCCAAGGATATGCTCTTGACATTTCCAGGAACTGAGCCCTGAGAAGAGTGTGAAAAGCAATTTGTGCTGAGCACTAGATGAATAGTGATTAGAGCAGAAAATCAACCTCAGCTGTTTGGTTCTACTGCGGTCAGAGACCTAAATTCTTTCAAACAAACAAACTGCAGGAATAAATATTCAAGAAGAACAGAGTTTATATGTGTAGGAGAAGCAGCCTAGTGAACCCAAACTCTTACCTTCTTCAGTCATATAGGAATCACATTAGAACCATTCTTTTAAATAAAAATAAAAGTCAAAATATTTTCCATAGTCATAGAATCATAGAAGGGCTTGGGTGGGAAGGGACCTTAAAAATCATCTTATTCCAACCCCCTTGGAATGGGCAGGACATCTTCCACCAGACAAGTTTGCTCAGAGCCCCATCAAATCTGACCTTGAACACTTCCAGGGATGGGGCATCCACAACTTCTCTGGGCAGCTTATTCCGCTGCCTCACCACCCTCACAGTGAAGATTTTTTCCTAATATCTAATCTAAACCTATTCTCAGTTTGAAGCCTTTCCCCCTTGTGCTGTCACTACATGTTCTTGAAAATAGGCTGTCCCCATCTTTCTTGTAGGCTCCTGCAGGTCCTGGAAGACAGTTCAATTATAGTCCCTCATTCTACATGAAAACCATTTATATCCAAGCATCATGCACAGTAGGTACAATGAAAAATTTAATTATAAAAACCTCTTTTGTTTTATACATCAGAATGTCAGAAGTGGCTATAAGTAGAACAATAAGGGCCTCCACAGTCTACCAGCTAGACCAGCAAATCTCACAATTCTACATTTCTTCCCCTGGTGAGAAAAAGCAAGCTTCCACTGTGCACTTATTATCTGTAATTTCTGCACTTCACTACCAGATAAATACCAATTCTGCCATACAGATTATTAACTAGCCTCTATTCTAAAAAGCTCCTTCTCTCCAGGCATCAGTACTACTAAATATATTATTTTAGCCACAGGATATTCTGAAACTTTAAAGTTTCAAAAGTGAAAAATCTCTTCTGGCTTAATCAAAGTTCAGCTATCTAGATTTGGTGGGGCTTTTGAACACTGACCAGTTATAATTTGCCAAAATTTAACAGGCATATATCTTTTATACCTTGTTTTCAGTTCATGTACCACACAGGCATGAAATCCAGGTTCTTAATATTCTGTTACTTTTTCAGAATTATACCTCATTCTATGATCATGCTCAATTAAAGATAACATAGTCACCCATTGTTCTTGGCTAATTACTCCTACTCTTCAATGTGTAAGCCTTTACCACATTTACACATTATTTATGCTACAGCTTCCTACCTTAATTGTTATTTGAACCTGCCATGAAGACAAAATCATGGTACTCCTTATTTCTATGTTTATCCCTATGATACCGAAGGCATCAACAAACATATGGTTGCAACAACCCTGTGAGCTAAAAGGAAACTTCTAGTCCCATTTTACATGGGGAATTTGAGTCATGGAAAAAAAATATGCGTTTTATAATTAAGTGGTGTAGTCATCATCCCTGAAGGTACCTAAAAGATGTATAGACATGACACTTAGGGACATGGTTTAGTGGTGGATTGGGCAGTTCTGAGTTAGCAGTTGAACTGGATGAGCTTCAGTATCTTTTTCAAGATAAAAAATTATTCTATGACTTTATGTGTGGGTATATAAAGACCATGCTTTGTGAGAATTTTACCTCTTGATCAGTTTTGGGCTCATTTGTACAGCACAGAAAAAAGAGATACACTTGAAATTTGGCCTGTGTATTAGGTTCCTACTCCAAATAACAAACCTGTATTTACTAGAGCTAGCAAACAAAAAGTCAACAAGTCATACTTCTTTCCTCCAACCTCCTTTCCTTGAACTGCTCAGAATTTTTTATGTAAAATACAAAGGCCTCAAATCAATACGAGTCTGAACAAAATCAGCCTGAACAATCAAAGCACGGCAAACAATAATCAACCGACAACCAGATTTTATCACAGTAATAAGATGGAACATAGAACAAGAAATAATAGTTTCATCCCAGAGCTTTTCCAACACAGGAAGAAAACACTCTATTAAATAAAAACTCATAAACACGGTGTAACAGTTAAGAATGGAAACATACACTGCTTTCCTTTTTCTTGATGGGGTGAGAAGCATACCCTTGTAGTGGTGTCATTCTCAGTTTTGTTTTGGAATTGAGAGCACTTCAAGAAGTCTGGCCAAGAAGCATTTACCATACCCAGGACTGGTTCACAGCCTTCTTTTGCTGCCTCACAAAATGTCCTGCAGGGCAAGAGACCTCGACTAAAGAAAAGAGACAGAAAACAAAATTTAAAAATATTATTACTTTAGTAAGTTGTGAAAACATTTTAGAAAGAGCAAAAAGTAACAATAAGCGCTTGTGCCTAACTTTGCACTCTACAGAACTACGCCTATACCTTAACAGTGATTACATATTCAACACAATTTTTTGCAGTTTGTCTAAATTGCTGCAAAACCTCTTAGGCTTTTAGCAAATGAAATGTTGCTTTATTCATAACCACTCATAATGCCACAGAAAGATCCTTTTCTGGTACACCACATCCATCTTTCTCTGTGTCTGGTTCTCGGTGGTACCTGCCCATTTCAAAACTATGGCTAGAATTCCAATTCAGCCATGCGTAAGTGGCCTGAACTGAAGAAGTCTACAGTACCCAAAAATTTACCAACTTAGAGTTTCACTTTACAGTAACAGAATAACACAATGCTATTAGCAACTGTGTGACATGGCAGCAACCATAAGAAAGGAATAAAAACGCTGCCAGAGCTGCTTGATTACAGTGGTAATGAAGAGATTGGTGTAAAGGAAAATATTGCCTTGCATAAGTATTCTGAAGTCAGTATGGTTGCCTTTCTCTGCTTAGTGTCTGAAAAGACAAGCGTGCTGCCAGTGTTGTTACTTAGTTCATTACATACTCTGGCTGGAACCACTTTTTTAAAAAATGTATCTTTAGAGATACATTCTCCAGGTAATGCTAAGGACTTTTACACAATGCACTTCACATGCTGCAGTATTGAACTGATCTCAGAAACAGTCAAGACTTTAAAACTGTCTCTTCCAGCTTCCCAATGGCAGCTTACTTGTTGCCTGGAAAGAACCATATATATTCTAAAATAGCACTTCTCACCACCATATTGCCATCTGCTGAAAGACAGAAAAGTTTTGCACTAAAAATCACCTATCTGGCTGTGTAGAAAACCAAGAATGGCCCCTCCTGATGACAGAGGGGTTCACACTCATTAGTTCTCACATTGTACTGGCAAACTAAGTTCATCTGTCATTGGAAAGACTCTTTTGATAAAGATGTCCTAAAACACTCTTCTGGTTTTTTACAGAACCTATTCAATAGGGAGAGAAAGAAAGGGCACAAGAGCTCTAGAGCAGCCATCAATGGCTCCTGTCTGGAGCTTGAGAAACTCCTTAAATGAAGGGGATTTGACAAGGCAAGTGATGGTCTCCAGATATGTTTTAGCTTTTCCTTTTTAGCTAATATACTAATAACACTTCTGGTTTGACAGAGGCCCAGTAATACAGAAAATGCCAAAATGCTGCTACTTACTATGGAAGGCAATTGAGTTTCGAAATAAGAAATAAGATGTCACAAAGCTAAAATGAAGTATTGATTTGATCTGTTGGTGAGTGACAACCCTTTATTTTATTCAATATGATGTGCTTAACTTAACTTTCTGTTCATTTTTTATAAAACCACAAAATATGCTACAAAACTGCATTACAGTGAAAAGTATTGTAAGCAGTGATTACACCTCATTCACTGGTGCAATGGAGCATATCTGATGATCACAAGTAGTAATCTGAAGACAGTACATTCTGCAAAGTTTATTTTTGTTCTCAAAAAAAAGTGTTAATAGGGTCATTACTTGAATTTGTGTGACAGAGATCTACTTGAATTTACCACAGTTAACCAATCTGTACACTATTTCTATGAATGGGGATGCTATTTGAAAAAAAAAATCCCAAAGGAATAAACAAACAACACATAAAGAGTTCTTGAGGAGTCTCAGACAAAGTTTGATACGGGTATGGAGTATTCTATATAATCTCTGTTCTTCCTGACCACACCCAAATCATTAACTTTCAAAACACCACACTTCAGCTATAGCCTGACATTTAGCAATCAAGCAATAGTAGTATGTGTATGTAAATTTCTTAAAACGTAACCATAGCAAACTTCCATGTATATGGTTCCTTGTTTCCAAAGGTATTTCAACATACTGAACATACATTTCATCAAAAATTTCAAAATAATATTTAAAAGTTATATTAAAATATAACTATGCAGAGTTTTACTTATGAATAATTGCTAAAAAGCTTCCAAAAATGTTAGGAGTAATTTTTTCAAAATATCTAGCTGCCCATTGAATTCTTTACATCTCTGTGAGAAAAACCCACAAATACAAGAAGTTCACCTCACTTATTTAAATTAAGCAGTCCAGCATTTGACTGCAATGCAAATGTTCGGATATTGTACTGGATTTGCAAGGCAAGGATCTTGTAGCGGGAGGGATACAGGGGTGGCTCCTGTGAGAAGCTGCCAGAAGCTTCTCCTGTGTCTGACAGAGCCAATTCCAGTCCGATCCAAGACAGACCCACCACTGGCCAAGGCTGACCCCATCGGTGATGCCAGTTGTACCTCTGCAGGGAATTAAATTACTTTCCCTGTGTTGAGTCTGTTTTGCCTATGACAGTAGCTGGTGAGTGATCTCTCTTTGCCTGTATCTCAATCTCTGAGACTTTTGTTCTATTTTCTCTCCCCTGTCCAGCTGAGGAGGGGAGTAACAGAGCACCTGGTGACCAGCCAGGGTCAACCTACCACAGACATGCACAGAACAGTCATAATTTGGAAATTACCAGTCTTCTAAAAGACAGCTACATGGTGATCTAATAAGCCAAGGAGAATTTTTAGTCTCTAGAGAAGCTCTGACAAATCAGAAAACATGGGATTATCTAGCAATTACTGCAATATTTGGCCAGGTTTCAATGTTGAGTCATGTGCGCTCCATAAATTAAATATTTCTGGATAATGATCAAGTTTAGTATGGAATTACTGCTTAATCTGCTGGAGGATGAAAATATTGTTAAAAGTCTTTATCTTGATTAGTCTTATTTACAACTACTCAGAGACCAATAATTTTAAAAATAAACTGGCAGGTCTATGGCAATCTTACCATAATTGATTTAGCACCAGTGGCAGGCACAGGCACAGTTAGCGTGTGATTCTGCTCTTCAGGATATTAATAGAAAAACTCCTGAAATTGGAGTTTGATAAAAGAAAGAAAAGATAACATATTTTTATTTATCTATGTGGTTGGTTTCCTCACATTCAAAATCCACACTTCAGTAAATCCAGCTGCTCAGGAATACCAATATTAAGAACATTTGGGAGGGCACCGAAAGAAATAAAAATCTTCTTTATGGTTTATTAAAAAGCATATTAAGGGTAGAGAGTATATATAAGGATTTCAAATTTGCATAAGGCATGTTTGAAGAAGCTTTTTATCAAGAGTTTTATATTAAATATTCATTGGAGCAGGTATATTCAATATAGCATATACTCTGTTAAATGATTTTAAGTTTCCAAAGATGTTAAACACTGCCTGGAAGCAGATGATCTGACTTCCTTGTCATGACAAGCATCTAGCGTTCACTTAAATTTGAACTCAAATTGCCCGATTATAATCCTACAGGGACCTTATAACTAGGAGATATTTTACTTTTTTTAACCAATTTTTTCAGAATTAACTCCTTCTCTAAAACCCACTTCTCTTCTTTGCAATCACATTACCATGCACAGGGCTCCTCGGTAGACTCTGTTTCTTAAGTGGTTGAGTACTAGAAGTTGTCAGAGAAATGTACTGCAAGAAGCAGTAAGGAGAGGGAAGATCCTCATGGTGACTGTTTTCCTCTTGCTGCAGAATTTATCACATTTTCTAATGTTAATTCAAGATTCAAGTCAGCTAAAGGGTCAGACTCCCAGCCTCAGCAGACACATATCTTTTCTGGAAGCAGCAGCACTGCATGCAGCTTGGTTCCCAAATGCCTGGACCTGGTTCTGTGCTGCTTTCAGTTTCGCTGTTTGTAAGAGCTGTTTTTAGACTGTTTTAATAAGAGGTAAAATAACTGATTCAACTGAAGAGTAATGCGACCAAAGAAAAAGCCCTTTTTTTCTCATCTGGCAGTTTAACTGGGTCCTCCAAAAGGATACAGGCCAAGAAAGAATAAGATTCAGGAGAGGGTGAAGTAGAAATTGCTAGAGGCGACAAAAGTATTAAATTAAATTACATAAACAATTAACGATCCTGCAGGGGGCTCCCCTTGCAACCTGATAAATACAATAATATATCAAGTGCTCATTATTATCTGTGTCATTTTTTGTGTCTTCCCAATAGTATCTCCACCAGTAAAAGCTCTGTTATAGCCATGCCCCGTTGAGAAATTCACTATTGCAGTTTTACAGGTTAAAACAATAGAGGGCAAATGTTTTGCAAAAGGCCTTCAACCAAGTTTTATGCCAGAGCTGAAAATACAGCACGAAGATCACTCTCAGAACGCACAACTGTTGGCTGCCTCTGCTAAAGGTCACATTTGTGGTTCAATAGACAACCTGAATGCAGGCAGAAATTATGAACATTGTCAGCTACTGCTGGTTCTCATTACTGCTCTTTCCCCAGCTTCATCCCTTCAGTTGCTCCAGGATAACTTTTTCTGTGACCACACAACAAGCTGTATTCAGGTACTGAGCCAAGTTAAAAACAACTGTAGGATATTTTGCTGCATCATTCATAGGCACACATGCTAAGAATGGTGATAGATCTCAGGCCTGAGGCAAAATAATGAAATTGTGAAAAATTGCTGGGGCAGGGAGGATGACTACAAGGACAAACTGAAACGTGATGAAATTATGGGAAGAAGAAAACCGAGGCTACTTTTTATTTCTACAGCCCTGAAATCAAACAAGTTGAATTAATTAGCTCACACACCAGCCTTTGTGAGTTCTAATTGTCCTTAATACTTTTTGTGATTTTCTAACAATAACGACTTCCACAGAATAGAAATGTCAGGAAAAGAAGTTTCTACAGCAGAGCAAACACACACACCCAGGATTACAGTTTTCTAGAGTGACCATTCTTGTGAAATCTTTCTCAGTAGCATCTCGCAGTACTCCAACAAGGAGAGCAGCACAGTCACTGACAGAGTTTTATGAGACAGACTCATAAAACCCTCAATATAACTCCTTGATTCATGGATATATAAACAAATTAGCTGCTAATGTTTCACTTTCACATAATCAAGAAAATTATGTATTTTTCTCTTTTATTGTCTGGTTTTCATCTCTAACTTGCAAGTTCATTTGAAAGTTTCAATTTTCTATTTTGTCTCTAGAAAGGGGTTTAAATCTGAAATTTGTACCTTTACATAATAAAATCTGAAAAGAAAGCAAGATTATTTTAGATTTTTGTGGTTATTTCACTTGAAAAAATTGTACTGAATCCATATAGCGACATTTAAGGATGGCACCTCAATTCCATGTGACGCTCTGTAACACTCAAGCAGATCTCACTGCATTACCTCCCAGCTACTTTTTAGCTCAAATGCACATAGGTTTTTGTGGAAGAAGGTATTTATACTTTGTATAAGTACAAAGATGCAAAATCAACCTGTAAAAGTATCGGACCCACAGTCTGAGAAACATCTCATATCTTACAGGAGAAAAAAGGACTCGGAGATGAACTGGCAAATGGTAGAGCAGCTCAGTTGCCCTGGGGAGGGAGCCTGAATAATGGCCACAGCTGTTTAGACAGGATTAAGGCCTTGCATTAATTGGCTGAACTACGGGTAAGTGCCCACTCATCTGGCCTACAGGGACTCAGTATAAGGATTTACAGATAGTGCAGAAAGCCATTTCTAACTCATACACTCATGAATGCCCCATTTGCTGTCATGAAGCTGGAAATTACAGATGAGCCTCAAGAGGAATGCCCTTTCCAAAAGACTGAAAAAAAGCCTGGGTTATACAATGAGAATGAAAAAGATGGACATACTGAACGGATTGCCTGCAGCATGGAAAAACAATCTGCTTAAAGGCTACGAGATCAGAAAATTGTCAAAATCATATTAGATTTAAAAGCTGGACTAGAATCTCTTCTGTCTGTCTATACAGATTTTTTTCTCTAAGAAATACATGTAAAATTAACTACACCTTAATAGTTGCCATATCTTATGGCAACAGGAAAGAGACAGGTAAAGAGTTAAAGTTGCAAAAGTCTTAGAATAAATCTGATATCCAAGAGCACCATACTTAACGAGAACACAGAACTCTGAAGGCTGTTCAGACAGAGGGAGGAAATATAAACTCCTGATTCCAGCGAAAGTGGAACTGGGAACAAATCCAAATATACTATCAGATTTAAAAGACTCTTCTTATCCATCCAAAAATGAGTAAAGGAAGCAGCAGCTGCTGTTGAATTTCACATCTTCTATGTCAACTGCTGCTATTTAACATTTATTTCAGGCCTAGAAAGGCTCTTCAGACAATGTGGCCAAACTTAAGGATGGACACATCCAGTCTCTACAATGCAAGTTAGAATTTTTAGTCAGTGTAGTAATTTATTTTTTAGACAAACACCAGATAAATTATTTTGACCAAAATAAAGGAGTCAGCAGTGCCCTGGCAGACAGGAGGGC
The DNA here is from genome assembly GCA_025920805.1 of Petroica traversi. Lineage (NCBI taxonomy): Eukaryota > Metazoa > Chordata > Aves > Passeriformes > Petroicidae > Petroica > Petroica traversi. Next base: position 9,612,191 of record JAHLSL010000015.1, on the reverse strand, counting down.
CAACTGTATCCTGGGGGGGCATCAGGCACAGCATCACCAGCCGGGCAAGGGAGGGAACTGTCCTGCTCTGCTCTGCACTCGGGCAGCCTCACCTCGAGGGCTGGGGGCGGTTTTGGGTGTCGCAACATAAGAAAGATATTAAACTATTAGAGAGCATTCAAAGGAGGGAAACAAAGATGGTGCAGGGTCTAGAGGGAGCCCATATGAGGAGAGACTGAGGACACTTGGTCTGTTCAGCGCAGAGGAGACTGAAGGGAGACTTCATTGCACTTACAACTTCCTCGTGAGAGGAAGTGGAGGGCGGATGTTGATCTCTTCAAGTTTGTGACCAGTGATAGGACTCAAGGAAACAGCATGAAGCTGAGAATCAGGAATCAGGAAAAGGTTTTTCACCCAGAGGGTGGCTGGGCACTGGAAGAGGCTCCCCAGGGGAGTGGTCACAGCACCAGCCTGACAGAGTTCAAGAGGCACTTGGACAATTCTCTCAGGCACATGGTATAACTCTTGGGGACAGTCCCATGCAGGACAAGGAGTTGGGCTTTAATGATACTTGTGGGTACCTTCCAACCCGGGATATTTTATGGTTCTATGAATCAGCAAGATACAAATATAGAAATCCACTCTGACTCTTCAGTCACTTATAGTACCATAACTATCAGAAACTCCTAAAGTATACACTGTACAGCAGAACCATAGATTTTGCAATATAGCATTGAAATTATTTCCACAAAAAATCTATCAAAATTATTCCATGTGTTTGGCACTATGACCGTTATCAGTTGGGATGATCTATCCTGACTAAAGCAATCAGCCCTTCCATCTCTTACTGATCCCATCACTTGATTCAAAGACAACAGTGAAAATGGGAGAGAGGCACTGAATTTTTTCATTAGAGCTTTAGTTCAGCCATTAATCAGCTTAAATCAGTATTATTATGAATATTGCTACAATTATGAGCTATTTTTACAATCGTGTACCATCTGCCAAAATGACCCCTAAATGAAGTCAAATTTCTGAAATTTCTTGCCTAATATTCAGAGCACTGCCAAAAGGAAGACCTCAAGATTCAACCCAAGTTAAAACTTTCTGAGCTGCATCTTGTCAGGAATCCTAAAGAACCACAGACACACCTCGCACTCATTGGCATTCAAGGATCCTCTCTGTCAAGTAGAAAATCATTGTAAGCCATTATCATGCTACTTCACGTTCACATTAAAATTATTTCACAAACAAATCTGGCAGGAGCAGATATCATCAATTTAAAGAAGCTGTCCTACCCCCCCATCAGCCTGCTCCTGAACCTCTCCCCACCTCTCTTCCCTACTTCTTTGTGCCAGCATGGCACTTCATGCTGTTACACAATGGATAACATCAGTCACTCCTAATTTAATTCAGATCAGTTTCCAAATCCAATCTGTCATGGAGCTGAAAAAATACTCTTGACAGGATATGGAAAAGACATGGGTGAGATGGAGAATAACAAGCAGGAGAATAGGACAACACTGATTCTTTCAGCACCACTACCATTTTATATACCATTTTATATAGCATTATCTATCATGAAACAGTAGTCAGTCCCAGAGAACATGCTCTCCAGAAGGGCTGTGAAATCTACAGCCTTAGAGATGCTCAAAACTCAATTGGGAATGGCCCTGAGGAGTTTCATGCATCTTTAATGCTGGTCCTGCTCTGAGCCAGAAGACTTCCAGAAGTTTCTCCCCTCCCCATGAGTGTAACCTTGTGATTCTAGTCGGACATCCTTGTGAGCCTGGTGCTTACCACCGGGGTCTCCAATAGGGCAACAAAAGCTTCTGACAGAGGAGACAAACCTGTGAGAGGTAAGTATGTCCCCCTAACTAAATCCTCAATAGTTTTTGAGTGCAGATGGTTTTTAAGTTATTTATTAATAAGATGGGCACTAAAAGAAGTTAAACATGAGCTGAAAAGCACATGTATTCTTTGAGAATTCTTTAACCACGCTTCAATCCAAAACCATTTTGTTTACTAACCGTTGCACAAGAGGAGACTCCATGATTTTTCAGATGTGTAAACTAGAAATTGGGGACTAAGTTCTGTAGACATATCCACAGGTACATAAACTTTATAAACAGAAGTTCTCCTAAGGTAAAGACATTTTATCTTCTTATTCCCTTATCTTCCTCTTCTACCAGACATGAGGAAGACCTTACTAATTATTAGAGCAACTTCCAAAATAAATTTCAAGTTTTAATGCTCAAATACTTGAGCACTCTTGGTGATTACAGAGTGCTTTTTCCAAAACAAATCATTTCTTCTTTCTGTTTTTGCCCAGGGTATTATTTAGGCATTCAAAGAAAAAAGTTAAATAGTACTTTTTTCTTATTTTTCCCCTCAAAAATTATATGTATCTTGAGAAAAGGCCCTCTAAGATATGTTTGTCAACTTTAAATATATAGGCATTTTGGCCTATGCCACATCATTAGCAGTGTTCTCCCTAGCATTCCTGGCAAAAGAAAACTTTGTATTTGCCACCTTCATGCTGTCTTGGCTTGGGAGCAAGTAGTATTGGCTCCTAAGGTGATGAATATAATATGCTGATTTCATGGTCTGAGTTCTGAGGGACAATGCAAACTATAATCTTCTCATCAGCATGCTGTTTTCTGCCATTTGAATAACAGTTATACAAGATTAATAATATAATTCATTAACTATGAAATTATTTATGAATAATCCAGGCTGCACTGAGAAGAAAGATGTAGCTTTAGAAATGCAATTTTGTGACTGCTGTTTCTTCAAGTTTCTTCATTTATTTCCTGGCAAGATGGTCCACTCCAATACTTCAGAGAAATGTGAGCATTCCCTTCTTTGAAGTCAGATGCAAACCAGCTGTTTCTTACCTAAAGGTCTCACTCATGTTTCATGAAGAACATGTTATACTCACAGGATAGAAGAAATAAAATTTTGGGTTTGAAAAAGTATCTTTCCTTAGAGCAGGAATTGGGGCTTGAGGATTTGTTTTCTTCTTGATCCTTTTTCTATGGAAATATTTCATCACTTTCTGAATCTGCATATTGTGTGTTTTCTTTGATCCATGTATCTATCTATTACTTATTCAATTTTCCATTTCAAGTCTCCCCGATTTTACTCACTGTCTCCTCATATTTAGAAATCCATTTCTGTTCAGTATGCTCACTGAAACATGTTTTCAATCATGACTTTGCATGTGACATCTGTTACTGCACACAAACACTTTCAAAAGTACACAGGAACTGTCCAGTGCTATTTTACAGATACCTTAAACAGACAGTTCTGCTAGTTTGAAACCCTACCCAATGTATTACACCTCTCAACCATTTCTCCTTCTTGTTGCTGTAAATTAGTTCTACTCCACCTTGAATTAGTGTGCTATCAATTCCATGGTAGACTGGAGCTGACACAGTACTTACATTGCATAGGAAATATATACAAAATGTTAAATTCCTTAGGCTAAAAAGGCACCATCAAAAAGGAAGTGTATTAACAGGATAAAGCAACTCTCACAGGATGTGAAAGACAGGACTGCAAACTCAGGAAAGAACGGGTAGCCAATTCATAAGCAGTTGAAAGAAGCCTTCACTCCACGTGCCTGGGTCATGGCAAGAGCTACACTGAATGGAGTCATGAGAAGAACATTAAGAGAATACACAGTGGTAGGAGAAAATTGTCCCACCTTATTCCTTGGAGACCTGTAAGTGATTGCCACCAGTGCAGCATAATTAAAAGTGAATACCACCAATTTCAATGAAAACATCTCTGACAGGTTTATGAGCACAGATTCTGAATTTCCTTCCAGGTGGGTTTCTCAATACTTTTGCTTCAAAAATTACTCTGAAGCTAACTTCATAAATGTGTAAAATTTAAACATTTCTTAAACGCTGCAGAAATGTCCAAGTTCCATGTGCATCCTGTCAGTAGGCCCACTGGCCTCCACATAGCAGCTGCTATTTTGTCTTGGCATATTTATCTGCTTCTGTTGCAAAAATTAAGTGGACTAAAACAAAACTGAAGCATGCCAATGGACAATTGCCTATGCAAACTCATACATTTCCATACATCATTCATACACAATTAAACCCATTATGGGCTTTGTGTAATAGATACTGACTCAAATGTTGCTGACAGCTTCCCGTTCAAGGCCTTAAAACAAAAATTCTCATCAGCTATGTAAACAAAATCTACGTGATCAGTCAGCTTTTTCTCCTAAATACTACAAAAGCCTCAATTAACTCTAAAAAGTAGGGGTTTTTAAATAATAACTTATTATTTTAATAAGTTTATAACTGTTAGAACTGTGATAAAATATAATTAATTTCACTGTCAGCAGGAGAAACTAAGAACATGGATAACTTTCAAATGAAGTGCACAGAAACAGGAAAAAGGAAATAACTATGTCACTGGTCTCATTCATGGATTATACTAAACATGACAGACAGCTCTTTATGAAGATTGATTCTCTTCCATTTTCTAATAGGACATGAATGGAATTGTTTTAAGCTGTTGGCAGCTTTTAATAAAATACATCACACATATTTCTGAATTTGTTTTTTTGGACCTAATATTTCATTCTACTTTAGGCCCACAATGAAAATTACACTATTTGGCTTTTTCCTTTTTATTAATTACAGAAAAAAATATTAAGACAATCAACCAGAAAAAAAACACAGAATAGAATTTGCCACTATGAGTCATAACAGCAGCTCTTCAAAGAATATTTCACTGCATGGAAAATATTCACAGCTTCTTAGAACCTATTTAGTATTAACCTAACTTTCATTAGTTAATTTCTCCCATTCCAAACATATAATGTTGACCTATTCTGACTTCTTTGGCTTTCTGCAAGTCTTTACCTGGCTACTGTTGTGTGTAGCATAGATACAACAGCACACTAAAATATTTGTTACATAGAGACATTTACAAGAGAAACTCCTATGTAGAAAAGAGTTAAAAATCACAGAAAGTCTTTTCCCTTTCAAGTTAATCTGAGGGAAAAAAAGAGGAAAGGTTCAATTATGGCAGAGTTTTGCCATACATTCACTGTACACTAGATCACAAGTAAAGTGAATGAACAAGTGAAATTAATTTTCAAACTTTAATCAAGATGAAAAATAATATTGTGTCTAAAGATACAGGCTATAAGTGCTACAGATTAGTTCTCTGCTCTACTGCAAATTTCTTGGTCAGTGCAGGCCTCCCCAGCCATTAACATGACAGCATTTCTTTCTCTTCCTATCCTTTGCTTTTTTTCTTAACAAGAGCAATAAACTTTCAGAGGCAGAATGCTGCTCTTCAGTGCATGTTTGCACAGCATCCAGCATAAAAAACTATGATCTCAAATGGACTCTTTGAGCCCTAACTGAATACAAGCCACTTCACAGCTCTATTTTTAAAGAAATCTGACGTGAAAAAAGCACAGTGAATAAAAATGTACAGAAATGCAAGGTGCACTGGAATTTTAGCTTGGGAGCATATTATACTTTCTAATTTGCATTGCCCTAATACCATTTTCTAGCCTAAATTAAGTTTGATCTCCAAAGAGAGGAGATTCTGGGGATCTCTCAATGGTAGGTATTTCCTCAACTTTCTGGAATATACTTCTACAAAGAGGATTAATGTAAGTACCCCAGCTATTATTTCTGTTTGAAAGGCAGCATGATAGCACAGCGGTATGAGAATCCATAAGCTCCAAATTTATTCCCAGCATAAAGAATCAAAATAAGACATGTACATGGGCCTTCAGGATCTTATATAGTCTGCCTATTTTTCCAAGTCTTTTGATGAAATTTGAGTACTTCACAGAGTGCAAGAAATATTAAAAAGCATCAATCAACGAGTCTGTTTGCATTATGCAGTAACAGGCTGACCCACTATGAATTTCTCTAATTATTTTGAATCTTTTAATTTTATATTAATTTTGGTTTTAAAACATATCCTTTTTGTTCCTTTTGAAATCTGAAAATATTGCAGACTGGCTTCTATTGTCTTGTTGAATTGTGGAATCCAGCACATGTGAGTTGCTATAAATAAACATCCACTACTGTACTGACTTTTGGCCCACCCTTCGTGTCATCCAGTGATAAGGGAGAATTCCCTAGATTAAATCATTAATCATAACCAACAGCTCTGAGGACAGATCTCTCTTGCAACAAATAAAGCACCAGTGTTGCATGTGGTGGTCAGAGGATACAGATAATTACTACCCAAAAGCACAAAGTACCTGGGAATGTTTAAGATGTCATTAGCTCACACATTTAGTTTAAGGTGTTCTTCCACCACTGGTATTACTTTCCAGGACTGAGTTATGTTTCCTTAGCAGCGCTGCTGCACTGTGTTAGGAGAGGGTTTTGTAAGGCTGATTTTGAAGTCATATTGGAAAGATCTCATCCATCCACTCAAGAAGAAGGAAGTTGCATAACTCCTTTAAATAAGCAGTTCCTTACTATACAAATTATGGGTAAGCGTGCAAAAAAGCCTTACTGCTCTTCGACTTTGCATTTTCCATTTTCACACAGGTTTCAGTTGTACTTTCAAACTTTTTCTGTACTCAAAATTAGTATATAGATACTGTTATATACTTTCTTAAAAGAGCAGGGCTAGCTGATTTTATATCCAGTGACTGAAATTAAATACAGCTCTTTAAATGAATATATTTTAACTGTCACACATGGTTTCACTGCAGTAAGATACAGAAGAACATTTCGGAAGAGGAACAGTATTGTGGTAGTATTCAGAAATCCCTGTACCTAACTATACAAACATTGAATATGCTCTCTGTCTAGAAAATTAATCTCCTTCAAGTGTTAATGAAAACAATGCTTATAAATACACAAAAGATAAATGGGAAACAGACATAAGTTTAAATATCAGAGAAAAGCTATGTAATGACAGCTCCTTGGATGCCAAAGTTTAGTGCCTGTAACTTCCCCTCTTGTTCCTTTTTGTAACATAGAGTTATAATTATTGCTCCCATGGCTGCAAGCTGCCAACAGACTCTCAACAATACCTAAGAATAGACATCCAGGCATCACAGGAGCTTCATCTCTTCCGCCCTGTGTAAACAACATTTGTCAAATTAAGCTTTACATACATTAGGAACAATTGCTTCACAACACAAAGAGGGATCAACAAGTGAAAAATTACGATCACACACACACTGACATTAGAAGGGAACAGCTGTAACTGGTGGGAGGAAGCAATGACGATGTCAGTAACTACTGGTCACACACCAGTGGATGCTCTGTCATGCTGTATGTTCAAGACAACCACAGTCACCCCCAAAAAAGCACTATAGGGTATGGACATAGCTTCATTCATTATCACCAGAGGCTTTCCACAGTGACTCTGTGCTTCAGTATCCTCCTGCTTACCAGATCTCCCTATTCAACAACCTAACACAGGCTTGTCTCTTTCATTTTTGGTACCTACACTCAGCATATACAAAGTAATTTCCCCCTACTGTGTTATTTGATTTTCTCTAGATCTCACTGACAGGAGTTACGGGGGGAAGGCAAGGAAGGGGCTGGGTTGAGAAGGGAAGGTGTTAAATAACTACTTTTTGTAGATCTGATGCTCCTTAAAATAAATTACTCTTAGCTGTGAAATATACATTTGCCTGCAATAACTGGATGCTACCAAAAGCACAGCAATCACAAAAATCACTTAAGATGCATTCAGGAAAAAAAAAAAAAAAAAGGTATTCTTATTTAAAGAAAAAAAAAGAAGTTAAATTAGGACAACTGAGATTTAGCAAACTAGACTTAACTAACCAGCACACTGTCAATCCACTCTTATGGTTGTTCCCAGGGTTGCCACTCTGACTGGAGTCACTGCATTTTCAGTGACATTCATGGCACACTCTTTGAGACATGACTACTAAAACTGAAGTCAGATTCTAACGTAATCTTACATCATTTGCAGTCTCACATTGGACTTTGTTCCCCATCAGTCTGCACGGGCGAGAATATTTTCCACCAAAAAAAAAGTACTTTAAAATACAAATAGAGGAACCACTGTGACCTCCAGGACATAAAACAGGACATCAAAATCCAGTTCCGGCTTTGACATTATGAATTAATGGGAGAATGTTGCTGCTATGGAGAAAAAGGAAAAACAAAAAGAGAAAAAACCAAACCAAAACTAAACAAAAAACAAAACAAAACAAACAAACAAACAAACAAAACAAAACCCATAAACAAACAAAACAAAAACAAACAAACAAATAAAACAAAAAGAAAAACACAAAGAAAACCCCTGACTCTTGAATCACAAAACATTTTGGCTGTCACTAAAATTCAGAGCAAAAACATGTCTTTGAGAAAGAAATGAAAAAAAATGTACAAAATGTATCCTTTTACTATTTTACTTATTTGATTGCTTTAAGAGCTTTGCACTTTTGATACACAACAGCTCACTCTCAACAGGTTTACAAAAGTCAAACTCCAAACAAGGCAGAATAAGTGAAGAAACAGAGAAATGGCCTGTTCTGTTGTTGAGCATTTAAATGCATCAAGGTATTACCTAAACCCACTTTTCTTATTTTGTTCAATAATTTTTAGAGAAAACAGGGAGTGTAAGGCTGTTTGTTATCAGATTCTTTAAGCAGAACAATTATAATACTGAATTGGAGGAGAGGTGCTATAACTAATAATGCACTGAATTAAACTGGGTTAATTGAAAATAGGTTTTGGTAGGCTTACAAAGATATACACACAGGTGTATTTGGATTAAACCACTGAGCCTGTCTAAAGGTCAGTCTCATTCCACTGCTACCTGTGCTGCCTTTCCTCCCCACTAATCCTATCCTTATAATCATCTGTACACCTTTATTCTGGGTTAATTTTCTGTCACTTCAGTGAGCTTAATCAGCCAGCCCAGGAATCATTATGATGCACTGGAAATAGCAGGCATATATTGCCTGGAGTGAGACTGTGCCTTTCACTGGCAACTGATTTTTTGACCAGTTCTCACAGAACTTCTTTCATAAGTATCCTTTTCCTTCTAAACTGCACAGCTTTCAACTTCCTGATCTTGTTATGTTATTTGAAACACTTATTCAATTCCATATTCTCTTCCACTGAATTTCACAGTAGCGGAACTGGAAGTAAGACAAAATGAAAACAAGGAGAAAGAAATCTATCTTCTCTCTTCCTCCTCTAGAAACATCAAAGATTGTGTACATATATTAAAAAATATTCCTTTTCCCCTTTTTGTGTCATGCTTTGATTTTAGCTCTGCTAAACTCACTAATCCTTTTTTTCAACTCAAACTCAATTTAAAAGTGTCTGCACATTATACTAATGCTGTGAAATTAGGAAAATGCAGAAAAAAATATATGCTACTTAAGTTTCCAGAATAGTTATTGTGACCCTGAACATATCCTGCTAACTTAATACCAAAAAATAAATTTATAATATCTACTTTGCTGAAGGAAATGACTAAACAAATTTGAAGTTTAACTAACAGCCACCCCAATTTATGACAATACTATATACATCTAAGGCATTATTGTTGTTACAAGACATTCCATTTTGGCATAGTCAGACTTGAGAAATCAGGCAGAAGGACTCTGGACGGGCTTCTTTAGGAAAATAAGCCTGACTGCCCTCATATCACAGTTTTAGTTTACTCAGTGGCAACATTTTTCTAAGAGAGCTCTGTTGCAGTTGGCTTATTATGGCAGAAATGCTGTCAGTAGCTTTGACAGACAGGAACTTTGCAATGAGGTCACAGGCTCAGTTTGGATCTTCCCTTGTCTGATTAGACACAGAGTATTTTACCACAATTGGCTCTAGCCACTGGTGGATTTTCATTCCCAAATACCTGTCATCACCATCACTGATGCATTCAGGAAGAGCGAGACTACAGCCAAACAGCATGATGTGTTGATAGCAGTTGAGACGATTGAGGTAACTGAAGAACTTCAGGAACTTTTCCATTTCAATACTTTTGACAATGGAAAGAACTGAAGTTACAGTGGTGTAGTTATATGGCAGCATTTGGCACTGGCTGTTGGTGATATTTCTGCAGGCACCTGTGAAAAGAAAACAATATATTTAGAACAACAGCATCGCCAATAGTTGGTTCAAAGCATGTATTGCATTGACCTGTCAGTATATATAATACATAAGCAATGCTGTCATCTCACAGGTAAGATTACATTCCATCATGCTATCATAATACTGTCAAAAAACAAGAACAAAATTAAACCGGAGAAGCTTAGCTTGGAAAACCAAACAAGCTTTTACTTATTTTCACAATCCTCTGACTTTGTACAAAACTGGAATAGAAATAATACAAAACCAATTTATTTTCGACACGGCCTAGATACAATCAAATTCAGATGAAGCTGAGAATGGAAGTCACACAGAAAAATAATGGGTTCTGAAGCTGCTCTAGCTTTACTTTTCCCATAAAATTTCTCTTTTTCCTACCATTCTACTTTCACAAGTAGGAATTTCATCAAGTGAAATTTCATCAAAATTATTCATGAGATCATCATGTATCTCCTGAGGCACAACTGCAAGATAGTCCCTGCCATGGCATGTGGCAAGAAACACTGACATTCTGGCTGAAGCCACGTGCATGGACTGCTTTAGACATTTTAAAATTCCCACGGTCCTGACAGAGAAGAGTACAGCTCCTTGGCCTAATTTTCATATCCCAGGTCAAATTTTCTCAAGTTTCAATTAGAAAATAATCTTTTTAATCAGAGGAACTTTTACAGAACATCTTTAAGTAGCTTTCAGAAAATGGTAGTGTGTTCAACTTGCAGCAGGGATCACCACCCACCTCATTACAGAACTTAGCTTAGCATGCGCTCAGCACTAATTGCACAGTTGCAGTCCATAATTTCACTGGTAAAGCCTCCATAAATCCAAGAAAAAAATGGCAATATTCACCTGGCTCTTCCACAGCGAAAGTTCTACCAACAAGGAATGAAATCTTATCTTTAATCCTAAAATGTCTTGAAAATTTCTAAGAATCCCACTAAAAAAAAAAAAAAAAGCAGAACAAAAGCAAACTCATCCAGTCTAACTTGCTATGGCAGTAATTTGCAAGTTTTTTGATAGGGGAATGACCTACAGCAAATCAATTTTTTACCAATCCCAAGTTGCCATATTCCCTTCACCTTAAAAAAATGTCGTCATTCTCCTTGATTTCACAATTTCCTGTGTGACATATGAACTTATACAATGCCTTTTTAAGCTCCTCTGTCCTGTTGATACTGAGTATCTGGTTTGTCATGGACTTTTGCTCCACATGATAGGAGTACAGCATTCCAAGCAGCATCTGATTTTCTCAGCAAAACCTTTTTTCAAAACTCATTACTGTCTTCAAAAATTTCCATTTACTATTATTTCTTTTCATTTACAATGACATCTTGGTACATTTTTCATTTCAATTAAAACAGAAGATGGACAGATTTTCTTGGCCTCTCTCCAGTTATGAATTTTCTCATGTATAGTCCACTTGGGACCGAATATCTCATACCACATTTCAGATGTTTTCTTCATCATTTTCTTAGGATCTATCCTTCAGAATCCACACAGCAGGGAAATATACAGACTGTTTTCTCTTTATTTTAAGTATTGTGAGCTAAAATCAATCATTTCGCAACTAAAGCATGTCTGCAATATTTTCAAACAAATGCTAATTTGAAAACAGAATTTCTACAACTCACAGCAGCCTCCCTGTCCTGACACAAGGGATAGTTTGGCTGCTGAATGCGTATTCTGGGTGACTATTCCCTTCTAAACACATTCTCAGTTTCTTCCTGGCATTTTTTCCACACTCCTAATGTTCTCTTCCAGGACACATTATACAGAAAACAACAACTAATCCTTACAGAACAGCTCATAGTCCCATTACACTACTGAAGAAAATAAAAAGGATACATACATATTTTGGAGGAAACCCTCACCCTTTTAACTAGTAGGAAGAGCACTATTTGGGTACTCTTTAGACCCTTGGAAAAGTACACTTATGTTCAGGATAACAGATCTTAAGAATATTAAGAAACAAAATTTATGGTAGCAGATTAATAAAATCAAAGTAATAGGGGTGTCATATCCAAAAATTTTAACATTATAAGAAAAATAAGGTCTGAAGGAATGGATATTTTTAATTACAACACCTGATACAGAGGGAATAAAGTACTATTAGCATTTCTGTCAAAGGAAAATTTAACCAATAGATGATAATGGTTTACAAGGAACTTGTAGCCTTGATGGTTGCAGCAATGATTAAAACGTATCACATCACCCTCCAGCCAAAAGATTTCACTGTATTAACTCCTGTTTTGTCTTTCATGGTTATAATTTGTTTTATTTAGAATTAAATTATAAAAATTTCTCTCACTCTACTGCTCTGGGTTTTGCTTCCTCTTACATGATTTACTGTAAAACGTGCCTGTTCCTCTCAGCTTTCTCAGTACCAGGGGTAGGTGGCAATGGGGGTTCACAGGCTGGACTCCATGGGGAGAGGCCAGAGCTGCCCCATGACAGACTCGGATGGGTGCAGCCAGCACCCACAGGTGACCACAGGGAACAGCTGAGCCCTCAGCCACGAGGGAAAGCAAAATTCTGCACATAGGAGTAAGTATGGAAAGGAGGAAAACAGAAGGGTGAGAAATAACCCTGTTACACTGAGGTGAGACTAGAAGGGTGAAAGGTGCTTCAGGCACCACATCAGCCCCTGGAAGGGGCCGGGGATGGAGCAGTTATCCACTCTGCAGCCTAGTGAGGGCTCCATGCCAGAGCATGTGGCCATGTCCTGGAGAAACTGCAGCCTGTGAAGCACCACTACTGAAGAAGGCTTATCCTGAGGAACTGCAACCCATCCAGAGGGCCCGCACATGATCCATTCTGGAAGACCATGCAGAGATCCAGCACTGAAGCAGGAAAAATTGGGAGGAGGAAGAGGCAGCAGAGTGGAACTCTTACAGGCTGATCTCAACCCCATTCCCTATCCTCCTGTGATGCACATGCAGGGGGGATGTAGAGGAGCTGGAAATGAAGGAGTAAAGCTAAGCCTGAGAAAGAAGGGCAGGATGAGGGAAAGTGTTTTAGTTCTTGTATTCTTTTCTCACCATCCAGTTTTGGTTTTAATTGGCAATATATCCAATTATTTTTTCCCAGATCTGTTTTTCACCAGATAGCAATTGGTAAGTGATCTGTCTGCCTCTTACTCAACCTAAGACAATTTTCATCTTGTTTCCTGCCTCCCACTGTCCTGTGGAAGGGTCGGAATGAAAGCGAAACTGGGTGAATATCTGGCAGCCCATAAAGAGCAATCCACCATAGTCTAATAAAAAATTTCCTTTCTTTCCAAATTCAAGTAGCATGAAACTATAATTGAGAACACTTCTTGAGACACAATTGAGAACTGAAACAATTCCACAAAATTCGTTTCAACTCATGCATTGCTGTACTGTCGCTTTAGATACTTTAATTAGCTAACCTAGATCCCACTTAGCCATGTCAGATTTGGATAATTTTGATGGAGGTGGCCATGGCAAGGAAGATAAACTCCATGCCAACCAAGCATAACCTAAATAGAGACATCAGACTCAGCGTCATGTGGAAAAAATTCAGTGATGTGGGGAGAGGAAGCCTGAGAGCAGGGGAAATTATAGGTCATCTTTCTGTATGGAAGGCTAGACAGAAGAAGGAAAAGACAGGGACACATCAAAGAAGCAGTAACAGATTTAGATCATTTGGATAATTCCCACTACAGGATAAAATTCTCATGTATCTCTGTGTCTGACTATATTGACTGTATAAGAGTACAAACCAGAAGAAAACTACATGGACAGAAAACCAAAATTAGGCTGTGGAAGGAAATAGCTTTAAAAATATCTAGACTTCAAATTTTTTCAAGCCTGATCAACATCTCTGTATCATTTGCACTATTTACCCCAGTCTAAAGCTCTCCATTCCTCTAAAATGCAGTTCTATTGGTTAATCTGCAGCTGTTGGTGTCAGGACAAATTTTGAGTCACAGTTTGAAGCCAATGCAGAAAAATCACAGAGAGTTTGGCCATACTACTCAAAATATACCGTATATATAAGTCAATTTTCTTCATACTTTCAGTTCGAATCCACTTCACTTGGCTTTGTTTTTAAATCAGACAGTTAAAGCCGTTTTTTTTTTTCTGCTTTCCCCTTCAAAACTACTAAAAAATTATCTTTTAGACATCTGTCCTGAATTTCCCATTGTAAATAGTGAGACAATGAAAGCATTTCATTTCTTTGACAATTTCAATCTCTTCAATGTCTGAATGATTCTTCCCATCTATTGGAGACCCCTGCTGTCTCCTCCCCAGGGTCTCTCTTATTCTGGACATAGTGGAAATTGTAGTTTATATGACATAACCTCCCATGTCATTATATTTCCTTTCACATTCCACCTTTTCCTTCTTTTCATTTTCTGTATTGCAATGTCAGCTTCATCTTATAATTTCTACAGCCTTGTATTGCTAATGCAGCTCTTATTTTCAGATAGAGCTTTTATATCCCTATTTATATACTTTCTCCTTTACCCAAGATCTCAAACATGTTCTAACAATTATGACACAAAATGAGTGCATATTATCTTTCAATCATGAGTGCAATTTACTCTTCAACACATCTCACCTTGCTTGTGATTCTCTGTTATTTTCTGATACTTGGATTTCATCCAACTTTTCTGCACTAAATGGCTTATGGTTAGGTAAGATTTTGAATATTATTTATATGAGAATTTTATGAATACTTAAAAGGTTGTAAGCTATTCAGATACAAATCATTTGAGCCTATTTTAAAATTTATAGTGAACAGGGGTGCTTTTTTTCACTAATATCTTAGTTCTAAAGAACCATTACACTTTCATGTCACTTAACCCTCAGTTTGATTTTTTTTTTTACCTCATGGAATGCTTAAACATTTAGAACATAAATACTGCAAAAGTATCTTTATCTAAATAACAAATTAAACACTTGTTTTAATCAGACTGCCTTATCATCCTATCAAAATTCAGTCTATCTAAATAAATCACATTTGTTTTATATGCAGTTAAAATTAAGATGTTAATGGAAGCATTACAAAGACTGTTCTTAGATTTATTTCCCTATATATTTTGAATCACTAACTGAATATTTGAGACTGCCATACCAAGACTTAACATCTTTCAATGGATATCCAAAATAAGACATTCAGTTCTAAAAGGCATTTATCTCATTAGAGGTGCAATATTCTATCAAGCATTAGTTGAATCAGAGGTCAAAGGTTCGTGAAAAGTTGCAGAATCTCTCTGTCTGTCAGGTAATTAAGGGAATTCTTACATTTAGCACTATTCTCAAGATCCTGATAGAAGAAATTGCTTAAACTCTTTATATCCTTTCATGTAAGGATAAAAGTTAGACATAGTCTACATGGACAATTTTTTTCAGGACTTTGGAGCACCAGCAGACCCTATTCAAATGAACAGCGGACGTATGTGCCAAATTACTTTTTCAAAGCAATAACTTTGGCTTATTTTGAATTTCAATCTTGAGGCTAGACAGCTTCTCTGCTGAGAGCATCTTTTAAGCATGTGCTGAAGTGCTGTCTGAATAGGAATGAAGTTAGCATATGCTCAAGTGTTGTTCTAAATTGTTGCCTTTCCTTTTTAAATATCTCACTCTCTTGACGTCTGTAGCTCCTTGAGATTTAATGTGAACCAAGACACATTGTCACCATAACACTGGAAAAAAATAAAAAATTTGCTAAAGACACAGCTGTAAATAAGAAGGTTCCAAATTCTTCATGACAAGGAAAAGGGAGTGAAAGAAACTGAAGTAACAAAATGAATGAAGACGAGCTGAATGTCTACTTATCTGTGGTTCCTGCTAGGATTCTCTTCAATTGCACATATTCCTTCTGTATTTATTCAGGTACGTTTGCACAAAATCAAAACAGTATTTTAAACTTCCACTCAAACTGATGCTTAAAAAGGAACATCATGTACAAAATACATGCCAACTGCCTCTGATTAGCTCAAAACATCTTCTAGAATAATAGACACAATTCACTTCTGCAATGATAACTGCATAGGAGTAATTTCAATAATGATACCATGAATAAAAAAGAAGTTGTAGTCAGTAAGAAGCCTATAAAATACAAATCACATGGTTCAAAAGCTTTTAAGGTTTCTTTACGGACGTACATCAGGCAACGTGTTTCATTGTATGTTCATCTGCACATACAGATCTAAAGCACTTACAGAACTAAAGCATTCCTTTATTATATATTCATCTTCTAAAAAGCAGCATTAAAAGCTGTCATTTCAAGATTTAAATTAATCTCTGATTTTTAAAGATGGCAACTTCCTGAAAAGTAAATTATTCTACAGCTACCTTTCTCTAAACTGACGCCAGCTACTACCACACAGTTATTTGCCAAAAGAAATCATGAGCCCAGTGTTTGTTTTGTTGCTGCCTCCTATTTATATCTGCTCTCTGTTGAAAAAAAAAACCAAAAAAAATCCAAACCACTAAAACTATAGGGGGTTGCTCTACCACTATCAAAATTTGTAACATCCACATAGAGCAACAAACCCACTGGTGACAGAATCACCACTTCCATGACACTTCTCCTTTCCCTTGCAACTGATAAACTATTTAGTTGTACCATGGAAATAGAGAGCTCATACCTAAAAGCATCCATTAAGCACTGACAAAGTGAAGGAAAAGGCAACTCAATGCCATACTCTGGCTTAAAAGCACATTATTACAAACAGCTGTCTACAGCAAGGTCCCCATTTCTAATAGCCTCTCTTGACAAGATCAAAATATCCTTGAGGAGTTGACCATGATTTCTCTTCCCAGTCAATAAACTTTTGGTAAATACTGTGTCTGTAGACAAAATAAAAGCAAAAGTGTGCACAAACAGCAAAACCACCATTACCAAAACGTAAAAAATGATGAAGGGATGGAAAACAATGTAAAAAGAAGCCCCCATTCTACCTGTGGAAAATAAGCATTTCTCATTGCTAGAATAGAGATCCTGTACAGTATACTGCCAAATGGAAACATAGATTAAGCAGCATTTAATTAAAAGCACTAAAGCTTTTATTTTAGGTGATAATGGGCATAAAAGATCCTGTAGACTTCAGGAAATTATAAGAACCAATTTTCACAGGGAATCCTAAAGAGAGACTTAAAGAGGTGCATTTATACAGCTTTAATACAGCACAAAGACATACTCTGAAGAGAAGCAATAGTAACTCTGTTACATTTACATGTGGGCAGGCAATTGACAGATTCTGTCTCCTGAGGGCACAGTAACAGTGATGTAGGCTAAAGATACAAGCAAGGTACTTTCTGAGGAGGTTTCTAACAGAAGGTCATGACTTTTCTTAAGTCAACTGACAGTCAGAGAAACATTTCACAAGACAATTGAACTGATGCAATGGAGCAATACTGCTTCCTTCCAACCATGTGTGCTTGCCATTTCCTTTGGAACAACTTTTGTGCCAAGCTACCCAAGAGCTTATTTAGCCAGTGTAAGAGCTGAGTCAGCTCACTGAGCAAACAAATGCCATAAAAAGCATGCAGCACTGTATGGCTCAGAGCAAAGGGAATAGGGACACCTCAGTATCACCAACCCCCAAATGAAGCCCATTTGACTCATAACAGTTTATGTGGAGAAGAAGAAAACTAACTTTTGAACAGCAAATCCCATCAATGGATCTGAAACACAAGTGAGGCACCAGGACTAGCTAAAAACAACTGCTCTGCATTTAATTTCATTCAGCTAACAAATTATATAATTTGAAAGGCATGAGTGATTGTCCAACTCCCCCTTGTGCTCCACAGGTACCAAAGGAGAGGTGGTAAGGCTACTGACCACCTGGAGTAGAGAGAAAAACAATTCATTACCTCTCAGGTCACACAGAGTGGATTAAACATGAGGGAAATACAACTCATATTTTAGATCAGAGGTGTAGTGTTATCATAATCCTTTCTTTAGGCAATCTGTACCAGCTGCTTTAGAGCGGAACACCACACCCAGTCCGCCTGACATTTCTTGCTCAGAGCAAGTCGTAAATTCTGACTCAGCTATTCTCTTGACCAAAGAATATTGCAAAAGGCTGGACACTTAATCAAGTCACCTCATTTTTTGGAGCCCCACTTCTCTTAGCAAGTTTCTTCCAGATGCTTCTTGGCACATACTTCTTTAATCCCTTGGGCAGGCACAGCTGAGAGCAGGTAAGAGTCAAGAGTCAAAGCTGAGGCTGAACATTTACCCCCCTGCAAGCAGGCCTGTGTCCCAGATCTGGTATTTGGATCAGTCATTTCCTAATTACTGAATTCTTTAGTGAAATTGGAGACATATTTCTAAGAGCCTATCATTAAACAAAAGGCACATATTTAAATTAATTTTACCATTAGATCCATCATTAGAGGCTACTTTCCATGGTACATTAAGTTGGACAGGATTTTGCTATTCTTCTGAAACATGTGTATGACTTTACCCCCTTGATAGGCCTTTTTTTTTTTTTTTAAAAAAAAAGTAGATAAAAAATGGTAGCCTCCACTGGAACCAAGCAGGCATCCAGGTGTTTTTGGTTGGATTTTCACATGGGTTTTTTCTAACAAAAGTGTTTTCAATAAGTGAAAATTAATACTAGTTTGATTGACAACATTTAATTATGTACCAATACTGTTATAATCAAAACAAAACAAAAAAACACAGTGCTTTGTAAAAGCCTTAAAATAGTTTAGGTTATGAATAGGTCAGCATAGAAATGGGCTGCGCCTGAGCTGTCCAGTTCTCTCTGGTTGATTACCTCCCTAGGACAGCCACTCTTCTGATCTATTTAACAAGAAATTAGGCTCCTTTTTTCCAAGTATATCTCACAATGATAACTATACCCACCTCAGTTTCAGATAAAACTCCCACAGAAAACCCCTCCTTGCAAAAACTGTCTAGAACCTAAGAGCAGAACTCCTCACTTGAAATGCAGAACACTGTAAGTACACACAACATATGCCTTGCAACCTGCAGTTTCCCATTTGGAAGTTCACAAGGGAAGTTTAAGATCTGGATGTTGATCTTCAAAGCCCCGGATTTGAAGAAACCCTAACAAAGGCTGATCAGTCTAAAAAAATAGTTGTTTTCCCTATGGGAAATTCCCACAACTGTATTTTTCAGAGGTATGTACGTACTTGTTTCATTATAGCATGGTCATTGTCTCTAAAAGATTGTTCTTTTTAGCCAGAAATACCGCAGCCTAGATCTTCTGAATCTGATAGCCCATTTGGCAAAATACATTCAACTGCTTTTTGCACATTGGAAAGTCCTTCTTTTAAAAAAATCTACTAATAAGTATCAATCGCTTCCTTCAGTGCTCTCTCTTACAGCTCATTAATTGCCTTTGTCAGTTAGAGAGAAACTACAAGTTTCCCCATGAAACTTAGGATTAAATTATCATAAATACCATAAAATATTAAATTAAGCTGTAATGTTAAACTCTTTTCAACCGTGCAAAATGTTCATGTTCCACTCCCAGTTTTTTAATACCCTAGAATCACAGAATTTTTGGTAGAAAGAGTCCTTTGGAGGTCGCCACCCAACTTGCTGCTCCAAGTGAGATTGCAGCCAGTACATTGTCATCCATGACTTTGTCTGAGTCTTGGAAACACCCAAGGAAAAGGACCCCACAGCCTCTGTAGGCGATGGGTTCTGCACTACCCATCCAGTGGAAAATATTTTCCTAATTTCTGGTACAAAGTTCTGCTATTTTATTTCACTGGAGAGTACAATTTTTTAAATTATCAGTCATAATAAATGTGAGAAAGACAGATTTATTTTTTTTTACAGATTACCAGCTAAATTAATCTTTAGCTGTATTTGGCTCTTTATCACTTTCTCAAATTCCCATCCCTACAATGATTTCAAACCATGCTACTCATTATTTTGCTCTTTAATTCCACATGATTGTGAAAGATGACAGTGACTGCAAATCACTTAGCTGTATCAATGCTCTGACCTTCCAATAGTTCAACAAGGGTTTAGAATTTACCATTTTATATTAATGATGACACTGTATGCACACCTGGCTGCACTCTGTGTGTTATAGTCCTTAACAGACCACGCAGAAGCACAAAACAGATAAACTTTAATCAGTCATAAAATCACATACTGCTACCAGATGTAAGATGTGCCTGTGGAAACAAAGTGATCAACCACAATACAGAACAGAAAAAGCTATATTAACATCATCTTTTTGTTGCAATAACCACACAAATACTTTTAAAATAGTTTCAGACAAGCTGATGGGTCTGAAACAAAAGTCAGTGCCTGCAACTCTCAAGTTTCACTACGCATATGATGTCTTGCTTAGCCTCTCGGTCAATTCATGGTTCAATCTGACAACAAACATCTGTTTAAAATGCAAGCAACAAAGTGCAAAAACCCACAATGAATGCATAACAGGCGTAAAGCTGAAAGTCTGCCATTCTTTGAAGTTTTAAAGGGACACACACCCACAAAGCCAGAAACACACGTGTCATTTAAACACTAGAACAAAGCTGACTTTATTTCCAAAGCAGAGTAGAAGTGGAAATCTCTCACTCTAAAGGAAACCACACCACTGAAAGGCCAAAGAGTAAAGATACACGGAACTTCAAGGATGGTGAGTTAGCTATTCACAGTATTTATTGCAATTTTTATTAATCTTAACAAATATTTGAGGTCTATTAGACATCTTACACAGAACATTGTTTAATCAGGCTGAATTTGAAGACATGATCTACGAGCAGAGGAACTGCAATAATGAGCCACAAATTTATTAAAGGGAATTGAAATCACAAGCTTAACTAGAGGTAAATGTATGAAAAATATTAACAACCTCATTATGATTTTCATACAAATACCTGAAGTTTCTGACAAACTTGCAGCTACCTGACAGCGGTAACAGACCAGGTGATAAAAGCCAGCAAGATTTTTTTCCTTATAAATATAAATGGTAACGAAAAATTGCTCTACATAGTGAGTAATGGCTTTTAAGTATCTTTTGGATTTCAGCTAACACATTTTACATGTCAGAAAATTCATGTTTTCCTTTCCAAGTTATGCCCATGTACTCATAAGAAACAACGATGGTAAAACTGATGAAAACCAGGTTCTTACTAATGAATTTAGTGAAAATCCATGTGTTTCTCTTCTAGCTTACTAATTTTGCCCTGCGAAATGCTAATAAAATTTTAAATTTCTTCTAGGGAATAAAACCAGAATGGTTCCAGTGATTATTCTGACTAGTGAAAAAATGCAGTTTTAAATGAGAACTGTATTGCCAAATTTTTAAGGCAGTTTTTTTCACTATCTTTAATTTTGAGAGAGAAAATGTAGGTACAACTGAGGTTATGAAACAGGGTGTACTACAGGAAGAGAAAACACTTGCAAACATGAACTCAAGCACCAACAAGATTAATAGTTACCATATTAATCTATTCATGCTTGCATTTGCATGGTAAAGATACAGCTGAGTGGCTAAATTCCGGGCCTGATATTTAGGACACTGCTTATATTCTTCTACACCAATCTGAAAAACTAAAACCATTTTCCCTTCAAGAGAAAATAATGTTTTAACAACATCTTGATCGTTTCAAGGCCAAGAATACCCTAAAAATCAACCATGGGTCCAGTGCTGCTTTGCTCCTTACACAAGTGGGTCTATTCTCCCTTGTATGAGTAATTAAACACAAACTGAGCTAAAAGACAAAATGATTTATTAGATCACTGCAGGAAATACCGGGTATTAGGGAGACTCAAGCTTAGGGTCCGACTTGAAATGCAGTTACTGGATACTTTAGCTTCAGGAGAAAAAAATGTCTTTAGTGTGAGCAGCACAAGGCAGAGATACAGAGACATGGAATTTCTTCTTTCTGCACCACTCATGACATATTGCATCCAGCTATCCCCACAGTGGTTTTCATATTGCTCCTTCCTACCAAACAGAAAGGTGAGCCAGACCTTCTCTGCAGTGGTAGTGGCAGAAAACCAAATTCTGTGTAGTAGAATTCTAGCAGTACTCCTGGCAGAACCCTAAATACGAAACAATGTACAAATTCAACATAGTTAAGTGATAAAGGAAGGTAACATCTAGGCTGAGTGGAGGATTGCAAAGAACTTAAATCGCTCAGTTTCAAGGATATGCTAGAAAAGTGAAAAGACCCAAGGTTCCCCTGCACTTAAGAAGAGCAAAAGATGCAAGCAAGCAAGCATAAACCTCTGCTATTTGAAATTCTCATACAGTGATTCACTTTTACACTTTTACACATCATTCTTTCAAGCAATCATTGAGAGCTCGGGGAGTGTTCACCCTCCTCCGCTCTTGTGCAAGTGACCGTGTTTCGCTCCCCGGGAGCACCTGCGGACCTGCTCCTGCCCCGTTCTAGGTCCCATTCCAGGCCCCGCTCCTGCCCCATTCCAGGTCCCATCCTATTCCAGGCCCCACTCCTGCCCCTCTCCACCTCCCATTCCAGGCCCCGCTCCTGCCCCGTTCCAGGTTCCATTCCAGGCCCCGCGTTCGCGGCGCCCTCTGGCGGCGGCGCGGGGGCAG
>JAHLSL010000015.1:9560142-9589192 GCA_025920805.1 Petroica traversi | reverse complement strand
CAGGGCCTGCGGGGCCGTGGGGCAGCCATGCACAGACAGTCAGCCCTGCCAGCCCCTCTGGGCCTGCGGGGCCGTGGGGATGCCATGCACAGACAGTCGGCCCTGCCAGCCCCTCTGGGCCTGCGGGGCCGTGGGGATGCCATGCATGGACGGCCGGGCCGTGCTGAGGGACGCGTTTGGCCCTGCCAGCCCTTCACAGCCACTGTCTGCCAGGGGAGATCTATGGGAGAGTTGGCACCAAAAAAAGGGGGATATTAAATATACAGATGCATACACACCAGTGAGTGGAAGAAACAAAATCAGATAGTAATAATACTTCCTGTCCCAGTGTATGTTCCATTCATCTGCAGGATGTTTTTCTAGGAGAATGGCGGCCCTCACTCTCTGTCCTTCCTGTCTCCCCAAATCATCAGTGTTACAAAACAAGGAGTTTGCCTCGTTTGAATCAAGTCTCCCACTTTACTGTCACTAGGTGCAGTCTCTTTTTATTTCAAAGAGAAAAAAGTACCAATAAAACGGTATTAATATTTCCTTGGAAAACCACGCTTTATTCTTTACAAGAGTTACTATTTAATATGTGATCTTTTTTCTGTTAAGCATTGATTGACAGATGAACAGAGTAGTACTGCATATACTTCTAAATTCATGAATAAACACTACTGAACCTATTCATTCAACGAAGACTCCCATCCTAATGTTTTTGCTATCAGAAAACTCTCCAGTGAGCTGTCCTTGTGGCTTAGGACCATGGCCCATGCCTCCAGAAAACATTTAAATATGAAGTCACACAAACTCAAATCCCTCAACAGGAAAAACAGATTCCTTCACTTGCTTTCCAACAGAGAGGTAACACAGGATACATTTAACTCAGAAGCTAATCTTTGGTAGTGGCCAGCATTATATATTCAAGAAAAAATCTAATAATATGGGGAAAATATAAGGAACAACCACCTAGGACTATAACAACAACTTCTGGCAACATAAAATCTTGAATCTTCACAAGTCAGAAGTTGCCAGTGAACTATTGTTTCTTCGAGCCCCAACACACCAAACCCTCACAAAGTTCTCCAAGCATTTCCATACTTTCCGGTTTTCCCATCATCCTGTGGCAGTAAATTCCATGAGGTCTCCTCTTTTTGTTTAGCTTACTGCCTGACAGGGAAATCAAAAAATAAAATAAAACAAAATAAAGGCAACTCCTCATAAAATGACAAACACTGAGTAACTGTTCTGTTTCACCTTGACACTCAAAATGATCTGGATACCCACAACAACTTACTCATAATCCAGCTGTTTTCTAGAAAGAAAACAGCGTCTTCCTTCTATTTAGTGCCTCCCCACATCTAAGTCTTTCCATGTCTCTACTGTTGCCTGCTATTTGCCTTTTCCAATTCTGCTGTTATCTTTCTGAAGTTATACACTGAGGCAGCAGGACTTTCCATGTTGTTCTTTGTAGACCTCATGATAAGAGCTGTCATGGAGACAGAATGCTGACTGCAGCAAACCATCAGGTCCTTATTTTGATGGCAACACTAGCTGAAAGTCCAGAATTGTATTTGATAGGGTTGCCATTGTTTCCCACTCTCCAGCATTCTTTCACATGTATTGGCACAGTCATTTAAACATTTTATCAGTCACTGTCTCCCCTATGCAACTTTTATGTGATTCCCAGCTATTCCTTTTAGGCAGCTACATCTGTATTAGAAGTGTTATTACTCAACAATTTTCTGTTTCTCCTGATCAGAAAACACTGTCTATCTATAAGACTCCATCAGCAGCCTTCTTCACTCTGGAGCCTAGCCATTCATTCTTATTTTTCCTTCTGTCTTTTAATGAACACACAGACTGTGAGAAGAGTGCCTGTAAGACTTCTTGGTGAAGACTCTTGTTAACAGCATTTTGAAAAGCTTAGTATGTTGTATGAACCAGCATTTTCACTGTCTCCTTCAAAGAACTTTCTAATAGATTTGTGAGGCATTGCTTCCCCTTGTAAAATGGAAATGAACCTCTTCATCTTTTCTTTATTGTATCATTCAATCCTATTTGCCTAATCTATTCTTTGCTAGAATTTCTGCCAAAGAACTTCCTTCTGCTTCAAGGACTTCTTAAATAATTGATGTCATATGTGCCAAATTTCATTCCCCTCCAGTTAGTAGCTCAGCAACGTCTTACTTGTGTTAAAGTCTTGACTGAATACCATATGGTCACAATATTTCTCTTATTAATGTCTTTTATTGAAGCTGTGGTCCACCAGTGAAGCAAATCTGGCACTAGGGATATGAGTATCAGACCAAAAACTTAACAGCCACATGAACGCCAGTCCAAATGTGTCCAGAGAATTTTGTCTGGTTGGCTTTGAACTGGCAGTCTCTATGTCATATGACATACCATTTATCTTCTATTATACTACGCAAAATGAGCATAAAGTTCAAGTTATGCATGCTTACTAAGTGAACAGAAATGCATTCACCTCTCCACATTTGAACCAGATGAAACGTGCACTGATGGATGATCTGCTATTGTGCATTGATGATAATGGAACATCAGCCTCACACTTCATTTAGAGGTTAATTTCCTTATAAGATATGCTTAAAAAGCTCAAACCTCCGTTTTACACGGGTTCAAAAGTGATTACGTCAATTCATGGGAGGACAAATCTGGACTCACTGCAGATCACTGGAATTTGCTACCACAGAGGTTCAAGTGTCTCAGTGTGCCAGCCCTAGTTTATTCTTCTTCAGGTATGTGCTAATGTTCACAGTTGAATTCAGACACTAAACAAGACAGCAATAATTTGATCTACTACCACCAATTCAATGTGGTCTCTGAGTTTTTCTTGTCCCAAAAAAAACCAAAAACCTTTTATTCCAACAGAATATTCTGGTTTCACTGTTCCAAAACTCATTTATATCCCATTTCACATTTATATCTCATTATCCTCCACATCAGAATACATAAGAACTTCCTGAGAACCTCAGACCATGTTCTGTGTTACTTTAGGGCTCTCTCCATGAAGTAAGCTTAGTGGAAAAAAAGGGACCAAAGAGACTAAAGACAAGTTTAAGGAGTTAATTTGCAAAAGCCAGGAGAAGAAAGGAAGTGAATACACACAGTGTAGAAATCCCCTACTTTCTAGTCCTCTGTGCCTTGGAGAGCCATGGGAACACACAATTATTATAAGATCAAATTCCTCCGGATACTTAATTTTTTTTTTTAAATCTACACACAGAATTAAGACCATGTCCCCATGAATACAGATAAGCAAATCACTTGGAATTGTTTGGAATCAAAGACTGAGGTTATCTATTAGTAACATACTATGTCTGCATGTTTTTGATGGAAAAAGTATCTCAGTTTGGGATGGGATTGTTTTGTTGTTGTTGAGGGGTTTGTTTTTAAGAAATCTGTGGTATTTCAGATTTGTCTTTGAAAACCTTTTATCCTTTTGTCTTTACACAGAAAATACTACACCACAATAGAATTCCAAGTAATCACACCTACCAAATATATACACAGTCATACTGCTGTTGGAATGTACTGCACTTACCAGAATAGAACACGTACTTGGAAACTCCTAAAAGTGCCTTTCTGTATAATACCAAAAAGGTTAGAAATCTAGACCTAATGCTGTCCTGAGTCACTGTAGGGCTGTCCCTGCATTAACCCTGCAGCAGAGAAAAAGATCACATCCCATACACACACATCTCTATATTACATATGCATGTTATATGCATATCGACAGAGTTCATTCCATCATGACAAGTAAAGGCACAAGCGCTTTACACTGTTTCATCTATATTTCCTGGAATTTCAGGTATCTCAAATATGATGATGAAAACATTTGTAGTGTAGCACACTATGCTTTCTTGCTGTTCCTTCACACAGTGATAATTAGCCAAGTTGCCAAAAGAAGTAAATAAGTTAATCACTAATGGGATTCAAGTGTGCATTTATATATATTTTTTCGAGTTTGGGGTGCAGGGGGAGAAAAAGAGACAAATCTACATAAGAAAAATCATTTAGCAAACAGAACCTGCAAAAAGCCTACTCCATTCAAATGGCCATTGAAGTCAGTAGAGTCTACGGGTGAGAAGAAAATACTGATAAATCAGCGATTTACATTAAGTTTTTTCTATGACCTTATTCCTGAGTTTTGCTTTGTGCTCTGGTGGGAGTAAGAAAAAAGGAATGATGAGCAGTTCCAGAGAAATGGATTCATTTCAAGGTGGTACCCTTGTGTTTCAGCACTTGGCAAAGCACTATCAGGGAATCCTTAACTACCACTGGCATGATGACATTCACTATGACATTAATGAAATGCACCTCCTTTTGTAGTCAAACAAATAAAAAAAGTCCCGATTCCAGGTAATTGTTGTTACTCTCTCTCAAAAATAAATGGAACTTTATTGCTACATAGAAAAACTGCTTCAAATTAGAGAAGAATGTATCCATTAAGACAGAAAAAGTTGTAACTCCAATTACATCCTAAGATCAAGAATGTACTTGCCACATACACAATTTTAAAGAAGCACAGAATATACAATCTACAGACTTAGCAAGTGCAGTGATTTATTCCCAGCCTTGGTAAGCTTGATTATCACCAATTGAAGAATGTATTGTAAGTTTTCATACTGAGAGAATTTACTGCATCTTCCTTAACAGGTTGAACAAATGTTCCAATAAGAAACCAGTTGATTGCAACATTTGTACACAACAAAATAAATTATCAAAAGGGACACACTCCTATAGACATCACAGAAACACACTGGGGAGCATGCCAACAGTGTGCTCCATAGTTTTTGGGTCAGAATTTTGGAGCCAAATAAAATATAAACTTACTTTTTTTCTGATCCGTTTTTTGCGACATAGATGGATGTGTAGGACTTAATATTGGCAGAGTGGTCATCTTCTCTGTGTTGTTTAAAGAAGCATCTGTAGACCACACAGTCACCTCCTCTGCAGTGGCAAACAAGCGGGTGGTGTCTTCAGAGCCCTCTGCCAAAGCAGCATCAGAGGCAGGCTGATGACTGAGCACTGTGGCTTGAGTTGGGGGAGCAAAGGAATTTTCCTGGAAAGACTGTCTGAACATATTTGAGTTCTTGTTCATTTGGTCAACGTGGGATAAAGGCGTGGTGGTCCAGGAAGAGGGCTGTGTGCTGAGATCCACTGTGGGATCAGTCTTGGAACTATTTTCAACCATGTCTGGCAAAAGATCAGGAGACGTTTCGAAGTCACCATTAACTGTAAGGCCCTCACTTCCATTTGAATAAAAGCATGTTTTTTCTAACACTCCTGCAAGAAAGGAAAAAAAACACCGAAATTACCATCACCTGGAAGAATGAATGTTACCAATTTGTTTTGAAAAGTTAGTAAATATAATGACACAGATTTTAAAAGTATTTTAATTTCAAAACTAAAATTAAAGACAACTGAATTTAAGAATTCCATGTAGCAATAAAATAACAGTAGCACATGAAACATGGTTGCTGTAGGATAAACAGGGAAGCAAATGCTTCCATGAGCTTAAAATGTTCTAATCATATTTACAGTATGTCACCGAATACTTACATATTTAAAGCTACAGAGTGCAATTTCAAGGAACCCAACATGCATTCATTCTATCATTGTGTTAAAAAGATGGACAATGCTATTTTTTCTCCTTTTAAATTGCATCATCTCTTGTTTTCATAGTATCACCATCTTCAGAAATCCAGTTCTGAAGCTTTAAGGGAACCGATACCTTTTTAATATATTTCATATTCACTGACTGTAAAATGGAAAGAGGTACTGTTTTCTCTATAAAAGATTATGTAATTTAATTACCATTGCTAAATGCAGGCACCTGAGCTCTCTGTCATTCTTCTCTGATACTGGATTTTAAATATACAGTTATTATCTAAAAATTGGCTTTATTTTTTGATCTTTTATTATATTATAGACAAAAACAGATTGCTTAGTTGCATGTGTCGAATAGTTGCAAGTAATTATAATTCACAAATCAAAACAGCTGCATAACAGCAAGTAGATATATCCCACAAGCATCAGGAATTTAAACTATATAGTAAGAGAATTGATCTTTAACCTATTAATCCAAATAATAAAGAAGACATCTCAAACACATATAGAACACATAACTTAGTTATCTATAATAAAAACTGCAAATCCTATCTCAAATTTTTTAACCAAATATATTAGAGTCATATTTAATGCTATAAGAGAAGTGCCACTCTATAATACAATGTAAGAAATTTTTGGTAAATAGCAAAAGCAATTTTTGCCACTGGCTGGTCATGTAAAAGAGCTTAACAATCATAACAAACACAGTTCATCTAGATTTGATTATTAAAAAATTGGAATTAGATGATCATTCTACGATTCTGTGACTCCTCTGTCCACAAAACACCCACCACCATCTCTCCTAGACTTCATTTTCAGCTTGGTTATTGCATTTACCAGAATTGCACCATCACCTCTCAGACAGGCCTTGTTCACCCCCACCACCCCAGGCTCTTTCCCTAAACCAAATCCACCCCTCTGCCAGCTCCAGGCACCTCACAGCGCCCAAGAGGGTGTCCTGAACCCATTTCCTTTACTCAATCCCTCATATCAATTCGTCATGCTCTGCTGCTAGAATAAATCAGTTAACTGGTCTGAAATTCAAGGACTAAGCAAGCAGAAATGTTTATTAATCACCATTTAAAGTAACTAAAAATGCCAGAAGAATCCAACTGAAGTGACTTTGGGTTGGAAAGCTTAAGAGGTAAGGAAGAAAAGAGAACTGAGAGAGCTCAGAAAGAGCAATGTCAGCATTTCCTTTTTTTACTCAAAAACTTTTAACTATAGCAAATGCAAACAGCAAGAAAAACTTGTGAAATAACTGAAATATAATGAGTTTCAGTGAAACAGTTACCATTTGAGATTTACCATATCCTCTTTTATCCAGCCTGGATTGTTTTGGCTGATGTTTGACTCATCACTATTTGTGAGTAAATCCTTATGTCTAACTTCTACTGGACAACCCCAGGGAAATTTAATAAACAAACAAACAAACAAACAAACAAAACCAAACATACATATGTATATAAATGTTAAGGTTTCTGTTTTTCCACCCACAGATGTTCATATATCATTGGGGTTTGGAGGAATTTACTGTGTGTATTTTACAGAAACCGATAAAAATCTCCTACCTAGAAATTATTTAAGAAGTAATTTTTTTTTTGTTAGAGTCCTCTAGTTAAATCAAATGGGAAGAATGAATCCACTGCATTTTCACAAATAGGGATTAGTATTAATACGACTTGCTAAGTCTAAGGAAGAGTAAGTGGTTGTGTTCAGAAATTGTGCTCACTTAAATGTGGCTTTATTTACATGCCAGATATTTGTGTTCAAACAAAGCGCTGGATCTCTAGAATTCAAAAGCCTACTTTGTTTCAAGTTTCAAGCTTAACTAGTTGTGGGGTTTTTTGGAGTTTTCAAAGAGTTAAAATAAGCTTTTTTAACTCCTTTGGGAAAGTGCATAGTATTTTTCCATAATTCAAGAATAGCTTAAGGTATTTTTTTACACTTTCTCTCCTCCTCCCTAGACTCGTATCTTCTCCTCCACTCAGCATAAAAATAGAAAAAGTCTGTGAAGCCTTGATCCCAAAGAGATTTTTATACTGATTTAAAAATGAAAGTCAAAATTATTAGCTATTTATATATCACTCAGCAGAGCAGGAGGCAATACACTCCAAGACAAGTAAGCTCTTGAAAGGTGTTTGGAAAGCCCCTTTGGTTTAATACAGTGGTCAAATCAATACTGTGAAGCAAAATATTAAAGCTACCCACTGTACTCTATCATCTTCTCACTCAGACTGATTTCATTCTTTTTCTGGAACAACAAATAATAACTATGTTTATCACTGCCACGAGGTCATTTACTTCTTTCACTGAGATCCCCAAATGCTTGTTTGCTTCTTCAACCCATCATTCAAATAATAGCATTTTTTGTTCTAGTTTTACAGTTTCCTAGTAATAACAGCACCTCCTCTTAACAGCAGAACCGCACATGAACCTCTTTGACACAAAAGGACTTCCTAATTGTATCATCTCCACTGACAATGAGTGGCATTAAAATTCTTTTTAACATTTTTTCCCTCCAAAATAGCATCAACCTGGCTCAGGTACATGTGCCCTTGAGGGAGGCAGGTGAGGCCTCTGGCATTCTCCACTTGCTCTCTATAGATGTCAACTCTTTTTACTTAAGTTTGTAAGAGTTTTAGGCCACCTTTCTGAGTCACCTGTTTCTTCCCCCACATTTTCCTCCTATCCTCTCCTTTTACCAATGCACCATAGAGCATTTAGGCACTTTATTCCAGGCTGCAGAATCCAATCTCTGTGCTGGGCTCCCACTTGCTTTGATTTCCAACCTTCCCCCCACCCTTCCCCTAAAAACACTATCGTATATCTTGAATTACTAGATATGTTTTTATCGCACCTATATTTACATTTCAAGGCACCTTAGAAAACAGACTGATGCTTTAAAACAATCAGTTCATTCTTAATCTCTTCAGTGAAAAGAAATTAATTACTCTCTATCAATGTTTGCTAACAGATATACAACACACACAGAACATGCATTTTATTCATGTATACAGGCACACTATATCCTACCATTCCTCAGACTTGAGTTCATACAGAGCTGTAGCTGGTAAATCATAAGCCAAATAGGAAATTAGTTGAGAAATAGATGTAACCATTTTGGATTTGTGTCTTCAGCTACAGCTGAGCACATGCAGATGACAGAAACATACAGTATGCTGCCTTCATTGTGCTTGGTACAAAACAGATATACTGGGAACAGACTCATTCAGTTCAAAGCAATGCTTTCCAGCAGTTTTAATGATCATTTCCAGTTGCTGTTCACTTTGGGGAACTAAGGTTTTCCCTAAATATGGACAGGTTTTTAAAAATGGACAGCTTACTTATGAATGGACAGGTGATAGATCTAAGCAATAGTCACACTGTTCAAACTAGTAAATTGAGATTGTGGCAGTGTAAAGTGTGGAAGATTTCTAGCAGTTCCGAGCAGGAAAGCTCAAAAAGATAAGTCTGTTTAAAAGCTAACGAAACAGAGCAAAGCAGCCTATCAAAATAAGGGTAATGGAAAGGAAATAAAGCACTGTTTCACTACTAAAACTGGCCAGCACATATACACTGAGATTTCCCCTGCAATGTCTGTACCCATGACTCTGCACTCTGGAGAAAGGGTCCCAAAGTACACCAAACAACTGCACATCAGTAAGCTGCAGTAATAGAGTGAGCCTGCCTTCCTCCCTTCCTCCCTTCCTTCCTCCCTTCCTTCCTCCCTCCCTCCCTTCCTCCCTTCCTTCCTCCCTTCCTTCCTCCCTTCCTCCCTCCTTCCTCCCTCCCTTCCTTTCTACCTACCTTCCTCCCTTCCTCCCTCCCTTCCTTCCTTCCTCCCTCCCTCCCTTCCCTTCTTTTCCTTTCCTTCTTTCTCCCTCCTTCCATTTTCTTGTTTTTCCTTTTGTGGAATTGTAACTATAAAGCATTTTGCTCTCCCATATAAATAACTGCAATGGGAAGCAATTGTCATACAATCAAAAAAGTTTCAGTTTTCCATAGTGCTTATTAGCATGTGAAAGACGTTTTAAACAAAGTGCTTCAAGTGGTTTAGAACACTTTCTCTCTGCAAGGAAAAGAACATTTATTCCTTACAATGTTCTCTTCTGCAGGTTGACAAGCATGCTTTACTCCTAGTGAGAGACAGCAGAACATGCAGAGCCAGGATGTAAGTACTGAGAGAATTCAAAGGTAAACATCTCAGGTTGGTATTTTCTTCTATAGACCATAAAAGTCGCATGTATCTTTACTAAAAATAATGTGTATCTTTACAGACAATTTGTCTTTTCTTTGTACACAGTTCTAACAAGATTACTTTTTCAAGGCTTTGGGTCTTGAATACTTGGATAGTAAATAATTTTTGAAACACTGATCAATGTCATATTCTGAAAACTGGGCCCCATGACATCTCAAGGAGTATATTCTCCATTACTATAATATAGTATTGCTCTTCCTGTCTCCTTCCACCCACATCAGCTTTTCTGTTTCTTCAGCATCACAGCTTGCAATGATGTGCAGGCAATAAAAGATATGTAAGGAAAACACACAGAAAAGTTCTCGAGTGCATGCACATTTTTTCAGGTGTATACACCTTATTTAAAGAATATTACAGAAGGAAAATAGCAATTACCTAAAAATTTACCACAGGAAGCAAAATATTTTCTAGCAAAATGTAGAAAGTCTAATTTCCTGATGAGTTAATTACCAAAGTCAAATCAAAAAATTTCATAAGGTTCTAACCTATATACTGGAGCTTTCTATTTATGTATTATGCACCAGTGAAAGATACTAGAATAACAACCATAGAATGTAACTCCTCTGTTTTGCAAAAAAAATAAAAATAAAAACATAATTTCCTCTATATTAAATAATTTCTAGTAGCTGGTCAGTACTATCAACTTATTTCTTACACTGTAAGACTTCTTACCAATATTAGAATTCAGTTATTAACAACCTGAAATAAATATGAAGTACTATTCTGGATATAGTGTATTCTCAATTACTATAACAGACTATATTATATTAAACACACTTTAAATGTCCACAGTATCAGTTCATCTAATTCTGGTCATCAAACATATTTGCTTCTAGGCTATCAATGCATAGAAAATGAAAGCTGCTGAGAAGAATAGTAAATTATAAAACATCAATTCAAAAGCTGCTTTTGAAGGGACCTTTGCCAGTTTTAGACTTGGGTCATAACACCCAACCTTATTTTTTACCCTACAGTAGTTACATTGACTTATCAGGAGATAGTCACGATTTTTGCTACGTAAGAAGGATCAGAACAGGCCCCATTTCCCAGAGGATTTCATGCATTTTAATGACAGGTTGATGCATGCCTGAGGAAGAGATTGAGTAGAGCTGATATAAATACACCTGCTTTTTTATCTGCTTTCTCACCAAAGAATGAAAATCTGGGGCAGAGGATATGAAAGATATAAATGGAATGCTAAACATAAGGAAAGCAAATTTAACAGCTTCATATTTCCTAATTGTAAGACTTACTTGATCTTAATCCATTTCAGACTGTTCTTAGTTCAGAGATAAAACCCAAGACTTACCTGTCAATCATAACATTCAATAGTTTGGGGGTTTTTTTACTTCCTCAACTTAAACTAAATGAAAAGAACAGGCCTACAACGTCGTGGTGCAAGTCCTTTACAGACTGAATTGAGAAAACAGATTTAAATTGTCCTGATTTTGACAGTGTTTTTGAGACATGTTTTGTTTCTTCTTATGCTTACTAACTGTTTGACCGTTTGATGCGAATTGAAATTGGAGTGTTTAAAATAGGAAGATAGATTTGTATCTGTATATCTGGATATTGGATAAATTACTCCACTTGTTTCAGATGGGCTTCTGAAGTACTTCAGGAAGTTCAACTAGAAAATATTCTCAAGAAAAAGGAAAAAAATCCCCAAACACTTAGCACTGAAAGAAAATTACTTTTCACTTTGTTTTCCTAAAAATATAATGTTTCAGCCTAGTATTGCTGTCTTTTTCATTTTGTAGTTGAAGCAATTTAATGATATGTCAGCTTTTCTAAAAGTAACAAAGGGAAAACTTTTTAAAATATTTATGGTAATAAATTAGCACTTTTTAATTCTGTAAAACATACACACTAAATTACTGAACAGACCTAATCATTATGAAATCTAATAAACCTTGAACCAGTTTCCACAAAACATATTTGGGGTTCTGCATTGATGCATATTTTGTATGTAGAAGAAATTAACATAATTTTCCTTAGTTAAAAAAGGAAATATGTTCAGAAAGATTTGTGACTATTTATAAATTAAATTTCACCTGAAAATAAGAATCAGGTTTGCATATGAATGTGTGACATAATCCAATAAATATTCCACTGACAGTCATCTAAAATTATAACAAAAATACCTTTTATACTTGTAAAATGGCTGCTGAAAACTATCTACAGTCTACCTGTTCAAGATAGTGTGTTCCTCTAAAGTCTACCTTGAGAAAATCTGAAAAGGTTTCCTCATTGGTATTTATATATGTTTTAAAGATACAAATCTAAATAGCAGATTTATTTCTCTGCAGCAGCCAGTCACTAGATAGATTTGTTTGTTAGGCAGGTGTGCTAAGAGATATGTCTAATGCCCACAATTGTATTAGCACTTGAGAATGTGGTCTTAGTTTTAGTCTCCTTAATTTAAGAAGGGCCTCCTTAATTAAAAAAGCACTCACCTACAAAGGTAAGCAGGATCACCAGCAAAAGGATAAGGGCACAGATGCATGGAATCAGGATCAGGAGCAAAAGTCGAAGGAATTTGGCAGAAGCCAATTTCTGAGAGCAACCATCCCCCATATTATCTTCATCTGTTCCTAAGACCTGAAAAACAGAAAAGCAGTTTTATCATGCTGGTGACCATCAGTAACTCTTATGCTTTCAACAGCAACATCATTTAAATATATGCTGCAAATGGCTAATACATTCTTAATAACAAGTTGTATGTGAATTTTCTTTCTGATACTCAGTCTAGCACAATCCATATAATTTATTAAACTTTACCCAATATCCACAGACTTACAGCTTCATTGAAATTTTTAAACATTTCGGATGAAGTTGGATAGGCATTTAATTTAAATAAATAAGCAAAATACATAATAAACTTAAGGAATAAGACTAAATACAGATTATTTTTATAATTAAAAACAATTCATTACTAATTATTCAAGAGCTCCATGTTCTTGTGTCTTTGATTAAGGAATCAAGGCACTATTATAGTCTTTGTTTCGAGTGACAATAGAAGACTTATTATGCACAATAATGCTGTTTAATTTTTTAAGTACTTCATAAAATTATAACTGAACATTGGAAAATCACATTTTCTGTTCTATGAGTGGAATACAATAGAATAGAGAAAAACTATTTTCTGAATTCAGCTGAGCTGCACAAAGTACAAAAATTCAAACCATTGCAAAAGCCTAAACATGTATTTTATATTTTTTAAACCTAACTCCATTAAGACTTTGATCTCATATATTGGAGAAATGTCATACTGTTTAAACAGAAACAAAATTCCAAATTCATATCTAATAGCAAGATTGAAACGGTTATGAAGTCAATGCCCCTTTATTTGAAATTGACCAAAAAATAAAATTTTCCCTGTGATAACATGAAATTGGATGATAGGTTTAGTCATTCCAGACAGTGTATTCCCAAAGGATGACTAATAGTTTATCTTCTTTGTCAGGAAGATCAATCACATCAAAGTTGGTCATGTCAGGACCCAAGAGTAAAGGCATCCATTACCCTGACAGCCTCTCCCCAAAGAACCTTAAGAGACTGAACTCTCCAACATAAATAATATTAGTCTTGTAAATGCCAGTCTCTGTGGGTTATCCCTTTGGCTGGCTCTGCTGAACGTGCCTTTCTGTAATGAGTAGGTCATCAGACTGATTGGCACAAATGGAAGTTGAACTTTTTCTTAGGGAATTGCTGCTAAGAGAGTGGATTTATACCATCCCACATCCTCACTGCACATTTAGTGCCTTGAATGAGAAGACTGTAGGCATTAATAGGATTTGCAGAATAATTTTCCATCATTCTGCAACGTCTCATATTCCAGCATTGCACAAAGACTGTTTGGAAGGAAATTTTCCTTGCTGATAAAAGAATTATCAACTATTCCTGATACTCCTGGTTACTAGATACTGCAGACCCTCTATAGACAGAGAAACTAAGAAAACTGCATTTGTGAAGTCGTATGTATCTTTTCTGACGCTGCTAAGCATCAGGTCATCTGACCACTACGAGACTCATCCAGTGCAGTGTCCTATTTGACTTCTTTTTACTGTTCAAAGTAAAGACATTAACACTGAAAATGCACATGGTACTGGTATAGCATGAGCTGCTATCTGTATCTCACTTAATAATCTTCCTCCTGTTCAGCTGATTCAGTCTCAACACAGTCCTAATTCTAGGTTTATCTTGCAGGTTGGATGGTAAACTTAAAGGTGTTGGATTTATCTGAAAATCCGAAACAGCCAGCTCAGGATGAGAAGATTGTCTGTTGAAACAG
Source organism: Petroica traversi (assembly GCA_025920805.1). Lineage (NCBI taxonomy): Eukaryota > Metazoa > Chordata > Aves > Passeriformes > Petroicidae > Petroica > Petroica traversi. The sequence goes on along the minus strand of JAHLSL010000015.1, from coordinate 9,575,021 downwards.
CCTGAATGGCACGACAAGGTCTGTAACCTGATCCTCATTTCTCACAACAAGAGAAATACAAGTACTACTGGGTAGAGCTAATTGGGTGTCAGAAGTGTTTTTCTTAATCAACAACTGATTCAGAAGCTGTAAATGTTTCAAACCAAGATTTCAGGATATCTCAGCTTATTACTGCCCTTGTCCACAAGGGACATCTAAAGCATTCAGTCAACAGACAGGTGAATATTAGGAACCCCAATCCACGTGATGTTTAGACAATACCTGCAGGACTGAAGGACCTGAAGGACTGAAGGAAGGACTTCCTTCAGTCCACACTTGTCTACATTTTCATATTAAAGTCTTCAGTGTCTGCCTGACATTTTGCTTCTGGTAATGCTGGAATCCAGCAGCTTTAGCTGCTGTACTCATAGCAAGCTTCCCTGAATTCCACAACCTGGGTTTGCACTGCCTGTTTTAGGCCCCCTTGTGAGTTCTGAGCACAGGTAACAGAGGCATAACACTATTCTGCTATGAACACAGATCTCCCAAAACACTGCCATAACTACTTCTGAAAGCACAGACAACGGTGCAGTAGATGCAGCGCTCCCACAGGAAATGGGGCAATAGTTCAATACCCTCTTTTGCCTGAAGCAGTTAAAAAATTAGATCTACAACTCAGCAGACTATCAGACTCCTCTTGAATCAGAGCACACCACGCCTTGAAATAATGATATTCTGTAAAAAGAACTCAGTTCTTCTGAGCCACACAACAAGGAGCAGGACCATCACTACAAAGCCCAGTGTTCAGGCCACTCAGGAGCTGATTCTTAGTTTCTTCAAGACAAACAAATTTTAAATCCAGCTCATTTTCCTGAAGAAATTACTCCCAACCAAGATGTACTTCTTGCAAGTCCCAAGCAGAAGTGTCTAAAAGTACCCAGTGTAATACAAAGTACGTTCTGACCCATGACTCCACAAAGAGTTTGTCTTAGGAGTAAAAATTTAGCAAGAAAGAACAAAATTTTATTCTCAAATATTTGAAAAAACATTCAGAAATAGTATCCATCATCACTTTTCCACTCTTTTTGTGAAGAGGGGATACACTGAATATTCTGATATTCTGATACATGAGATCTTAATAATTTCGAGCACAAATGCTTAACTGAGAGCAGTTACCACCACTGTTGTACATATGCCTTAGATTTAACTGAGCCAGAAACATTAAACCCATGCCAATTAAAACAGTGAGCTTCTGATGATTCTCTGTTTCTGTTAGAAATGTTTTCTAAAGCCTACTGGCATTGTGAATACTACTTACTTTACATAAGTGTTCAATATTAAATGAGAACATCAAACATTTTCTTTCTTGTCCGCTCCTGAAAGCAGTAAATCTCAATCTTTGTATTGACAACTCACTGCCACAGATTTTAAATGGACTGTTGCCTTCACATTTGCTTTCAGTGACTGCTCAAGAAAATAATGTTGTACTGTTATAGGCATGCTTCTCCAAGCACCATTAATTGCTTGTTCTGTAGAACATCAAAGTATGTATAGGCAACTAAACAGCATGCTGTATTTTTCTCTTCTACAGGAAAATACTCAGGAAAAACAATATACCTGTTTAAATCAATATCAGTGACTATGCAAGCATAAACTTAATTTTTCCAGTTTTCCAATTTTACCATTTTTCATCACTCAAACATCTACATGAGCTTTTTTTCTATCAATTTCTGTGATAAATGTGAACTAAAACTAGAGACAGTGTTACTGGTTCCTATATCAACAATGAGAATTTAATAAAGTGTCCTATAGATAAACGTGAACGCATTACACCTACTGTTTGTATATTCCCTGATAGTGTTCCTCTCCTCTTGCCACCAAATATTGCAATATACAAAGAATACATGCACCAACTTCAAGAGCTCTCATATGACAATGGTATCTACATGAACTTCAGACGTGCTCTGTTCTCTCAGTTCTAATGCAAAATGGAATAGAGGTACAAATAACAGAACAAAGATATAAATAATGGAATGTTCAGGTAAAAATGGGCCTATGGAAGGAAACAGGGGTGCAAAAGGCTTATTCCTCAGCTCACTTCAAGCTTCTAGGTTAGTGGCTGAGAGAAGAAACCAGTCTCCCTCAACTCTCTGTAGTTAATAGTTTCCCTGACTCATTCTCTAAGTCTGTATGACTGAGGTACCTGGTAGATATATATTTATCTCCCTTTCCAAGGGAAGGACAAGAAGATTCAAAAGCAGAATCCTTGAGGGCCCACTGAAAGAAATCAACCCTAAATGCTAAAGATTTCAGCATAAAATAGATTTAGCCAAAATTCCACAGCACTGAATTAAAACATATTCTCAACACTTGAAGAATACTGGTGCAAGATCTCTTTTTAACACTATTGTTAGAAAAATCAATTTAAGAAATATTTTTCTGAATTAAATACTATGTGCACTGGAGTTGGGAAATACCAGTATTTGTTTTTTTTAAGGCAGGAAGTCATTGGCTTTTAATACAAACAGGCTTTGTATTTAACAAGAATATAATCTGAAGAGAGGATGCCTAAAAACATCCGATAATTTCTTCGGGCCACTGAGAAGTTCTGCCCCTAATGGAATTACATTAGCCACTGTTAATCTGAGTGGCATTCTTTCAGTAATGACTGCAATAAAGGAAATAGACTAAAAAGATATTCTGAGCTAATTCCAGTGCATATTTTTTTAAAAATTTAGGTTTATCTACAACTGCTGGATCACACTGCTTAGTTTATTTTCTGGAACCACGGAGGCTGAAAAAAAGTAAGATGGAAAAAATTCTGTAGTTCCATTGGACTACAAAAAGACTAAAAATTCATTGTACCAAAATTCACAGCTTATTTTCTGCAAGGCATGGAAAGAATCTGATCTCACGGCTGTCATTTCAATAACATGCCTGTCATATTAAAGCAGAGAAATGACAGATTACATGAAGATTTATGGGTGAAAAGCCTATGGTAGCACGCAATTTTCCTTTTAGATACTAAAAGTATCTAAGTTACTAGTCTATAAAACAGCCTGAATCATGGTACAAGCACTTGACAAAAATATCTCCTGCTGTTGTCACAACAGAACTAACAGATGTTCTCCCAATAAAGAAGTATCATTAGGGCTAATTGCCTACTGTCAGAATCTTCTGTGCATGATGGGTCTCTACACAGAAATGTAGAAGACACCTCTTAGATCTAAAGCATTAATGTATCTTGAGCAAGCCATACACAAAAGCATTATGTATTGGAAAGAAGTGGAAAGAAGTACTACCATGAAATGCAGAAAGAATGTCATTAGGGACAGTAAACAGGTCACCTTGTAGAAGTCCTCATAATGCCATTGAGGAACCTGCTATCCAGCTGGGAAATAAATATGTAATAACTGCAGTTCCTTCTGTATCCTTGATGTTGTTCCTCTCCTAATGTTGAAGTTGTGCTCAGTTGTCAATTCCTGTGATTTCATCCTCTCTTATGATTCTGGTCTTAAATCTCTAGATAGTGGACTGTCATGACCATACCAGCCATTATAGCTTTCCCTTTGCCATTAAAGGAAGATGGTTCCCACTTATTATGGCTACAGAACAAAACTTAAACATGTGAAGCGTCAATGTTGAAGCACAAAATGTCACATATATATATATATAAATTTAACCATACTCATTCTTACAGTCTTTTCTGATCAACTCATAATATTCAGAGGCCTGGTAATGAGTAACAGAAGCTGAAAAGGGTCTACATTTTTTTATCAGTTCTGTCCTGTTTAGGCGAATATTAGGAGTCAGCAGTGCACCTCCCTTTGACTACTTTATTGTCAACAAATATAGCACCATATTTAATAGTCATTGTAACAAGTAGAAAGTGTAATATAAATCCTCCAAAGGTACAAAGTCACATGCTAAAAACACAAACAGGCAAAAAGTTGCAAAATATTTCATTTTCAGTGTTAGAGGAATTAGAGAGCCAAATTCAAATGGACCCTGAAGAATGGATGTTAAGACAGCATAAGAAACTGGATACTAAGCAGCTTTTGTCTGCAAATACAAGCAGTACCCAAATTCTAGTGTACACAAATTCAAGAACAGACGTGTCATGGTTTTTCTAAAAGGAAATAGTGCCATTTAGAGGAAAAAACTCCCCATGCAGCAAAGCAGCAAACAAAACCCAAACACCTTTTCAACCAAAAAAAAACCCAAACAAACAACCCTTTTCATATAGCAAGTTGGCAAATATGAAAAGCATGTTATAATCACGAGTTGTTATTTGCCAATGAAATGCACTATTTTCCTGGTAGTTCACTGTAATCTTGTAACTTCTCCCAGGGAATTCCATAGTCTCAGACAAATTACAAATTGCTGACATAATTCCTTAGAAGTTCATTTTGATTATCAGATCTCCTTTCTCTTTCATGAAATTAAACAATCCAAAATACACAGTATCCCACTAAGGGAGATATCAAATAAAGCTGGACATATCTTTCCAAAAGAAATATTTGATTGGTGCTAGATGCCATGTACAGCCAGATTCTTTTGGTTGGAGCATAAACCTGAAACACATTTAATCTTCCTGATGTACATTTTCACTTAAAATAAGGAAAGTGTAACAGTGTCAGTGATGTTTCACCTGTGTTGAAGAAGATGCGAGATGTAACATAAGGTGATTTTCAGACTACCATAGAGACCCACTGTCCACTTCTGTTCAGAAGACTTTTCAAGCTCTTTTTAATCCAGTTTGAGAAACATTATTGCAAAAATCCAAACTGGGCATCACCAGAAGTCAGTCACAAATTCAGATTTACAAAAGTTTATGTGATATTCTTTTCTTCATTTCTGTTGCACAAATTTGGGCTTCTTGACTCCCGACAATCTCAGCAGTTTTGTGAGCCATTGAAACAACTGTGGAACTGAGAAACTGAGGAGGGATGCAGGAGCTCAGGAGGAACCAAGTGACATTCAGTGACAACACTGCTCTTATGCTGCTCCAGCTTCAGTCTGAGCGAGCCAGTGAAAGTTTGCTGGACCAAATCCAAAGGCATTTGGTGTTCCCCTCACCTGTGTGTGGGAGACCCTTCCCTGCTGCCTGCCAAGCCACATCTCCTTTGCTGTGTGCCTGCTGTGCTGTCCCTTGTCACTGCAGACCCCTCACTCTGCATTTCTGGCTGAGCTACAGCCAGCTATCAGAGCCACCACTTCCAAATCTGCTTTTATCTGGGATGACACACGAATGCTGTGCTGCCGGGGGTGTTGCCAGCACCCAAGTTACTATCTTTGTGCTCAATTAAGAGAGCCTGCTGCTGGTGCAACTTCTCTTTCCTAATTCATTCTTGCCTTTCTGAAGGCTTTGAGGCAATCTGAAGTTCTGAGTTTATTCCCATTTCATCTAGTTCTTTAGGGAAAGAATATAGTGTTCTGCCCAGGCAATGTAGTGGACTATAAAGGCACTTTGAAAAAAAATCTATTTGATATCAAAATAAATATAGACAAATAATTTAGTAGTTGGTCTCCCTGACAATATTTTATTTAGAAATCAGAAAGTTATTGACAAGCAACCACTGACCTTGATTCTCCATTACAGGTAATCTATGCTTAACATCTTATGCTAAAGATGGAAGCAGAAAATAAAGGATTTTCTTGGATTCCATGTGTGATACCAATAACTCTTCTCCATCTCATTATAAATAAGAATTAGACACACCATTAGCCAACATATATAGTCAGTATAAATCAGTCTTCAAAATTTGAATTAGAAAACAAGGGGGAAAGGATATTTATCATTACGAGAGAACAGTAGTATCACTCTTCAATATCAATATATTGTAATCCCTTCATTTTTAAAAAGAAGTGCTGCTGAATAATGATTCCCTTTTGGCATAAATGTTAATTGTTAACATATTTACTTATATATTGTACATATTTGCAATTACCTATAATTTCACTGATGTAAACTTACAACTTACAACTGCAGGGATACTTCCCATATTTACAATGGAACTTTGTTGAATTCTCAACAATGTTCAGATTAGGAAATAGGAAAGCTGATGGCAAACTTTCTACAGTTCTAAGTCCTCTCTTCTTTATTACTCACAGCTGGTGGCAACGATGTGTGATGTTGCCATGGCTCATAAGATGAGCAAGGTTCAGTAAACATATGGAAGATAGCAAAGATTTTTTAAGAACAGAAGTGTGTGTATGAAAGGCATTAATTTTAACGATTGATTTAGACTATGGTTAGCATTATCTGATATTTCCCAGTGCCAGAACACGAACACCCATTCAGCCCACTTCAGCAAGCAGTGGGAAATTGTTCTGGGGAAAGTACTCTTTAACTAATGCAGAATTCATGCTCCAGGGGTTATTCATTTTCTTTAAATTGCTATGGCTTGCAAAATTTACTCATGAAAGTTTCCACAGCACCATGCTCTTTTTCTTATAACACAGAGAGACTATTCTAATGCTTTCCTGACTACCCAGATGTTCATTGCATTGAGCTGAGCACGTTGAACAGCAATGGCAAGCCTCTGGCTACACACTGCTGAGAAGCACAGCCCAGCAAGCAGAGAGTAACACAGTACCCTCTGCAGGTTCCTGCCTTGCTGGCAATTCAATGAGCAGATGTCTGCAGAAGAGCCATTAGCACCAGAAAGCAAAACTGAAAACCATAAAAAAAAGAAAACACACCAAAAAATTTTACAGCCTACTTTCTGACAATAAAAAGATTTGGAAAAAACCCAACACTTTGAAGGGGTGGAGGGATACAGATAGAGGAAAACCTCCTTCTAAAAGAATTTTTGAAGCCTGGAAAACTAGAAGCGGCAAAAAGAAATCCTGTCTGTCCTGTGGCTCACTTTTGGTGTATCAATCACTCACTGCCTGTGTAGAAATCCCAACAGAATCCCCATCCCACACAAGGTAGTTAGAGCTCAAAAATGGTCATACCTTTTTTTCCTGTTAGTGCCTCATCAATAAGCCTAACCCTCTGGGCCATGCCTATTGCTGATTATGCAATCGCTTAACTCATTTAAAAGCAGAAGCTTTCAATCACATGAACTGGATGGTAAACTAGAAGGCAAGCTAAAAAATTGCAGGAATCTTCTTAGAAGCTTTTGTCTCTTTATCTTTCATGCATTTCTTACTAATTCTTCATTAAAATGCGTAATCATTCTTAAACTATAAACATCTGCCTAGAAGAAATTAAAAGCTGGGATTTGCATGTATAATGTTAACTTGACTTTTTTCTTAATTGTAAATAAAAAGATACTAACCCTTGGACCAAAGATAAGGCCAAAAGCAATATTAATCAAAGGAAAGGACATGATTCAGTGTCCAAGCAAAGCCTTATCTGTTCAGCATAGCTGGATTTTTATTTGACCTCCTCCTAAAGATGAAAATGGATTTACACAATGTCACAAAGGTCAATAACCTACTACCTAAAACATTCAGAGGTGACTCATTCGTGTTTCAGTAGGATACCACTTTGTTCAGAAGCATGTCATCTTTGAACATTTTGCTTCAGTAAAAGAAAATAAAGGAAGAGAAGGATATTTTTTGAAACTACCGGGACATTGTGACAGAAATAACTGGAGAGGTGACTAGAGATTAAACCTATTCAATATTGTTGAATTTACAAAAAAAAAAAAAAAAAAAAAGAGCTGATACAGAAAACTTGAGATTAAGTGGATTAACAAGGCACTTACATTGGTATAAATATGTGACTATGATTTTGGCATAGTACTAAATTTTTATGGATCATATAAAGATTTATGGGGTAAAAACATCCATCTCAGTCCCTGAAACAATAAAAATCTGATGAATTATTTTGTCAAATAAGAAAAATCCTACTGTGTTTATGGCTAGGAATATTCAATTTGTCATCCCTAGAACAGATGCCAGGTTTCCTTCCACTCACATTTTCTTTGGAAAACCCCAAGAGTCACAGAAAAATCCTATCTGTGATAAGGAAAAAGCAAATGGAAACCATCTGGATTTTCAAACCATCAACACTATTCCATATCTCTCTTTATAGGGAAAAGAATTTGTTAACAACTTTTAAACACAGTCATCATTTCAGACTTCCTTTCCAGGCTTGTCTACAGGCACTACAAATTATTTAAACTTAAACCCTTAAAATGGCTGAGCAGGGACAAAACAAAGCTTAAGAAAAGGGAATTACTACTTAATTATTTTGTTATGTAGTTGCTACCCATCAAAAAGCAATGTGGAAAAAAAAAAACAGAAGAAGAAAGATAGCTACTTACTCTACAGTTCCTAATATTCTTTCAGATATATTATGCATTTGGACAGTATTTGCAGATGCACAGAACTAGCATCTTTCAAACAATAAAGTCTCTCTCAGCACCACCTGTCCCTCAATACCGAGTCATTGTAAAAATTCACAGGTTGTTAAGGCAAGGTGGGCTCAGCTATCTGTGTTTCTTCCTGGAGATATGAAAATGCAGGAGGCTGGGAAACACCTGAGAGCTGTAGCATGTGCTGCTTCTGTAATCTCCAGGCACCACTGGCTTCAGGACAGCTTTAACAAAGGCAAAACAATCCACCCAGCAAAAAAACTGACAGCAAAAGCAGCAGCAATGGAAGACAACTCCATGTTCCCTGGAAGCTTGGAGAAGGCATAATTGTGTATTTCAGATATATGCTGTACTATCTCATGAATGCAGAGCTGCAGGACTGAGAGGTGTAGGATGGAAAACTTCTCAATGCTCCCTACCAGTGGTTTTATTTCCCAGAGAAGGACCTGACTGCTTTCTGAAATCTAATGAGATGAACAATGCAAGGAGCACATAAACAATTTCTCACTGCTTCACTCAGAGGCAGAAAAGGGGGAAAATGAGAGTCTCTTTCCCTAGGAAATGCTTCCTGAGTCTGTGATGTTATCAAGCAGCTTTCAATAATATTGGAGTGACAGTACAGGCTATTTTGAAACCAGGAGTTCTTTGAAGTGGTGAACAGTAATAGGAATCGTTCTGGGCAGTTACTACTGCTGCTAAATCACTGCTAAGTGAGATCTCTCTCTGGCATCAAACAAATCAGTTGTGAAAGATTCTAGCACATTAGTTTTTAAAACACCAGGTTCTGTATATGGCAGAACAGAGTGTTGCAGGTTTTAGGAAGGGAAGAAAGGAAAGACAGACTTTGACAATCACTACCCAGTTGGTCCCAAAGCAAGAGCACCATCCACTGAACATTGGAATCTCCCTGAACTACGACACATGAATTGGAGTAGATGAAATCTGATGCAGTCCTAAAAAAAAGGGAACTCTACCTTCACTTCCTTTCCCTTGAAGGACTAGGTGAAGATGAATTAAATGTTCAATATACAAAAGACATCTTTTGCAAGTAAAAGTTAGCCTTGGAATTCTGAAAGAGCAAAAGCACCTGCAGTGATGCAACTTGACAGTCTTTTTTCCCACAGACTCAGAGGAACTGTCCCCCAGGGGCAGCACTTGAATCATCAAGCATAAACTTCACCATTTGAAAGCAGCTCTGTCAGTATCTGATTTGCAGCCTCTATTCACTTTCTAGAGGTCAACATGCTAAAAAGCTACCTTATGCTGGAAACAACATAACAAAACCAGAGAACTGTAAACTGTGTGGCACCCAAACAAGCAGATGATGCAAACGTTCTACCCTAATGACAGAGGTGATGAAAATGAACAGAAGGATGGTTGGATTCTTTTCATCCCTTCCTGATTCAGGGATAGGGGAAGAGGGACACGGAAACAGACAACCACAGAGGTAACACTGTTGGGGAAGATGAAATAGGAAAGCCTTATAGATATGATTGCCTTGCAGGGGATGCTGAAAATATGGAAAGTATAGTCGAGATTGGGATGAGGACAAAGTTTGAGTTAAAAAGTAACTAGGAAACAATGGTATAGCTGACTGAAGGTAATCCTCCTTCTTGATAGAACAATACCCTCTGCCTAGGCAGGTCCAAAGGTCAGAACAAACCCAGCCTGCCTGGAAGAAGATTCCCAAAAGTAGTTTTTTAAGGTTTAAAATATAACCCTGTATGGTAATGCGATAATTCTTATAGGTTGCATGCAAATATTGTAGAGTTTGTAGCTTGTTTCAGATTGGTTAAAGAGAATTAGAATATTCAACAGAGAAGATGATTTATTGTATTGCAAACAGCAAATCACTCTCTTTTTGCTCTCTCCTTTTGCCTCTTTCTCTCTCTTTCTCTGGCCTGCTTTGAGCTGCGTCTTGTAGCCCAGCAGGCCTCTGACACCCACACTCCTTCACAATAAACTCCCATGCTCTAAACCCATCTTTAGAGATCTCTCACTTCTATTTTACCCCTATAACCAAATTCCACAGAGTTAAATCCTACATAACACTGCTGCTCTGGTCAGTGCTCTGGCACCACTTCTGTCCCAGTTACTTGGACATCCATGCAAGTGGCAAGCTGCTGGCAGCAGGGGGACTGCAAGGTTGGCCTCTTTGAGAAGAGAGAAGGAGCTTTTGAGTGTGAGATACGTCCAGTTCCACCTGGATCCCCACCACAGGACAGCTGAGCCCATCAACCAAGTTGGTCGTGCCTCTGTGAAAAGTACTTAAGAAAGAGCACACACACCACACAGGCAGAGAAGCAGAAAAAAAGTGAGAAACAGCAGTGACAACACCAAGGTCAGAGAAATATGTGCTCCATGGCAGAGCAAATACAGCCAAAAGGACTGCAGCCCACAGAGGATGCACAAAGGAGCAGGGAATGAGTAAGAACAAAGGAGTAGCAGAAAACCACTGTCCTTCCCTGCACTGTTCATTGCCTCACTGAAGGGACTGAGTGCCACCTGAGGTGATAACACATGGAAAGGAGAGGAGCCTGGAGTGAAGCTGAGTCTGGGAAGTGGGGACGAGAGGTGTTTTCCTGAAGTGTTTTAATGCTTGTTTCATTTTTTGTTTTTTGTTTCACAATATCTGGATCAGTCAATATGTATTAATCAGTAATAAACTAATTTAGTCCACTCAGATCTGTTTTGTCCATGATGACAATCAGGAAGGGATCTCCCAGCTTTTACCCTGACCCATGAGCTCTCTCATTCTTTCTATTTTCTCCCCCATCCTGCAGGATGGGGTAGGGAGAGAGCAAGTGGCCATGTGGTGCTTGGCTGTGGGCCGAGACCACCCCACCACCACCCTGAGAGTCGGCTGTGCCCCGATGGGCACTGAGAGAAAAGAACTGTGGCACGGATGCATCAGAAGGACAAGGCATAGCAGCATCAGACAGCATTTTCTGGTGTCCATTGCTGGCTTTAACCTCCAGATATTCAACTTTCACAGACAAAACTACCCAAAATAATATATGCACAATTTAGTTACAAGCTTTGCTTTAAATTATAATGGCTTGAAACCACAGCCAACCATCTATCCCTTCAGGGGAGCAGTTGTCTGCACAAGGTAGGTACAGGATGGAATTTAATTCAGACTTCAGAGGTAGCAACATTCTCACCTCTTTTTGAAACGAGAATCTCTTGCTTGACAGTCATCTCATTATTATTTTCACATTTAGGGTATTAAACCATTATACATATTTCTTTCATCTTTGCTGGTTAGGAAGACAAGCCGAAATTAAAAACGCTTCTTGGAACTACCTGTTCCACAGCAAAAATTAGTTATGCTTCCACCTGACCGCGAGAAAAGCATTCACCATTGGGACACAGAAGTGCACATCGATTTCGGAGCAGGGGGGAGCTCTCGGCGCTGAGGGGAGCCTGGAGCGCCCAGGGGACAGCGAGAGCCGGGCCCGGAGCGGCACCGAGAGCCGGGACTGCGGCGGGGCTCCCCGGCCGCTCTATTTTTACTGCGGTATGTTTTGCATTCAGACTTTCCACTGCAGGCGGCCCGGGTCAGGGGATCCGTTCTGCCGGGGGAATCTGACAGGTCAGCTCAGCCAGAGTTATTTATAGAGGGCGGGGGACTGAGGGAGAGGATGCGATCGGCATCGTGTTCTGCTGCTGCGGGCTGGGAGAGGCACCAGGAGCAGCCCCCGCTGTGCCCCGCAGCGCAGCCGGGCAAGGGGACAGCCCGCTGGGCAAGGGGACAGCCCGCTGGGCAAGGGGACAGCCCGCAGGACACGGGGACAGCCCGCGGGACACGGAGGCTGCTGCTGCCACGAGAGCAAAGCCCAGGCGCTCTTCCTTCCCTCTTTCCCCCCTTCAGCTGACGCAGCCTCTGGAGTGAGGGGCACCCCAGGCGGGGCAGCGCCCGCAGCCACAGCTCCCAGCAAGTGGAGAGGGGCTCTTACATCCCTGGCACCCAGTCTGAGGCTCAGGACAGCTCTGGGTGAAACTGCACACGCTCACAAAACAACAACTGACTGCAGAGGGCCCAGAGAATTAAAAATTCAGAGGGAATGAGAGCAGCCAGGCTGGAGCTGTCTGGATACTGTCTTCAGTCACTGTTCTGAGTGTGAAGACCTTTCCAAGGAGGATTTAAGCTTGCTTTCTCCACTCTGACAATCCATCACTTCACAGCAGTTTGTCACCCACCCTTCTCTCCTGGAACTGGAGAGCTCTGTGTACCCAGCCTGCCACTTTTGAGGTCCATCTCTTTTCGGTAGGGAAAGAAACTGGGCCAGACTACAAGCATCAGTGTTTCAAATTGTAATCAGACTGCTCCCCTCAATCCCTGCTGCTCACTTAGCTGCTTCATCCTGAAGGCATTTAAATATCAGGAGGTGTCTGGCAGCCACACTTGGAAGGGCCTAAGCTGCATCTGCAAGTCTAAAACTGCCCTGCTGCAAGTGGCCTGACATCCACCCCTGCCAAACCCTGGCTGCCATTCAGGAACAAGACATTCACGTGGCCCTGTGAGCACTTGCTGGGGATACCTGACACACTGACAGGACTCTTCCCACACAATGCAGCCATAGCCACCACCTTTTAAAACCTGACCACACTAGGAGATAGTGCCATTGTATGTAACTGCTTAACAGCATGGTCTGATCAGCCTGAAAGCAGATCACCTGCTCCAGGGCCTCCTGCTCCAGGTGAGGTCAAAGCCACAGCTCCCCCGTCTTTAGAAAGCATCAGTAGCACCTATATTGTGTCTCCTGGATTGGGATGACCTGAATCTCAGCACGGCAAAGATTCACAGAACTCAAACAGCCACTTAGCCACACTGATTGATGTGCTGTCTTACTGCTTGTGTACAAAGGGTTCAGCATTTTTGGTTAGAGGAATTGAGTAGGAGCTGCTGGATTTCTTTGCCAGATATAACCATCCCAACATTCCCTGTTCCACCTTCTCTTGAAAGGACCATTCTCCTTCTGACAAATGAGATTTCTGTCTAGGTGCTTATCCACCTCAGCCTCTGCACACACTACAAGAGTAATGACAAGAAATTATGTGTCTGGCAATACATGGACATAATATAATGCCAGGACAATAATATTCCTCAAGAGAGCTGAGTGCTAAGACTTAAACATGTATATCAGCTTAGCAGGAAACAAAAAAGAAAAAAAAAAGGGCAACTCCTACAGTCAAGTAAACCCACATTTTAAAATAATTACTGGCACTGTTAACAGTCCTGGCTTTCACTTGTATCTGCAGATATCATCTAATACATAATTAACAGCCAAACAACCATGGAGAGATATTAAATTGCCCTGTGCACATTTTATAGAACACCTCCAATCATGACACTTTTCAAGCCATTTTCATACAATACTCTTAATTCACCCAGCACTCAAGTTATCTACATACAGTCGAGTGCCAGCTAAGACTTGTGGAAAGGAAGTGAGTGTTTTCTTCAGTATTTTATAGTTCCAGCTCCAAAAGACTCAGGAAAAACAGTATTTTGTCCTGATGGCCTCATGAGATACTAAGAGCACAAGCAAACTCCTCTAACATGGGAAAGCATGCTGTGCTGTCTGGCTCACCACCACGAGAGCCTTCTCAGGAAAAGGAGTGCTGGTACCTTCCTTTAACATGCATGCTGAGTGAGGATTATGTGTGGGGTTGGAGGGCCAAGCTTCTCCACAGGCAGAAAGACTCATCCGCCTGTTGGGGTACTCCGTAAACGGCCTTTGGAGGAGGGGGGAAAGTCATGAGCATTTCATTTCTAAAAGAGGTTTGAACACTGTTCAGTATTCCCTTGTTCACCTGGATGAGTCCACATCTTTCTACAGAACCTAAATGTTCGAGATTCTCTGGGGCTGCCACCAGCTTTTATAGGGACACAGTCAGAGCAATTCTCAAATTTCTTGTAATACAACTTTTTAGTTAGTGGATTATCTCAGTGTTGATTATTCCACAGTACCCAAGAAGCTTATAACGGAGATCTCCAACTAGTGCATCTGTTACAAAAACAAACTAAAGAATTTAGTCCTGCTGACTGGTCCATCTTTTAGGAACACAGGAAGAGTGTACATAGCCATATGGAAAAATCCACTACCATACTCTTACTGCTGAAAGCCAAAACTTCCCAAGAGATCCCGTGAATGCATTAAAAGCTTTAGATATTTGATTTCACTTCGGAGTTTCACCATCTCAACCAGACTGCTAGTAATTTAAGTTAATTAATTAATCGCCTGCCATGAAATGCGTCCAAGGATTCTGCATTTTAAATCAAGTGGAGCAAAGATACTACCAGAGCATAGTGCCGTGTTTACGAACTTGTGAATCCCCCTGCTGTGCCATTTCGGTCGCGTTCGATCGGTGTGACCGCGCCACAATTCCCCAAGCGCCCGCATCAGGCTCAGCATCCTGCGCGTCCCTGGCCGCTCCCTCCCGGCGGGGAGAGGGAAGGGGAGCCGGTCCCTCCCTGCGGCTCCGCTTGCCCGCCGCGGGCTCTACACCGGCCCCCACGCGCAGGATGCTGAGCCTGATGCGGGCGCTTGGGGAATTGTGGCG
>JAHLSL010000015.1:9511255-9559742 GCA_025920805.1 Petroica traversi | reverse complement strand
GGGTGGAGGAGCGGGGAGGGGGAGTCTGCGGAGCAGACAAAATGCGGTAGGGGGGTCGCCGAGCCCGCCCGCTCCCGCTGCCCCGGCCGGGTCCCCAGGCGAGGAGGGGAGCGCCCTGAGGTTCGCCTTACCCGGCTGGAGGAGAGGACCTGCCGGTAGCGCTCCTCCTCCGCTGGCAGGGCAGGGAACTGTTGCGTGGAGAGCATGCTCTGGCCGCCGCTGACCCCTCTCCACTTTGGCCGCCCCCTCACCCTTCTCCACCTCGGTCCCTGGCGAACCGCGTCCACCCTCCTCCCGCACACACACACTTGCGGGGAGGGCTCCGCATTTTGTCTGCTCCGCAGACTCCCCCTCCCCGCTCCTCCACCCAATAATAATAAACCTCCGCGAGAAAGAGCCACATCCCCCACCCCTTTCGCACACAAGGCTCTACCCCTTGGGGACAAGCTGAGAGACAGCCCACTTGCTGATTTCTCCCTAAAGCCGTCCCCCAGGGAGGGCGGATGAAGTGGGCACAGCCTTTGCACCCCCATTCTCCCCCCCCACCCCAATCCGGTTAAGGGACGTCTCGTCACGCTGGGAAGGCTTCAGGTAGCGGGATAAGCCTGAGTCAGAGATGCTGTAAGGGATAGGAGCCCGCGGAGGTCGCCCCTCGCACCCCGTGCCTTGGCTCGCCGTGCCCGGCCCCGACGCGCACTTGCGGCTGGAGCGATCCGAAGCCGGCCCAGCGCTCGGAGCTGCGGGAGCTCTCGGCCCATCGAGCCGAGGCGCAGAGATCAGAGCGGAGCTTGGCAAGCGTGGGCCAGACTCCCGGGTCCCTTCATTCATCCGCGGTTCCCGCTTTATTTTACCTTACGGCCAGGCAAAGGCTTTCCTTTCAGCCCAGGGACGGAGAGTTTCGCGCCTGCAGGGACTGCAACGCATCCCTCTGTGGCACAGGGCTGGCCTGTCGCAGCCCAACCTCTGAGGCTCCAAAGGGAGCTGAGAGAGGTGCTGGCACCGCAGAAGCAGAGGGGAAGGAGCTCCGGCAGGAGAAAGCTCTCCCGGAGCCAACGACAGGTTTCTCCAGCTCCTTCCCCGCAGGAAAGCTTCGGTCCCAGCCCCTGACAAGTCTGCCGTGCCCCGTCCCTCCCCTGCGCAGGAACAGCGGCCACCCTTGTCCCCACACCTGTCCCAGCCCTGGCCGGCCCCAGCGACCCGGAGCTGGAGGCATGTGCTAGTTGTTGTATATCTGTTGAAGCAAAATGCTCAGGCCAAGAGAGAAGTGCTGCGTGAAGCTGCAAATGACAGAGCAAATGTCCTGGTAGCAAATGAACTATCAGCTTTTAAAACCTTGCCCTGTATCTGCATTCAAAGATGTCAAGTCTGACTGCAGCCCCAGTCTGTGCACACAATGGACCTCACATCAGCACTATCCAAAAATAATAAAATCAACAGGACAAAAGGCAAAACAATGGGCAGAAGTGTGTGCTGCCAGAATAGAAATAGGTCGGGATCTGTCCAAGAGTCACAGAAAGGTGTCACTGGCACTGCAGCTGGGCTCTGAGATGACATCTGTACACCAGAAAGCCGTCCAGTCTTTACTGTGCATGATTTAGTGCTTCTGAAATGCTATCAATTCAAAATGTGAATCAGAAAACATCCTAGAAACTGTGAAGCACCACCTCTCCCCATGAATATGGCTT
Organism: Petroica traversi; assembly: GCA_025920805.1. Classification (NCBI taxonomy): domain Eukaryota; kingdom Metazoa; phylum Chordata; class Aves; order Passeriformes; family Petroicidae; genus Petroica; species Petroica traversi. The sequence continues at coordinate 9,558,057 of JAHLSL010000015.1, read as the reverse complement.
CTGTCCCTGCCACCACTCTTGACAATCAGTGAGGGTGATACCCCCCATAACAGAGTATTTATATTTGTAAATATATATTTGAATATATTATATATGTTTATATATAAATAATTAATAAGATGAACACTTAAAGAGTTTTTCCCAGTTTCTTTGTCCATACCTGTATTTTCAGATTTAGGCCCTGTTACTTTGTGTGCAAATATTTTGGTGCAGACAGTGTTCTCTGTGTTTCTGGGGTGCCTCATCATGGTAATTCAGTGCTGCACTTTTTACTCAACCAACCAATCATCTCTCCAACCTCCAACATCTGGAGGAAAACAGTGGTGGTTCTAAAACAATTGACAAAAAATAGAGAAAGCATGGAAAGACCATTTATGCAAAGTCATAATATTGTGCTGTAATGCAGGAATCAAACCGTAATTTGTGATTCATTAGGTGGCCCTGTCAAAAATTCTAATAACAATAAATGAAAACACATATCTAAGAGGAGCAGTACATGACTCGGACTGCAAAGCCAGCTTGGCCTTGGCTGAGGATGGCTTCAGCTGGAGAACTGTGAATTCCAAACCCCAAGCCAATCCTGACTCCTAATTTCATACCAATCCCCCCCCAAGAGGAGAACCACTGACACTGGAGTTTCACAAGAAGATTCAGCAGCACACAAAGAAAGCCTGAGTTCTGTTTTTGTTGTGATTTTATGGAAATCACTGCATGAGCAACAATTATTTAGCTTCAGAAATGCTTGGTTGAATCAAGCCACAGTTCTCTCAGAGTATGACTTTTTTCTACACAGCTGCTGTTTAGCCTAACTTACAACTGAGCCTGATGTATCACAGGTCATACTAATGTACTATCCATACCACAGATTTGATTACTGATACCATAGCATATATACATCTTAATGCACTGTTCAAATAATTCATTAACATCTAACCACTTGTGGAAAGAAGTATATCTCATTATAATTAATTTGATTTTTTCCCCTAATTTTTACCTTGCATTTCCTTTCCTAGGAAACAGACCACTACAGGTTCTTCATTTTTGAATTCTCTTGAGCAACTGACTACCTTACTTGAATAAGGGCAGACAGGAACACAAATTTATATTCACGAAGCAAGAACAGGGAGAGAATGAAATGCTCATAGATAACAACTGGTAACAGGATGAAGCCAAAGCAGAAGAGGGGGTATCTAAACTATATGAGAATGAGGACAGGGTGACGCATGAACTGTCCAAACAAGAACACCCCTCCCTAAAGCCCACACCAGAGAGCAGCTGCCACACACATCAAGCTTCCACTGCCTGCTTCTCTGTGCTCTAACCTCACAGCACACAAGCTCATCACCCAGAGAAAGCTGGCACAGGGCAGATATGTTTTGGAGCCTGTACTACTGCTGAGATGATAAACTCAAAATTCACTGCTTTAAAGCCACAATCAAACATAGATGCTTTTATGAACAAATTTTGGTGCTATCTACTTGGTACATTTCCTTCTCCGGTAGTTAAGGTCAGCACAAATGTCTAATAAATAAGCTGTATTTCTCCCTGTGAGGCCAAAAAAAAAAAAAAAAAAAATCAGCTACTAACTCTATTCCCATTTGTTTCATCTTAATCGACTTCCCCAACCCATTCTCACAATTTTCTCAGAGCAGTAACATGAAGGAACACAATTAAATAATTTCAGCATTAATCTAAGAAGTAAGAACCATTCCTGCCAGAGAAGGGGACAAAAAGCATACCTAAAACTCGGGCTGCAGTATGTCAGTCTTGGATGTTTCTGTTTCACCACACAAGTCCTTCAGAACAAACAATTTTTCAAGTTGTTTTTGATACATTTATTGTCTGACTTGGTTTTTACATTAAATTAACATACACAATGGATTTGATATTGTTACAGGGGAAAAAACTTGCCCTTGGAGTTTCCAATCTCAAACATACTGACCAGTTGTAAGAACCTTGGCTCAGTGGAATGATAAATTTTTACCAGAATGTATCCAGAAGCAGAAAGAGCCCCAAGATTTTTTCATTTTACACATAGCTCAATATTCTTCATGTTAAGTCATCATCAGGCTTCTATCACTGTACTTTCCCTTCAACAGCAGGTCAGATTATATAATTTGTTTTAACAGATACTTATCAATATACATTTTTTGTAAGCTGTTAACATTCAAAATATTTGCTCATTATGTAACAGCACATTACATATAAATTGCTAACAAACCCTACCTCTTCAGTTCAAAATTTCTTTTCTAGAATTACCATCTTTCATTAATATTGAATAAAAGGTGATTTTATCTGTACCTTTTACTTCAAAGGTTGTTGACAACATGCAGCTCCAAAGAAAGGCAAAGTATTAACTATAAAAACATATTAAAGAAAGAAACAAAAAAACACTAGCAATTTATTAAACTGCAGATTGCTCGAACCCCCACACTTTTTTTTATGCCAAGAAATAAATATCTGGTTCAGCAGGCAGACCAACAGAGTGCAAATGACTCAGATGGTTGGGTAAGATATACAGAACTATTTTGAATAAAATTTCAAAAATAGGTATGTCTTGCATATGCAAGGTTCAGAAGAGATATAAATCCTTTAAGAAAGGGAATATGCCCACTCACACATACCTTTGTATGAACAGAATGAATTTGTATAATAAGAAAGCACGGCAATCTTTAATGAAGATGGATCAATGAGAAGCCTTTTCCTCTCCAGTATGTCCCATAAATACTACAAATATGCAGGAAAGAATACTAAGAACTCCTTCAAACATATAACAAGTACAGTTAATTAGTATAACTCACTAGAGAGAGTTTTCTTCTCTTTGTTGCAGAGCGAGGATAAACTTTCCATTGTACTTATTTTAAAGCTAGCAGTAAACAGAAAAATTAGTTATAGTCATGCACCATAAAAGCTGTTTCCATGATTTCCACATTTAAGCCAGAAAGGTGTCTTTTTGTACTTTTGGATAACCCATCGCATTTTGCTTCATCTGAACAAAAATCTCCCTCCTTTTTATCTTAGTGACAGAAGAGTTACTGACATATGCAGTCACACAACTGCATTACCTCACTCTGAAGAAAACTTATCTGGAATTATCTTCCAGGTATTAATATGATAGAAAAAAAGTTAAAGTAACAATTTGAAACATTGTTTATTTTTATACTAGAAAATAAGAAAATTCAATGCAGATGCAACTTTGCATAGTGTCATTTCAATTAATCCTACAACTTTGAAAACTAATGGTCTGACGCATAACTAATATGCATCTCTAAACTGTCAATTAAAAAAACCAAAGTACTATAAAATAGTAATCAATCTATGCTAAATATACTAAAGTTTTCCCCACCTCTCTCATCATTCACCAAACCTCTGTGAAAAATTGAAAAGGATCTGATTTTATCCCTGTTTTCTTAACCTATAAAATCAAAAGCTTCTGCCTTTTTGCAGCATTTCTATTTTATTTTCCTGCTGCTGAATCAGAATTACAATAGGGTATCTGTTCAAATCAATACTGGGTCCCTTTACAAGTAAGTAAAAAATTAACCAGAAGAGCTTTCAAGCAAACTGCAATGTTTTCTACTAACTCATACAAATGGTCCCAACTGCTTTCACGGGATTTGTGATGAAATTATATGCCTTAATTACAAGGGCATAATACTAATAATACCCTTTGGCTTTGCTCCCTTTTTTTTTTTTCAGGAGCTTGTAATCACTTTGCAGTAACTGCAACGCTAAGGTATCAGTAAAAAATTTTCAGCAGAGGTTTAAAAATTCAGTTTTCTGATTTCCCCATTCCTAAATTTAACTTGCAGTCTCTCAGCTTAGACTATATTGCTTCTATGATAATCCTGAAGCCAGATGAAAATCTTCCAGTTCTACCCACCAATACTGATAACCTAAAGCAAGGTATTCAAAATGGTCAGTAAGAAAATACTTAAACATTTAGAAGTTTAGTTAGATGGTTTAGATGTGACTACCAAGCACCATCCGGTGGCTTCAGAACAATATATTACACAATCCAATTGCATTTTTGCATATCTATGCAAATATCCAACTCTGACATATCCATACAAATAGTCAATTGATAAATTCTTGAGTTTAATTTCAATTTTTTTTTCTGCAATTGAGGCAACAGTGAGAATGCACCCCTGTCCCTGAAACTTCTTCACATCCACGTTGAGCCTGTGGATCTGTCCACTAAGGGAACTTTTCTGTTACTTTTATTTTGTGGCAACATGGGTGGGATGGGCTGGGGCGAAACCACAAAAAAAGCAAACCCCACAGTTTGTAAGGGGGAGGGGGGCACTGTTTTGTTTGTGATACAGCTGAATTGAAAGACAGTTCACATTTCCTTTATCTGAACAAAGCTCTGAACAAGGCCCCAGAATATTCAAGCCTAAGTGACCCCAAGTTCCCTGTTAGTTGCCATAATTAAAACCGGCGTGAAGCACAGAAATTATTGTGTGATACAACATAAAGATTAGCATAAGAACACTAACCTTCAATAAACCACTAAGCTGATTTTACAGGAAACATATATTCAATAAAGCATTTTATACTAAGCTATTCTTAATATTATGAAATGGAGACAAGGAAAAATAACATTACTAATAGAAGAGATGTTAACAGATCTCAGTCAAACTATCTGCACTTCAGTGTAGCCTAGAATCTACTATTACCTGCAGTGTCTGACTTCAGTTTTGTGCTGTGTATGTAATAACACAAAAGGTGACATTTCTTCCCTCCTCTGCATTTTTCTTAGCAAATAGTATACATACATAATCTATGCATATTAAGTTCTGTTCACACAGACTAACATTCTAGGAATAATAGCTACCTAAAGTCCAACTGAGGTATATTAAATATTGAGTTGTTTTCAGTCATTGTAGACCATGAGCCATGCAACCATCACAACAGCAACTCCGAACACCGGCAGCATAATGAGGTTCTTGTACTTTTGCCATGATGATTGTTCAACTTCTACTTCATCCTTTCTTCTCTTATTCTTTCTTCGCCCTTTTAATCTGTTTTCAAAAGCTTCCAGTTCAGCCTAAATAAAGAGAACCACAAGTAGTTGACATTTGTGTCAATTAAAAACAAGGAAACATGAAGGTTTTGAGTAGCATTCCCAAAAACCATTTAACAGAAGTAACTGTCAGCCAATGGAAGTTACACTTCTCAGAGATGAGATGATACCACTACATCCCACAGGTACAAAGCACTTTGCTTTCAAGTAATAAACCATTGTTTGGTTTCCTATAAAAAAAAAAAAAGCCAAAAATGCAGCCAACTGAAGTTTTACATACTCAGTTTTTTAACTCAGGCTGAATATATTAAGCTAAAATAAGATTGTTATTTCCATTAAATATGTTAAAAATACACTTTTTTTTCTTATTAGAAAACACACTTGCATTTAAGCTATTTTACTAACTTCTATAAGAGCACAGGCTGAAATCTTCAAAGACCTCCCCTCATAATAAAGACACACTCTACCAAAAATAAATTAATAAAAACATAAGTAACTAAATCTATGCTATTTCCCTCAATTCTTTATATCTGCATGCTCATTAAATTTTAGATTACTTGCTACAATCTCGGATACGCACAAAAATATTCCATTTGTCAAGTGTTATAACTTGAACATTTAATCACTCACGTGACTGTAAATGGTATATAATGTCCTTCAATAGGAAGCACACACCCATAGGCCCAAAAATGGAGCAAAACTATTGCAAAAGTAAGAATGTTAGGCTTCCAACAAAAAACGCCAGTTTCAGGGTCCTGTCTGGAATAAACAATAGGATCCTCTGATCCCTGTTCCTCAGCCCTCTCCACGTTTTTTTTTAAAGAGCATCAAGAGAATACAGACAAAACTCATTTGAGTGTACAAAGCTGAAATAAAACTGAAACTAGAGTAAAGAGTGAAGACTAGGATAAGGCTCCAACGAGAAACCATCTAATTGCCAGGAAAATTAGAAGAGATGGTCTAAAGACCTGAGACAGACTAAAAGCAGAAGAAGTTTGATGATTATCTGGATTTTTAGTCACGTTGCAGGCTACTAGAGAAAACATGGGAAAAGGCACTAGGGAGCAGAGAAACCGGATGGAGTGAAAGGGAAAAGAGATGGGAGTAGCAGAGTGCAGCAAGCCAGGACTGGCTGGGCAAAAGGTGCAAGACTGAGCAGAAGCAGAGGAACCACGGACAGTGAACAGAGACAAAGCCTGGCCATGAGAGGAAATAAATCTACATCACTACGACTGCAGTGCTGCCAGGAAGAGGGACTAACACAATACAGTAGGTGCATTAAAAAAACAAGAACAAGACTGTTTTGGGAAATGGACAGAGTAGTAGCTCAGTAAATAAAATTTTCCCTCAGAACTCAAGGTTGCCTGATGTCTGGTCTTCCTCCACTGACAGCAAATATTTGTCAGAGTTTCACAAAGCAGCTCTTCTCTTCCTGTGCCAGATACCACTGTTAGCAGGAGAAAGGGACCTATTTTGATTTCTATTCCTTTGTACCTAATAAAGGCAGAAATTGTTGGCACTTCTCTGATGATATGGGACAAGAGTTCAGACAAAGTCACAGCTTATTTGAAACAAGTTCATTCTCAACTAGTTAATCCTCCCTTAGAAAAGCAAAGTATTTTAATAAAATACAGTTTTTCAAAATCCAGAATCTGGAGGGAAGGTCAGAGTTTTTATAGCTTTATAGACAACATGACAGTATTTCATTTTAGACAGACATTTAAGTAAAATTTGTGACTTCTACAGTTATTATACACTAGTGATCTGTACATTTTAAAAGCAGAAAGCTCTATGACTTGCAATAATCTAAATTAAAATATAGGGCTCAAACAAAATTATGTAATAGTTATTGAATTGCTTTCCTGGTGAACTCTATAAAAACCTGACTTAAAAATAAAATACAATAAAAAACCAAAACCGAAACACAGAACGAAAAAATATTTGCAGGCAGAGAATATGAGAGAGAAGCCATCACTACCCTTGAAAAGCTACCCACAGATTTTTGTGTAACATTCCTGAAGTGCCACCTTAATGACCTCTGAAGCAATGGTTGTGCCCAATCTTCAAACAAGCTTAACTTTTCAAGCTAAACAAGCCTAGGGTTTTTATTTAGATAAGAACCTAACTTCTTTGTATATAAACACAGTAAAAGTAAAATGAAATGTATTTAAACTGTATACTCAAAATGTCTAGTTTAGTGGTGCTCAGGCACTGGATTTTGTTCTTTCATGTGTTATTCACCATATTCTTCCTGCACTGAAAGGAGTAGCATTCCCATGGGAAAATGTAGCTAAATGAATGCAAGTAACAGTGGCTATACAGTCAAAAAGTGTATTTTTCAAAAGTGAGGATATATTTTCATTAATAGGCAAGGGGAACATTTGACTTTTTAACTTCTAAGGATCTGTTAAAATTTTTTCTTTGTACTTAAAAATAAGGAAACAAAATCTTTTATACAACTCAATAAATTACACTACAGGTTCAAGACCCTAACTTTCAGTATTGAAAGTAAACAGCTTGAAAATTTAACCAAATCTTTTACAATGGAGAGGGACAGAGAGAGCTTGATTGTTAAACAATCAAAGCACTGATCTTTTTTCCACCTCTAGCAATTGTGAAAACCCTGGCCTCACAGGGTGCCTCTGAATTAGAAGCAGAGGGAAACTTTGGCTGCTAGGACCATGAGAAGAAGCCTAGCCAAGCTGTCTCTTCCACTAAGAAACAAGTGGTTCCATCTGTAAATGGTATTAGCAAAAGTTGCTACCAAATATAGCAAATACCAAAATATAAATGCAGAGACTTACTAGAGCACTAACTAATTTTTATATAAAACATTTAATGAAGTATTAATCCAAATAGGTTTAAGAAACTGTGACTAATAAATGAAGAGTCTTTATAAAAACGTGCAAATGACACTGAGGAAGGTGGTACAAGATGCAAACTTTTGTCAGAAGAGTCTACTCAAAATATACTCTTGATGTGACCCAACACCCTATGATAGTGATGTCCTCCAATTTCCATCAAAAGATGGCAGATTATGATTTCAAACTGGATGGGAACCAATGTTATATAAAAAGCCTACAGTAGCAGAGGTTAACACTTGTGTGCAGTTCTAGAGCCTATTTATTAGTTACAGCTATCTCTTTTCCTTTTTACAATTTGTTTTATCCTTTTCTTTTTACTGTTTTTGTCCTACTGTTTCCTAATGCACTGTATAACTAACAATTCTTAACTAACCTTTTAATAGACTTCATTATTTATAGGTGAAGTTTTCTATCCCTGAAGTTGCATCCATCACAAAACACATATGCAGGAGCAGTGCCATATATTGCATAAAGTTACTGCTGTTGGGCTGCAACTGTGAGACTTCAGAGGATGTACAAGTAGAATGCAATGGTGGTGTGACTGCAGAGAACAATCACTGCTAAAGAATCCAGCCAAAATCCAGCTGAGTGTTGGTGGAGTGGATCTGCTGCTGTTTCAGAGGAGCCTCGTTACTGAGACTTTACTAGAGGAACTGTAAGTTATTTTGAGCAGAAACCATTAGTATTTGGGTGGGATGCCTTCTGGAAGGCATGAAAACACTCAGTGCAAGACAAACATCAGCAACTTTGGCTTTCTCGCTCCAGAACTGTAAGTGTGTTCTTTACATATTTAAATGCCCATTAGCATGCTTCTGAACTTCGCTTGCATCCATCCATCGTCTACAGATTTCCTCTGCCCAACATGTTTCAGACATCTGTCTTACATAAGTTACACTTCCTGACCTATATGCCTGAAGTAATATTTCAGGGTCAGCTTAGAGAGCAAGAAGAATGAGTGAACTGTCAAGGATTTATATGAGGGAGTATGTGCTGAACACTGTAGACAGCTGAGACATGAATGTTGCAATAAACATTGCAATGATCACAAAACAGTGCCTGGTGCCCAGGACAACAGTTGCTTGCCATGCTTTTCTTGCAGGATGAGAAGACAAGGCTCCCCTCTGACAAACAAAAAGAGGCCATGCCAGAGCACTGTAGATGCAATACTTGCATTAATTGCTTAGAGAACATACAAAGTGTGTATAACAGAAGTTGTGACCCACAGAGAAACTGTCTATCCTAATGAGACTGGGGAAATGGCACAAGAGGTTCACCTCTGTGAGCCTCCCTTGCCCCCCCTTCAAGCAGGGAGCAAGCCACTGATCCCTGATAGAAACAGAATGTGACATGTAGGTGAATACACAGATGCTGTGATAATTGAGTAAAAGGAGTCAGAAAGCACACACTGGAGATGGTGTCAGATGCTCACTCAGGTACAGGCACACATGCATGGACTGGCTGGAATGCGTAGAGATTCCAGATGACAAACCTGACCTAGCCATCACCACCAACTGAGCTTACAGTGTTTGCCTGAATATGATCAGTATCAGCACCTCCAGGCAGCTGCCAGAGCAGCTTTGTGGATTACAATGCCAGCCACATACCCTCCCCACCAACAGCAATTACAGTAAACACACGTTTCCCCCCACCCTGGAGGCCTTGAAGGACAAAGACTCATCTAGCTGTCCTTGTTCTTTTACAATGGGAGGGAGAAGGAGAGCTTCTCCTAATGTTTAAATCTTGCAGAGGCTGTTCAGTATTCTGTGGTGTTTATGCTGTATAAAGTGTTTGATTAAAATAAAGCTTAGTATTTTAAAAACAAATGATATTATACAAAGTTATAGTAATACAAGGTTACCATTTTGCACAAAATTATGAAAACTGTTTGGAAAAATGTGGCCTCTTAACCACTGTAAATAATTTACAGCACACAGTGTACAATATCAGCTGATAGGAATGACTGTGCATATCACATTAGAAACTACAGACCTTTCACTGCCTGTAAATTACATTATTTAATAACAAGAACAAGGTGAGGAGGATGTGGATGAGGAAGAAGAAAGGCTAATACCTGTTGTCTTCGTTTCTCTTCTTCAAGAGCAGCTTTGGCTTCTGCTTCTTTTATCTGTCCAGACATACAAAGTTATAATAAACTGTTGTAAACAGCAGCTAAACCCATTTTCTTACAGAGCCGTAATTACTCCTATAGAATGGTTCTCAGCAAAAGTATGCAAACTTTCCATCGTGTGAGCTCTACCACCCAGAAGTCACTTGAAAAGAAGTGATGAGATATAAATATAAAAAATGATAAATAAAAAATTATATTTTGCAGTGTTCAAGAAAGCAAATTAAATGCTAGAAAGTATTAAAAAAATGATGCAGAAAAAATTGTCAAGATGTCAGCATGCCACATAACTTGAATCTTGGCACCTGCATTCCATTTTGGTCCCACAATAATAAATAAATAGGAAGCCTGAATATACACAAAAGACAATATGATGGAGTGGCTTCCATCTGAAGAGATCCATAACTAGGATTCAGGTGAGTAACAGGACACCAAATCCTGAAGAGCATGCAGATGCCAAATAGGAATAAAACATCAATAATTATTTTTCATAATGCAAAGGCATAAGATGAATTTACCAGGAGGTTGGCTCACAACAGAGGAAAGTATTCTACTCCCACAGAGTATTTGGCTAAATCTAGAATTTCAGTGCTACAGGACATTTGTAGATGCCAAAAGTTTATGTCAACTGAAAAACAACCAGGCATGCTAATAGGAGATAAATCCAACAAAGGCCATTAGGCAGAAAGACACCATCTCAGCCTCTTAAGTTCTCACAGTCAACAATCACTAAGTAACAGTAGTAACAGAAAGAGAATATGGGAGAAGTTTATATATCTCCCTTCTTTAGTACATTTTTTGGGCTTTCAGCATTGCAGTCACTGAGTCACTACTTTAGAACATTTAGATGTAAAAACCGATTAATAGCTTGAAATGAAAAAAAATCTTGATCCTAGTAGCTGGATGATTTGCATACTAACAATGAAAATAGTTTACTGAATACTGTTTGCACAGGTAGAATTCGTTACAAATAATTTCCACTTCAAGTGTTTTTGATGACTAAGGAGAAAGTACACTAGCTCACGCTTTAGCATGCTGTGGCTCAAACAGCAGGCACTGAGGGCAGGGGCAAAACCATAGTCCTATTTGCAGATTTTCAGACAGATTTTTAAATTACTAAGCCTCATATCAAATAAAAGTACTGCTGAGAATTTCATTGCTCTAGATATAATGGCAAAGTCTTTTTAGAAGTGTGTGTATAGGACCTTTTCAGCCATGCATAACTGAAATCCGAAAGTCTGGCGTGCAAAAAAAACTACACGAGCCCCCTTGTTTTTCACTGCCATCTAATGGCAAAACTTCAGCTACAAAAGAAAGAGTGACCTTCAAATGTGGAAAAGAGCAACAGAAAAGCTCCTTTTTACACTGGTGTGGTCATATTTGTGTAAGATACATAGGTATAATGTACATAGATAAAGGGAACCTGAACTATTATAATCACAGCATGGAAAAACATTTCTAGAACTATTTCTTTAATAAAATGTACAGTAAAAGACACATTCAATTCCTAAGCACCAAGTGAGTAAGAAGTGCTTACTCACTAGGTGCCAGACATGGAAAGTTTCATTAAGAATTAATGCACTTTGGCTTTGGAAATTAATGGCTGTTTTGCAAATGTACTAACTAATTTATCTTTGTAAATGTCTGCAGTTTTCGACAATTTTTTTTTTTCCAGTCTGGACACATTAAACAGTAATAGACATAAATAAACAGCTTTCATCAAGTGCCTATAATAGCAGACCATTTTAGTAGGTTATTTGCATACTAAATCAACACAGGCTATAAAAAGGTGCCTAGAAAGAATTTAAATAAAACTTTATGACTTTATATAAAAATCCCAAAACAAGTAAATACACATTTTTCTGAAAGGAAGGTACACATAGCTAGGTTATACCATCCGGTATGTCTGTAGCATTGCTTTCAGGAGAAACCTGCAGCCATTTGCTCACTGGGTTAGACAATTTCTCCCTGTGGATTACAACATCAGGGCAAGAAGTTGGTAGTAAAATCTGCTACAGTCTGACACTGCAGCACACTGAGCTGCTGGGTCTCAGCTCATGCAGTCCTACTAGGAATGCACCGTGCTTTAGGGAAGGACTGCATATCCTATAACTCATCTTCACACTCCTACTGGAACCGTTTGTTGTGACTGGAATTTTCTAAAGGTATATCCCAAGAGTTTTAGCATTCAACCTGCTTGCAAAGTTGTGGGATTTGGTCAGTGTGGTACTTGTTAGAACTTGTCAATCAATACTGAAAAACTGAGCAGAAGGTGATTTGTCAGCTTTGCCCATTGAATTCTTGGGTTGAATGTTTATCACATCTAATACTTACCTAATAAAACCCAAGAAAGTTATGCATCAATTCTTTTTGTTTTTATAAAAGGTTTAAGAGCAAGGATCATATCCTTGTCTCTCTGTGTGACAGCACACAGCAAATTCTTTACTTCACAAAACAGTTGAGCTATGGAGAAGTCACATTTACAGCAGCCTAAGTAGTATTCTGTAGTTGCTGGAAATTCTGAATTCTTCCAGTGACAGAATTATACTCCACACTGGACAAGCTGAGCAACTGATGTATGCAAAGTCTTCATTGGAAAGATAGATTTTACAATGCCCTGTGAAGCAGTCTGACTCTAATCTTACAGCACTAATGACTATTTTATCATCACTTTTCCCAGTGAAAGAGGAAAGAATCAGCCCCAATCAATTTAAAGAAAAAAGGAAAATAAAAATACTGCTTTAAAACATTACTGAGTCAATTAACACCATTCATAAATTCAAGTCTGAAAAAACAGCTACTCTTCAACAGCACATTCACCTATGTTGCATTTCTACAGGTACTGCCTTGAAAAACAATGTGCTCTTTTTTCTACTTTTCTGGAAGCTCTGAGAAGAAATGATAGCTACAATGGATACATTACCTCATGTGCTTTCCGCTTCATTTCCTTGCATAATGCATCACAGTCCAGTGAAACTTGGCCTTCTTGTATCTTGCTGCACTGTACTTCCTGTTAAGTATAATTTGTCTTTTATAATCATTTCCCTATATAAGATTTTAGTTATGTCAACTTCTTTATGAAAATAGTAAGACTTTCTTATTTAGTAAAACATTGGTTTTACACATAAAATAAAGCTAATGACTGTCTGTTATTTGAACTTGAAATTATGTATTAAATTGTCCTTTTTTTTCCTTCTTTCTAATAAACTAAGCTGAAAGGAAGAATAAATCAATAGTCCAGTTTAATTTTTCTCCTCTTTACTCATTTGTTTGCCTTAGACAAGTAAGATAACCTTCTGAACCTCTGGCAGAATGACTTTGCGAGTCTCAATAATGTCATATACATTATACATATACAACTGGCTTAGATTACAGGACAAAGTCTGGTCATGGTGGGGTAGAAATTAAGTAATTCTCAATCATACTTTCTCCCCTTCTCTTAGTATTGGAGAAACTAAAAAAAACAACAAAGTGCTTATCTGTAAGCAGAGGTTGATCAATTTAAGCACTTGTTCTCTATATGTTATCTTTTCTCCTTCTGGGTACCCCACCTGCAAGTCTTCTGGATGCACAAGACATATTCTAGAGAAGCTGAGGACTCTGGGGAACTGCAACCTGCTGAAAGGCTCAGAAGGTTAACTGGGTCCAGAAAATTAATGTAAACACTTTTTAATTAAGACAGACCTTGTTTGGTTTTTTTATTAAGATATTATTATTTGTCAAAACTTTGTATCTATTTCTGTTGCTCCCCTCCTAATAGTATATAGTGATAGTAAACTTATTACTTGGTCCTTATCTTTGTTTGAAGCTACAGATGCTGATGTCCATACTTGCTTTTACATTTGCAGAGAACCTTAATTAATTACATTAGTTCAGGTTTCACAACATCTGTGCTAATTCCAACTTCTGTAAATTTTCCCAATATCATCATAAAAATGTAAATTTTATTCTCAAATCACTCCAGGTCATCTGAGTGTTCTACCCACAACACCACAAAAATTTAAGTGTGCATGAAAATAAAGCTATTGTCAGGCAGCTAACGTATTTTAAAATTAACAAGATTTTATATTCTCCAGTAAATCTTCTGACATAGCAGCCCAGATCTTCAGCTGATGTGAACTGTTACAGCTCTGTTATAGTAACTGGCCCTGTTCCAATCTGCAGCATCCACATAATCCATCCACACAAGCCCAGAAACATGCAAAGAATATACATCCTTCAAAAACTGCAACCTGTAAATTTACCTTTTTCAATCTCTTACAGAGACATCGGAGTTTAACCTTCTGGCTGCAGTTCAGAGGACAGCTACCTGAGTGGCAAATCTCTTTACACCGGTGACCACAGGGCAACTATAACGAACAAAACACAAATAAAACCCCAACATCAAAAAACACTGTAAAATTACCAAGAACCTATGAATTAGTTTTATTTCAGACACAGCATTTTAACAGAAAACTCATTCAGTTAATACGTCTTTTAACCTGTGAAATAATTGATTTTTCTGTTCTTTTTCTGTGGGGGGAAATGTTTGCTTCTTATTTACTGATTTTCAATTCCTGTAGGATGATTTCTCTTTTATTGGCACAGCTTGATTTGAAGACAATTAGAAGTGTTTCAAGAACAGTCATTTTCACAGCAGTGTACACAACGATCACCCTAGCTATCTCTGTGCTGGGGGAATACAAATGGAGAAGATAAAAAACCCTGAAAACTGAAATTATGTGTACTGTAGCTACTTGTAGATTAGACACAGTAATAAGAGGAAGAGCAAAGTATCAGAAGCAAAAAAACTGCAGAAGAAATCCTGTAGCAAGCATTACTCGAACTCTGCAAAAGTCAAATAAAGGTCATCAAAATTCTTATCATGTCCAAAATAATTTCACAAAATCCTAAATTTCTGCATTTGGCAGATTATCCCATTTTTGCCATCTGAAAGATAAAGACTTTTTTTTTACTGCCAGTGCAATTTTTAACTTACAAAGAAAGTATCATCGTTCATTTACTGTGTAAGAACTGAGTTACTAATTTAAGTATGCTAACTGATAAGAATGTAGCAGTGCTCCCAGCATTATATTAGATAAAATATGTCAAGAAAGTAAACAGATCTTTTTCATTGTTAAGAACTCGGCTAAAAATATCCCTTGCTCATACATGCCCATAAGAAGTCTTTGCAATAACAATTTTTCATTTTCAATTACATAACCCAATATTGTTAATAACTGAAGGTGGAATCTCACAGAAGACATCTTGGCAATCTACTTACAGAGAGCTTTAAAGCCCCCAACTACTTAAAATAGCATTAGGCAGTGTTCTTTATTAAAAGTGAAATTTCACCTCTTCACTGTCATCAAGGGATTAACACAAAGTGGAAAATGCTCTACAACATCCAATTTTAAGATACATTTTTCACATTTATTAAAAAATTCTAAATGTATACATACTACATCACTTCATCCAAAAGAATGCAAACAGTAAGTAAGTATCAAACTCAGGTGGGTACACTTTGATTAGTCAATCTAGATTCTCAGAAGTCCATTGGAACAGGCACAACATCTGAGCTAGTATCATGAAACACATACCTAAACAGAATATAAATCGTTCAGACTAAAATTATGGAACACATATACAGGTCCTCATACCTATGACAGTCACAAGCTATTACAGGTACTTCGTGGGTTTGGCTCAGTTTTTTAGTTACCATTTCAGTACATTTCATACAGAACTAGATGGAACCTTTAAGTCACCATGTTCAGTCCTGAAATCCAGTCCTCCTACAGTAAGGAACCTCCTGTATCCTTCCAGGACTGGATGAAAGCTTACCATGAAAACAGTCCCCCACTCTGACCCTATTCTGTGTTTCATTAAGGAGAGTGCTCCAGGAGCTCACTCCAAGATGCAAGCGCCTTTTTTGAGTTTACCGCATTTGTTCTAGCTAGTCTAAGCTGCAGTTCTTATCCTCTTATTGAAGTATTTCTGTCTTTTCTTAAAAGGCTCTTTATTACCACAATATTCCCTTAATTGAATTTCAACCATGTTCAATCAATGTTTCTTGAATACACAGTCGGAACTGCATGTAATATTTCAAATGACATCTCAACAAGAAGGACTTTGTACAATGCCTTAATTGCTCCTCATTCTTAGCAGAGTACCTTCCCCAAATCATCTTCAGCCCTCACTGCATTTCTCTCCAGCTAATCATGCTGTGAAAATAAGAATAACTGCTGTTTCCTGGGAGCTTATTATTAGCTTCACATTTATGGTCTTATTGGGGGATTTTTTTCTGTATTTAACAAGATGATCCCAATACATGTGTTCTACAGATGCACTTCCTCAATTCTCATACACTGACAACGCCCCACAACTTTTCATCAGAAAATTATTATGTTTTTGGTGCCAAGGTCATTACTGAAAACAATGCGAAGTCAAGTGTCAGTTCAGTCCTTGAGAAATCTTCCTTATTGTTAGTATCTCTTGCTCCAACTTTTTCTTTAGTTTCGATGTTGTTTTTGGGGAGGGAGTTGAGTGGTTTCTTCAAAATATAATCAAGTACAGTTGTCTCCTTTAGCCACCTTCATGCTTGTATTAACCCTCTCCTGTATCTGAACTAGCATTGTCTCACTCACTCTGATGAAGCCTTATGCAGCAGATCTAATCTATTCATTTTATCTGGAGGGAAAAATATATAAATTGATCACCTTATTAAAGAAAGAATTTAGGTTTTTTCAGCCTCAACTGATCATCAGCAAATATCTTCCCCTGAAATAAGAGAATTACTTTGCCTCGTTTTGAAAACGTGAGGGGAGAAGCTATGTCTAAGCCTTGTATGCTACCAAGGTCAGACTACCACCCAGAACACAGAGTCTAACAGCCAAATCTCCTCACAAGTGACCACAATCTTGGCAAAATCAATTTGCTTCTGCATGAGCACTGTGCAGTAGGAGGGCCCATTTCCTGGCTGCCTACACAAGAGCATGATACACAATAACTCCATCTAGTCACCTCATGCTGGCCAGAACAATCCAAGCTAGAACTGCTACTTCCAGCTTACTCTTCCATTGTAACTAGGCACATTTTCATTAATAGTGTCAAAGCCCAGACAGTCGTGCCCTAATTGACATGTCAGAGCTGCAAAGTCAAGACAGTAACCCTCACCTCGACCTCTAAGTGCTACTGCAATAAAATTCTTAGACACCATTAGACTAAAGTGTTTATAGCACAGGAGTACGTTAAATCCAATACTGAAAAGCAAACACACACATTTAGTTTCCCTGCCAGCTTTTTTCTTGTCCTATATCTCTGTGCAGGGAACTTCCTTTTTACTCCCTCCACTGCAAAACCAACACTAAAAATATCAAGAGAAGCTGTGAAATGAATGGCAAAACAGCATTTCCCCAATAGCTCAGAAAACAAAAGCGATCATTCTGCTGCTTCTGCTGGATAAAAAAGTGTAGTGGGAAGGGGCTGGGTTTTTTTTTTGCTTGTTTTTAAGTGTAAGTGCTGAATTACTTGGTGGTAAAACAGTGTGTGCCCCTTTTAGATCCTTTTCTACTGCACAAAATCTCTTGTCAATAGCTTCTGGCTAAAGCCCAAATTGAACAGGCTTTATGTTTGATACAGCAAGGCTATTAAAAGAAGGATTTAATACACAGCTCTGGAAAAAGAAACAAACAAGCAAGGAATTTTCTACTAATACTTTCCCATAGGCAGTGCATTTAAATCTTAACATTATACCTGATGATAAAATCTGTCAACACTTATGGAAGCTTAAGGGAACTCCAACAGAAGGTAATAAATACAACCTGTTAATACACATATGAAAATAAAGAAAACAGCCTGGTACTAAAGAAAATAGCACTTTTGCACAGTGATCCCAAAAGCTAAGAATTTTACCATTTCCAAAGACAAAACTAAATTTTTGCAATCCGCATACATTTGCGACATGGGTTTACAGAACTAAATTTTGTTTCCAGAATGCTTAATTAATTTAATGTATTTAAAAAACCCCAAAAAGATATACATACTTCTAAAATCTATAAAATCACAGAACTGTTAAGGCTGCAAAACACTTTTAAGAACACTGGGTCCCTTAAGTTAACCACTAAACCATGTCCCCAAGTGCCACATCCACACATTTTTTGAACACTTCCAAGGATGGTGACTATACCATTTACCATTTCCCTGGGCACCCTAGCACAATGCTTGACCACCTGTGAAGACATTTTTCCTGGTATCAAATCTAAACCTCCCCTGGCACAACTTGAGGCCATTTCCTCTTGTACTGTCACTTGTGGGAAATGAGAGCAATCCCCACCTGGCTACAACCTCCTTTCAGGCAGCTGTAGAGAGCAATGAGGTCCCTCCTGAGCCTCCTTTTCTCCCGGCTAAACACCCCCAGCTCCCTCAGCCACTCCTCATCAGACCTGGGCTCCAGAGCCTTCACCAGCCATGTCATCCTTCTCTGGACACACTCCAGCACCTCAATGTCCTTCTTGTAGTGAGTGACCCAAAACTGAAAACAGGATTCTGGGTGTGGCCTCACTAGTGCCGAGTAAAGGGGAAAAAATGACATTGTCCCTACTGCACTGTCATGTTAAATGAAATTTATCATAATGGACTCCCATATTTCACATCAAGACAAAAGTAGAGTGCACAGTAAAACTACAAAGTATGGCCATTTTGCCAAAAAACACTAACTACATGGAATAAAGTAGTAAATACAGATTTACAAATAATGACAGGAAAACATAAACAATGAAAACTGATAGATTTAAAATTTCTGCGTAGTATTTGTCTCAAAACATCTGCAAGCATAGATCATAAGAATTTAATCACCCTGATTAAGAACAAAAAAAAAGTTAAATTTCCTTCAACAGGATATCTTGTTATTATTACCAAACAAGAGAATTAACTTTTAATTAAAAGATCTCATATATAACAGCTGTAGGAGCATTAAAGACACTGTTTCTCCCTAAAGCAGAAAGGTAATGCGAGCTGTACTACGTAATGCTGGAAGTCACTTTTTTAGTTTTATACTGCCATAGCCAAAAGAAAAGCATGAAACTTCTCAAGTTTTTCAACTTTCTGTGGCATTTTTCCAAAGAACCAGACAATATAATTGGTTTTCTTTATCCCCAAGCGTACCATGGCAACTGTAAAACAAATATGGTAGCATACTGTCTGTTGTAATTTCCATTAACATCTCAAAATCACAACTGCAATAAAATACTACATTCTATTGAACCTAAGCTGCACTATGGTAAACTAGGAGTGATAGTACACACTGATTTATAGCAAACATAACTTCACTGAGCTCTGCAAATGGCTCAGTGTCAGCTTCTGACATTGAATAAGAAAATTCTCATGAAACACTAACTTGAAATTTACTTGAGGCTTCCGGAAAGAACTACACACAAAAATACTTTCAAATTAGTTTTGGGCAGACATTATAGATTTGCAATCTGGAAATGTTCTTAATTCAGTAGTCCTATCCATTTTATCTCTGGCCAAGTCTTGTCTCACAAGACAAAATCTTAAAAACCACAAAATGGGCTGGCCTGTATTTGCTCAGGAGAGGTGGTGGTGGGAGGGCAGGGTAGTGTCCGTTAAGGCTGCCACTTCAAATTGTGTTTGTCAATGATTCCTGTAAAAGAGAACTATCAGTATAATTTGTATTATGATGCAGGTAGCTAATTTTCTCAAAGCTGCAGAGATATATTTTGTTTATAAAACAGAAACAGACAAAACATCCTTAGAACTGCTCTGTATTCAGAGAAATGGAAACACATTTTTTAGAAAAAAGACTGGTAAAAAAACCCGTAAGTACCCATGTAGTTACCAAAGTAGGATCTGAAGAAAGCAGGATGAACTGTAGCACAAAGATATCAACTACATGAGGCAAGAAGGTACTAACAGCTAATAACTTCTATATTTAATGAAAGACAGTAAGAGCTAGAGCTAGCATCACAGGAAAGGAAGAACATGCATTTTTCCATCATCAATTACACTAAAACAGATCCCTCTACAGCAGAAGCCGCAAAAACCCTTATTTTGCAAAGCACTTTATAGGAGTAAGAATTTTAGAATTAGGCTTAAACTTTATAAAACTAATGTGAATTCTGTTGGTCTTACTCTTTATTTCACATCCCACCAAACTGAGTAAAAAAGACATCCTCTGTGGAACAGGACAATTCTTAACTGCGAGTTTGGGACCACTGCTAGGTGGATTTTAAATCCCAGAATAAGTCTGGGGAATATGCTTAGAAAAATCACAACAGTTACATTAATCAAAGTCAAAGACAAGCTACAGGGGAAAAAATTCTTTGAAGAGAAGCTGAAATACAGAACATACAGTTCATGGTAAGAGATTATAAGCACTCTTGAAAATACAGAGAAGGAAGTCTTGGAGCAAGTAAAACCAAAGTAAGAGAGGAACAGCAGAAGAACAGACACTTGGGAAAGCAGCAGAAATCTTGTAAATTTTTGGATTTACTCATAATAAAAAAAAAGTTTTCCAATAAAGACAAGGATATAAATTTGAAGTTTCTGACACCGGATGATAATGAAATTCCTGCTTTTCCACTTTACACATTTTCTAACCCTCCAGTGGGAAATGGAGTAAAGAAAGAGCTGTCACTTGCAGCACAATTAATGACAACTAAGGAACAAACATAAACCAGTAAGTAATGCAAGTATTTCTGAAAGCACAAAAGCACCACACAACCACAGCATTGAGAGGGACAAGGACAAAGTCCTTTGGCCCATCCCTCACATCCAGTTGTGGGTAACACTGCTGTAAGAGAAATCCTGAAACATGGCTAAGCTGCTTCTGATGAAAATTTGTTAGCTTCTCCAACCAGCTCCTGCCCTGTTCCACAAGCTTTATTACTCAAACACAGTACTGAACAGGAATCTTCTTTACTGATGCTACTGGGTCAGTCCAAGTACCATGTAGTAAGGATATTATTCTTCTCTTCAAACCTTTAGATGTATCCAGATACAGCAGACAGGCTTACTGGTTTGTCTTCTATTTTACACTACTAAATATATTTCTCTAACGCAGCCAGGTGAGCCATTATTAGCTCTTCTAATCTTATTAAATATAAAATCCCTTAGCCCCCAAATTGTTACACTGATAGGGATTCTAAACCTGCACTTAGATGAGAATAGCAAGCACAATTCTCAGCATTTTTCCTAATCAAACAGCATCCTATCACTTTTGAGGTATAAACTGATGATCAGTTTTTAACCACGGGAGAGGACATACTCTTCTGCATTCAGCCTCATCTGCAAGCTTAAGCATTCAAGCCATTAGTGCCTTGGAGACAAACCTATTCCTTTAATATAACCCCCTAGTTGACAGCAATACATTAATAAATATCTTCCAAGTACAGTTCACTAACCCCTTCATTATCTTCATTTAAGATATTTGCTTAGACTGAGCTTCTTTAGTTTGCTTAGCCTATGTTCACAAAATCCCACATACTCATCAACTCAAGTATTCTTTGTTAATATGACTTACCTCTTTTGGACACTGATTTCTACAGGAAGTAAGAAGCTCCTTTTCTTTTAAATCAGCACATGTTAGTTTTCTGTAAAAGGAAAAATGTATTTGTGTTTTAAAAAATTCCAATATAAAACCAACAAAAGTCAATTCAATTAGGCGTGCATTTTCAGTATATCTCACTGTAAAGAAAAGTGGACTCATTTGTCCATATCTTGTGCAACTGCCCTGATTTACAGACAAAACCACACAAATTTAGAGGACTTGAGGTATTTCAAAGGAAGTGAACAAAGAAAAACATACTTGCAGATGACGAATATTTTTAGAACAATCCCCAAGTTCCAACATATATTTCATCAAGTCTAGCTTAACGTCTAGCCACACACAGACACAGATAATTAAAAAGGTAAACCAGTCATTACCAGGCAGTTTTTCAGTTACAACAGCTAGAAATTGAAGGACATTAACTGCAAAGATCTTCTAAACTAACTACATTCATTCTAATATTTGTATAAAATTCTTTACATCCTCTAAAAGCAGCAGATATAGAACAAACATTATGTAGATCACTACATATTTGCATAATTCAAAGGATTATCTGTATTATGAAAAACAATTTCTGTTCACGAGACTCCATGAATTTATAGTAATTTTATCAGTAATACCAAATAAAATACTTGCAAAATTTAAATAGAAAAAAAATCTTAGAAATTATAATCAAGAGAAATTTCATAAATTGCCATAAGTGTAGTTCCCATCCCCAAACATTTCCAATTCTTTCCACTTAGTAGCATTCAAATGCAAAGCTGAGTTGTGTTCTGACACTTACAAGCATTCAATATACAGTACTGAGAGTTTGCAGTGACACTTTATTTTAAGCATCTGGAGACACGATGGGCAATCCCCAGGATGACAGGGCAAAACACATCGGTGAGGACAGCCAGCTGGCCGGGGCTTGGTGCACTCCTCTTCACACTGGCAGCATTCTGGACCCGCCTAACAAAATAAAAACAATGCACTAAAGAAAGTGCCAAGTACTTGTTTTGTGAGGTGTCTTTAATGACCTGTTTTACAGAAGAAAGAGTTGGGTGTTTTCACTATGAGAATCAAGCTATTCAGTAAGATATTTCACAAGAAAGAACAATTATTAAAAGATGTTTTTTAAGAGAAAACCAGAAATGCCAGTCAAAGAGAATTCTATTTTCCCTCCTGGGCATAAAAGAAACTCCTTAATATTAGTGCTTTGGAGAATGACCATAACCTCTGTTAATTCTCTAAGGAAAATTGTTAGAAAATTAATTCATTTCATATTCACAACTAACTTATTCCACTCACCATGCTCCTGTAATGCTTGAGTCATTATATAGTATTCTCTAAAACAGGAGTGGAGGGATTGGTTGGCTTGATTTTAAGAAGCAAACTTTAAGTCATTCCATTTTCATAGACATAAGACATTCTGTATAATCTTCCAAAAAGGATTATTAACTAGGGCATATCCTAGGAGCTGCCTAAGGTGCTGCTTCTACTCCAGAGACACACAGGTCTAGCAGAGCTGTGATATCATTCTCATTCCAGGTAATACAATCACAGCACAGTAAATAAAGCTTCATTTCTACTCATAATCTTAACAACACTTCCAGAGCCCCAGTTTGCAGTCAAATACACGAGACAGATTGACATGATTTATCAACTTAACCTACACAGGACAATATTTAAAGCTCACTATCACATTCAAATGTGCAGTTTCCAAGAAGTCAGCCAAAGTAAAACCAATTTGCCCAAGAATAAAGCTACACAAAAGCTTCCCCTAAAGGACTATTCCAACACCAATGTTTCACTTTACACTGTTCAAAACAAGAGCATAAGAATTTTAAGTTTTTAATAGTTTTTCCCCAGACCTCTTCTCCTTCTATAGTTGAACAATTTTTGCTGAAGTTTAAAACAAAACCTTTGTATAATGATTGTTTACAAACCTTAGCTCACAAAAATTCAAATCTAAGAAAAACATCAGCAACTAAAACCATTTAGAAAACTGTCATGTAGCATTTAACGGTAGGTAAAAGCAAACAGCTGACCTTTCTGCAACATTTTTCTAATACAACATGCAGAACAAACTGGAATTCCAGACAGAAAAAAAACACTACTCAGACATATAAGCCAGAAATTTCATCAGACCTGACTACATTTAGTCTACCAAAACAACAGAACAAAAGCTCTAAAGGTCAACACCAACTTGAAAGATAGAATTGAAGAAAACTGAGAAATGAGATTTACCCATACTTTGCAGGTACACAGATTCCCACTTTTCTGAGAATGTATTGCCTCATTCAAAATGGAGCTAGGAATAGTCCTGTCTCATTCACATTTTTATTGACTTAACTGCAGCAGCAGGCAGGCAGCCTCTTATAGTCAGAACTGACAATGTTTAACTGTCACTCTCATTATTTACTGATGTCACTCCATTGCTACAAGTTATTGTTCCAGCAGTTGCACTAACAACCCATACTCTTCAGACAAAATTTCCACAATTATTAATGGATTAATGTGTTAGCTATGATATACAGTTATTAGATGACACCACCACCAGGTCTAGGACAGGAATCCACAGGAATATTATGCTATTAAAGTTAAATGTAACAGCTAGTTAAAAGATAACATTTCTGCTTTGTACCCAGCTGCTCTGTTTTATAAATGTCCAGACTGCCCATGCTGCAGCTCTTTCTAAATGTTTATTAAAAACTTGAGAAGACGCTTTCCTCCAAATAATGACTTTCTCAAACCACAAAAATATATGTGACTTTGACTGCTCATTACTAGAACAATTTTAGCTTTTATACTTTTGTTTCATGTTATTTTCAGCAGTTAATACCTACAACTTCTTAACTGTACAAATGACAGTTTCTAGTAAACACTGATAAACATGAATGTATCATCCCAGTACTTTGAGAAGTCTTCAGCAATTCAGCAACATTTCCAGTGCTCTCCTAAAGGTCTCCCAGCCTCCTCAACCCATTGAAGCTCTCATCAGTAAGTAGTTTCCCCAGCAGATTGCAAGTGCATTTGAATATAGGGATTATTAACAGTTAACTTGATCTTGACAGTTACAAAACCTAACTTTAGAAGAGGCTTCTCAAGCATGTTAAAAAAGGTTCTGATAAAAATCAAAGTAATGTCAACACAAAAAGAAGTGACAGAATTTGCAAAAAACGTAATATTGCCTAATATTTATAGTCTAAGGAAATATAGATTAGCTAACTGTCACAGTATCAATGGAAACAGCACACATGCAAGTCTCCCAGTGGGATCTGGAATAGATCTGTATCTCCCAGAAGAAAATTCTTTATTTTCCAAGTAAAACTGAAGACAACACATATCCATATAAAATGCACAAAAACAAAAGCAAAAAGGAAATTAACCTACCCTCTTTCCATCTCCACTACTGTTTAATTTTGTAACATGATGACATTCCTTCATACAGGTGTGATTCTGACAATCCAGAAGCCGCCCACAAAATCTCTTACATGAGTAGGGATTTGCAGAGTGACACGGTAATGGACTAACCTAAAAGTTAAAAAGAAACAAATAAACACAGATATGCAGGTGGGATATATATACAAACATTGCACATACATAGCATGTGAGATATATATATTTACACACATAGAGACACAGAATTATTATTAGTAGAATAGAATTAGTATTGCTTGTCCAGTATCTTTGTAAAAAAAAAAACCCAGTGAACATGTATTTGTTTTACACTGATTATAACAGGAAAAAAGCATATTTCATGAAACAAGCTAACTTTTGCAACACAGTTTCCCTTTCTTTTTGAAAGACTATTATACACTCACAACTTTTAGTGTCCTTTGTTCCATCTTTCTGCAATACACTCATAACTCCCTGGAGAGGTAAGGAGAAATAGAAATGGTTCCACAACAGGATTACGATTTTAATGTCTTATGCCACATGTATACTTTCTAATTTGAGGCCAACACTCCAGTCAGTCAACAGAACTCTGTAGGAATCTTCAGAGCATCTTCTTAGAAGCCATTACTCTTCATCACTGGGTACTGAAACCCAGAGTAAGCTCCTACTTTACTTGCCTGAAGTTGAACAGTACAGCTCCCTCCATACAAAAAGATTAGAGGAAACTCACTGTTAGCAATTTCAAACCATTATATAATACCCATACAAAAAAAAATAGTTTTCTGTGATGCTGTCAAAATAATTGGGTTTTTTCCTTAATTTCATGATCACTTCAGAGAGAAAAAACAAACTATTTGTGATGTTGTTACACAAGAGACTAATGTGACATAACTCACTTTGACTAGACTAAGGGTGTGATTTTATGTTGCAACTGCAGTTGACTGAACAGCTTTGCAGTGTATCCCCTCCTTCTCTCTCTTCAAACTCTACAGCACTGCAATCTCTTACCACTTTGAACAAGTCCCCCCACACATCTCTCTTTACACCAAGATGATTCAAAATGGAAGAAAAGGAATCAAAAGAAAAAAAAGTTTGTCTTTTGCCAGTGGCTTGGTCATACAAACAGGTGAACACGGGCACTGAAAAGAAAGAGAGCTGGCCCCACAGGGCAGAGTGAGGGACAGCCTCCCTTCAGCATTGTCACTGTTGATCTCCCTCAATCACACAAAGTGCAGTTTAAATCCATTTGCCTATATAAGTTTTTCTGAGCTTCACACAAAAAAATACTACTCCACATCACATCACTGCAAAATGCAGTTCATTCATAAGACCTCTGAACTCCTCTTATTATTCTGACTCACCATGACTGAAGAGAAGCCTGCATGGCAGGCTGAACATCAAGCATGGCATACACAGGAGAAAACCTTGAGGCCATTGTATCCAACCACGTCCACACACATGTCAGAACTGAAGCTAATGCTGGCTAAAGCGCTAATACAGCAACCATATCAAGCCCTTGCAAACATCCTCCTCTGTCTCTGATGAATGTTTCTGGTGACCAAAGGAGGAAAAGCCAGCAAGCAGCAGGCCTAATAAAAAGAGGGTCTGAAGCAGAGCCATACCCAGAATGCACACACCAATTACCAAAGCTTTTAATGTTCCTGATATCCCACCCCTTCAGATCCTCTCCCATCTCCCTTCTCAGAGCACAATATTCCTTCAGCAGCAGCGTAAGTAGTAAAAGGATGTTGAAAGATAGAAGAATGAAAGAAAAGATGCATTAAACACTACAATCCACCCACTCCTCTACCATTCCTTGCTCACCCATTGCCACTCCGTCTTTTATGACTACTGGTTCTGCTGTGGCTCAGACAGCGACAGCAGATCGAGGCAATAATAGCAATTAGCTCTAGGGCTGCACTGTTCCATAATGCTGATGATACTTTTTTTTTTAACCAGGAGTTAGTCTTCCACCAGATAAGGGCACAACCACTAGCTCCATTTAGAGCCAAGCAGTGAGGCAGAAGTGGAGCATCCCTTTCAGTAGCATCCCTCAAGTATGCAGATGAGAGGCACTGTTAAACAAAAGCAAGGGCAGTGAAGCTCACAGCCAGGCAACAACTGTCAGAGGGCTGACTGGAGGGAACATCCCAGCCCTCTGGCTGCATCCAGCACAGCTTCAGCTTGAACTCAGTAAGATACGACAATCTTCTGGAATCAACTGACACTGCAGTCAAAATTTGAAGAATTTCAAATAATTTAAACCTACTTTCTTTTTCCCCCCTCCATTTCTCTTTTGTGGATCTAAGTAATAAATCCGGAGGACAAAGTAAAATTTTACTTCCTACAGGTGGAATGCGATTCTGAAATGGCTAAATGGGGGCTGAAACTCTTGCTACAAAGACAAACATCAAAGTAGCCACAAACTCCAGGAGGCTGATGAGTTGAAGAATGAAGAAGGCAGATGAGAACCATAAGTACTTTATGAAAGCTGAATGGGAAAAAAAAAAAGAATATAATAAGGCATCATTTTCAGACTACAGGTCTTCCACAGGACAAAGAAAGGAGAGAAAGAACAACTTTCAGAAGCATAAAAGCGATTAACAGATAAATCAATTAGAGTATGAAAACTAAATCGACAGAGCAAGGAAATTTTGGGAACCTTTTTAAGGTGTTTAACCATAAAGATGAATCTCATCAAGTTTACCACAAAATTTTATCTAGAGGCAGAGTAAGGGTCTTCCTCCTACGAGGACTAAAACCCACACAGAATACTAAAATACACCATTAAATTCCCACCAAAAGAAAAAAAAAAAACCCAAAACACCCAAGAAGAAAGAGAGTTCAATGATATGCCCAGGACAGAAAGCCTGATATTACAGGACATTTACAATACTCATCAAGGAAGCAAAACAAGATATTTTCCTCCCTCTAGAACATCTAATGAAATGAAGCAACTAGATGAAAACTATATACAGGAGATAAATTGATACCATAGTCAGAAAATATTTCCTTCTTTGTCCTCATTTACCTTGTATCAGCTTTAATTAATGTTTCCCATAAAAAGAGATTTAGAATAATTTAATTTAATAGATCATATGTGTACTACTGCTATGAAATTCCAATGTACATAAGTACACATTGTCAGCAGGCATCCTGATAAAATACAAGAAGATTTTATAGCTTACTTCATTTCTAGTTTCTTTCTTTTTTATACCTCTTCCATTATAGGAGATATAACAACAGTCCAACATAAGCAGTAACATAGTACAGCAATAAGCACTCTCTCACAGCAAAATTTTGCTTAGGAAAATTGCTACTACTTTTGTCACTTTTGAACAGTTCCCATTTCCCAGTGAAAGTCCCCTCAGCAGCTGGAAACTTCTACTGGAGGGAAGCATTCATGAATACACGTTTTCTCTTATTAACAAAAGTAAATTAATTTGAGCTGAGATTATTTGTTAAGAACTGTTGTTTAAGGGCTGTAAAACACTGAACAGATATTACGTTATTTTTTTTATTTCCAGAGATCTCAGAACAACATAAAAATGTACAATGAGCACAAAACCCACTGCAATTAAAATACACTTCCCATACACATTAATGAATCATTCTTTTCCTTTGCTTCCATCAAAATCTCAAAGATTAGCAGACTCATGGAACTGCTGCATTTCAGCAGGAAGGCAGCACTGCCCTCCGCTGGCTGAGAGAAGTAACATTTTATCTAGAGTACCATACAGCATCAAAAAATCTGAGTAATTAAAGTCAGCTATAGCCTCCCAGGGATTTGTCCTTATTTTCTACACAAATCCATTAAGAAAGCATGGCCAAAACCACTGAATGATCTTGTTAAGACTAGTATGCAAAAGAAAATGAAATATTTTTTAATTTCTTTTAAAACTAGTAATAAATATGTAGCAATTGTTACTATTTTCTCTAGTAAGAGTAGTGATACTGTCCTGCTATGAGGAAGGACAAATTTCACAGCCATGTACATCTGAACAGGACCAAATCCTTTCATATTATCTAGATCAAGTTACAGGCTTGGTCTATTGACCACAGCTTGTATTTTGTTTATACATAAATTCATGGATTTTCAGATGAGATTCTGTACGTCCTATCAAAACCCATGTCACTGCCTCAATTATAAACTGTCTAATACACACAAGTTTTACTGTGGAAAAACAAAGCAAGACCCATTTGTTTTCAGGAACAGAGATGCACTGTTACTCTTTTCATCCACTTTCAGGGCACACTTTTCTTCAGCAACCACCAAGCTGCAAAGTAGCACTGGAAAAGCTGCATTCACAGCCTGGACAGACTGCAGCTACACGAACACTGGTGACAACATTGGAGGATGCCACCAGAACATAATCAAGCCACCATTACAACACACACCAAGAGATTATTAACAAAGTTCAGAGAAAAAAAATAATAGGAATCTTCAGTATTTTTGTATTTAGTGTTTTCTAAAATATTTTACTTGCTTAAAATGATCCTATTTTTTAATAATATTTTTAGTCAGGCTTTGACAGTGAATTTGTACCAGACATACCAGAAGACAAAGCCATAACAGCAATAATTTTTTTAAATTAGTTTCGTAATCATCTTTTCAAATCAAGAAAAAATACTTGACCTTAAATTTCATAACTTTTAGAAATTATTGTGAATAATCATGATAGCTATTTAAGCATCAGATTATCTACTCATGTAAGCCAAAATAGACAGGGGCTTCATCTAAAACTAGAGAAGGCTACACACCAGAAAGACAAGTTAGTAACTAACACTCAAGAAATGTCCACTATACTGTCTGATTTCATCCATGTGTTCTTAGATCCAAGTCGCATGAGAATTTGTTCCTTATCCTTTAAAAATATACACAGCAGCTCACAGAACTCAAGAGTGTGTGACAGAGAGAGAATATTAACTACAGAATGAGGGGGAAAAAAGCATAAATATTTAATAAGAAGACCACCAAAAACCATTTAAACACAATTTAAACACAAATAGCTGTCCATGAATTCTACAAAGTCAAATAATTATACATTCTTCAGAAAGGAACTAAAATACATTCTGCTATGTAAGCTGTTAAGGTATGTCATCGATTTTAAAATATGTATTGGAAAAAACACCTATTCTGTCTTTTTAATGACTTTGTTTTGCAGACTGACAAAAGAAGATATTTGCCATATTTCACTTCATAAGGCAGATTCCATGACTCACCTCATGCTGTCCAAGACACTCCCTGTTAAAGAAAAAAATTAGATTTAGAAAATGCATATTTGTTTAGGGGAGTCAAAACAGTGACAGTGCTTTTCACACAAAAATTAGTGCAATCTATCTTCTAAAAATGCAAACCTAGAGAAAATCACCCATCTATGCAGCTCAGTGTCTCCTCCTTTTCAACAGCTGTTTGGATTGCTGTGTTTTATAATGAAAATCTCAAAATTTGTTTCATGTGCAAATTAAATGTAGTTTTATACGTAATCAGTTACTTTTCAGAAAGTAACTCTCTTTTGTTCCAAGTATCATCTTCATCTCTACTAATATATCATATTTTTCAGTTATTTCAGAGATTTAATCTACTCTTATGTTTAGTTTTATCCCTTTTAGAATGGTTTACTGTTCCTAGGTAAGAAAACCTGACCATGTATCAAAATTGTGAAGTTATTAAATGGTGACTCATTCAAACACTGAAATCTGTCTTTTGCTCAAGTTATTCTGAAAAGTATCTTCTTTTTAGCTCTCATTGCAAATCTGTCAACTCCTTGATTTCTCTGCTAAAGTCTTGTAAGGGAGAGTAATGAAACCATGCATATTCAAGCTAAAATATGTGTAAATCAGTTTCTAAAAACTTCCAGGAGAATTAAAAAAGTCCCAGATAACTTCTCTGGCACAAAATAATTCACAAGAGCTACAGATGATGTTCAAGACAGCTGGCTACTAACAAGAGCAATCAGTCCCCCAGTGTAAGAACCAGCAGATGCAGCACAGAAGCTTATTCTTCACTCCACACAGCTCAACTAACTTAAACCCACAACAACCTTCCTATATCCAGCTAATCTGGCTTCTAGAACCTCTGCATTCCAGCGTAGCACCCTTCTGTTCCACTGCAAGCATAAACTGCTCAACCAGCCAGACTGTCTTCTGCCATGTAACTAGATCTGGGGATGAGGGATTCCCCATGGCAAACTTGCATTCAAGTTGAGCTGTACTGGAGCCAAAGTCCTGCATCTTGTGACTAAATCCCAGAAGGCTACTGAAGGCTACGGGCTGGGGATAAAATAGTGGCAATAAGGGGAAGTCACCAAGGTGATGAAGCCAGGCTCCTTCCTGAGGCTCATAGCAGGGGACAACAATCCTACTCTTAAACAAGGAAGATTATGAGTAGAATTGATGTACTCGAGGGGCTTTAAGGTCCAGCTGGACAAAGCTAGACAAGAATGCCCTGAATTAATGTGATCTAATGCTAACAGAACCTTAATCTGCCCCAACCACTATGAAATGTAACTATTCTTCCTTCAGTTAGAAAATTAAGTACAATTTTTCCAGTATGGTTTCTTTCTCACTTAGCAGACTTACATCCTCTGGGGACGACTCTTCAGACTAACAGAGGTCATTCTGATGTTGAAATTCAGAGGACCAAGGAGAAATACCTTACATAATGCAGGATGTTACACTCATGCTGAATATCTACATGAGACAGCTTCTACAGCTGCCTTCTACCCAAACACTGAAACCAGATTGCTCACAACAATCTGGCTTTTTCACCTTTTGTGAGTCTGGCTTTGAGTCCAAGGATCAGAAGTACTGAGTGGTCACAGCTTTGAATAAAAGTAAAACCTATTAGAGCACAATCCTGTATAAAGTTCCAAACATGTCTATATAGACAGTTAAATAGATCTTTTTATTATCTTCCTCCATCTAGTTCTCACTTCATAAAACAAAGGAGGGATGTTTAAAAACCAAAAAGACACTTACATGTGTGAAGTATGCAGAGTTAAAAACAGTAAGAGAACACAGCACAAAAACAGACCAAAAATACCATAATTTTATTTTTCAAGTAAGTATTGAATTCTGAGTCCTCATTTCATAAGGTAAACAGAAGTTTCCATCAAATTGGAAAAAAAGTGAAAAAAAGTCACCATCATCATGTCCTCCCTTACAGCCTCAGCCTAATCATAGAATGAGTTGATTCAGCTCAACTCAAGGAGCAAAACCTCCTGGACAAGTCAAAAATAGAAAGGAAAGAAGCAGATGGGATGAAAAGTGTCCACCTGTCATTCACTAGCATTTAATAATTAAACAACTGAGAAACAAAACAGCAACTCATTATGCAGAACATTATGATCCCATAAACCAAACAAGACAGAAAATATACAGAAAAAGTCATGTCACTGATGACTACCAGACTTTGCAGGTTTCCTGTTTATCTTTAAAAGAGCATTACACACAACACATAGCAGAAAGAACTGATCTTTACTAACACAACCAATCTTCTCATACAGTGAGCAGACACTACAAAAATGTCTATCATAGCACTCCTAGCTTTATGAGAGTGGTGTTTACATAGACTCTTCCTTTTCATCTGCAAATAAGGTTAATTTCATGTCCACCTCTACAACAGCAGAAAAAAAAAATCTTTCCACATAAAAACTCTTTGTTTTGTTTGTTTGTTTTTAAATTTTAATACTTACACTGGTATAGGAACCTGACAGGGAGGGCATGGCAGTGCAGTCTGAATGAAGGCTGGCTCAGATGGCTGCTCCCAAGGCCCTGCAGACTGATGCTGAGAGCAAAATACACTAGCTGAATACAAAACACAAATGGAACTAGATGCTTGACCATAAATAAATGTAACATCTGAGGCGTTCCAGTTCTAAGAAATCCACTTTCTAGTAACCTTTCACTAAAGCTTTTTACTAACGGAAATTTCCACACTCCCTACAGACAAAAAATTAGCTTCATCCTTAGCCTGGCTAGAGACAGGAAAATTAAGTCCTGTGGCTCCTAGTGCTAAAACTTAAGCACCAAGCCAAATAAAAAAACCAGTAAATCAATTCTAACCAGCTAATAAAGGTAAAATATTTCAATCAGAAAGCTAGTTCAATTACCATCATGTAGTGCATAACACAAGCCATGTTAAAAAATGCCAAACAATTTCTCATTTCTAACTTGTGCAAAATTTGATGGTTTTGTAAATATCAGACTTACGATTTATTTTTTTGTTCTTATGTTAAAAGCAACTACTTAGAGCTGAAATTAAATGTTTTTAATACAACTCCAACAAGAATTTTATAATTTTTTGAGCAATTCAGTTATGTATTATAAAATTACTTAGACTGCAACAAAGGACCTAGAACCACTTAGCATCATGCTGAGTAGTACGTGAACCTCTGTGCTTGATAACATGTTCACTCTGCACTCCAAAAGTCTCAAAACAGAAGATTCAGGTCAAACTCATGCTCATTGTTCCGAACACAAATAACACACCATTTTTCACTGCTTACTTACTGAACCAGTTTGCTTCACAAGTGCTTCATCATGGCAGGAAACAGGGCACAAATGACCACACGTTAAGGTTTTCTGGCAGGGCTGACGACACGGAGGGCACCGCCCAAAGTGACAATAGTGTTTCTCCTGGGTGGAATGGTGACAGGTAGGTGGCCGACTGAAGTAAAATCCAATAATGAATCAATATGACAACAAGAAATATGAAGTAACTGGGCAAGTATGTTCAACATACAAAGAACTCAAATGAACAAGCTGTTGTTTTTTTAAATTAGTTTACTTCTCACCTTTAGCAAGTTTTACAATAAAACTAGAGAGAAATTCTAAATAAAATTAAAAATCAAAGCTGGGTTTGCATATTCAAACAGCCGTTTCAATTCTAATTCTACTGTGCACTATGTAATCTTGCTACACCCCAGCAGAAAACACTTTTTCCTTTTGCTAGTAAAGTTTTCTAGATAAACTGCCTCACTGAGGTACTTCAAAACATACCACAGATGTCTTGAAGAAATGAGCTGGACTACAGTGTTGGAAGAGCTTGGTGAGACAGAACCTCCCCTAGGAAGCAGCCAAGCTGCTCATGAAGCCTCAGTGTCAGAGAGGTATCTGATAGGAAGGATTACTGCTAATCTCCATCTGCATAGTCAAGGATACAAAAGGCTGAGAAGTAATAGGTGCACTCAGACAAGGAACAATTTCTGCCTTTCAAGGTATATTTTACTGCTTTCTTTAAGGACACTTTAAACTCCACTTAAGAACAGGAAACACACACACACACATTTTCTATACTGACCTGCACAGCTGCTTGCATTTGGGAGGTCTGATGGTACGCTCTCTGCCACAGGGCACTTTGATGACAGTTTTTCCACAATTGCATTTCACATCTACAGTCTCTGGACATGGATTACAACTACCTAAAAATAAACATATCAACAATAAGACAAGCAAGTCAGAAATAACCCTCCTCTAACGTTTTACAAAAAAGTCCAGTCATTTGGATCACACAACACTTAAAAGATGTGTATTTGTATTCCAGTTTCACATATGAAATGTCATCTTTCATCCAAATTCAAAAAGGGACACTGAAAAATTGGTACAAAAAAGTTTTGCAGATTTTCTATTATATTAATGTTCAGCCTACGAATAGTGAATGCTTCCTTGAAAACATCCTCCACATCTTTAAAGTTACTGATGTTACTATCTGATGCATTTTTTAAAAAGTATCTGTAAAAGTTCTATGCTTTAATTTATAATTTTCCTACACCATTTCTTCACCAAGTGCCAGCTGCTAAGTTTTATTACTGAGTGATTTACAGCAAGAATATGAAACTTCTACAAAAAGCAAATTTAGACATGGGATTTTGGCTTGCTAATCATGTTGTATCCTGAAACTCTAACGAAACAACTGAGTTATTGAGAGCAAAAATTTTTAAGCAATTCTGACTTGTTAGAAGGATCTAAAAAGCTGCATTTCAGGAAGCAGATGTCTCAAAGACAAAAGGCAGCTGAAATGCATGGAAGCACTACAGCCTTTATTTTACAAAGTAAATTAAATAACAATATAATATTCAGCACACACAGAAACAGAATCATTTGGGTTGGAAGGAACCTTAAAGATGATCTAGAACCAGCCCCCCTGCCATGGGCAGGGACACCTTTCACTAGACCATACTGCTCAAAGCCCCATTTAACCCAGTCTTAAACACTGCCAGGGATGGGGCATCCAAAATTCCTCTGGGCAACCTGTTCGGGTGCCTCACCACCCTCACAGTAAAAATCTCTTGCTAATATCTAATCTAAACATACTCTCTTCTCATTTAAAGCCATTTCCCCTTGTCCTGCCACTACATGCCCTTGTAAAAAGTCTCCCTCCATCTTTCTTGTAGGCTGCTTTAGGGACAGGAAGGCTGCAATTAGGTCACCCTGGAGTCTTCTCCTGGGGTTGAACAACCCCAATTCTCTCAGCTTTTCCTCATAGATGAGGTGCTCCATACCCCTCATCATATTAGTGGCCCTCCTCTGGGCTCACTCCAACAGCTCCCTGTCCTTCCTGTGCTGGGACCCAGAGCTGATGCAGCTCTGCAGGTGGGGTCTCACCAGAGCAGAGCAGAGGGGCAGAATCCCCTCCCTGCCCTGCTGCCCACGGTGCTCTGGATGCAGCCCAGGACACGTTTGGCTTTCTGGGCTGTGAGTGCCATGGCTGGATCCTGTCCAGCCTCTCACTCACCAGCAACCCCAAATCCTTCTCAGCAGGGCTGCTCTGGATCTGTTCATCCCCAGCCTGTGTTGATACCAACACAGCACCCCAACCCCAGTGCCACACCTTGCTGGGCTTGTTAAACCTCAAGAGATTCCCAAGGGCCCACTTCTCAAGCTTGTCCAGCTACTTTTGCAAAATAAACTGAACGTCTAAAGCTATTCTGTCCAGAGTGGTTAATACATGTACAATTCACTTAAATATCCTATTAACGAAGACAACTGGCTCCATTCTCAAAAGTACTGAAAGGCAGAGATCAAAGTGCCTGAAGGTAAGGTGAGAGCACACTGTTCTCAAATCAAGTGTTATAATGTACTATAGTAGGAAGCAAAACATTTCTACTCCCTGGCAACACACTTTAAATTTCAGCAAGCATGATAAATACGTAAGAAAAAAGGATAAGCCAAAGAACCCAAACTACAAACGGAATAGATTAAGTTAACTTTTTCCAGGGACTCCTGCTAAAGGCCAAGTGTTTATTATCACCAACATCTAAAATTTCTGAGATTAGGCGCCTTCTGAAGGACCCCATCTGGGAAGTTATTTTATAGGAGGCATCTATTTCCTTTAACATCAGTGGTCACTGCAATCTGGCAGCTCATATGAAAATTACCCTGACCTAGTATTATGTACTAAAGACAAAATTATTCATCATGACTTTCAGTAGCTATTAAAATATTGGTAGATAGGGAGAAACACATTAATAGAAGTATTTTGAAATAAAAATAATTGGCTTTATTTGGAATACTTTCAAACATTTATGAAGGTATTACAAACTATACTAGACTGTATTTTGTTAAAGCACTGTATCATTAGTCATAACCTTCATTATCTGCAACTTTAGTTAGTAAATAGACAATTATACTCTTTTGATGAATTACTCTTCCAAGTGTATATGTTTGATATTTACATTCTCAAAGATCACTTGTTTTCTTACAGACGTTGCCTTATTATTTCCATGTTAATTATTAGAAATCTCTGTCCCTTTTAGCCAGGCTGTAAAACGCAAGCAGCATCAAATATGAACAATCATTCAATATAAAAGTTTATTCTATGGTGCACCATTACCTCTTTAGTTTTCCAACCAGAATTTTATTCTTTGATTTAGTTATCAACCAAACTAATCTAAAAAAGCAAGGTTATCGGTTTTCTTCTGACAGTACACAAAAATTTACATATTTCCAAGATTTTAGAGAGCTACACAGGATGGTGAAGAAAGGAAAAGCAGAGAGAAAAAGGATCACAGTATACAGAATAAAACCAGACTACTAGTCTGTGGTAACAGATTTAATAGCATGTTAACAGGTACAACTACCACATTTACCTGTCCTCTCTCCTAAGAGCCACTGCCTCAGAAGGAAGACTGGCTGAACAAGTTGTGAATTATTTCCTGAGTTGTAATTTATACTTCAGATTACTAAGGGAAATTACAGAGGCTACTTGGTTGCTGTTTCAGCAGGGCAGCAGCTTCTGTAGGGAAAACTGCTGAGAGGGCAGACAATTTTTCAGTCATTCCAATTTAGCCTCCTACCAAGCAAGTGTCAGAGCAATCTGCCAGGTAATTTTGCCCATTTCCAGAATCTTTTTAACCAAGGTCACTGGATTCAGAAGAAAACCTTCTTGTTATCCTTCTTATAGTCAGTAAGAAGTTCTTATTTTCTTTTATCAGTAGGATACCAATATGCATTCAAATTCCATCTTTTTTTTTTTTAAGCCCACTTGTACCAGATGTTGCATTCTAGGATTTTTTAAAACCACCCAAAGTCAATCAGCAGCAGTCATTTGGACTTTGTTATGCATGTTCAGTGAACAGAATTATTGGGAAAAGGAAGTCAGGACATGGCTTCTGTATTACACAGCTGGAAAGGAGATGCACATTTTCAGAGGAACAATATTAAGCAAAACCACCAGGTAAAAACTCAGGTTGCCACTATGTAAGTTCTAACCAGCACTTTCAAACACAGTGCCCCCATAAAAAGCCCACATGCAACAACAGAAAGAATTTATTAAGCACCACACACAGTCATGCAAGCATAAAATCTGGCAAAAAAAAGAAACAACAAGATTCCATCACTACAGGAATTCTACACCTGTTCTTACCTCTGTGGCAGCCTGAAGGACATTTGTGATTTCTGCAGCCAAGAGTCCGCCCACAGACTTGATCACAAGGTGGACAGTTTCCAGAACAGCACTATTTTAAAAAACCATAAAATAACTGGATACAGAAATTTCTGGTATACACTTTCCCTCTTCTACTATCTCATTTTTCAATACTTATTTTAAAAAAGTCAGTGCATGTTAATCAAATTTCCTCAGACTCATTCCAGAAAGAAGGTTGCCCATATAGAGGTTTAAAAATAAAACTGAATTATAAAATTACAAGAAAACACATATTTGAATGCATCATTTCAACACACTAAAAAGGCAATGGGCTTCAAAAAAGCGTAAGAACACTTGAAAGTTCAAAATATTGTGATATTTTAATCCCAAATAATTTCAGAAGATAAGATATCTAACAGTTTACCTCATTATTCTGCAATGTCTTCCACTTTTATGCTATAACGTCCCCAGGACATAAATGTTGCTAACCATTTTTTTTATACTCCTTTTATCTCTGTAGTAAAGGCACATAACTTCCAGACCAGTTACCTATTTTCTATTCTTATATAAATTAGTAACATGAAAGAATCAGAACATTTCACAGCACCATCAGATGCGATGTCAGGAGAGAACATCACCTTTTCTATTAACTTGAACATGACCCTCCTTCCAACAAGAAACATGGATTTTTCATCATAGAGGCATCAGGACTGCATTTACTTGTTTTGTAATCTTTTCATATAAAATAAATTCACTTTAACAATAATATTCAAAAATATATAAGAGTAAAACTGCGCTTTTTCATGCCAATTTGTGCTAAGTAGTCCAACTTTCACAATGTATTAATTCACAAATAGCAGGCAACTTTCAGGCTCTCTTGAATGAATAAATGGAAAAGATATTTCTGAGTATCAATCATTCCTTCTGACTTCAATAAGAAGGAAAACAGAACTCCAACTCCCAACTGTCAGACCACAGCTGCTTGCACTGGTGTGTACTACAAGGTAGAAAGGAATGCTGGGCAGTCAAAAATAGAGTGCATCCCTGACAAAGTTAGAAGTGATTCTCAGCTCTTCCTACAAAGCAGGGAAATAAAATTATTTAACTTCTGCAGAATGGATAAAGCATCAGTGACTACTCAAGAATCTGAAAGCAAAACTGCCTTCTCGAACTGCAGAGTGGTCAAAATGCCCTCCCTTTTTGTAAGGCCAGTGAATTTTTTTGTCATCCTTTTCAGAGAATTCTGGTACACTGAAAACTAGTTTCAGTGACATGGAAGAAAACTTCTCTTTCTACACAATAACATGAGGTGGAGCAACAAATTGATGTGATTTTATCTAGAATTTTTTTTAAAAGTCAGCTAAACAAAGCACTTGAGAAAAGATTCTCTCTGGGCACTTACCTTCCTGCGGCACTGGTGCTTTTGACAATCACGGATTTTGGTGCACTTGGTTTCACACAGATATGGCTTATGACATGGCATGCGCTTGGTGTGCTTCCCACAGCGACACTGCTTTTCAACCTCCTGGGCAGCCAGACAGGGAAAAAAAGCAGGGTGTTTTTAATACAAGAGAAAAAACAAAGGAAAATAAAATGTTCTACTACTATCTGTAAAAGAAAGTTCAAGGAAAAGTAACATTACGCTGCAGACACAATGCAAGATGACAAGTGTAACTGCAAAACAAATTCATACAACAAAGTACCTCTCCTGCACATTAAACTAGGTTCACCCATAGTGTATACAGGTAATTTAAGAAGTAGATGAGCAGGTTTATCTGACCTTCATCATGGCTGTCATGTAATTATTACTATAACCCAGACTTAATAGCCAAAGCTGGTTCAGGGACAGACAGCTGAGACCTGACAGAGCAATGGCTTTGTAGGCCAGACTACAGAAGTTCCAGAGATACCCAGAGCAGAGTAAAACTTAATTTTCTTACAAAGAAGAAAATAATGTTATGTTACACCACCTTCCATCTCACTAACAAAGGAATATCATTGAAAGACAAAGCCAGAAGGAAGCAAGAAAAGATTGGGGGGGGGGGGGGGGGGGAAGAAGTGTCTTTTAGGGCATAATAATTTTTTAAAAATCCAAAACCAAGCCA
Source organism: Petroica traversi (assembly GCA_025920805.1). Lineage (NCBI taxonomy): Eukaryota > Metazoa > Chordata > Aves > Passeriformes > Petroicidae > Petroica > Petroica traversi. The sequence goes on along the minus strand of JAHLSL010000015.1, from coordinate 9,518,143 downwards.
AATCAATACACTCGTCCAAGTACAGTCTCAACTCAACACAACGCTCAACTACTTAGAGTTACATTGGGGTGGGAAGGGAATGATGAAAGAACATGTTGCTTTTAATAAAAAAAGTCACCAAAAAAAATTTTGTGATAGATATGATTTCATTTTCCTTAGGTGTCTAGCACTGTTCCAGGCACACAGTTTAAGAGCCCAAACAAAATGTGAACTTGCTACAGTAAGACTAACCTGTCTGCATATTTCACAAGGACCCCGATGACAGCGCTGTGAACATTTATGGATGCCACATTCCAGAACTTTGTCACAACTATCACCACAGGTGGGCACATCTTCTGTACAAGGCAATGTAAACTCTACATGAAGAGAGAGAAGTACAGGTAATCATTTAGGGGAAAAAAAAGTCAAAATAAAAAATAAAGGAAAAAAATGCAATGCCTATTAAGTTCAAATAAGTCTTCTTTTGATTTTTTAAAAGCTTCTTTATGTCATGGTTGACTATAAGAACTTTTACTGGACCCTGCCCTGCAGGTAGCCTAACCTACTGACTGTGAAACACTGGAGGACTTTCTATTCAATTTATCATTTTAAAAAAAAAAAAGAAAAAATGTATCTTACTTGTTTTTCCACATGGACAGGACCTTTTCCCAGAACGAGGACAGTCTCCACAGGGACCAGCATGACAAACTTGTTCACATGTGTGATTGCCACATGGCAAACATTTCCCACACACCTGAGAAATTAAGAGAAACCAAGTGAATGCAATGTAATAGAACTACATACCAAGCCAAAGCAAGCCAAGGGCAAAAAGCAGGAGTGAGAGGTTTCTGGACAGAATTTCACTTTCTCAGAATTTTATTAATAAATCTTATATTTGCTGAGTTCACCAAATAAAACTGATCCTCCCTGCAGTGATCCTGTCTGGAAGACCACGGTACAGTGAGGAGTTGGAGTTTCAGGAAACCTGACTAGTGGCAGGTCTGTGTTGTGCTGCACGTACAGCTCACCCTTCAGGCCTGCATTGTGCTGCACATACATGTTGTCCACAGGATAAACTTATTGTAGCAGAAGAGATTGGAGGCAGCTCCCACTTGGTACCAGTGATTATGCTCTCTGCATGTCCTTGCCTTTATCTAAAAGTGCAGCAAGAAGTTCTCATCTGAATACCCTTTCTGTCTGACTGTAGAAATTATGATCAAGGATGCTTTCTTGTAAGAGGATCCTACAATACCTTCAACAACCAAAATGGGGTCTGCACTGCATGCTGCACATGTACCATGGCCCATTCAGTGCTGCACAGCTTGGGGTTCCAGAGATCTAAAGGAACATACTGTTCTTTAAATTACACTCCTTTTCTCTATATAGTTAGCTGAAATAAACTGCATTTTAGTTGATACTTCACAGAGGCCAAGCACTTTTCTTACTGGGATCAGAATGACCATGTACCTCCTGATGCAGCCTCCCCACTCAACACTTAAGTTTTTTTAATTATTTTTATTTTTCCAGTCTGTCAACCCATAGCCTTAAACACGGACTGCAAATATACTTCAAAGAATTAATCACAAAGCTTTCATTCTGCTACAGTCCTAAAACTAACCAAGAAACTCTACTCAGCTATAGTTTCATTCTTACTTTTGAAGGCAACAGCTGAAGTTTCAATCTCAAGTATAAGAAAAATGCTGTTTACTCTTTTGATTGCACTTTCAAAACTTAAAAAATATCTTTTTCTTACTGAATACATTTTTCCAATCTTTAATACATCAAGTAAACAAATTTTATAAATATGAGAAATAAGTTTAAAAGGGTAGCTTCAACATACCTGCTCACACTGCCACTGAGGACTTGCACAAAGTCTCTCTGCTGTCTGTCTTCCACAGATACACCGCTGTTTACTGACACGCGGACAAGGCTGACAATCTCCTGTATGTAATTGCAAAGTGACACTGAGAGAAGGAATTGAAAAAGGATGATGTATCTTAACATCAGAAACAACTACTGCTCTGAAGTTGGAAAAGGTTGGTCTACCTGCATGACAGGGATTCTCACAAGCATGTTGTCCACACAGCAATGTTCGTCCACACGGCAGGCGGCACGACCACTCCTTGGCACTGCACCTTCGGGGCACAGGCTTGGCTTTCTTACAGTGACAGGTTATTGTCACCATCTTTGGGCAAGGTGGACACGGCCCTAATTACAGGAAAAAGAGTATCTTGCTAGTGACCATGCAGTAAATGCAGCCTTGATTACATCTCTTTTACGCTGAGAATTTTAAATATACTTAACAGGTGTTAAGTTGAACTGTGTAACAGGTACCTAGACACAGGTCACACAATGAAGAAACACAGAGGATTTACCTGGATGACAAAGCAGCAAACATTTATGACCACAGGAAGGTTTAAACTCCCTCTCACATATCTGACCACAGGAGTGAGGTACCAGCCATGGGTCCACTGTTGGATTCTCCACTTTTCCACAGTAACAGTAATATCTACTGGGAGTTTCAGAGCGCTTGTATTCAAACCGACATTTTGGACTACAACAAGGGAAAAGGAGTGAAAAGAAGAGCAATTTTTAGAAACAATTAAAAAAATTTTTTAAAAAACACTTTTTATCACTTTGGCTTTCCAAGAATGTTTCAAATGCTACCAATTAACATTTTTACAACTACTGTAATGAATAACAAGAATATACAGTAATGTAGAACAAAGGTCTTTCTATATGTCAGATTTCACAATACACTCATTAGAATGTCTAAGGAATTGTCCTGTCAATGCAATTTCTTTTCTCTAAGAATACAAAAATTCAGCACAGCAAAAATCAGAACAATTTTTATGTCAAGCAATATCAAAAGAATCTTTGTAACAGTTAATGTACCCAAAGAGAATCAATTAAAAAGAAAGGGGATTAAAAATAGGGGGTTTTTCATGCAGCTACATTATTACCTTCTTCTTTACCATCTCAAGTAAAACTGCAAGACCTGATTTAATGCTTGGATTATACTGTGACAAAAAAAAAATTAAAATCCCTACATCTACTTGACAATATTTTTTAAACTTATATTTCATGATGCCAACTTTAAAAGTGAAAAATATGTAAAGCCATTCAGAAATAAATGTCAGAAGCTGAGGCACATGACAGATAAGCTACCTTCTCAAAGGTTAAAACAAATTTGATGCAGCAAGTTTTTAATATCACTGTTACATTTTTCTGAATTATGTTAGGAAAAACTTTAAAATAATTTTAAAAAGCAATAGAAAAGTCAAGTCTTCTACACTTTTTTTTGTTATGCACATCATTTACAAGTACCACTCCTTCTATAGGAACACCAGTTCACATGATTTTCCCAACAGAAATAACTTCGTAAATGTACCATGACGAGCTTACCACGGCCAGGGATAATCTTTCTTCCCAAAATCATCATCTGTCAAAGGAGAAGATACAAGGAAAAGGCTGTCCTTGGCCCACTTTTGGATACACACCAGATGAAATATGCAAAAGCATCCACAACAACTCCAGACCTAAAGAGCAGACATCAAGAGACAATTGCTTTAAACAAGGTTTCTGTTTCCATTGATGAACATCCATATCTACAGGAAGATAAGCCTGCTATTTTTCCCTTTAAAAACGGTTTTTCAAAACAGGCAGTTTTTCTATTGCAGATTCACACCTATTATCTTTTTTCCAACTCCTGTGGAAAGTTTTTGCCAAGGCTGATGGAGCCCAAAATACTCCGATAACCAGAGAAATGTTGATTTAAACACACTGCTGGATGTCACGTAGCACAAGCTGATGCCCAAAGAAGGCTACTGCCAGCTTAGCTCTGTTCAGTCACAGCTTTGCCTAGCACAGCTGGAAAGTCTGAGGGATGGGGTCTCCACAACCATCCTGAGCAAGCTACTCCAGTCCACACCTCCCAAGGCCCCGTTTGTGCCACTGTGCCCTATTAAACCACCTGCCACCATAAATATGACTTTGGCTTTACCCTAAACGACAAAAATCTGGTAAGAAAAGTGCAAAATAAAATTTTAACTTTTTTTTAAAATAACTTAAGACAATGTTACGAAATAATACTGTGAAAATCCAGAGACTTTCCCTTATTAACTTACACAGGACAGTGTCAATGACTAAGATTCTAGAACTATGGTAACTAACTTCCCAAAACTAAAGCTAAGCAGGACACATTATGTAAACAGACAGACTTGGCTGAAATTATGCAGATTCATGACAATTAGCAAACCACTGAGTTATAAAATAAGGCTTCAAAGTTACCAAATCATCTCACTTCTGCTGAGATAAGATTAGCTCTATCAAGAGCCACAGAACTTCAAAAACCAAGCTAAACATGCTCATTAAGGTCTGAAAGAATACGGATTAAATAAGTTAAGGATTCATACAAAATATATAGCATTTCTTTTTAGAAAGAAGTTACTGACTATAGTTTCATCAGGTATTTGCAGTCTCTATATCTATCATAAGAAATTAAAAATATTTTCTGCACTTCTTTTCTTTTTAAGGTTAAACATACAGTTTAAACAAATATGTTTTTGATTCAAGTACCTTTACAGTACGAGGAAAAAATATTTGTCCTGAAATCACTCCCATATAAAATGCACCTATATGAAATAGGACAAACTTCTCTGACACACACACTTCTCTTTCACCTGACCAGCACTGAGGGCAGCAAAGTTTATCTTAGCTTCCCTGCTGTAAATCTAACAATAATATCTCTTTACTTCCTAGTATTTCATGTTTTGATTTGCTACTCCATAGCTTATTAAAAACACAATTGCAAGCACTGGCATTCAAGCTCTTATCTTTGTCACCTGCTACTACCTAAAACTTAAAAATAGCTATTTCACACTATGATAACAAACATATGACAAAAAAAGCCTATTCTGATTATAAGCCACACATACAACCACTTATGCCTTCCAGTATTTCAAAATCCAAAGACGTCAAATTTGCATTTAGTACTTTAACCATTTTAAAGCTATCACTCCCAAGAATACCCTCAATAATATAAATACAAGTTATTCAGACAGTTACATTTGTTTTGCTCCAAAAGATTACTGTAAAATACTTACAGCTTGGTTCCTTTTAACTGAAGCAATGCAGATGAGACATGTCATAGCCCCTGACTGAAAAGCCTCATTCATGTACTGTCTTGTACGTTCCAGTTCACTTGCATCTCCATCTTTAATGCATAAAGATTTTTAAAGCAGTCAGTAATGTTTGAGCTGTTATTTTGTTGAGACTGTTGCAAAAGCATTTATTCTCTGAATAAAGTCAGTCCCATATTATTTAAAAGCCACACTTAAGACAGTTTAAAATTATTCTGTTGCTTCTGCACAAAAACACAGGACAAGTAGTACAGCCAGCATGCACTGCTGGGAAAAAAAACCCAACATTTTTAATGTAACCCATTAACTCTTAAGGATAGAGTGCCTTCCTTTCAATTACAGAAAAACTCTAATACACAATGATACTGCACTGTTTATACTTTCATACCAATATAAAAGTCAATAAATGAAAGAAACAGTACCAGTTTGACTGGTGTAAATGGTAAATGTTTTGTCCAAAATCTTCCCTTGTTTTGCTTCAGCGTCTTCATCATCTTCTTCAGATGAGGAGCTTAACTGGTCTTCAACTAGCTTTTTTGCTGCAGCCTGATTAGCCTTCTTAATTTCATCAAATTTCTTCAGTGAAGATAATTCTGTTAAGAGAAAATACTAATGATGATTAATACCCTGATAGTTAATTTAAAACACCACACTCAGTTCTACATACTTTCAACTGTTCTTTCTTTAAAGAGCTTGCTGATTTTATTTTTTTAGGAGTATTACATCACTACATTTTCAACACCACACAAGAAAAGATACACTGAATTTACTTCTTTACTGTACATTATCATAAAATTCACAGCAAAATTATTATCTGTTAATTACGGCTGACAAATCCAATGAAACATACCAGAATATTTGCAACTATAATGCTGCTTTATGAAAAGGATACTTTTCATACACACACACACCCCACACAAACACAACTTTGAGGAAGAAAAAAACAGAACTCAGTTTTGTTTGTAATAAATTTACAGTTGTTACAATTTGCAGATACCATACAAGTATTTCTCCAGCACTCGGTATTTCTTAAATTATGACTTTCACTGATCTCCCTCAAATTCAACAAATTTTTATTTCAGTTGTTTGTTCATGCTATTTCACAGCTGTTAACATTAAAAGTGAGTGGATATTTTAATGTAGCCTTTTTTTAAGTTACTGTATGTGAAACAGAGAAAGGTTCTCAAACGAAGGAACAAAAAATAGAGTTCACAATAAACCAAAGGGCCTTTAAGACAAAATATGATGGAGACATAAAGGTCTTCAGGAGATCACTCACTTTCCACATTAGACCAGTAGACCCAATGTGTTTACCGGGGTTTCGTCAATTTTAGTTTTAAGTCTCTTCATAGGAAACGATGCTGCCACTAAGAACAGCTCTGTCTTTGGCACTTCTCTGGTGTATTTTGCGAGGATGAACTTGCGCTCGCAGCTGCCGCGTGTACCCAAAGCCCGCACCTTTCCCTGACCAGCGCACCTACGAAGCCTCTACCGAGCAACTCGCCCGGCTGTTTCCAACCGTGCTAACAAACAGATGTTTCATCCATTACTTCACACATTTCTCTTCTGCTCCAAGAAGAGGACGGTGCACCCTGTGCACCCTTGGCGAGGGCTCAGCCTCTCGCTCCTCGGCACTGCCTGAGGCCTCCGCGTCTCCCCGGCAGAACCTGCAGACAGGACGCGGCACCTGGCGAACACCAGCTCGCCACCGCCAAGCAGCGGGAGCGGGGCCGGGGCCCATCGGCCTCCCCTCCCCGCGCCGCCGGGG
>JAHLSL010000015.1:9494034-9510855 GCA_025920805.1 Petroica traversi | reverse complement strand
TCTGCCCCTCTGCCCCTCTGCCCCTCTGCCCCTCTGCCCCTCTGCCCCTCTGCCCCTCTGCCCCTGGGGCACGGCGCTCCTGCTTGGGAAGGGTGTGGGATCGCCCAGTCCAACCATTGCCTCAGCGCTGCCACGTCCGCCACTGAACCGTGTCCCCAAGTGCCGCATCTGTGCGGCTTTTAAATACCTCAAGGGATGGTGACTCCAGCGCTTCCCTGTGCAGCAGTTCCAGAGCTTGATGGCCGTTTCGGTTGGAATTTTTCCTGATACCCAAATCTAATCTCTCCTGGCGCAGCTTGGGGCCATCTTCTCTCGTCTCGTCTCCTGTTCCTTAGGAGAAGACACCGCTTCCCATCACTACAGCCTCCCTTCAGGTGGTTGTACCGAGCGATGAGACTCCCTCGAGCCTCCTTCTCCCCGGAGTTAATTTCTCCTTAAACGCTCCTGGGACGTGCGGCTCTCGCAGACATTCTCCTAATAGCTCCTATAACTCCTATAACTTCATAGCTCTTGGAATATGAGAGTTAAAAACCGACCACAAAGCCTGTTCAGAAACTTTACTGAAGTACATCCAGAAAGTTTTAGTGCACAGAAATACATATTGAGGAACCTGTGTGCCTCCTAAGTTCTGACGAAGTCAAGTTGAAATAGTTTTATTGACATTTCCTTATAGCATTTACATTATGTCGTGTGCCAGGAGGAAACTTTGCATTTAGCATCTCATAGAAGTTGTTATACAAGATTTCCAACCATATGTAGTCTGAAAATAGTAAGCCAACCACTGGAGATCAATTCTGGTTTTCTGTTTTATTTTGAAGTGGTTTAAATCAAAGAGTTTTATTCTCAAGAAAGAGGCAGCTAGTGAATACAGTTCATGTCTTAGACTGAAGGATCAATAACAAAACAATATTGTGAACAGTAGATACCTGCTTTTTTAAATTAAAACATCCTATCATGCATTTCTCTAATAAAAAGCACTTAAACAAAGGACAGAAGTGCTTCCTAAGTGTCTAGTAGCCCAGTAGGATAGGTTGCTGCTGGTTACAGATTGCAAATTATATTCAAGACCTGAGCCGGAAGAATGCTGATTGCAAAGTCCAGCTCTCACAATACAGCTAAATGCCAGAATAATCCTTGTTCCTGGGTACAGAGAGAGAATCTTAACTGACAGAATGGCATACCCTTTCCCCTTATCAGCTAATTAAGCCATTTGTCATTCAAAGCACAGGATCAACAGGGCATGAGCAGCCACTTTGTATTTATTTTTACCCTTGTTGTTCCATATATATTCTATGCATTACGTACTCTGTAAAATTTCGTCCTTGCAGTAAATCAGGAGTTGTTTATAGATCTCTGGCATCCTGGAAAGCATCAACATTACAAAAAATAAAACAGCCAGAAAGGAATGCACTTTATAAAAGACCAAATTTATATTATCTCCATTGATTAAGGAGCGAATGCAAGTGTAGATATATTATTGACAGTAACGTGTACATATGTATTTTTAAGAGTAGCAGTCCAGTCGCTCAGGATAATCAAATTTCCCTAAATAGGGAATTATCCATTCTCTCATTACAGTCCCTTTCTTCACTCCCTTCCATCAAATTTATCCAATGTTACTTGCCTATGATCAAATTCTACTTAAAATACCCAGCTGCAAATATCCAGCAGAGACCATAACTAAGCAAACCATTTTTTGCCAATGAAAAAAGACATAAATTAGCAGAAAATCCAAGGACATAATGCATCTTAAAGCCACTGAAAGCAGATCTAATGAATTATTTTATTATCTCAGAAGTAGTTATAAAGAATGAAATACTCTATCAATGGGAAAAAAAATTAGCTTCTTTAATCATATTCTTTCCCCAAAAACATCTATGGAAGATGTAGGAAGCATTTGGCCTGTTTCTGTCTTCCCCTTGCACTCTGCCGACATCCATAAGTGTTACATTAGGGACATAAACATTTTTCATTACAAATCTTCAAAACTTGATAGTCCATGTTCTGCAGCCACATGATTATGTGAAACAGAACAATTTTTCATGTATATTTTTATGTGTATATTATTTGTATATTATTGTCAAAAGAGCATTAGATTGTGAGCCATCCATATCTTTCATATTGATGCTTGCAAAAAGTTGTATTTTCTCCTCTCTGTATTCTAGCCTTTGCATGTATTATCCTGAAAAAAGGACCATTTCAAACTGCCCACTTATATTTCAAGAATCAGCCAAGGTGAACCCAGTGAAGTAATAGCATTTTCCAAATCTTACAGCCTTCAGTACTCTCATCTACATTGTCAATATACCTAATACTTTATAAAATATCCCATACTTAATTAATTTCATGTTAATCAATACATATTAAAATGTGCTCATTTATACACAAATTTAATATAAAGGTTAATGACTTCAAATAATATAATTGTTACCAGATCCTTCCTTCTTTCCATAAGCAGACACAAAGAAATTATTTTAAAACAGCCAGCAAAACTTCCAATTTTTTTCCAGTACGTGACAGCATATGTGCATCTGCCATAGAGCAGCATTACATAGAGTACAAAACGCATTAGCAGATAACAGCACCTATTTGTGCAAGAGCAAACAGTTATCTTCCATTCTCATTTTTGATTCTTCTTTTTCTGCCCCAAAACTGCCAAATATGCGCTGCTTGTAGGAGATTAGTGACATTGTCTCAACAAATCATTTTTTGTAATTAATAGTCAGATATGACAAACATTAGAAATTGATGTATTCAGCCCTAGTCAGGATTTGACCCTTAGTCTTATTGGCAACTTCCATTGTTTTCATTCTGCTTTTGACAATCCAGGTTTATCTGAGGATGGATCTGTTTCTTCTAAGTCTGCAAACTCTTCCTCTATAATTGGCTGCAATATTTTCTCTATTTGTGTAAGTCTTTTTTTTACTTTCTGCTGTGCACCTTCATACTCAGCCAACAACCTGGCAAACTTTGTTTGTAACCTGTCCATAGAACGTTCAATGTAAGTGACTTTCTCTTCCAGATCTTTAGGATCACTTCCTAAATTTGCAATTTCAATGTCCAGCAACCCATCTTTCATTAGGATTTGTTTGCCTTTTTCTTCCAGCATAGCCTTTGCATCTGGATACTCTGTTAAAGCCTCCATAAGATCATCTTTAGACAGACAAAACAAGTCTGAGTATCCAATACTTTTAATATTGGCTGTTCTTCGATTGCCAGCTTTGCTCCCCTTGATATTAAGAATGCTGATTTCTCCAAAGTAGCTGCCATCACTTAGGACCACAAATTGTGTAATTCCATCGTCAGCAACTACTGCCAGCTTGCCTTCTTTGATAATGTACATTTCTCTTCCAATGTCACCTTTTCTGCAAATATAATCTCCAGGACTGTATACTTGGGGCTGGAGTTTCAAAACCAGTTCAACCAGCAGACCAGCTTCACAGTCCGCAAAAATCCGAACTTTTTTTAGTGTTTCTAGGTGAACATTGATTGCAATCTCTGCTCTTAGTTTATCTGGCAGATACTTCAAGACTTCCCTTTCATCCACAGCCTTTTTGTTTGTCCACAGGTAGTCAAACCACTTTATAACTCTTTTTTCCATGTCTTTACTCACATTCCGAAAGTGCATGTACTGCTTGATAGCATCAATCCTTGCTTGAAATTCCGCCCTGGCAGCATTCATGTTGGAGATCATAGAGCCCACATTACCAACAATGGTAGCGAAGATCAGCACTCCAACCAAGAAGTCAATGACCACGAAGAAATACTCAGAATCTCTTACAGGAGGAGGGGTTTCACCAATAGTAGTCAGGGTCAGTGTTGACCAGTAGAGACTGTAGACATATTTTCTCGTCAGGCGGGCAAATTCAGGATCTGAGGTGTTGGGGTAGACCCATGTGTCAGCCCCAAATCCAATGGCTTTTGAGATCGAGTAGTACACACAGGCATTCCAGTGAATAATAATCACAATGTACATGACAAGGTTAGAGATCCTGAAGATATTTGGGTAGTTTGTTCTTGTTTCTGTTCTCTGGAAGAATTCAAACATCCGAGCTACTCTGAGTAGTCTATTGATTCTTAATTCTGGGTAATTTAACCCTAACTTAAAGTATAGGAGGTCAGTTGGTATGATTGACAGAAAATCTAGTTTGAATTGAAAAGATTTCTTGTATTTGTCTCGTAGCTTTTGTTCTTCTTTCACCAGAAGACCTTGTTCCAGGTAGCCTAAGATAAAATTATAAATAATAAAAAATGCTACAAGTTCAAAAGTGTTGTGTTTAATGTCAGTCCAAGTCTACTTTGAAAAATATCTTGGGTGCAAATTCCATATGGAACATAACTTTTCTTACTTTTTAATATTCAATTTCTTATTTCCAAATAGTCAGCTTAGTGCTGTATGGTTCAGCTTAGCTAAACTGTACTGCTTTGGAAGATAAACAATTCTGATTCTTTTCCTCCACTTTTTCACTACGATGAACATCTGAAAAAGAAACCCCGCCTTCCCCTACAAAAAAACCTCCACACGCTATAGGAAGGGTTGTTAATGAGGGAAAGATTTTGAACACAGTAATTTCATACTGAGTGTATCTACTTAATAGCTCCATGGGATAATATTTTAAAATAAATAGTAGCAGCTGAAGTTAATGGGATGTCTTGCTTGCTCAATGGTCTTGAAAAGCAAGCAAATACTTGAATCTCCCATTAATACATAAACCAGATTTAGGTGCTGGTTTTTCAGAACCCCTGATTCTCACTTGCCTGCACCATGTGTTTCTTTTGTCTTGGTGAGTCAGCTGCAGACAGAACAGCTTGTACCTGCATATCTCAAAATTTATGTGTCCTTTGAGAAATACACCACCATTTCATCAGAATTTCTCTTACTTTTACAGTAAGGCTGCAGTTTTTCAGAAATCTATCTCAGTGTCTTTTTTCACTATTGCACCTCATCAAGGCTATTCAGATAAGAGTAGTGTTTTGATTTTTAAAAAAACTGGCATAAATATGTAAAAAGGAATATTTAATCTTGAGTGTATTTACCTGTCCTTGTCCGTACAAACATATCAGCAACGTAAATGGCATCAGAAATATAATCAATAATAAACCATGCCACTAAGTAATCATGCTGAAGCTCGTCAAAACAGGCTCTGAATATGAAAAAACACAAAAATTATATACTTGTATGACTCAGTGATGAATAGAATATTTTTAAAACTGTTTAGGGATATAATGATTTTCCAGAAGTTCTATGTAGTCATTAAAGGGGTACATCACCTAGCAATAATCATGGTCCAGTTGTACATGACAGGCATCGTGATGCAAAACAACCAATTGTAATATATATTCCCTGATGGATCAATGGTGAAAATGTCTTTCTTCTTCCTGAGTGGTAAGCACGGGGAAAAAAAAAGGGATTTAATGGGAGACTTGTAATACACATATAATTTTTGAGGAATGAAGCATTCCAGAAATTATTATTGTGAAATAAATGGTCTTTATCACAGTTAAACTTCCTTGCTCAAATGCATGGAAAATATGAAGCTGGTGTGACTTGGTGTGACACAAACTTTAGAATCAAAATTTTGCAGAGCAAAATTAGCTTGTAAGTCTCACTTCATAGTGGCATATGCAATTTTTAAATTATTTTTTCCTACCCAAATAACTCTCTTGTCTGGTAATTGATTTTAGCATAAAAAAAATAGATTATGTGACTACTAATTTTTAAATAAATGTAAATTATGAGATGAATCATGCTTTTTTCACAGGGAAAATCTTGTCCTGAGGAAGAGAAAACACTGGCATAATTTACATAAAGAAACTAAATAATACAACGCAAATTTCTACTGCACTGTTTTAAGTTTCTCTTCCTGGGCCAGAAAATTATGAATTTACCAAGTGGAGGATAAAGCAACAACTTTTAGAGCACAGAAGAGTTTATTTGCTTATAGGTGCCTTTGTGTGTGGAAGAGATTGCTTTGCACTGACACATCATTTGCTGCAGTGTGTTGTCCAAGAAATATCAGATAATCAGAATGCAAAGGAAATACCTTAATTGATGTTTCCAGATCACCTCCAAGCATGCATATTTCTGTTGTCCACATATTAAGTTAAGTCAAAACAGCTCTACTCTAGGGAGAACAACAGCAGTCTGTACACTCATTCACTAAAGTATAAATTCTATACAGGACATCTATGAGTGAATTTGTTCTTACATCAAAAGCAATTTTATTATTCAGCATAACAGGACCTAAACAAAAAATACTTACACTTCTATATTTTCTTTCTTCTTCAACTTATCTTTATTTTTATTTTTCTCCTTTTTTTCTTTATTCTTTTCTGTTTCTCCATCTTTTCTTTTTTCTGTCTTGCTAAGAAATAGATTAACATTTTCCATTGTTAAAGATCAAGTTAAAACATATTTAGGAAAAAAACTAAATATCTTAGAAATAGTAGTATTATTACTCTTTATCTTACCTCTTCTTTTCTTTTTTCCTTTTCTTCTCCTCTCTAAGAAAAAGAAAAATATTATAGGCTCATGGGATGCACATGCCCTTTCTTCAACATCTATTTATTAGAAGCATCTGAATTCAGTAAAGATAACATTATCCTTAGGTTTTTGGCCTTCAAAAAAAAAACTATTTTTCTTATTGCTTATTGTATTCACCTAGAACTAGTTTTGTTTTAAATTAATAGATACAATATCAGTAACTTTGGTAATGAGGATGATCATCATCATAACTGATGTGCATGAAGTTGAAATGTATGGGCAGTCTCTTTTGGGTTTCCCTGAAGGACTTAACTGTTTCTTAAGAAACTATTAGAGACATGTTATAATTATTTATTTCTGCTTTGACAATCAAAATTGCAGTACTCTCATTTTATCAAATGGCAAAGTTACTTACTCGTCTTTATTACTATTATTGTTAATATTGTAGCGTGCAAATACTCCAGGTAGATATTGTTGCCTGGGGAAAAACCAAACAGCACAGTTATATGAAATCTGCTGAAATTTTAAAAAATCTTCTAAATATTTACAGTAAGCAATATACTGTAGTCTTAGTTTATTACTTAGTTTATTACTGAGAGTGAAGAAAATTACATGCTAGCAAATATCTGTGCTTAGATAATCCTGTGCAAATCATCAAACTAAAAAACCAAACTGACACAGAATATATTTGACATACCTGTTTTCCCCTCTGTGCATCGGTCCAGGGTCCTTGTTGGTGTCATGCACTACCACACTGGGAACAATTGCATGGGAGTGATGGGCCTCAATCACTCCTACCTTCATGGTCAAGTTTGCTTTAACTTGGGTAATTGAAGAAGACTGAATAAAAAAGGAATCAAGTCATTTCACCGCTAGAAGAAGCAGATTTTTTTTCCCCTAAGAAGGAATCCTTTAAATCCTTGCTTTCCTGAAGACCAACAAGAATATTTGCAGTTTCTTGTCTCTCATGACATTCACACCAGACAAGAAAATGACCCGGCAACTGCTGCTAAAGGGAACACTGTACACATCTTTAGGGAAGCATTAATTAAGGTCTTTTCCCTGAGTTTTGACATGTACTTTGAAAACATTTAAACAATTGTGTTTGAAAATTTACCACTGTTTCTTTTGGTTTTGAACCAAAGGATTGAAACCCTGTATCAAGATGGATAAACAGATTCATACACAGGGGACATCCAGACTGAAATGTATCCCCTGGTTGAAGGTCCAAAGAAATCCCAGTACATCTGATACCTGAGACTTATACTCTGTTGAGACCAAAGAGTGGGTTCTGTAAATAAGAGGGTAAGACAAATGTATTCTTGCTTATTCATTTAGCAGGTAGTATATAAACACCTAAATAGAAATGTTAGTGGCTCTTTATGTCTGGTCTGTTTATCTCAAGGAAAAAAATAAAGAAAATATTTTATAGCTAATTCAGTGCATTCCATTGCATGATTTTCTAGCACTGGTGTAATTAACTTCTGCTCTCTTTTTTCACAACTTATTCATTCCTACAATGCTGTCAGTCATATTTTGACATCAGTGAGACTGCCAACTCTTTAGGCAAGAATTCTGTCTACCAGTGTGATCTGCTCTTGCCAGGGCCATTTAGAGAGGATTACAAAACAGATATTGATACTGCTGCCCACTGCAGTAACAATATCCCTGTGTGTGTGAAATCAGAGTATAGAGATGCCTGTTAGGCACAAACTGACAAATGGGTGTCTGTACCACTGATAAGTGAAGTCAAATGCCATAGGGATCAGC
This sequence comes from Petroica traversi, assembly GCA_025920805.1. Lineage (NCBI taxonomy): Eukaryota > Metazoa > Chordata > Aves > Passeriformes > Petroicidae > Petroica > Petroica traversi. The sequence continues at coordinate 9,502,601 of JAHLSL010000015.1, read as the reverse complement.
CTTAAAGCAGGGTATTCTGGCACACCATGAGGGAGAAGCAGAATGATAGAGCTGACATATTACTGCCAGACTTACTTCCCTTATTTGTCAATGAAACTAAAAATACACCTGTTGAGGGAATAGGATAGGAAATCCATGTTTCCAGCACTCATCAGACATGAATGAAACATAGTGCAAAAAATAATACAATAATATCACAGAATAACAGAATATTCTGATTTTGAAGGGACCCACAAGAATCCTCGAGTCCAGCTCTTAAGTGAATGGCCCATACAGGGATCAAACCCACAACCTTGGTGTTATTAGCACCATGCTCTGACCAACTGAGATAAAGCATTCTACAAAATAGAAAGATAAAGACTGAAGATTAAGATGTGTTATTCAATGAATAATCCTAAATATAGCTCAATATTACTGATCAGTCATTAAATGCTTACCAGCAAGGATTGGGTCTAAGATAATTAGACATAAAAATATTCTATCTAAGACATGGTAAACTCCAGGTTAGATTCATCAGGATACTAAAAGCTGTACCAGGGTTTTCACTGACTTGCTGCTTGAAAGCGTGAGGATTGAAATTACACCAGATTCAATTAAGTAGCTTTATATCTGCTTACAGGTGCTCTGAAAGCTCTACTAATGCTGGCCCACAAAATTCTGTCCTGATTAAACCTATATCCTCCATAGGGCTACACAAATAATGGTGCCAAATATAGTTGTGTCCAACTCAGCACCAGACAAATACAAATGCATTAATCTCAAGGGAAGTAATTTCTTAGAGTGGGTTCTTTAGTTTCAAGAACACAAAAAAAAAAAAAGAACGAAGCTTGACTTTGTGGTCCCGAGCTCTCCAGACATTCTGATTTGCCCTTGTACTAGAGGTTAAAAATTATGATAAAATAGTACATATCCAAAAATCACACCCATCTAGAATATGTAGCCTGGAGATTGGAGGAAAAATTCTATCCTCTACATTCCCATGTTCTTCAGGTTAATAGGATTTTCTGTGCATGTTTTCAAATAAACAGATTCCTCTGGCTCTGTTGGTGTCTAGTGTAGGTGGAAGCACTGTGGGAATCTGTGTGTTCTGGGGAAGCAGCCTTAGCAGACGTGCACAGGATTTGCTGGGAAAGAGGGACTGCTGTTTGAGGCAGGACTGGACATTTCATATCACTGAGGCACTGGAAACAGTAAGTGGCACAGAAATTGAAGTATTAACTGTCCTGTAGTCTCAAAATACCAAGTTTGAATGTCAAGCTTATGTGAGTGCTGGACCAGGTTATTTTCCCTGTCAATCAGTCAGGATTTGTAGCACAAGAATATCTCCAAATTCCACTAGTCTAAAAGCAAATTTTGGGGAGTTTAAGTTCCCAAGTCTAAGACACAGAGGTGCTAATGCAGCATGTGCCCATTGCAAGTTGGACGCAGTAATTAAATCTAGTTTGGGAACTGTTGTTACCTTGTTACAGCATTTGCCCATACTGGGCACAGTAGAAAATATCACATTAAAATCAGTGGGTCCAAACTCATCTCAACGTATTTTCAAGCATTTCCATTTTTTTTTTTACTAAATTCTATCATTATTATGTTTCCCATTCTGAAGTCACACATTCTGACACTGATACATTGTCACAACTTGTTACAGTGCTTTTTAATATTGGGATGCACATTTTCACATTATCATATTTAGGTAGCAAGTTCAAAAGGCAATAGACAGATGCTTTCTTTAGAGGTATTTTAGATTTCTATGGTTTTTACTGTATCATCCCAAATATTTTTCTTTTACTGCTTTGGATTTTTTGAAATGTAACTATTATGAAAAACAACTGAGTTTTCAAGCATTATGACCTGAAAGCTAATTATATTAATTACTATACATCTAAATCTTTAGGGCTGCAAGAAAATTAAGGCCATATATTATCCTTTTACAGGATTGTGATGAGTGGAAGATCAGCTTCGGTCATTTCTGCTCTTTTATTTTACATCTTTCTCCCTTTCCTACTAGCCCACCACATTCACATCTCTAATCATTATTTTCATACAGAAAATGTTTTAAATAAGGATACTCTGGAACAGATTTTGGCATCATGTAAAGATCTAATATTTTGTTAAAAAACACCCTTCATTAACATCTAAATCTGCAGCATGCTACAGCATGTTCTGTCTTTTCCAGTATGCTAAGACTCCTTAGCAGTTCTGCAATAAGCAGTTTCAACAAGCAGTGTGCATGCTTACCTTGGGAATCTGCTGCTTCTAATAGAGATTTCAGTCCTTTAAATCAGCCAGCTTTCCTTACTGCACAGGCAGAATCACCATGAAAAGCTAAATATAGTCAACATTTCATAAATAAATCCCTTATTGATTGATTTCACGAAGAGCCAGCACCCTGTGCAGTTCTCTGAATTATTCCCAAGGAAGGACATGGTTGTTAGAGGAGGATTTACTAGACCTAGTGGTGGATTTTGAGATTTAGGGGGAGATGAAAGTGACAGTGGCTGTCAGTATTATCCTTCACCTGACCAGAAGCTCACTAGCCCTATCTACAAGCACAAGAAGTGACAAGTATTGGAGTGTGCTCTGTTTTGAAATGGAAAAAAAATTGTAAATAAATATATATTCAGTATTGTCTGCTCACTTGTTTTCTTAATATTGCAAGTGCTTTTTAACTCTAGTAACAGTTTTTTTTACTGAAATACATAAAACACCATAAATGGAAATTTCCTGTTTATTTTAATGTGTATACCATATGGCTGAAGAAAGGGAAATAACCTTTTAAACTACTTAAAGTTCTTAAATAATATAACACAACATATTTTGATGCTTTTAAAATCCAGTGAATTATGGAAACATTTTTAGTGGAAAATGCCTTGATGATGAAGTTTTAAGACACTGAACTGATCTTCAAAATGGTTTAAGTAGCTGCATTCCTCCTCCATTAGAAATGTGCAAGGGTGCATCTGAAGTGGCCAGAGAGTCAAGAAAGGCCCCATTAGGATCCTAGCACGTACTTCAAAAGAGAAGGTAGTTTGCAAATACCATCATATTTCGTATTTCACTGCTGGATACCGGAAGAATGAGGAAAATAATGTTCTCTGAAGTTTGAGTGATTAATTTTTCAGTCTGGAATCGCTTACAATGGTCCATTTTGGTAAAAAAAATACTTTTAAGCAGCAAAAAAAGGTATATGTTCAAACATGAATTTGTATATTTGTCAAAACTGAGGCATACCTGAAGTTATCAAATTACATTTTAATTTTGCTTCACAACAAGCAGAATCTGGGAAAGCAGCCCAGCCCCTGGGACTCCATGATTATGACACATTTGTTTCTATAACCAAGGGCAGCAGGGTAAAAATGCCATAACAGTGATAGAAACCAACTTAAATCTTGCAGCCCCATTGACTGAGTTTATAGATTTAATCACAAAACAAAAGCTCAGCACAAGTCAGCCTCCTGATGATAGAAACAAATCAGACACATCTGCTGCTCTGACTTTCCAACCCTTCAGACAGTCATTCATTTTTCCAGGAAAGAGAACATGCATTTGAAATTTAAAGAATAAAAATAATTTTAAATAAGACAATAATGGGCAACAAGGAAATGCATAATCTTATGCACAATGGAAACCACATACACCAGTTTTGAGTAAGTAACAAATAGATAAAGAAGTGAATAATCTTCTCAATTCTGGCATTTACTTCACTGTTGTGTTTGAAGAGCTAAAATGCCTCTCTTATCCTAAGATTATAGATATGAAAGGAACCTCAGAAGGTAACTGCATCCAACTAGTACTGAATCTTGATCAGATTTACCTCTGTCATTCTCCAGGGCTTTTCCCTGGCTTCCAGTCTGAAATATGTCAATGTTAAGTGCTGAACAGTGATTTTGTGAATATGTGGGGGTACTAAATGCCTGGGACATATGTCCTGTTATGTGTCACAAAAGAGCTGACATACCTTTTTAATCTGGTATAGAACTCACATTTTTCTTATAAAATAAGTCCTGCAAAGTGATGCTAACTTATTTTTTTCTTAATTGGTTTACCATGGAATTTTTCAATGCTCTCAAACAGAGGAAGATGAGTCCTACTAGGTCTGGCCAGGTCCTTGTCTGACAGTGGCCAGCACCTCACTAACCTGTGAAGAAGTTTCAGGACAAATTCTAGATGAGCTCAACACACTGGCATTCTACCCTCCTTTAAAAGCCAGTTACATAGCTGTCATGACTTCACTGATAATTATATGAGTTTAATGTCAGTATTTTTTCATGGATCTTTTTCCTGTCATTCTGTATTCCAATGAAGTAACCTTGACTGATGGGAGAATGATTGCACTCATGGATTATTGTTTTAGTAGGCCAACTATAATCTATTTTTGCATCTTGCATTGTCATCATCTGTAATTCTTCTCAATCCTATTAAGGCTACGTGTAATTTCAGATACCTTAGCCAAAACACTGGATACATTGCACATATATATGACTTACAAATAAGCAGGTTTAATGGCACAACATTGGCTTTCAGCTTACTGTGTTGAAGCTGAGTAAACAGATGAGAGTTTGGATTGGGACCACAGTTTTGGCAGATTATTTTCTGCAAATAGTGTGCTTTTTTTCTAGTGCTGATGTGATTTCAGCAATTAATGTCATGTTGGAAGTGATGTAGTTGAGGACACTCCAGGGCCTCTGGCTTATTTAATATGATCTTGTGTAGAATTCAGTGTTATGAAGCTCAATTTGCCCCAATGAGGCTTGATGATTAGAAAACCATCAATGCCAATAGAGCCTCCACCAGTAGGTGGTACTGTATTTTTACTTTAGGGTGCGTGATGGAGAGTGAAATAGAAGCAATTGAAGATGTGTGTTGGTGTGTTGGATTCTCATGGGCAGATGAGGCTTTCCAGTAGTGGGGTAGGTGGAGTTCTCATGGTCAGAGCTTCACTCACAAATCTACTTCAGTAATTTTTGTGTGGCTACATGCCAGGACAGGAAATAAACCTGTCTGTAGCTTCTGTATTGAACAGAGCTCATGTTTTGACACTGTTGTGTAGCAGCAACTGCTGGCAGAATAATGCAGAACAGGAAAGCTGAGCAATGGTAACAGGATTTAAAAACACCACAGGCAATTTTCCTAAATAATAATAAAAAAGAGATAGATCTTGCTTCATGTCTGCACCTGGACTAGCTACACAGTGAACAGGTTTTCTAATTGTGGTGAAACTTGTTGTCATCATCTTCAGTATAAACGATAATTATAATTAAATACTGCATAAGGAACTCAATGTATATGCATATGAGAAAAAAAATCTTCAACAAGATTAAAAAATTTATAACAAAGACAAGAAGGCACACAAATTATGGTAATTAAGTCATTCATGGCTAAAGATGGGTTTATTAAGGCACTAAAAGGAGGTTTCTAATGACATTTTAGTTATAAATGTAAAATATTAAAATTGTCTAGATAGCCAGTGCTTCCATTTTTATCACAGACCAACAATTAAATTCAGTGCTTGCTGACTTAAAGGAAAGTTTCATGAAACTTTTCACATATTATATAATTAATGAAGTTATGTAACTACCTAAGTAGCAGAATTTTAACATAAATTTTCTCTTGCATTTTCCTCGCATTTAATGGGGAGGGGGAATAGTGCAATAAGACAGAAAGGTATAGCAGGGTTTCGTAAAGCACTTATTCCTCTTTGGGAGAAATGGAAACTGCCACAAAATTGGTTTGACTGTTAGTACATACATATTTTTACCTCATACACAAAAGGTTGATCTGTGCTTAGCTGTATCTGGCACAGCCCCAGGGAATTAAATGGGTCTGTGCTAATTTGCATTAGCTCATGATCCAAGCATTGCTCTAAATCAGTCATAAGTGTCATTTTGAATGGTAAACTGGCATCTTTTTTCTTTTATGTCAGTTGATAAGATTGTATTTCAATATTTTCTTTCCCATTTGACCTTTACATGGCATCCAAAATAAAGAAAAATATATCAATGTTGATAAATTACTTTTATGTGGTTTTTTTCTTCCTGACATTTTCTTGAAGTTCTTCAAAGCAAGTTGAGTATTAAAACTGCTAATCATCAGTGACATATTCACACATGAAGTATGCCTATTCTCTTCTGTAATAATATTATAGATTGCAAGTTTTTTGCATCTTTCCATTGACTTGGACATTGACAAGTTTTTTGTGACTTCATATTTATTCTCAGAAGAAAACAGGTTTCATAGTAGTTTTTGCAGTTTACTACAATATAAAAATATGAAGCATATAAAGATTTTCAGCCAAGAAACAATAAGTATTTAAGTTGGAAATAATTTAAGTTGAAAGTACTGTTAAGATCATTGAGTACAAGTTAACCTGGCACTATTAAGTTCACCTTGAAACCATACCCATCAATGCCATGTCTATATATCTTTTAAATACCTCCAGGGATGGTGAGTCCTTTTCCCTAGGTGGCCTGCTCCAATGCTTGACAACCCTTAGGGTTCGGAAAAACCTCCCCTGGCACAACCTGAAGCTGTCTCTTCTTGTCTGATTGCTTTTTACTTGGGAGAAGACACCAACCCTCTCCTAACTACAGCCTCCTTTCAGGCAGTTGTAGAGAGGTGTAAGATTCACCCTGAGCCTCCCTCTCCAGGTTAGACACCCCCAGCTCCCTCAACTACTCTTCATAGGACTTATGCTCCCAACCCTTCAGCAGCTCCGTTGCTCTTCTCTGGACAGGCTCCAGCACCTCAATGTCCTTCTGTGGTTGTTGGGCCCAGAACTGAACCCAGGATTCACAGTGTGGCCTCAGCAGTGCCAGCTTTAGGGGGATGAGATCCTGCTGGCTACACTGTTCCTGCTACAGGGCAGGACACCATTGGTTTCCTTAGCCTCCTGGGCACACTGCTGGTTCATGTTCAGCCAGCTGTCAGCAAATGTGTAAATCAGATTAAGTATTTTATTCCTTAATTAAATAGACTTTGATGTCCATGGTCTGCTAAAAGACTTGGCTGGTACAGAGGTGCATCTACAGAAGTGTTAGCTGTCCTCTTTCTCAGCATTCTTGCTCTAAATACTGCAGCACAGTGAAGCCCTGAGCAGCAGGTCAGCAAGAGCTGTGCCTGAGGAAGAGGTGGTCTTTGACAGCTCACCCTCTCACCTTCTCTGCTCCTTCAGCAGGACTTTGTGGATATTACCACTTCCCTTCTCAGCAGATCTGCCAACTGAGCCACTTGCAGGATTACAGCAAGCTTGACGCATTTTTGAAGAAACAGAGGTGTGAACACACAAAGGTGACAGACCTGAGAGGACACAGAACAAAACTAGAAATTTGTAGCGGACTGCAGACATGCAACTGTCCATTTATGTGGTTTGATCCTATGGACATGCTTATGTTGTTCAAGAAGATCACAGTTTGCTCCCAAACCTTCAGACTGTGCTTTAAAAATTTAATGTAACTGTTTGAAATACATTTAAAATTATTGCTCAGGTTTTTTAGAAGTAGCCTGCCTCAAAAATGTCACAGCAGAGAAGTCAAACTTCTTACCATGCAGCCTGCACTGGATCCAGGCCACCTTCCATAGAAGTTGTTATAGTGTAGACAAAGTAAATCTAAAGTAGAATGGTAATTAAAAGCACCCAGAAAAATGCAATTTTCCTTTTCTCCTAACATGCAGAGTGCTAGTTATGCTAAAAAATAAATACAGTAATAAAAAATCAGACCAAGACATTGAAACAGATCTCTTGGTTTAACCACAGGACTGCAAAGTCAAGGATGCCTAAGGCAAGGAAAACCAAGTATGATGATAAAATCATCATATTTCAGCAGTATGCCCTAGTGGTAAAAGTTTTCAAAACCAACGATGATTAGTTCTGGTACTGGGCTGCAAAGCATGGTTACAGCTCTAATCTCAATCCTGCATGTCCCTGTGGTGCTCTGTGGAGGTGAGTTAAACTTGCAGTTTTGCCTCCAGTTTGAGAAATCCTTGTGAATGCTAAAGGTCTGCAGATTGTCTCAGGAAGATTGCTGGGCAACCTGTAATGTTTTATTTAGCCTTACATTTTGTAAATCTATTTCTCTTAATCTTGTCAAGACCAAGACCTTAGACTTCCACGCTGAAACTATTGATTGGGTAATAAAGGTAATTATTTGTTATAACAGCTTGGAGCCTGTTAAGGCACATGGAGTCATCTCAGGGTATGCATCACCAGGCACTGCCCTCGTTCTGCAACGCTGGCGAAGTTTGGCCCGGGATCCCTCTGCTTGCCCGCAGATCCACTGACCAAAGCGAGCCTGGCAGCTTCTCACACGCATAGGTGGCTGCCCATGGAGACTGCTCACCTCTTCTCCCAGCTGCGACGGGGAAGAAAATTAGATCTATAGAAACTCCCAGGAGAGGCAAATGCTGCCAAGGCACTTCAGGAGAGAGCGTTCTTTGGATCCAGTGTTCAGGTGGGGCCACAGAACTCCGCAGGTGCGGGACTCGATAACGATGCAGAGAGCCCATTCGGGGTCGCTCCTGGAGCCCTGCGTGCCCATTTCCCCCCCAGGAGGGCTCCGGAGGGCTGAGCGGGC
>JAHLSL010000015.1:9421833-9493634 GCA_025920805.1 Petroica traversi | reverse complement strand
TTCCTCGGCAACCAGCGGGTAATGCCAGGGCGGAGGAGAAGCTCAGGGTGCGCTCCTGCAGCCGCACCGCGGGTGCGTGTCCGCAGCCCCGCACGCCTGAGCTTCTCCTCCGCCCTGGCATTACCCGCTGGTTGCCGAGGAATGGTGCGCGGCTTCTCCTCAAACACCCTTTCAGCTTTGTTTTGTGCCTTTTTTTTTTTTTTTTTTTTTTGTGAGTCCCCGCTGCAGGCGTGCCAGGGAAGAATTCCTTGCTGCTTCTCGGTACACCCGTTTTTGGCCCCAGCAGCCACGCCTTGGCCAGCGTGGGCTTGGTGTTTACAGGGTGATTGAGAAAGGCGTTTCGAGTTTCTGCGAGGGCTGAGCTGAGTCGTGAGCTCAATAGAAATGGTCAAATTATTGTCTAGCCAAAGCAGTTCGTTTTCGAGATGACTTAGGACCGGTATCTTCAGCGGCAGGTTAAGAGCCAAGCTGGCTGTCACTAACCAGCCCTGGATTGCAGGATGACAGCAAGTTGGTCATGCCACAAGAAGTGTGTAGCACCGGGCTGGTTGATCTACCCAATTCAGATAGAGAATATTTAGGTGTTTGGGGGCATGGAATTATTTAACTAATAAAAAATAAAGTTTAGAAGTTACAACAGCAGCTACCTTAGCTCAGACTGGTTTCCTGTTGCTGCCAGCCTTGAGTCAGAGCAGGGAGAGATTTTTTCTGCAAGGAGGAGTTCTGCTGACAGGTTCATGTTTGTTGACACTTGGAAGTGGGAGGTGAAACTAGCTTAGCTACAGAAACTCTGTGCTGAGCAACCCAGAGAGCCTCAGTGGTTTGTCACCTTTCTCAGCCTTTCCAAGTGATCTTCAGACTGTTCACAGGGGTAATAAAATAGCAGCAATTCCTGGATCAGCTTCCTCTTCCCGTCTCTCAAGTGATTCTTTGATCATGATAAGTGACATGCCACTTTTCATGCAAGTGGAACAAATGACTTTTAAAAAAAAACCGTAACAAGCTACTCAGCACAATAAACAGATATCATAATCATTCAAAATTACTCTTCTCAGTGACAAATCCAGCTTTTCTTTGTGAATGTGAGCAGAGACTGTAATTCAGAAAAGAGAGAAACAACCTGTGGCAGTCACTGGGTGACTTAGTACAAATAGCATGATTAAATTTTCCTTATTCAATGTCGTAATGTATGCTGAGGAATGAAAATCTTTAGACCACATAGAAAAAGTAGCTGCAGTGTCATGGGAAAGGGAATAAGCCTGCTGTTCATCTCCAGCTAAATTAAAATACACCAGTCACAAAATAAGGCGGAAGAAAATTGTTACTTTGTTTGCTGTAGAAACCCAACACACTGATAGAAAGCTGCCCTTACTGTTGCAGGCAGCTGAAAGAGTATAAGTACCAGGAGCATTTATCTTTGTGTTTTCTTTTAATTAAAGGCAAGGAATGTTGCTGCTTCTCACACCAGCCTGGTGTAGCATCAGTGTAGGTATTGGGCTAAGGGATTTCATTCATATCTCCATTGTTTGGGTTTTTTTCACAGAATCATAGAATAGTTTGGATCGGAAGGGGTATTTGCAGGTTATATAGACCAACTCCCATACTTGTGAGCAGGGGGATTTTTGTCTTGCTCTGATATGTGTTTACTCAGAGAAAATATATTTATGCTTAAAGGACTTTTCTGTGGTTTTGTTTTGTGATTTATTCTTCCCTAACTATGTCAAAACAAGTATATGCAAATTTTTTTCTTCCAAGACTATGCTAATAGTTTAGGATTTTAAAATACTTTCAGGTACAAATGCAAATTCCATATTTTTACATTATCCAGTTTCTAGTAATGGTAACAGTGTAGCATAGTATCTGTCCTAGAGACTCTGAAATAATAATTGCATGTTGATCTAGTTCACTAAGATTTTAATCTTCAGCTGTGGAATATGAACATATCCATCTTGTTGGAACATTTTTATTAAGTCTGACTTAATAATACAAAACAACTCCTGTTGTATGGAAACATTCTTGGCAAACGAGGAAATGTATTTGCACAGTCTGTAAATCAAATTATAACTTCCTGTAGTATGTTTGTTGCACAGTGTGGAATGGGAAAACAGGGAGCAGCTACTCACTCTAGTCCCTTACTTGTAAAGGGTGCTGTCTCCCAGAGTTAATACCAGCACTACCAGCTCCAAATACTATATTTTTAAGACCCTACATATTAAATGAATTATGCAAGTTTGCTTCTTGTTAATTGTTCAGTGAAGTACTTTTGGCATAACATTGTTGTTTCCAGACTTTTCATGTGAACACTGAGGCACATCCTTTTGTACCAAGTCCTCAGGTGGCATTTTTTTCAGTTGGGTGGGAACAAAAAAGAATAAAGAGGAGTGTATTACTGATGCTGCCACTCATCGGAATGAATAGTTCATGTGTTATTTTAATCAAAGGGGAAACATGGAAAGCAAAACTATTTGTTGTATCCCGTGCTCTATATGAATCATAATGGACTGAGCTTTTGTACTTCTGCAAACTATTTCATATTTTAACATGTGTTCACAATAAGCCTTCTTTCCAAAAAAAAAAGTTGTTCTTAAAAGTATTTTGGTCTAAATTCTCTGATCCACACTGGATGCACTCTACTGTGAGAATCTGAGACAGCCTAGACTGCCTAAGCCCTGTTGCAGCTTTCCTACCTGACCCCTGACCTGCTTCCCCATGCAAAAAACCACTTCCTTTTGTTCTTGGAAATGCAATACCCCTGCTTCCTTTAAAAACACATCTAGGCTGATAACAGTGATGTCATTCCCACAGACTGTCATAGTGATACTGAGAATGCTTGGTTGGCTGAGAGAGTGAAGCTTTGGTCTCTGCTCAGGCTCACCCAGCTCTCCAGCAGTGTCCTCTGTGGCCTCTGATCTACCTTTCACCCAGGGCTTGCTGAGGTTACATGAAATTTGCTGTGGTGTGAATGAGGCCTTCACCTGAAAATTTTATGATTGGTTAAATAAGACTTGGATCACACACTGAACAGTTTTAATAAAATGTCTGTGTGTCCATATGCAGCAAGAGTTTGCTCCCTGTTTGATTTTCCTTCCTTTTTTTCCATTTGTTTTTCCAATCTCAGCTAGCAGTGTAAAAACAGAGGCCTTGAATAGCAGCTGGCTATATGTTTGTGGTCTCTGTACAACAAAAAAGAGCCCTTTCATCTTGAGGCTTCAGGTTAGCTTTTAGTGAAATTTTTCATTGAAGCTAATATTTTTTTGTTGCATTCCTTGGTAGTGCCCTTATTGCTTGTCTGAGCCAATGAAGTGCAGAATATGTACATAAAATATTGTGTGCACCTGTGAACGACAGGGGAGGTAATGACCCAGGGCAGCATTGTGTACATTCTGTGGATTTTGTGTGTTGTTTGCACAGTCAGGAATTGCAAGTGCTCTGGAAAGACATGAAAAGGAGTGAGCAGAGGACAGGGCTCTTCCAGGGCTGGGCCTGGGTTATGAATCATTTGTCTTTTTTCTGCTCCCAGGTGCTGTGCTCCCTTTTCCTTGCTGTGACTCCTGCCCAGCATGGTGCCAGATCATCAACGTGTCTGAGTCACGCTCTCCTTTCCTCACCTCTATGGAGGGCACTGGCAATGGAACAAACTGGAGCATTTCCATGCCTTCTGGAAGCAAATACCACCTCTACATTGGCTTGGCTTTGGCTATAAGTTCCAGTGTCTTTATTGGCTCTAGTTTCATACTGAAGAAGAAAGGACTTTTGAAACTGGCAGACAGAGGAGTCACCCGAGCTGGTAAGTGATTGCTCCTCCTGGTGACACAAACACTTCTTATAACTTGACAAAATCAAGGATCAAGTCACAGATCACAAGCTTAAAACTACTTTATCAGAAGTCCTGCCTTGGTGAGGGATGGAGACACAGTATTATTTCTCTATGTGTGATTACAGGGACTGGTATTTCAGAACTCATAGGACTATGGGAGGTGCAGGGATATTAAATCTAGTGAGCTGGTACTATTTCCTCACTCAGAGCAATTAGTTTCCAAATAAAATTTTCCATTCATCTTACCCTTCAAAATGTCTTTCTCTCTCTTTTTTTTCAATCTTTTCCCCTCATTTGAGGTGGAAAGTCTTAAGCTGGTAACTAGGTTTAGCTTTTTGCTTTGTGCTTTTGCTCTGCTTTTTTAAAGTAAGTACAATGAGTTGTAGAAATGACATTTATTACACAAGTTTCTACAGTTACTATAACAGTCCCTTCATCAAAAGCAACAGATGAAGAGCAAGAAAAAGTACAATTGTGCTAATCTCATAATTTCCTTTGCACAGATTTAAATGCACAGCATTAGCAGTTTTCTTTTGTTTCTTGTGTTTATAGCAATATACTATTCCAGAGCATTTGGTTATTTGAAAAAGCTGTGATACTGGACATTCCATATACTTAAATTTTATGTTAAAAAAAAAAAAAAAATTTACACAGGGGCATTTTTCTTACTAAATTCTTCCAACCTAAAGTAAAAGGAGAGTCCAACTGTATGAATGTGTTGAATCTGACCTGGAAAAGCATTTTGAGATATTTCTTAAGCTCACCAACAAGCTTTTATAGATATTTTGCTTTTGTTTGGAACTACCCCTCTGTATATATTTAGTCAAATAACATTTTTCAGGAGTCCAAGTCACAAACTAGTAGAGTGGTTAATAAAATTTCAGTTAAAATCAAATATTCTTCTTGTTACGTCCAAATAACTTGCTCTTTTGGTATTTTGTAGGTACAAATGTGAAGCTGTACTTCTATTTCTTACAAAAACATGATTTGTTTCTTCTAAGATGAGGTTGTTTTTTCTCTTTCAGGACAAGGTGGATATTCTTACTTGAAGGAATGGCTTTGGTGGGCTGGACTGTTATCAAGTAAGTCACCTTTTTCCTCTCAGCCTATATGTAAATCTACAAAAAGGAGATTGTTTTAAAGAAATTTATTCCCTGATTTTTCACTTCCTTCACTTAAAAGAAATGTCCTTGCAATCACATTCATGACAAGTTGTTCTGATATGCCATCTTTCAAATACTGAATTCGGTCTTCAGAGCTCTTTGCTCTTTAATACCATCCTTTTCTTTAATATCTGGTCAAATGCAGTGGAATTGCATCTGACCAGCTTCTAGCAGTTCTTAGGAGAAAAGTATTTAACTTTCTTCAGCATTTATTATTTCCAGAAGAGGTTTTGCAGCTAGTTTTGAAATGAAAATGTGTGCATATAGTGCAGAAAAACAGATTTTGGTTTATATTTGCTATCTTAGCTGCCGTACAAAATATTTGCAATAGTGTGCCTTTTTATATCCTCCTCCAAGCTGATCCAAATGTTCTTTCTTCTGCAGTGGGATTAGGAGAAGCTGCAAACTTTGCTGCCTATGCCTTTGCACCTGCAACCTTAGTCACCCCCTTGGGTGCTCTGAGTGTTCTCATAAGGTCAGTACCAACTGGAGAGAGCCTTGGCAAATGAACCACTCCCTGCACAAGGGAAAAAATACTGTCTTTGACTGAAAGTAGAGATTTTTGATGAGAAAACTGAAAAGCAACTTATGGACAAAAAATGCTTTTTCTTACTTGGTGGAAAGGTATTTTGTTTATTTACAACTTATTAGAGTTCTCTGGAATAGATAGAATCAACGGTCTTGTTCCAAAGGCCACTAATGCCTTCCCAGTAGCCTTCCACCTAGACTACAAAGTATTTCTTATCAGCATATTCCAGGTGTTCTGCTGATAGGAGGTAATATATTCTTCCTAGAGAATAGGAGCTTTATTAAAAAACTGTTATCCTGTTCTTCGGTTGTGACAAAACTCTAAATAAAAATACAATATTGCCTCATCAAAGTGTTTTCAAAAAACATTTGTATTTATAGGAGCATAATTTCATATTAAGGCCCACTCAGTAAACCTTTTGGTTTTGTTCTGGAAAGAAGGCAAAGAAAATTTTAGCTTTTTTTTCATTATCCACAATTAAAATTTGTGATTCTCTTGAAATATGAATGTCCTTCAAATACTTATTATTTCCTATGTATGAAGAAACAATTAATTTCCAAGTGTATATAAGCACATATAGTGGTGTGGCTATCATAGCAGCAGAAAAGACATGGACTATGCATACAGGAATTTTATGGGAAATAATTTTTTAGTAAAATATAATTATTGTATTTTAAATTTAAAACTCTGATTTTTAAGTACACTCTATGAAGCTCTGTGTTTAAAACAACATGTGCCACATTAAAAAACAAAACAAACAAAAAAAAAACCCCAAACAAACAAAAAACCCCCTAGGATGCTGGCAGTAATCTAACTGCTGAAACTGCAGCTGTTCTGTCATAGCAAAACTAATGTAACTCAGTCCCTGCAGTTGTGCTGGGAACAGCATGTTGGTACATGCAGATTAACTGCCTGGCTGCTGCTTTGCAAACAGCTTGAGTTTTATTGCCCTCTTCTTTGATTGGGATAGCAGTCGTTCAAATTTCCATGAGACAGAGAGGTTGTTAGAACTTCACGTCAGTGAACTCATTACCCTTGTGTGAAAAAAAAAAAGTCTGTATTTTGATCAGTGGGTTGAATAACTGTTTGTGTGTTCACACACCATTAAGCCTGTGTCTGTGCCCAAGGTTGTGCTCTAACAGGCCAATCATGTCCTCTGAGTGGTGTCATTTAAGCCATGTTATTGTCCTTAGGTTAAATAATCAACCCCATGGAGGTCCTGGGGTTGGTCTCTTTGAAGGGGGATGCCTTCTCTGTGTTTTCAGGGAGTCCTGGCAAGCCAGGGAGAAAGTGCGTCTGGGTGGGAGAGCCTGGGGAGGGATGAGAAAGTTTCCAAAACTCATGTGCATTGGTTTAATGGCAAGTGAAGTGCTTTGAAGCACTTTTGGAAGAAAAAAACAGCTCTTGTGGTTAATCTACAGTGAGAGTGCATACCCTGACCCAGGCAATCAGGAATGAGAAGTTCCTTAGCAATTTGGACCTCTTTACAACCTGGAGGGAAGTGATCAAGGTTGCTAAATTCCCTAAAACCTGACCATGCCTTCTTAGTCATGACCAGCTTCCTTGGAAAACCTCCTTACAATTTTGTTGTTTCAGGCTGGTTTACCATATATCCAAATTCAAAAGAGGTTTTTAATTACAGTCATGCTACACAGGGAGATTTTTAATATCTTTTGCAGTTGATGGAACTGAACATTTTATTTCTATTTTGCTGAACAGTGCTATATTGTCATCCTATTTTTTAAATGAGAAGTTGAATATTCATGGAAAGCTGGGCTGTGTACTGAGCATTTTGGGGTCAACAGTCATGGTTATTCATGCCCCAGAGGAGGAGGAGGTCACCTCATTGGATGAGATGGAAAGAAAGCTGCAAGATCCAGGTCTGTATGCAACTGCAGTGAACACATGCTGCAGTTCATAGGGAAGTGTCCAGGACACTGAGCATGTACATGGACATAGTCTGGTATTTTATCTCATGTGCACTACCTCTTTCCTCTTTCCTACAGCGTTTGTTACATTTGCGGTTCTCCTAACAGTTGTTGCCCTTGTCCTGATTGTTGTCGTGGCTCCAAAGAGAGGTCAGACAAACATACTGGTCTACATTTTAATTTGCTCACTCATCGGTGCCTTCTCTGTCTCGTCTGTGAAAGGCCTGGGCATTGCCATCAAACAAATGCTGGAGGGGAAGCCAGCCTATGGCCATCCCTTGGTATACATTTTGGTGGGTGTCTTGGTGCTCTCAGTCAGCACTCAGATCAACTATCTCAACAAAGCTCTGGATGTGTTCAACACCTCCCTGGTGACACCTATTTATTACGTGTGCTTCACCACGACAGTGGTGACCTGCTCCATCATCTTGTTCAAGGAGTGGAGTAGTATGCAAGTGGGTGATGTCATTGGCACCCTGAGCGGATTCGGCAGCATCATCATTGGCATTTTCCTCCTGCACGCTTTCAAAAACACTCACATCACCTGGAGTCAGCTGATGTCCACCGTGGCCAAAGAACCGTCACCGCTGCACCGTGAATTTGAAACCGGTCACACTTTGCTGGAGAGCATGGAAGACCCAGCTTTGGCATATGAGGAGGACAACATTTTATTCAGTCAGTGAAACGCTCACGCAGTGTTCATCATCAAAGTATCATGAACTGTAAACTCAGCCCACCCATGTCTGCTGGAATGCTCTACTTTCCTGCAGTCCTCTGGAAATTTGCCTATGAGACCTGTTGTGGGCCACTCCTCTTGCCAGCTGTTGGCAGTAATGAATGGAAATGTTCAGAAATTATCATGACAGACAGAAATCTGGTGGTGATTGTATGTAAGGCAATGAAAATATGGTCCTTTTTTTGGGCACCATCTCTCCATGGGAAACTTTAGCAAAAAGAATGCTCTTTGTGAGCCATGTTTAAAAAAATGCAATTTTCTTTTAATGATAAAAGACAATCGTTGTTGAAATGGCAGGTACTCTGCTATAATCTTGGTGATGGCCTTAATATTTCTGGCTTTATTTATATTTTTATAATTTATTGTCAAGCAAGCTTGTAGATACTCTACATGAAGGATATTCATTGGAGACATCATATGAAGAAAAAGGTGTTTAACCCTTTTAGGTTTTAATATATCATTTTATGCAAGATTTTTTTACTTTTGATGACCTGCCAATGAACAGTGATTAGATGTCACAAAAAATTTTAGCAAATACAATTCTTGATAAGTCTCAGCTTTTCTACCCAAGGAATCCAGACTGGATCCCTGAATGTGCCCGTACCTTTTTATTTCAAAACTAAGACCAAGTTTAAGAAATAGAACATTCACTAGAGGCCTGAAAACTGTTGCCACTGGCTTAAAAAGTTACATGAAGTTACAGAATTAAGCATTCAAAGGCAGAAGAAAACCAGAACATGCAATTAAAAATTTCCACTTTCTTTTATATTATTTAAAAAGGGACTTTACTTATTTCCATACTTCTTCCCAATAGTGCCAACTATTAATCAAAACCCATTTAAGCTTTTCAAATTTTTCCCTCATTTTCTTGAAAGGTATTGTTCTTTATTAACAAGAAAGTAGTCCTGTTAATTTTTATTCTTTTATAAGTGCAAAATCCATTTTACAATCCATGCACTACTTCTAAAAATACTGTGTAAAGGATGATCTATAGGCAAGGGATGAGATACATCAAAACATATATTTTTTTTAGTTTGGCTTTTTCATCTTTTCTGAAAATGAGTATTCACCTCTATTAGATGTTTACCAATTGTTAACCTACCAGAGGCCTTGAAGACTGGTATCTGTACTAAAGTATATTCCTCAGTTGTGGTCACTGATACTCATATCACAAAAAAAAGCTAGTAAAATCCATGGTTCACTCATTACAATCCTCTTTGAAGGTAAGTAAGTAAGTAATTTCAGCAGTCAGATGTGTGGGTGGTGGCAAGGTCATCAGAAAGTAGTTATTTCCACTATTTGGATTTCTAGGTATGACTCCAGAAAGTTGGCCAGAGGATGCCAGCACTTCAGCAGTTAAAAACTGGTTTTAATCAGCTGAGATTTATAAGCCAAGCAGAACTTGCTCATGAAGAAAGCTATATATTTTTCTAATGTTCAAAAGGTTTGGTAGAAGAGGATAATTTGATGGATAGAAAATTGTTCTGCCAAGAAAGCTAATACTTTAGCTGTAAGAAGAAAAGGGTTGCTGCTTATATTTCATACATTTGTGTGGCATCACTGTTATCCAGCAAAAGGGACATTTTCATAAAAATGCACTTCCCTTCAAAACATAATGACATTGTATACATTATCAATTTGGAATATTTTTCAGCTAAGTGAGGGATGAGGCTTGCAGCAATTCTTTGCTGTTAAAATGCAAGTGTTAAAAAAGCTTCAGGGAAGAAAATCTACTAACAGGGTTCCATTACTTCTTAGTTAATGTAGAGAATACCTTGGTTTTATTGACCAGATTCAGGCTTCAAAATCTTTATAGTTGAAAACAAATAATAAAAAGACTAAAGATGGAGGGGATTTTATAGTTTGTTTTTTAACAAAAACTTGAATTGCTTTTCACTCTGAATTACACAATTAAGAGAAAAAGAGAAAAAGAAATACTTTTACATTTGTGACCCCCTTTATTTGCTTATACAGTCATCACTGTGATGTGACCAGAAGGGTTATTTGTAAGAAAAAGCAACCAGTCCAGTTCTTGAATGGATGTGTGCTGGCATTTTTTAAAGCTATGTCATAATACTTTCTTTGAGAAGGGTGTGGACTCTTTTTATACCAACTGCTGGCAATAATTAACTTGTACCGAGTAAAATTCTTGTATTTTCTACTGGTCCTGTCTATCTGCTATTATACATACATAGCAACTAATATTAAAAGAATGTTGTTTTCTAATAATGTCAAAAAAACAAAGTTAATGCTTATTTTCATGACGTACAAGAAATTCATCATGGTAGGAAATAAATTAGTGATGAACTTTTTGTATAAAAACATTTGTTATAAGAGATGCTATTTTTTTAAGTGTTTATATTTCATTACTGGTTTGGAATAACTTTGATTTTTTAAAATTGAAATTATGCTAATATTTCTCTCCTAATAAATTATTCGTAGTTATGTACTAAATTATCTGTGTTTTTTAAACGAGGGATAAAAAAGGGTGTCGTTCATATTTCTAAACTAGAGGAGAAAACCCAAAGCTGATGTATTAGGCATGTCTGTCTCACAGCCAGTGTTTCAATGAGTTGCCAGGTTTTCCAGGCAGTGAAATGAAGGACATTATATAAAGTAATTAGATGTGTTTTGGTATGTAGGGCGCATGGTTAAGAACAAGAACAAAGCAAGCCACAGAGGCAATACATTGCTAACCAAATTACAGCTTTAAATGCTGATACTAAACAAATCTTGGCAGCTGCTCGCTATTACCATACCTCAGGACAAATTAATGGGCAATTAAGTTCATTACAGAGCTGCACCAACTAAATGTAGGTAGGTCAAGAAGACTTGGATAGGTTAAAAAAAACTGTACTATTTTGGAAGGAAATACATCAGTTATTAGTTTCTACAGAAATTTGTTCTACCATCATCATTTTCCAGCCATGCTTGAAAGAACCATACTATAAAAAATCTTCATCCCAAAGGGTACATATTCAAAACCTCAAACTCTGCTCATCAGGGCTGCATCCTGGAGCTATATGGGGAATTGCATACTTCTAGCAAGTACCATTCTCTCACTCTTTAAATTCCAGCGAAATAAAACTGGCAAGTGTGTTAGAAAATATCCTTCCAGCTGGGCAGGTTTTAAAATGGTGCCATGGTTCAGAACCTGGCTGGGAAGCTGAGCAGGAGTCAGACTGGGCATGCACGAGGGAGGAGGGATGGGATGTGCTTTGGTGTGTGTAGGGCCGCCAGTCTGTGAAATCTGGGAGAGGGGGAGGAGGCAGGAATTGTCTGAAAACCAAATGGCACTGGAAACAAGTGTCACTAGCAATTGGTCTGTATTGCTTCTCAGGACTACTTTTGACAAGTGAATTCATTTCAGTTTCTGAAAATACATTCCATTTTGTCAACAATGCATCTTTTTCATAGAAAAGAGATGTATCCAAAGTGGCTGGCTTACAAAAATTTGGAGTTTTACCTTTTTTTTCTCCCATCCTTAATACAGATTTGTTCCAAGTTTTCTGATGTTTGATCAGGAAATAGTAGCTAAATTTTTACACACGCTTGATGGGAGGTTCCCTGTAAGAAGGTGTCTCCTTTGCTGCTTTTCTGGATCTTGTTTTATCACATGGAAGTTTGAAGAAAACAGCAAACAGACATCACTTTATGGTCAGTGACAAGGATGTCCATCACTGTTCACCCATTTTTGCCTGTTAGAATTTTATCTAAGCTCACAGTCACCATGAGGTCTAAGGTGGCCTACTCAGTCTTCATTTCAGGGTGTAGCTGTTCTGATAAATAAATACACTGTAGACGTTCTGACCTTTGTACTGTAGAACATTCCTTGCTGCCAGTTTCACTGACTCTGAAGCAAGTTCTAGGTCTTTTTCATTAATTTACTACAGCTTGATGAGAGCAGCTGTTAAATTTATCTGTATAAAATAACAGCTTCTTCAAATTTTTCCCCAAGCACTCTACAGAAGGATTCTATTGGGAAGTGGAAGCCTGATAGCCAAGCATTATTGGCTCCAAGTATTTGACCAGCACGTTTCCAGGATGAGCTGTCATGGGACAGCTCAGTGAGACAGGCAGGAGCAAGGTGTTTTGAGTACATAAACTTAATGGAGCTGATTTTTACTGCCCGGTGCTGTAACATATTACATATTAACTTGCAGTAATAAGGCAAAACCAGTTTTACAGGAGCTGGTAAAAAAGATGCCTTATATATTATTCAAAGTCCCCAGGTACTTTATATTGCGGAGAGAGTTTGAATTTCACGTTTGTAGTGCATCATCTGCTGAAATGCTTTGTACTTCTGAGGCCTGGGTATAAACTGTGGTGAGCTCCATGTGTGACTGTGTTGTTGTCTCAATTTTGGCTGAGAGGGAGCAGAGCCAGGATGGCTGACCTGAACTGGTCAAGGGGATGTTTCATGCCATAGAACATCATGATCAGTGTATAAACTGGGGGCTGAGGCTGCTGATTACTGCCACAGCTGTAACCTAGTGGTGAGCTGGTGAGCTGGTGCTGTGCATGACTTGTTTCTCTTGGGTTTTCCTCCTTTCTCTTTTTCCTTTTAATCACTATTGCTATAGTTACATTTCACTTTGATTCAGCTGTCAACGTATTCTCTTCTCAACCCGTAAGTTTTACTTTCTTTCTGATTCTCTACCCCACCATGGCAGAGGCAGTGAGTGAGCAGCTGCCAGCTGGGGTTAAACCAGCAGTTATATTGATCAGCATTCAGTCATAGGTCTGATGAAGGATTTGAATGCTCATAAATAAACTGATTATGAAGGTAAACAGTGACATCAGTTGGTGGCAATTCTTCTGGCAAATTACATGAAATAATGAGAATATCATGCTTTACTTGGTGCAGAAATGCCCTAGAAGTGTGTTTGAAGGTACTCCCAAATGTTCAAACAATGGGACTAACAATTTCCTTTCCCAAGGGTTGATTACTATCAAAATACTATTGCAGTAAAGATGACTGATTACTGCCAGGACTATAACTGATTATGAGATGCCATCATCTTTTGGAAATTCAAAACTTTGTGGGGTTAAATATATTTAATTTTATTGTTACAGTTATTATTAAAACTTGGAAATGAAAAATTAAACTGTGACTCAGTTTGTGAAAAAATTAAATTGAACTCAATCATACAAAATAGGCATGTTTTATCTGTTTTGTAAGCCCTATAAAAGCCCTATAAAACTAAATATTGTGATATATTTATAAATAATTCACAATGCAATCACATATTATCAAGAACATATTTATTTGTAATATTCTGACTATTTTGTTTTAAATAATTTTTAATTCCATCTGCCTTTCCTTCTCTACAACATATTTGTATTGACCGAAATTTAAAATTAAAAGTAGTAGGGTTACAGACATGTCCATGTAAGGCATCATAGGACCCATCTGAGCTTTACTGTCAGATTCCAGTTTTAACTGGGTTCAGTTAATTCTGAACCATTTGCAATGGAAGGACAAAGGCATATGTGGGCATTTTAGTAGGCAAGAGCAGGGGAATGGGAGACAATACTGGAAAACTGTGGGAGAGTAGGTACCAAATAAGTTAACAATATTGATGTAGGAATTAGTGTAGCTCTGAACAAAAGAATGAAAAAAAGAGGTCTATAAGGTGAGTAGGCTTGATTACTGCTTTTCAAACAAGAGATTTTTCTCCCTGATCATGGAAACAAAGCCTTGAGAGTCCCAAACCAGTCCCCTGGAATATTTTTCTCAAGTGAAAACTGGGTCAAGACCAAACAGCTACTTCAATATATGGGATGCTGGTACTGTGATTTAAGTGGAGACTTCTGTAAAAGGTTGAGGTTTTCGTGACATACATTAGTGGCATGTTTAAGGCTGTCCTTTCAGTAAATACATTGGTATAAAATCTGTGATTATGTCATGTCTGTTAGATCTGTGAGGGTCACTATTAACTCTGCAAAAGTAGGACGTCCTTCAGGTTTCTGAAAAGCAGAAGATAAACTTGTGTTAGCAGATTGGTTGATTACAGTACAGGCTTCAGAAATTGGATATAAGTACCTATGGCATACCACTTAAAAATACATTTAATTTTATTAATACAGAAGAAAAGATCAAGTTTTTCATTTTAGAGAAAAAAAAAAATCTGTTATTCGTGACACCAGCAGCATGAACACAGGCACTTTTAAAAAAATTCCTGAAATTTCTTTATACTTATTTCAATTCTGGATCAGAATTCCTATGGAATTTCTGCCTGCAGTAGGTCTATGGAAAGCCCAACCTGTCAGGAAACCATGGTACTCAGGAATGCTTCCTGGATTTTTGGAAAAGGAACTTCTCTGCTGTATTAATTTGAAGTGGTGCAGCTCAGTATGAAACAAACTCGTGTCTGATGGCAGAAGAAATGAGAACTTCTTCCCCGTGATCTCTCTGCTGGCTGGCACCCCAATGGATGTTTGCAGTAAGCAAGCTAGCTGGGTGCAATTTAGTTTTCCATCTCTTAAGCTTTTTTTTTTTTACTCAGGATTTTAAAATTTCCTATAGAGTTAAAAGGTGGAGATGAAGGAGACAATGGTAGCCACAAGATTACCCAGCTACTCACTGCATATGCCTGCACATTCACATGAAAAAATTGCACACAAAGCTCTTCTGAAAGTACTTTTAATCTGAAATAAAAGATTTATTTCCTCTAGACACTAGAAGAAGGGTCCTTAAGGGGTTAATCAGATAAAGAAGTTGATTAAATCAGTGTTTTGTTACCAATATAGGAAGACTAGGTGCTGGACAAATGGCAAAAGAACATGAAGTACTAAATCAGCTTGAGGGGGGTGAAAGGGGTGCAGCCCAGGAGATGCTGATACACATCTCTCCTTTGAAACCCCCTTTGAAAAAGGGGATTAAAAATCTACACATCCACTTGGTATATGAAGGTGTTACAGTTACCATTCAGAGCAAATCTACAGAAAGCTCTGCATGATGCAAAGGCATGAAAAAGGTATCACTTTGGACACAGTAGAGAAACATGACAACAGTGGCATATTCCAAACCAGGGATGGTCTAGACCTATTGTACTGATAGTGGGCTCTATATTTATTAGCTGCAACTGTCCAAAGAAGCAGAGGCTTGTAAACTTAGGTGTGATTGTGAAAAACATTGTTGGAGATGCTGAGAATGCCACAGATGTGAAATCAGGATTTAATGTCTTGAGCTTTTAAGGTTGCTTTTATACCCACATTAAAAATTAATAATAAAGTAATACCCTGGGGGGGAAAAAAAGAACCACAAACCTCGTGCCAGCAGCTGTACATGACTTTGTACACAGGATGTGATGCCAAATGGGGTCGATAAAGTCGGTTACCCTGAGAAATCTCACGGACAACTTCAGTGTTTGACTTGGTTTCAAAAGGCATTTTGCCTTCCGTGAAAACTTCCCACATCAGTACACCTAGACGTGAACCAAAATAGGTTTAGGACAAAACAAAAGATGCCAAACCCACAAGCTTTTAACAACATAAGGAGAATAAAAACACTCCTGATTCTTCTGCGTATTGAGAAATGCATGAAAATATGGCCAGCCTGAGCTGAATGGAGGATACAACCCAAACCATTTTCAACTAATATAATTCTGCTCTCTGAAGTCAGCAAAGGTGGTGATCCATGAAACTCAGATGAATATATGGTTAATGAGGACTTATAAAAAATGCACATTTCAGTAAAATCTACTTTTTAGGTGCAGAGCCTTCCTACTGAAAAACCCATTTGTCCAATACAAGCAAAATTTGAAAAATGGGAAGGACTGAAGCTTAAGATAGGTAGTATGGGGAAAGAGTTATGTTTTCCTAAATCACATCAGTAGTTTTAGGGAAGCATGATTGCACTTTCACCTAATCAACTCACCAAATGACCAAACATCTGATTTGCTGCTGTATTTTTTGAAATGAAAGACTTCAGGAGATGACCATTTGACTGGAAACTTGGCACCTGAAGAGCTGATATATTCGTCATCAATGACATACCTGAAGAATCAGAGGAAACCACATATATTTGAATGAGTGACATTTCCACAAATGGTTTAGAATTCTATAAAAATAGTGTCCATTTGGAAACAACAAAATTATATCACTATTTTGTTATAAAATGCTTACAAAAACCCATACTTTAAGCTATGCACTTAAAGATATTTCTGTTTAAATGAATGATTTGGATTATTCATCAGAAGTATGCCAGAATAAAACATTTTGATACTATTATAAGACTGACAGGATGGTTATTATTGTCATCTTTTGGGTGTATATTGATAAGACACATTAATTCACCGTGGGCAGAAAAATCAGCAGCAATAAATAACTTGTCTGTTTTAAAGAGGATCCACCTTTTCAACTGCTAGTTCTACCCAAATATGACTCTTACTGCCCATCTTCACAGATGCCATATCAGGGACATTGTTACCAATGCAATACACAAAGGAACGTTCATCAGCAGTTCTTGTAGGTGCACTAAAGTAATTGCTTTTTGCCCAAGCTTATAGGAGCTGACCTCCCAGATAAAACAAAATTTTGTGCCTAATGTAGGCAATTATTTGGCAACACCTTAAATGGTTACTAGGCTAATCCCAATATACTTAAGAACTTTGGGCACATTTTTCAAGTATTAATGTTCCTGAGCAGTACACATTCTGTGCAGTATACATTTATTCTCAGGGAAAACATAAAGGTAATTTTTTAAAGCACCTTTTAAAGGAGGTCACATTGAAATAAATAATCCCTTTGCCCCACTTTCTCATTTTGGTATAGGCTCAGAAACATGGGAGGCTATTGAATAATGAACATATGAAATAGCAGTACAACATAACCCGCAGTAGCAGTTGTGTGAGCTCTGAATAATTAGGTTGTGTTCCCACCATTTCTCCACAGCCTCTCCAGGAGAGAGAGTCGAAGAGCCACACCACTGATCTCCACTTTGTGGCCGCAGTGAACCACTGAGGTCCATTATTCTTAGGCTGGACCCTGATGGCTACCTTGGTCTTACCATGTTTTCTGATCCATTTGGATAAGTCCAGAGCCCTGATACTGACCTTACCCTTTTGTGGAGCAGTACAGGATAGCCCTCTGAAAAACAAGGCCTTAGCTATGAACTGGTAGGGTGCTGTAAGCCTGAGATTAGAAATTGGAGGCAAAACCAAAGGAGCATGGATGTGCAGATGTAATGATTTTCAGCCACAAAGTAAATGTCACCATAATGTCAGTGGCTCAGAGCCACTGACTGACTTTCAAGCTCATCTGCCTCCTAAGCAAGCTGATTCACTCTGCTAATTCACATAAAAACTAGCCAGTAAAACACAAAGGTGGAGAGCTTTTTGCTGGTTTGCAAGAGGAAAGAAGGAAGGAGACATCCCCTTTGGGTAGCATTCAGTGTTTTGGTCAGCTCAGCTGTGACCTCTGCGGAAAGTCTGTGAGGCTGGAACTTTCTCAGGCTGGTGCTTGCCAGACTTCATAGTGCTCTCTTTCCTCACTTTGGCTGGTTCTATCGCTAAGCAGAAAAACCACTTGCCTGCTAGAGCAGCATGCACCACACTTCCTGCCCCCCTCCTGCTCCTCCCTGCATCCTGTCTCACCTACTCAGCTACTGCTGCCTCACGAGGTCAGCACCAGCTCCCAGCTCTGTCCCTAGCAACTTTCTGACCTCCATCCTGCTCAGGAACATTGGGCAACTTCTTTCTTCAGAATGCCCTGTGCACTCTGGGCATTTCTCTGTCCATAAACACCTCCGAAGTCAGGCACTTTATCTTGAACTCACCCAGAGCAAGAGGAGGACACAATATCCAGTTCACGGTACAGTGGTTAAACAACATTACAATTTCCATCAGAATTCAAAAATTACCCACAGTGGGATTCCCCAAACCAGTGAAGCAAGCATTGAGGTAACTAAGGTCATGCTGCAGGCTGAGAATAGGTGCTCACAAAACCTTCATCAATGGCCTCATACCTTGCCATGCCAAAGTCGGACACTTTAACGACGTGCTCCACACTGACTAAACAGTTCCTTGCAGCCTGGGGAAAATGAGAGAAACATACCTGAAATCTGTGCTAAACAATTTCAAGAGAAATACAGCAGCTTATTATATTTGCTTCAGCTCATACTGTTTATATCTTAATTTTCTCTGACCTCTCAAGGGATTTTTCCAATGGAAAAACTTCCCTCTATTAGTTTTTTGTGCTGTCCATGGGCAAAATAACAGCTGAAAAGTTTGGGTTTGCCTTATTAAATCCTGCAGGGCTGAAGTCTTTCAGGACATATAGTGCCTCATTCTTTACTGCAAATATTTATCAAGAACCTCAGAAAACCTATTGTACTTACTAAATCACGGTGAATAAAGCCATTTCTTTCCAGATACTCCATCCCTTCACAAACATCCTTGCACATGCTCAGGAGAACATCTCTGCAGAGTTTCCCCCGCCTTTGCCGAAGGTAATTGAGCAGGCTACCATTTTCCATGAATTCAGTCACAACGTAGAGAGGTTTGTGATGTGTGCACACTCCATAAAGCTGGACCAGCTTTGGGTGGGAGAGTTTCCTGTTTAAAATCACATTTTAGACAGGCTCATGTTTGTTCTTGGCAGGTAACCAGACCTTTGATTCTCATTATGGTTTTGAAAAATGCTTTCAGTACTTGAGAAACAGTATCCTATTCAGCTGTCTTCAGAGTTCTCTCAATACCTAGCATGTTTCTCTCTACAACTTCCTCCAAAAAGTTCACCTGTGAACTCATAACTGTTCATCAGTTATATAGATGCAGGAATGAACAGCTTGATTTGGTTGATGCAAAATGGAAAGGTCTAGATACACTTGCAGGCAGGGGCTTTGATCCTGCAAGGATTCTTCTCTTCTGGCCTTTGCCAAGACCTTATGCAGATACTTCTCTAATTTGAAAAATTTGCAGATAGGGTTAAATAGTTTCTCAAAAGCTTTAGTTAGATATAAGCTCTGCCACTGTTCTTAAAGACACTGAATTATGGATTAAAGAATAGTTGTAGGTGTACATTTACATTTTACCAGAATATTTACTCCCCACTGATCTCCACAGTAGAAAGCAGGGCACACTCTAAAGAAAGAGTTTGGGCATAGGAAGCATCTGCATCAGTTTGGTTCAGACGTTTACATCTGTCTTTCTGTCCACACATCCACCATTCCCATTAAACTGCTTTGTCTGTTTGTTCTAAATGGAATTAGGTTATATTTATTTCTTGGTAAGCTGACAGAACAGCTTCTGTACTTACATCATCAGTTTGGCCTCCTCCATGAACTCATCTTCAGACATTGCACCTTCATTGATTGTTTTGATGGCAACCTTGATATTTTCTTTCCATTTACCGAGATAAACAACTCCAAACTGCCCACGCCCCAGTTCTTTCAGGAACATCAATTCAGATGGGTTCAATCCCCAGTCATCTGTAAAAGCAACCCAGTATGTCAGAAGAGTCAGGGCAGCTTTCCTGAGCCATGCTCCAGGACACGCCTTGCTGATGGAAGTTAATGAACACTGCAGAGCACCACACTTGTTCATCAGCAATAGCACCAGTTTTGAGTATCTGAAATTTTTCATATATATGTTTAAATATAAATGCTATTTTACAGCTTAAAGAATGTGATGAGTGATTTTGCTTAATGTAGGAATGTGTGAGGCCTGAAGATGAGGCAAGTATTTAGCTTTGATTATACACAAGAACTTTTTTTGGCACTATGGTATGTGAGGTTTTTAGCTCCAAACCAGTGCCAGATGGATAGTACAGATACAGAAATAGTCACTGTCTACCTTTATTGTAATAACTACAATAGTTCTACCCTCCAGAAATATTAAGCCTTGAGATTCATGGGAACATGACAGATACTCAGAATTGGAGTTGATGGTATGAAACTCCTGTTTTATATACACAAAACTGGCATTTATTACTTGTTTGTTTCAATACCACATAAGATTCCATTCTTATTTCTAAAACCTGTAGAACTGAGTAAGAAAATCTTCTCCATATATCATATTAATTTCAGATTTCAATTTTGACATCCTAAGAATTTACATAAATCAAATAGCCTTTCAAAAGCTATAAAATGTCTATTTGAGTCTTAGGTTGGCTTAGAAAAGCCTGAATAGCTCTGAAATGCACTGGTGGCTGTAACAGAAGCACAGCAGTCACTGCACAGAAACAGCTGAGTCAGGTGTCTCATTTGGTACTGGCACCTTACACTGTTTATATGTTTCTTATTACCAAGGAATTTCACAGATACAACTTAATTATTAGCTGGGTGAATATGAGAGAAATTCTTGCCTAGGCAGATAGCTAAATCTCCTTCAAAAGAAGATTAGAAATTTACCATAACTCAGTCCTGCTGTTTCTGGTGAAGTACATCCATCTGATCCTACAGGATGTCGGAGACGTGTGATGAGACCTGTAAGGGACAAAGCAACAATATTCTGCTGGCCAATTACCTAATTTTAAAATATATCATACCTCTTCTCAAAAAAAATACTTGGAATCTGATTTAAATTTCTTATTTCTTGAAGTTACTTTTGCTTACAGTTTGCTCAGATAAAACACTATAGTGACAAGAAGCGGAGAAAGACTTTAATAGGGCATTATCTAAAGAAGTATTTCTACTTTCATAAAGACAAGAGTGATCATCTTGCTTGTTTGTACCATGATAGTGATCTTAAATGAGTTCTAAAATACTATATCACTGGCCTATGTAGTGTCTGCCAGCATGACTTCCCAGGTTTGAAATATTTTTGTGTCTGTCATTCATTTTCTTTGCATTCATAAGCCAGCAGTACCAGTCAGTACATCACCTTCACCAAGGACTCCATGAGTTCATTGATTCTTCCCACTATTACTTTTAGGGCCATTTCTGCTACAAATGTTTTCTGCAATTCTCTTCTTTCAAGTAAAAAGGCTCTGTCCATTCCCATATCTTCCTCTCTCACTAGTGCAAGGGATCTCCATGTGCCTTCCCATATTCACTCATTCGAAGGAAAACCATTTTCTATTGCATTAGAATGATGGGCAGAACTAAGGTGAAGGATATTTTTCAAGCTAAAAATTATAAAAATCTGCCATCAGCCAACAGTTAGAGGTGACTAACCCTGGTAAGCTGAAAGCCTGTGTTACAGAGTCCTTGTGCTCTATAATTCTGCCCTTGATTGTTTGTTGTATGGATTGTTTTGGTTTTTTTTTTCAAAATCAGTAGAAGGCTGTCTGCTGATGCGCAGCATAACTCCTGCTTTTATTAGATTGCATGTATGCAGGTCCTTTTTGTAGACAAAGAAAGAATTATGATCAAATTTCACCCAAGTCCCATTCAGTCAAACGTGAACCAGGAGAATATAGAGTAGGCTTTTATCTTTGCGAAACTCATTTAATACATATAGATAAGTTTGGTTGTTCCACTTCCCCCATGGTGTATGCACATGACAGCTATGACTTTGGCAGAAAGAATCAAGGCATATTTGAATTCACTAGCAATAGAAACATTTGTGTTTCTTTTTATAAGGAAAGTATTAGAAAAAGATGTAAAACCGCTCACCTGCAGCATTGTGTTGATGATACTCAACGAGTTCAGGAATGGATGAGAAGAGATAGTTTTCTGCCACATAATATTGTCCCAAGTGATTTTGTTTAATTTGATAATGTAGAATATCTCCATTATGACTTCTGAAATCAACAAAGTATTATAATTTTCAGTAAAAATAATTTCTACTATAAATCTGCTTAAATTTCACTTTGAAAGCATAGTAAAATCTGAAAATTTAGGACAAAATTCTCAGCTTAAAATGGCTGTATGTAGCTAGGACAATGATTCAGAAGAAAAAAAAAAAAAAGATTCCTTGAATGGTTCTTTCTCCCAGCTTTGGGAGATGATTGCAGAGTCTAAGATGGATTTACAGTGCACAGAGCCTGTGGAGAAAGGAAACAGTTCAGTGCAGTGGCATGGTTTCCACAGCAGGTTATTTGATAATTTCAGTGAGTGCAGGTAATCTTGTCTTTGCCAGGAAATTTGTATGCTGACTCCCAGATCCACTGCCCACCATCACCTTTTCTGCACACAGGGCGATGAACTCTGCATGAGCAGCATCCCTGTGGATCCCTGCTCTTGTGCACTCCATGTCCAACCTAGCCAATTATTCTGAGGAGTTTGGAGGAAGCTGCTCCATCACCTCTTGGTTCAAACCCTAGCCATTCAGAGGAACTCACCCTTTAGCCCGTGAATACATGGATAGCGTATGAAGACCCTGTCGGCTTGAATCTCTGACAACAAATGCACCTTCCTTGGGCTGAAAAGAAATCCAAGTAAAGTTATTTTAT
The DNA here is from genome assembly GCA_025920805.1 of Petroica traversi. Lineage (NCBI taxonomy): Eukaryota > Metazoa > Chordata > Aves > Passeriformes > Petroicidae > Petroica > Petroica traversi. The sequence goes on along the minus strand of JAHLSL010000015.1, from coordinate 9,471,121 downwards.
GCTCTTGAGCTTCAATAATGCTCCCTTGAGACAGGACTTGCAGCTGATTCCCAAATTCTGCAGAATACCCATGAGTGTTTGGGGGGGAAGATAAAGAAGTGGAGAACAGGAATGGATAGGCACAGCAGAGCAAAATAATCCAAGAGAAAATACTAAGTGTCAGGCAACGTCTTAGAGGTAAGTAATTTAGCTGAATTATACTCTTCAGTGTGAAGTAGTGAAAATACTTTGATTTATTAAAAAATCAAATTGTACAAATCATTAGGGAAAAAAACATACAGTTAGACTAAAGAACATCTCAAACAGATTTATTTTTTTGTCCCAGACCTGAGTCAGTCCTTGAGCAAAGACCCAATGAGTTTGACTGACGGGGGTACAATGCAATATGTACTGTTTGCTCTGTATTTAAGGAAGATGCAGCAGTTTGTTAAGTTCTGCTAAACTCACTAATTAGCTTACTACATGGATTTCAGTCTTCAATGTCTAATGCAACAGACAAGTACAGTAAGCCATGCAATTTGATCTGCACTCTGCACTTACACCAGAAAGCCTTTTTATTTTAAGGTACTTTCTCTGTTACAGCATACCAAACAGATTTGGATTTGGCTGTGATAATGCTCTTGATGCCTCTACTGATAGGTATTTTTCAGTACTGTTAGCTCTATATGTAAGCTGAGTTACCTTCTGGCGCAAAAGAAATTCTGCCTGGCTTCTGTTTATGTTTCTGCAGTACCACCTGCAACAAGAAGATAACCTATCCTTAATTTCAACCAGTAATAATGAACATTTGCATTGTTTAATAGTTGCATTATTCCAAGTCAAAAACATGTTTAGAACTATCATCATGTATGAACATGTTTTAATTTGGAATTATTTTATTTGACTTCTTTTTTTTTTAGAACTTTTTGGCCCCAACTAAATATTAGCTCAAATAAAAGAAACCCCAGGAAAAAATTACACCAAACTGCAATGACATTTACAGTTCTGGATGATGAGTCAAGCCTTTCTTCTCTACAATTTTTCAGAATTTTAATCTTCTCTCCAGTAATTTAAATTGTAGTAATTGGAATTAGCTGCATGATTACAACAGGCAAAGATCAGAATACAGAAACATTATGCATTGAATCTACAGAAATAGGACACATCTGGACTCTGACACTATGCTGCATGCAAATGAATGTTAATTCATTTGAAGGGTAATGTTTTGTAACAAAAAATGAAAGCTTTTGATAAACATATTAATGTCTAATAACAATTTGAAGGATCAGGTATTAAAATGTATCTCTGCAATCCATTTGTAGAAATGAAAGCACAAATATAATTTTCAAAGGTACTTACTTGTATGTTTCTAAATTGCATTGCTTGTTCTCAGTAACATAATTGCTGGGAATTAGACCTTCATTCCTGAAACAACATATTGGGGATAATATTATACCATGGTGTAAAATATCAGTAGGATTAAGATATACATAGTCCTTTTGTTGAATTACAAAGGTTCATTATACTAGGAGCTGTGTTGCTAGATACTGAATTCCATCATTAGAACTAAAGAAATATTTGAGTTCTTTCATCCCAGGTACAAACTTTTTGTCCCATGACTGTGGATGGCTTCTCAAATGAAAAAGCCAGATGGTGTAGGCTGAGATTTAGAGAAAAAATATTTTTCTTCTGAATCAGGAGCCACCATCTTCATTGCTGACCTATACAAAGGCTCCTATGTGAAGAAATAAAAAGTTTGTGCTTGCTTTTATATACAAAATAGTTGTCAGTATACTTTTGTTGAAAATATGAGTTGAGAAAAAGCATTTAAAATATTTAGAGGAGAAAGCTGAAGGGAAAGAAGACGTTTATAACATGACATACAACCATTCCCAACATCAGAGTACAGGATACACTGAAGAAAATGCAAAGGATAAAGGGGAACAACACAAAACAAACGTAAGTGCCAAAAGGTTCCTAACTGAAGTTATCCAGTTCTCTAAAATACCCAGGTATTTTGGGTAAGTGGTTTTGTTTCAGGTATCTCTTCATAACATCTTTGGTTTTATAAAGTTTTTACACATACACGCTCCACTGTAAGGCCCTTGAAATATGAAAAGCTAGATTTGCACATGGCTCAGAGCCCAGTGATTCACAAGGCCATCAAAAACTCTTATGTTGCTCAGGAAATTACTGAGTGCAGGTGTTAACCCTGAATTCCCAACAGATTCCAGATTCCCTGTCCATTTCTGGGGTGCCAAACCCTGCTGAAAGTCTGCCCAGTCAATCTGTGTGCCTTGTACGTCGTTGAACACTTTCAAGCCTGTCCCTAAGTTGTCTCACAAGTCTCATTCTATCTGCCCACTTTTGCACAGGTTGTTTCAGGCTCTTTTCTTGCTGTGTAGGGAGATTGAAATAGATGCCCTCTCTCTTACCCGTGTTGGTCTCTTGCCTTCCACCAGAGGGGATCATACTGTTCAAGGATAATGTATTCTTCTGACTTCTTGAGAGGTAAATCTAAAGGGCCGCTAGGAAAGAAGTCGTAGAGTGCAACAACTCTGGGTTTATTGGTGTAGTCTTCAAAGGCCTCAGCAGGCAGAGGAGGCAATGGCTTGTTCTTAAATTGCAATTGTCTCTTGCGCTAGGGAAAAGCAAAAGTATTTTTCATAACCAGTCTTTTCTCTCTGTCATCGCTTGCTTAATTCCCCTGCTATTACACTGTCTCAGTAACTAAGAGGAAATCATCGTGGTTGACACTGCCCCTTGTAAAGTACTATCACCTCATCACTTGTAAAACACTAAGTAGTTTGGTGCAGAAGCAAAAATGGTAACAGAAAGTGGAGTAAATAATAAATAAGCTATCTGCCTTAGGAGGGTGACTTCTAGACTGCATGGATGCTGGGACAACTCCTCAGCTGGTGTAAAAGCAGAGCAGCATGGAAATCAATGGAGTTCAAATGTCTGGAAATTCAGCCATTAAGCTGGAAAATTAACATTAGAGTACTGCAGACTTTCTTAGCAAACTGGCAGGAACATCATTTTCTTTTGGATCAGTGGAAGTTCTACCTTTGCATTTAGTTATACTTTGAAAACTCAGAACAAAACAACTTAGATCTAGTAAAAGTAAGGTGAACATTACATACCAGCTGAGCAGGGTGCATCTGCCCAGCAGGGCCATCCCACCCTTTCCCTATCCATGACCCAAAACCAGAAGTGGAAGAAGGAACCACCTTCTTCATGACAGCAAACTTGGGAAACCTCACAGTGCCCTGTATGTGCATCAGTAAGACACTTCAGTTACCTTCACTCTGAGGTTTTCATGCAACAAAGAATTTTACTTACTCAAGAGCTACTTACTCCCCTTCTTATTCTGGTACTGAGCCACTGTATGTCAAATCACTTCAATTCTCTCTTTTCACCTGCTAAAATGTTACTTACCCTGCAATTCCAAAGAGATTCATAGGAAATGTCTGGTTGGGAGGCAGAGTACTGGGTCACCAGGACAGCATCAGAGTCAAGGTTCACTTTTGTTCTCATTTCTCTGATTTTGAAAAACATGAAGCATTTCTGTAAATGCTTATCTATAAACATCCACATAAAAATATCCATAGATATACATTCCTTCCTTCATTAGATATATGCAGAGTAATATGTCTTTAAACTTCCACATATTTGCCCTTCTACTGCAAATAGAGGGATTTTAATGCGTAGATATTTATTTACTGAAAAGCTTAAGCATTTCACATACCTTTCTTGCACTGCGCAGCAGCAGCAGCAGAAAACAGACTGGATGGTGTGATCTGTGAACAAGAACATTTTCCATATTTGCAGTGTTCCTGTTTGTTAATTCACAAAACTTACAGAATTAAGGACTACTCTCTGTCCTTAGACCCACTGTTAGCTCTGTCTTGCTGTGGGATATCTAGCAAATCATTAGGGCTGAATTTGCAGACCACCAAAAACAGAAAAGCTCCCTTAAAATGTAAATAAAAAATTTTTAAAAAGAGACATTGTCCACCAAATCCATACTGATTTGACCGATTACACCACCTGGCACAAGCTCTACCTGGTGCAATGAGGGGGATGAGAATCTCATCAGGGACAGGAGGTACTAGAATAATCTAATAAGATTTTAAAGATTTTGTTGTTCCCATGAAAGCAACAGCTTCAGACAGATTTATGGTCATGTAATTCTGGTCTTGTGTTTTTTTGAGTAATTTGAATATATTTGTAACGTAAGCTCGGGAATCCTTTTTGCCTTTGAAACCTCAGCTTTGCTTTGTTAATGCATGATTTTTGTGTCTGACCCCCCTTCTTTTATTGTGCTAAAAGCTAGTAGCAATTAATGACTGTGTGTGACATTTTTAAAAATACCCTAAGCATGTGTAATACTGAATATTTATCCTCTTGTCCTGTCCATAAAACCACAGAATAGGTATAGGTTGAAGCTGTACTCACAATGTTTCCTTCCTGGGACATGTGCTTCATTTGGTGAGCAATTTTTCCAAGGGAAGAATGTGTAATCCAATAAAGATGAAAAAAAAAAATATGATAAATTCTGCAGACTGCAAGCTCAGGCTCAGATTGGACTAAGGCTGTGGATCAGACAAGACCACGCTGAACTGAATTGAGGATCTGAAGGAGCAGCACAAACTTTGTACAGTTCTGCTGTCCTCACTCTGTTGGAGTATTTTAAGTGTGAAATAACAGCCCATCAATCCAGCAGATATTTATCATCCCAAAGCAGATTTCCAGTTCTTTGAGAATGAATTTGTCTTTAAACATGGTTTCTGAGCAACCTAGATAATTTCTGAAATTCTTTTTTCCCTGCATTACTCCTAGAGTATTTGTGAAATTAATTCAGCAGAAATTAGTACAAGTGTAAATTAAGGCAGTGCAAACTGTTCATGTCTGTTTGGAAAGTGGTCAAGTCTGCTAGGAAACATTATCAAAGGACATAGAGAAAGGCCTTCAGCTCTGCAGAACTACATCCTGATTTAGTTAAATTGGCTTAAGGCCAGAGCTTTGACCTGATGGCTTGGAATTTCAGTTCTCCAGCAAAGACTCATGCATTGAACTATGCATTTTACATCTTCCCTGGTCATTAGTAAGCTTCTTGAACTACACTTTCCACTCCCAATTAAACTCATGTTTATTAAGTTCATACCTTACTTCAGAAAGTAGGCCCGAACTGTGATGCTGTTTCGGAAAGACTTGGCCAACACTGCAGATGGGGAAAGCTTTGATACACTGAGTGAATAACTTGATTTAAGTTGCTTTCCACTTGACCTTGTGCTTGTGGCCAAGGAAGATGCTGACACTGAGGGCTTCACAGCAGCGAGTGCTGTCACGCAGCAGGAAGGTGGCATTTCCTGCCTGACACTTCTCACCCCCACATGCACCCTCCCATGTCTCGTGCTCTTCCTTCCTTTCTCTTTTCTCAACAGCCACCAGAAAAACCATGAAAGAATTATAATACCTTAACGCCTGTACTTTTTTAAAAACTTTTAAAATACAAATAAATTGAAAATAGATTTTTAGAGTAAAATATTTCTTCATGATTATCCCTTCTGCTAGATCACTGAAATCAGTGGAGCTATTCTATCTGATTTCCTTCAACTTTTCACCAAGGACCTTTTCCTGAGCAAAACACTGGATTTCTCAAGGAGTGTTAGAGTCACACACATATCAGCAGGCCTTGATCCCCAGGTCCCTAAGTCAAGTAACCATACTGAAGAGCTCATAAATTAAAGATTAGTCATTGATGGTATCACTGAGAGTTGTGCTTCAGCAAGGAGGTCACATTTTGGATTCCATATTTGGAAAAGAACAGAGAGATCAGTTAGATTTGCCACTTTATGAATGACAGTCTGCTTAGAGAGGACACAGGAAAGAAATACAGACTAATAGGGAGAAATATACCATAATTTTTAACAGTGAATTAATTTTTCAGTCTGTTAAAATAAATTACTTACTGAGCTATCACTAATTTTAGATTCTACTTCTGTTTCCTACCTAATCAAAAAGCTTCCCAAAAATTATATGAAAAAAGAAAAAAGTTATCAAATCTTAGTTCTTTTAAATCCATAGCAAGAAAGATATCTTCAGCATCCACAGTTCAATTAAATCTTTCAGCTCACATTTCCTTGAGTTCTATCAAAACACAAGCTATCCAAACACGTTGCTTTGATTCTCGCAGTATGTCATCATGGAACTAAATTCAGTAGTTTAAAACTTAAACTACTTGTTTAAATTAAACAAGAACAGTATTTGAGCTGTTGAATCTAAAACCTGCCAAATCTTCACTTGTATAGAAAATTTTTTATTTCTGCCATTTTTGATGAAAGCTTGCCACTTTAGACAAAGTTATTTAACAAAGGAACAAACAAATACAGTGAATTTATGCAGTGAATTTCACTGCTAATGTTTTTTCTTTCTGGAAATTAGTATTTTAGGAGGAAGACACTTGTTTATAAAGCAATGTCACATTATCTCCCTGGTGACAGGCAGGCAAATACAAATCCCAACACAAGCACAGAGCCATGACAGCCTATCAAATCACAGTGCTGTACATTAGACCTATTAGAATGCTCAACTCCAAAACAAGAAATAACCACGGAACAAGAAGCATGTGGCTAAAGTAAAAACACTAGGAAACTGGTGTTGAAGCTAATTGGACAAATACTCAGCCTAAAAATGTGCAGCTGACATTTTGATAACCAACTTTTGAGTCCAGGAAATAAATTTATCTACGTACAACAGAGCAGATGGGATGCAAGAGGAAGAAGAAAAAGATGGGTCAGCTGTCAGGAACAGCCATTTGCTTAAGCAACTTAAGAGCTTCAGCAGAACAGAGAAGGCAGAGTGAAAACACATCCTGTGCTGGTAAAGTGCCTCAACACACAGAGTACCCTTTGGGTTGATAATGTCCTATGTGCATGTGGCCAATTCACACATAAATGTGCAAACTTCCTCCTATCTTCAGGTGTTATCACCGTAAATGGTAGCTTTAGGAAAGTAATGCCAAAGACAAAAGCAACAAGTTAGAAATTAATTTTCATCATTTGCATTTTATAATTTTATTATTTCATCGTTTTCTTCACTTGAGTTTCTGAGTTACTGTTTCTCAAAGCACTATTAACACTGAAAGTACTCTATTCCATGTCTAAGGTTTGCACTTTTCTACCATCTTTTGCAAGAAGCTCTTGTTCTTGCAATGGAGCAGAAGGTTAAGTGTGTTCAACACTACAAGTTCAGCTTCACCCTCCAAACCCAGACCTTTGCTGTGACACCTGGTCTGGTCTGTCGGTTTTCAATATTACTATAAAAACATTACTACTGATAGAAAGATACAGTACCGTTTGCTTCTAAAAGCACTTTAAAATACAAGCTTTCAGCTTTTTGTGTGTGCAAACTGAGGCTTCCTGTCTGGAGGAAAGACAGGTTTAACTCTACCAAACTTTCTATCCACATCTATGCAGTTCACAAGTTTAAGAACAGTGGAAATGCCTCCCTATCTATATGTAAAATTAGTTGCTTTGCTAAATCCATCATTCAATGGATTAATAATTGCGCGTTAATTTTGGACGCCAAGACAAGCAGTCTTAACAGAGATCCCCTTAGCAGTGCAAGAGAAAGTATTCTTATGGCAATATTTAAATACTTCATTTGCTAAGTATACTGCTGTTGCACAAAACAAAACTACAAGATCAAAATATGCAGCCAAGTTTACTTACAGGTAGAAAGAATCATGTCTGGTTATCCGTTTATATTAAAATGAAAAAGCAAACCTCTCTTCATCAGCTGTGCCAGTAAAACAGCCCAAACTGAGCTCTTTGTGGTGATATGAAGCATGGCAAACCACAAATATTGCAAACCACGCCTACTTACCTTTTATTAAAAAAAAAAAAAGCCCCAAACAGAGTAGAAGGAGAAAAATTGTCTGCTTTCTAGTATCACAGATTTTATAGAAAGAAAGTTATTAAAATGTTATCAGTAGGTCTAAGTATTTCTTTCTTTAAAAAAGTTAAAAAGCCACAGCAGATGTAAATCACAGGATTTGGTTCTGTTCAGATAGATTTTTGACCCTAACATTTGAAAAAATTCAGTTATAATAAAAATGAGAGCAAGGGCTGAAGTTCCTTAAAGGTGAGTGAGCTCCACCAGAAGAAAGGATGGTACAGTATTTCAAACTGCCTTTGAAGAAACCAGGAAAGTCAGCAGCACAGCTGCCTCCAGAGGTGTTCTGATCCTTTCTAAAATTAGCCATCTAAAGCTACATTCAACTAAAAAATGCATTCATCTAGAAACTGGGTGCCTCAGAGTTCCTGACATCCTAAGTAAGTATCAAGCCCAATACCAAGTAAGCAGAAATTTTCTTCAGATACTGGGGAGAGGCAGGTGAAAGGGTCAGAGTCAAAGCACCCACCCCCCTGAGAAAACTGCTGCCAGAAGTTCACAGAGGCATTTAAAACATAGGGTGTGCTTTATTATAGAAATTAATGATAAATATTTAATTATTGCAAATAAAAAGGTTCATTGCAGGCAATTAATCTTCTGATTTTCCTATGCTTCATTTGAGTTTTAAAAGAGACATTGCTTACATGATGTATTGTTGATAGATTTAGAAACACCATACTTTGGAGGATCTTAGAGCAAGTGGGATTCAAAAGAGTAGTTAGGGAGGGAAGGATGTGCTTGGCTTACTTTAAATTCCACACTGCTTTTTCCACGACTTTTCCTATTAGATAGAGTAGAAAGCCCTAGATTTTCCCTTTTAAAAATACCTTTTAATAACAACAATACAATGCTGGTATTTATTGCAGAGTGGTTTTCGACCCAACAGTTTGATGGGTTGGTTTGCATGGTTGGAATAATCTTCTGAGACTTTGTCATTAACAAAAAGGAAATAGGCATTTCAACCTTTTCTGGCAGCCTGTAGCTTTTCAATAGAATAGAAAGCACTTCTTCCAAGAGAGAGGAGGCTTCCTCCTTTTGAATATAAAGGTAAACATTTTAGCAAAGCAGGGTGGGGATCTAAACGTCTGTAAAATTGATTACAGAAATACTCAAGTACAAGAACGATGGAATGTATTAAGCTAACTATAATTACTCTTAATAATTTCCTTGGAAATAAACCTCACCATACTTCTCTCTGACTACCTGCAGAAAAAACGTTTTGTGCAATCTATTTGCTATTACACATGGCATAGCAACATAAGTAACAAAAGAAAACGCAAGCATTTAATAGAGCTACTCAGAAGGTGACTACAGGAAAACTGGAGTGCGAATACTCCTCATATGCACTGCTACAAAATGAGGCTAACTAAAGTGGGCTTCAGTAAGACTGTGGAGATGTTAGCCTTCAGCTGAGGGACAGGACATGTAACTTTGAAGAAGAGTTCGGGTAATTCTGAACATTTAATCATGGCCTAATTCATTTAAATATGTATTCATTCTACCATATAAAGAGAGAGAAAGAATGTATACACAGCAAACTGTATCTATCTATATATGTATATATCCATATATACATATATATACATACATGCCCTACCATAATGCCATATTCATGTGAACATTTAGTTTGATTCATGATGCACTGACAGTAAATAATAGACCACAAATCACTTGGTTCCAAACAACAGTTAACATTCAGTTTATTTACACACACATGCAGTATGATATCTTCTGTTATGAACAGAAAGGTTAGATGACTGTATGTACAGAAACAGACAGAAACATGAGCCCTTCTTAAACACACTCGAGAATTTCTTTCATTTACAACCCCCTGGACAGAATTGTGTGTTTCAGTGAAGGCAGAACAAATTTGTGCTTGACCATTTCAAGACAAAATTTATATAAATAGATGCATTGAATTTTTGTATTTACAGTACATACAGCATATAAATTATTTTATAATTAATCCAAAACATGATGCTATGGTTCACTGACAGCCAATTGGGCTGCATCTTGGACTTATTTTTCATTTCTAGCATGAAGACTAAGCACTGGAGGTCTCTGGTAAACCAAGCTTAGAATTACTCCAGGCATACCATGGCTCATGAAGCAGAGCTTTTAGAGTATTATGCTAAACTGAGGGCTGTGCTGGTAGCAACTTACTGTGTGCAATTTCATCTTCTTGATAAATGCTCATCAACCAAGAAAAAGAATGTTTCTGGAGAATCTCTGGAAACATTTCAGTGTCAGTAAAAAGCCATTTATAGATTCCTTCCATTTTTAAGCATGCAAATCACTACCAATGCTACTGCCCATGTAATGAGAAACCCAAAAATGTGAACTGTATGTACATGAACTCAACCTACTAAATGCAACTGAGGTTCCTGGCCTCTGGCCACATTTTCTCTCTCCTTAAAGAGCTCAATTTTACAGCTATGCAATGCTGACTTTTCAGTGAAAATACAGAGATTGCTAATATTGCTGAAGATACTGTGCTCATTTCCCAGCATCACGTAAAACTCTCCTTGTTCTGGAGTAGATCAGATTTTACAGGTTCCCCACATTGTTCAGTGGCACCCAACAGCTTTCAGGATCAAGCTCTTAAAAATAAACTGTGAAGCCCCATATCTCTGGCAAGTGCCTTATTTCCTCTGCTTGTGCTGCTGCTGCCTTTTCTCAAAAAGCATCTTCACCCTCTGCAATGTCAATGATTGCATGAAGCAACACTTCAAAAGTTGGGCGTTCCTCTGGTTTCTAAAAACAAAAAGCATGCACAGATGTGATCAAAAATCTATAAAGTTGTGTTGATTTTGATAAATTACTCGTTGAATCATCATTCTTTGGCAAAGAATTTACCATTTCATTAGGTATGAAATGCAAAAATATCTCCTTGTCTGGATTTTGGGATTGTCACTTGATCTCAGAAAGCAACATCTTTTCCTTGAGTTTGCTGCCCCTCTGACCTCAGTGAAAACTGTATAGTCAGTATCTCTCTGGGTTAGGACAATTAATACCACAGTATACTCTTAGCTTTCCTTAAAAACGTTCAGATTTGTATTTACATTCAAGTGCAAGTTCATCTTTATTTCCTGTATAATTGATAATCAGATAACAAAGCGTTCCTTTAAAAATATTTTCCATCATTTTAGCATGGCTCTGTAATAAACTGAGGCAATATACAATCAATTTCTTCACTTCTAGACCTTTCTTGACTGATTTTTTTAACTGTAGTTGTATGCAGATATAATCACAACCAGCACAGATTTAGCAATGATTTAGTTTCGTTACTGAAGTATGTGCCTTCACATACTTAATCTGACAGTTCATTTATTTCATAGAAATGTCTTCAATGTTTTATTTTATCACAGCTCTAGTTCAGCTGAATCCAGGAGATCTTTGTCTTAAGAATAAGCACACATATAGCTGAGAGAGCTGGAAGCACTCAGAATTCAGGTCTAGAGGAGATAACTGCTGTTTCTAGATCAACCTTTAATTCAATTCAAAGACAAAAAAAAATTTTAAAAAATATAAATACATACCTCCTGCCAGCACATCATCATCATTTCATACATCTGCTTACAGGCCAGTTTGGGCCGATATAAGCGATGGCCTTGGCTAACTATTGTTACCACTTCATAGTTGGAGCTTTTTTCAAAGGGCATTTTTTCCTTCTGTATATACTTCCCACATTAAAACACCTGAGGGAAAAAAAAAAACCCAACTAATTTCTTAAACAGGCTTTCTGATAGATAAATAGTTTGACATCCATATTCTAGATACTGTTTACATGTGTCATCACTGAAAACATCTTATTCTAGTAGCATAGTAGAGTTTTATACTGAATGATAGGACTAAATGTGTCTGTGGAACTTAATCAATAATGAAACCATGGCAAATGGTTTCTTTGAGTTTCTTCTCAGATGTCTGAATCATTCCCAACAACTGGAGCTTAACCGCTATTGATAAAACATTAAAAATACACTTTCTTTCCATGATGAATGTCTTACCAAATGACCAGACATCTGACTTGCTGCTGAATCGGCTGTAATTAAAGACTTCTGGGGGGCACCATTTCACAGGAAATTTAGCCCCTGAAGAACTCGTGTATTGGTCATCAAGGACATACCTAAAAAAAAAAAACCAAAACAACAAAAAATACACACAGGTTATCCTTCTGTCAGCCTCCAAACCTGCAAATTTTAATTTAGATTTGGACTGGAATATTAGAAGCTCACATTGCCACCTAATGGCCATGGGTGTTAGCATCACACGATACAAACAGCTTCCCTTGGGCAGCACTACGGCTTCAGCCACGACTCTGTTCATTTTTCATAATACCTCTGAGCCCTTTCTTGTGATTTATTAGCTATACAACACAGGTCTAGGCTACCTGCGAGTTAAACATCTCTATTATGAGAGAAAACGAGGCAAAAGCAGAATTTTCATGTTCTGTCTTTCACCAGGCTGTCTGAGTTCAGATGTCAGGGGACAGAGAGCTTAGCAACCCAGAGATGTGGCAAAAGTCAAACCACGGTGCTTTAACACCTTTCTTGGAAGAGCTGTTCCCACCACTGCATCACCAACACATCACCCACGTAGGTGCTAACAAGGGCAGGAAATTAACCCCCCTCCAGATCTCAGCATCTCCCAGCCCTATCAAGCTAGCTTGATACAAATCTGAATCATCGACCCCAAATTCTCTGAGCAGCCTCTTTCGAACATCTGTTTACCAAAAGACAGATTAACTATTATCTCTGCAGCAGCTCTGCTCTCTGAAACACAAGCTTTAAAATTAGTAAAGAAATCAACACAAGAAGCAAGCATTAAAGGCACTAGAAAAGAAAAATGCAAAACTAAGCCTACTAAAGGCTGCTTCCTAGAGAGGTCAAAAAAGATAACTTTTTATGCCATCTTGCTTGGTCTCTGTTGCCTTTAGGCTAAGTACAAGGGTTAGGTGAATTTTTCCAAAGCTCCATAAATACATTTGCACACTCACACATACCTGGTCATTCCAAAATCCGAGACTTTGACCACTCCTGATTCACTCACCAAGCAGTTCCTGGCAGCCTGCAAGGGGAATAGTTAGAGCTGAATGAAAAACCTGGAGTCTCTTGCAGACAAATCACAGCAATCTAATCAGGTCTTTGTATTCATTGCTTAGCAAGTTAACTCATTTACCAAGTTCAGTGGTATATTCTCATTATAAAAAGTCCATGTGCATCTCCTCTTGATAGTAGCATTTTGACAACTACAGTATTGTGTAAAAGATCACCAAAAAAGAATTATTTTCTCAAGGGATTAATGTGTAGTGAGAATGGCACCAATACAGAAAATAGATAGGCTATTATATCAGCACAAACTGCTTCTATTTATAAAAATTTCAGAGAGATTTTATTCCATTTTCTTGGAAATGGGTGAAAAATGTCTCATTTTCATTACACAGCAGTTTTAGAGACTTGATTAGACCCTAAAGAGCCAACTTCACCCACTCAATTTTCTGCAAGAACAGAAGCAGTTGCAAACAAACAGGCTGTTTAGAAAAAGGAATAGGTATGTTCAAAAATAAAAATTTCAGAGAGGAGTATATTGCCTAATGGGATGTTACCAGGTCTCTGTGGATAAAGCTGTTTCTCTCCAGGTACTCCATTCCCTCACACACATCTTGGCACATGGTAAGCAGAGTGTCTTTACTCAAAACTCCCCGTTTTTGTCTCAGGTAATTGAGAAGGCAGCCATGCTCCATGAACTCTGTCACGATGTAAATGGGCCTCTGTTGTGTGCACACACCATACAGCTGAACTAGTTTAGGATGTGTTAGCTTCCTGAAAAGATTGAGATCATGACGTTATTACTTCCTCCACTCAGTGCTGGCTCTCCACCACACAAAACTGCAGAAATACCACCTCCCCCAGCGTTTATTTCTAACCAGTACACAGCACCAGAGGGCTAGGGCTGGAAAGCAAAGTGCCAAGCACACAACTCACATCATTACTTTAGCTTCCTCAATGAAGTCCTCCTCATACATGGCCCCTTCCCGGATGGCCTTGATGGCCACCTTGTACTGTGCCCGCCACTTGCCCAGGCGCACCACGCCGAACAGGCCGCTCCCCAGCTCCCTCATGAACGTCAGCTCTGAGGGATTGATTTCCCACTTCTCTGCCAAACAGAAATTCACAACAGTTAAGGAACCTACTGAGCGGGAAAGGGATAAGGAAGAGCAAAGGGAAACTGGATTAGCAGCAAATTAAGGAATTGAGAAATTTAGACATGTAGAAAATGTCTGAGAATTAACTTGAAAACCGAACACTTCTGTAGCTCACAAAACAAACTTTTAGGTAGACGTGACATTTAAGCAACTCCTGATTAACACAGAAGTCAAAATTCAACCTTTCCTGAGGCGAGTAATTACATGCTGATACTATCAGATTCGACTTCAACAAAATGCCACCACAGAAAGTTGTGCAAACGCATAGAAGTTGCTCACATCACCTGGTATGCCATGCTTGAAAAATGGCTATTCCAAATTTTTATTTTAAAAAATTCTTCAACAAAGACCAAAGGGAAAAGTTTGAGTCAGGAGTCTGGAGACTGATGAAGGAAACAAAGGCACAGCTCTCTAATAAGGCAGAGCTCAAGGTATTCATGGCAAAAAGCATGGAGGAAAATGCCAAATTCCACTGGAGCACCAGTGACTTGTTCTGCCTCTCCTGCTGTCCCTGGCACCACACAGCACACCCTGGCACAGCATCAGCCGTGGTGCCTTGCATGCTGAAACTGTGTGCAAGGGGCTTGAAAGTACAACTTGAACCACCGTAAGTTCATATAGCCAATCACAGCACAGAATCAGATCTTTTCAAAACTTTTAGAAAGCATTGTAGTATCTTAGCATACATAAAATCATTATAAAATAGACATGTAGATGAACATAACAGGCAATCACCATAGCTGAATCCTGCTGTGGTTGGTGCTGTTGTCTTCTTTGGGGTCACTGGGTAACGCAGCCTGGTAACGAGACCTGGGGGTCAATGACAATGCAAGAGACAAGGTTTACTTCTGAAACAGCACCAGGCAGCAACTCAGCCTCTTGTTCACTGCAGACTCCAAGGAAAAATGTGCAGAAAAATCAGTTATAATAAATGAAAACTGGGAGTATGTTTTGGGGTGTATTTTCCAGAATGCTATCAGGAAATGCTAGGCCATCTGAGTTTGATTTAAAGATCTGGAAACTATAGCTCACGAGCAAGATTTATGCACAGACCAGACTTGTAAGAAAGAAGTATTAGTATCTGTCCTTGAACCCAATTCCTACACTCTCCCCTTTCCATCATACAGTGATCATGGCAGAGACCAGCATCAGCCATCAGCTAAGGATCTGGAGTAGGGATTTTCTAAACAACACATTACTGTTCTCATCAACTATTTGCTGTATGGGAAGGTTAGATCCTTTCAAGTGGCAGCAACCAGCAGGTAAAAAGGCTTGGAGAGTATTCTGGAGAAGTACCATTCCTATCTGTCTGCTGTGGATTACAGGCAGCTGATAGAAGCACTATACTGAGCTAAGTGAACAATTTTTCCTGACTTGAGACAGCTATTCTTCTGTCACTTTGGGGACAGTAACATTTTATACATTATGTAATATATATTATATATATGCATATTAAATATATATATATACACACAAAACCTTTCAAATTATTGTCTATATTGAAACAATGTGGAACGGCGGTGTTTCTTGACTTCCCTGAAAAAGAAGGATCCCTAAACACCCCCCAAAATTTCATTAAAACATTTTAATGTCTCAAACGCCTTTTCAGACCAACCTTAAGTGACAGAAAGAATCCAACCCATGTACCTGCTGCGTTATGGCTGTGATATTCAATTATTTCTGGAATGGAGTTAAAGAGATGTTTTTCTGCGAGGTAGTACTGTTTTGGCGAAGTCATTGTTTCTTTTATATGGTAGTGTCTTATTCCTGATGAACCTTCCCTGCAAAAATAATAACAACCATAACAATTAGTAATAATATGTCATTTGTTGTGAGTTTTTTAAGAGTAAAACATTGACAAGGAAAAGCAAACTGAAAGGGCTAGTACAGGTTCCCAGTACCATACACTTTGGGAACAGCTGGAATATCAAACATCCTAAGCACTGGCAACTTGCCGTCATCTCAGTGTTCAAACCAAGTTGAAGATTAACCCAGAAAAGGTTACTTTTCAGCCCAGTGAGGTCCCCAGTCCAGCTCACACCTGAGGACACAAATGCAGAGCAAAACCTCCTTCTTTGGGTCGGGGTTAAGGTCTCCAGTGAATTAAACCAAGTGGGACCTACCCATGGAGTTGAGAAGTTCATTTTAATCACCATCTTTTCTATCATAGCAACACTTGTTTCTTTATTGAGCTGTCTCCTGGCTTTGCCCCAGCCAATGAGTTTGGATACAGATAGAAACAGATTCAGATGAGACAAGGTGTGCAGAGAAGCCACAGAAACTCACCCTCCAAATTTTGTATAAAGGGAAACCGTATACAGGCCAGGCTGACTGGAGTCTCTCACCACAAAGCCACCTTCTTTATCCTAAAACACAAGCACATTGACAGTTTTGTGCAACTGGTTTTAAGCTACATGATTCTTTCACTTGGTTCCAGGATATGCACTTGCCAAAATAAGCCCCTCTTTTAACTAAAGAGCTATTTAAAGTGAATTTCACAGTTGATACTGCAAGGCTGATGTGCTCACCTCATTCCTGAGGAGCTGCTCTGCCTTGCTTCTGTTCAGATTCCGGCTGTACCACCTGCAACACAACATCAGTAAATAAAACTTCCCCAAGGTGCAGGATTTACCTAAAATGCTTTAAGCAAATTATTGTGAAGCTAGAGATTAAATAATTTCACATTAAATAAAGATCAAGAATGGAACCTTTGATAACATGAAAAAAATCAGTCTCTACTACATTGTGCACTTATCCCATAAAAAAGCCCGAAAACAAATCCAGGGAGATTCCACAGAAGCTCATAAAACTCAGGGAACTGATGTAAGTTTTAGGAAAAAAAAAATCACTTGTCAAACACGCCCAGGCTGATGGCAGTAGCTGCTGTGAAGGGCAGCCCAAGGGAAGGCTGGCAGCCCTGGGGAAGCAGCTGCCTGCACAGCAGTCAAACCACCCATGGAGCTGGCTGTCACTGCTCTGCCTTTCAGTATCTCCATGCTTCTGGGCTTCCAGGGAGGACCCTCAGAGCAAAGGAGGGGCTGAAACTATGAATTGTCACATCTATGAGCTCTGAGCTGCTCAGGCAGGTTAAAGCAGCCACAGAAGCACCTGCATGCCAGCCAGTCAGGGAATAAAAAAAAAGGAAAACCAGACAGTTTGCAAATGGTGTGGTGCAGTTGTTTTGAGCTAAGTTGTTACTTCAGTAACCAAGCAGGGAAGTGGCACAGCAGCCTTTAATCAGATTCTGCCTGTTCTGGAGATAGTGGTTTCTTGCTGCTGGTACATAACCTGGAGTAATGCTCCCAGGACTGTGCAGTGACTCAGAATTACAGCCCCAAGGTGGTAAAAGCACAAAGTGGCTCGTCCAGATAAGGCAGTCCAGTTCCTTCCTTCCCTTTCTGCCAGCCCTGCAGCCCAGCCCAGAGCTGAGCAGAGCTTTTAGCAAGAGTTTCTAACATGAGAAAGGAACGAAGAACTCCCTCTAGACAAGCT
The DNA here is from genome assembly GCA_025920805.1 of Petroica traversi. Lineage (NCBI taxonomy): Eukaryota > Metazoa > Chordata > Aves > Passeriformes > Petroicidae > Petroica > Petroica traversi. Next base: position 9,453,486 of record JAHLSL010000015.1, on the reverse strand, counting down.
AAGGGCAAAATCCCAGGTGAAATTCTGCCTTCTGTCAAAACATGGCAAGTAGGAACCATATGTAACTGAGAGTAAAGTTTTGGAGCTACTAATGTAGTTTTGAAAATTGGTTTTATTTGTTATTTTCTTACAGCTCCATTTTATCTAAAAGTAATGAAGTATCTTCTAGATTCTCAGGCACCACAGTTTACCCTGTAATGATGTCTGAGTATCAAGAACAGGTTTTGAGACTATTGTGTTAAATTTTACCCTGATGTTCCTAAATAAGTACTCCCTAATTAAACATCAACTGGAAAAAGCATTAAAAAGAAAGAAAAAAAAAGCTAGGCATTTATAGCTGTTAAATTCCATGCATACATTAAAATCTAAAATGCACTAAAATACATATTTTCTTGAAAACTAGAGCTTCCTAAATATCCAATCTTTTATGTTTATTTGGAGTGATTGCCACTGTTTTCTCCTCTACTGCTTACTGCTACAAACTTTGGATAAACATGTCACTTCACTATTAAAACAACATTTAGCACACTTAAAATGGGAAAATTTCCTTCAGAGTTTCCCTTTGAAGTTTATCAGAGAATTAAGAGGGGTTTTTTTGCTTTAACAGTGATAGCCTAAACACTACATGCCTGATGGCTGTCTCGTTGACTTGACCCTACATTATAAATCCCATCATAATCAATGAGGAAAATCTGAAAAAACAGATGCCTATTTCAGTTGTTTAAGTTTAACCTCTAGGTGCTACTGTATGTGAACAGCTGCTTTCAAAATGCTAAAACTACATTCTTAAAGCATAGGTTTCATTTCATGATATTCCAAATTTTAATTCAAGCATTCACTTACTCATATTGATCAAGGTTGTTGGACTTCTTCCCTGTTACATAGTTGCTTGGAATATATCCTTGTTTTCTAAAAATATATAGAATATATCATCTGAGTGAAAACATGTATCATTGCATGCCTAGAAGACCGTTGTTTCATTCTGCTAATTACCAGAGGTCTCTCGATGTAATTTATTAATTACTGACCCACTTACTCTACTACTGATTATTCAGAAACTAATTTTCCAGAACAGCATTTCCACATTAACTTCCAATGCCCCTAGAAAAGTGTCACTGGCAGCAGAAGTGTCCAAGAAAACCAGCAGAAGGGTGAAGGAGAGTGAATAACCCTCTGCTGCTCTGTCACTCTTCTGCACTCAGAAGTCCCAGCCAGTCACGGGAAATGTGTTTGGAGCCTGATAACTCACAATTATCCAAAACATATGGCAACAAGAACCTGATAAATATTGAAATATGAAAACTTTCATCTTTGAAACCACAGGGAAAATTCTAATACAGGGAATGTGAAGTTGTAGTCATCACAGCATCTCACTGCAATTAAAAGGTTGTCCCTAATGATCCAGCTATTAAATAAAATTATGATTAATCAAGTCTGGAATTCAGAACCTGCTGAGCTAAATGTTAACCATATTGCTCCCTAATGAGATGTTCCCCAGGGAAGTGGGAATACTATACCAGTCTAGCAAGGTTTTAAAAGATGGCTGGTGCTTTAATTGGGGAACCATAAAATTGGACAGTAAACATTACTGGAAAGGCTCCAGTTCTGCAACTGTCTTTGCAGACAGTTTGGGTCCCACAATCTATGGAGTATTGCACTTGTAAAAATTGGTTTCTGCACGAGAATGTATGGATGAGATTTCAGAGTCTGGGCCTAATGTGGGGTCTAACAGAGTTATCTGTTGACACAGAGCCAATATAAACTTCTACAACATGAGAACAGACCTACAACCTCTATAACAAAATACAAGGAGCTCATTTTTACCCATATTTGTCTCTCGCCTTCCACCAATGAATGTCGTTCTTCTCAATCACTGTGTATTCTTCACCTTTCTCTAATCTTAAATCATGGTGTTCTGTAGGTTCAAAGTCATACATTGCTACCACAATCTCCTCCTCTTCATTCCCATCTTCTTCAACTGGAGGAACAGGTGGTGGAGGCCTTCGCTGCAAACAACACAACATTATCATCATCACCCCACACTGCTCCATCTCTGCACCCCACCCACCCTTTACCATCACACCAGGCCATCCTGGAGGCAAAACCTGGGCTACTCCTGTGGTGGCCTGGGGGCACCTGGGGTCTGTGGCAGCAAACCATGCAGGTGCCATCCATGGGGCTGGCCAGCAAAGAGCAAAGCTGGCTGGCATTTGCTCTTTGCCCACATCTTCCACCAGCAGAACAGATACAGATAACAGATGAAGCTAAATTTCAGCAGGATTTTTTTTTCACCCTGAGATAAAGCATGATGCCCATTGATGCATTCAGAAATGCTCCAGGACATGGCAAGGATTTTGAGAAATGTAAACTCTTTTTCAAAAAGCAGCAATTCAATATTTTAAAGATTCTACCTACCACACTTTTTTCTGGCATTGAAGAGGACAATCTCATTACATCTAGAAACAAAGCACAGGAGAGGATTTATGCCTATCTATTTAGCTATAAATTTTAAAACTAGTAAGAGGTTTACATTTCAGATAAGGCTTTAATACCTCCAGTATGGCTTAGAAATTCAGAAAGCAAAGATAACTTCAATTAAGCTACAGGAAAAGTTATTAAATATTCTTGCAAAAAACATCCTAATACCCAGGGCTTTCAGGTGTGATGACAGAATCATAAAAAATATGCCAGAACAACATCATATGAAAACATATGTACTTACTGTTTTCAAAAAGACTGTATTTTTCACAGCCAGGTGCTAATTTTTCTGTCTGTCTGCAGCATTGATAAATTCCCTCTGTCCAGAATTTAGGATGGTATTTTACCATTATATTGCTATTGTTCTTTATTTCTACAAGAAGAAAAAGAGCATATATTGAAAGATTTTTTTAAAAGTCTCCAAGAGGGTGATTTTTAAAACATATTACAGTATCTTTGACATGAAGAATAGTCTTTGCTTGCCATTACTTTAGCATTGCTTTTCTTCTTGCAAGTTTACCTGGAGGTGATACAACAATCACAGATATATTTAGGGTAATAACTTTATTCCAGAAGGTTGTGCCATACTCCCCCCCCCCACACCAACCATCCTAGCAGGGTTTTGGTGCATCAATGAAAGGAAACCCTACACCACTGGAATCAGTCAGGCAGCTGTGTAGGTTTTTGGAGCTCTGCCTCCTCCTTTATTACTATTGCAAGTGACTCCAGTTAACCTACACAGCTGATATATATTCTGTGGCACAATTTATCATTTTGTCCTGGAAGGCTCCTTACCCCATGCTATGAGCCTGCTGAGTTTCAGAGGTCACTCCTTGCCCTCTGATGCCCAGCCCAGAAATAATTTCTTATTACTTTACAGACCACCTGCAATTCATTTGAGCATCTGATGGCAAGAGAGGGCATTAAGAGGCTCATAAAATAAAAAAAATCCACCTCTTTATTCACTGTGAAAGCAACTATCTGATCACATCTGCAGATACCTCCTATCATTTCACATCAGCTTAAGGCCCACAACGTTGTCTAGCTACATCCAAACAAAACTTTTCAGTGATGCCATCAGCTACCTTGGATAAACTTTTAAACTCATTGTGCAAAAGCAGAGTCAAATTCTAATTGCAGCTGCACTCAGTCTCAGTATTTGAGGCTCTCAGTACCTGTTACCACACCCTGTGTATGCAAGCAATGAGCTGGCCCAATAAAAAATTAAAATTGATGGATATAAGCAGCAGAAACTCTGCCATTTTATTTTTGTAATCTGTTGTGGGTTGATGCTAGCTAAGCACCCACTCCCCCACCCCAGTGGATGGAGGAAGGAATAGAAAGAACAAGAGATAAAAACTTCTGGCTTGAGATAAAGACAGTTTAAAAACCAAAAGAGAGAAAAAAAGAACCCAGAAGTAATGTGAAGTAAATCACTCCCCATCTCCCACAGGCAGACCATGTCCAGCCAGCCCCTGAGCAGCGGCCAATAGGGAAGAAAAGAACCCTAATCCCTGTCTTCCTCGACCTCAGATTTTAATGCTGAGCACAACTTTGCATGGTCTGGGATACCCCTTTGCCTCCCAGCCTCTTGTCCACCTCCTCAGGAGTGGGAGCAGAGGAAGAAAAAGGCAAATCCTCCATGCTGTGCAAGCACTGCTCAGCAGCAACTACAACACTGCTATGTTTTCAACATTGGTTTGGCCACAAATCCAAAACACAGCACCAAGTTAACTCCAATCCATGCAGACAGCTCAAGCAAAGTATCTGCCTATGTCAGGTGTTAAGTATAAGCAATTCCCATTACCTTCTTTCAGATTCCTCACCCACTCATCCCGGCTCTGTGCACTCGGTGCAAAAATGTAAAGTGTATTAGCATCATACACAACCTGGAGGGGAGGAAAGAAATAATCAAAATACATTCACCTCATAATGCTAATTCATTTCTTCCTCAAGAAACAGAGGAAACAAAACAAGACAAATGACTGTCACATTTGGCAAAATTAGTGTATTCAGGCACAAAAAGCAGAAACTGTGAAAGGTTATTAAGGTTTATTATTCAGATATGATGTTTTCAGGAGAATAAGGAAGAATTTTGTAATGGTATATTATCTTGTCAGCATTTCTTAAAATGCTTGGTTCACACTTTGTTTTGCTCATTCTTCACTGTGTTTTTTCTAAAAGCAATACAATTTAATGAATGAAAGCTACTTTGTTATCAGACATTCTCCCATGTCATTCCATATTGCTCTGGAGTGACTCTTTTTTTATCTCACCACTGCCTGTACGGGCAGAAAGCAAGTACTGCTCTGGGAGAAATGCATCAGAATCACTGCTGCCCCTCTCCAGCACTGGAATTCCTCCTCACTCCAACCATTCCCTCTATAGTAAGGAGGCACAACATCCAACCCCCATATTTTCCTTTAGCCCCTCTAAGCACTTTGTTTTCTGTGTTCATTTCTATTCAATTCACAATGGAAAAGAAAAAAAAGCAACAACTTTTATTTTTAATTTCTTAGTCCTATATAATTTCATTGTAATTAAATTTAATTTAATGAAAAACAGGTTGCCAGCTTACTTGTTCTGGCAGAAGATCAGGGCAAAGCAGTTTCCAGTCAAAATTCAAGATGAGAGGGTGAGGAAAAGAAAAAGATCAAGTGTATGTGGCCCAACTCCCAGGGGAGGGGTCTACAAGGTCAGGGGATGGATTTTAACCATTGATCCTGAACTACCTCCCTCCATCCCTAAAGAGACTGAGAATGGGCTCAGTATTTGAAACTGAAAGTACTCTTAAGGGCAGTTATGTCCAAATAACTTGGTGTTGTTGGAAAGAGCACTGTAATTTATGTATTTTGCATTAAAAAAACATACCTGGAATGGATATTTATTTTGACAGGGAATAATACCATCACTTTTTACAACTTCTACACATTTAATCCTTGAAATATCCACAGATCCTTTTCTGTACTTTTTCTGTGTGAGAGAAAAAAAAGGTATTTGTAAAAGATAATCAATTTTTCTAATGATCTTTTTTTTTAGTAGAGACTTATAATAGTGATGTCACTTTATGTCACTATAACTGGAGAAGTTGTTTGAAAACTGAGGGTATGAAGATCTGCACTTGGGAAAATGCACCAATTACAGTAAATTTGCTTAGAGAAAAGTACAAATTCTTTACATAGAAAGTTTCCAAGCATATGTAATCATAGGTTTAATATACTCTTCTTTACAAAAAATAACTTGAGAAAAAACAACTTCCCCCCTGCTGAGTTTAAATTATTATTAAAACCAGTATCATCTCATCTGCTCCAGTGTTCTATTGAAGTGCTCCCACCATTTGCAGGCTTCTGCTGTGTTCCACTAAGTTTGCAGAGAAATTTGGATGCTACACAGGCAACACAAGCCCCTGATGAGACAGATGTAACCCGGGACCAAACTGGGGTCTGTATTGAAGGAACTTCTTTGAACAAGGCTAGCAGAAGCCAAGAGAAGCAAAGTAAAAAGCACAGACTAAATCTGAGAAGATCTACAGGAAGATTATATAGTGCCACCTCCAGTTTTGGGAGAACCAAGTCTCTAACAGGAGAGAAAGTTCCTACTGGAATCTGGAACAAAACAAAAGCAGTAGCAGCTCACGGCTGGTACTGAATTAATACACATCAAAAAAATTGATTTGCCAAGAACATCCAGAACATCCAGTACGGAGTACATCTTATGAAAGACTGACACTCTTCACACAACGTGGAAAGAATTAGCAATTACTGAATTATTTGATATATGCCAATCCTTATTCAGTTTCTCTCTTGGGGATGGAAATTTTAGGCCAAATAGCTGCAGCTTGGTAAAATCATAAGCAACTGAAAACAGTCTTGTAAACAGAAGCAAAAAACAACTTCAAATACAGGAATTATGATTCCATCACCCTGGAAACATGGCAGTTAATTACCCATGAAGTTTCATCAGCATTTAAAATGCATTTAGCACTCTGTCTCTTATGTTGATTAGTGCAGAGAAAACATGCATGAAGAATTCAGGTGCATCATGGTTAGCATCAGGAAGAATGACAAGAGATAAGCTCAGAGAAAGCTGCAACTGTTATTTCATACCAAAAAAAAAAAAAAAAAAAAAATCAACGCACACTAGAGAGGTGGGTTTTTTTAAGGGGAATGTATGGGGGAATTAGGCACTTTAACCAACCATAAAGAAAAAAATTTAAATCATAAACATTATAATAAGCTGTACTAGAAAGATTTCTCACGTAACACTGAAAAATAATTTTGTAGCAAGTATGCAACCCCGGATTTTTTTACCAAAAAAATAATTTTAAGTCTTCTGTTTATTTTACACTGGTCACTTCCAAACCCGGGATATTCTATGATTCTGTGGCATCCCCTTACTTGAACATTGACTCCCTAAAGTAAAACATACATGCATGCAAAAGCCAAAAGTTGTTACTGAATCCACACCACTTGGCAGAGCAGGCAGTACTGCTTCTCCCTCTCCTCATCACTGCATGGCTGACCTGGCAGTTTCAGGGCTGCCAGATTGGCCAAGGCACAACAGGAGGATCCAAACGAGATGAGCCTTTCCATGAAGCCCAGAATTCAACACTCCACCTAACTGTGCTGAAGATCCCTCTCCAGACGTCCTTCTTGCACAAGGACATGCAAAGAAGAAACACTTATTACTCCCTAAACTTACGTACCCTGCTTTCTGTGTCCAGAAAGTAAGTTCTTTTACTGCTGAGATCCCACCTGCTGCTTAACTGAGGTTGCAGGACAGACAGACAGACAATACACATTGGAGGAGTTTTTGTATCCAGAATCATGAAATCCCTTATAGGAACACACTGTTATTTTATCTGGATCTCCCAGCTCCTGGGCTCAGAGATTTCCATGCCAATTTTGGCATTCAGTGAGTGCTCACTCAGAAGACACTGACAGGAGGACAAAGGACAGGAATCCAACTAGATAACCATCTAACATTTTGGGGGAAAAGCATAAAGAAAATCTCCTGAAGTACAGCACATCATTCTAGTAAGTGTATTTCCAAAATCATACCTTTGAATGCTTTCATGATTTAGGGTGGCTCAATTTGCTTCATCACAGGATGCTAAATTAAGCTAACTCAAAGCTGACCCACCTTACAAGTCAATCCACCTTATTAAACCTAATGTCAGGGAAGAGTCTTCCATTTTTGCATATTTTAGAGACTAAAAGAACCCTTGCATATGTGAAATTAAATACAACTCTACTGCTCAAGACATTTTTTGATCCCATCAGAAGCAACAGTTATTAATGGCCACCAGCCTTCAACTGCCAAGGGTGCAGCTCAGTTTTAGCTGACCATTACTCATTAATAAACTATGGGGCACAGAATCAGGAAAGAATGACTCAAGAAAAATGCTAAAGAGACCACTGCAATTTTTTTCTCCTTCCTACTTAACTGATTTCCCTTTATAAAAATAGGACACCTTGCACTCCATAACTGTGTTGCATTTATTCTACGAGCCAAATGGGTACTATGGGCTCTGTACCCAGCCCTACAGCAGACATGAAATGCAGAATTAGGGCAGAGCTCAAGCCTTGAAGCAGTTGGGAAGTTGAGATGCATGGATGAGGCAGCCCTGAGAAATTCACCCACAACCACTCTTTCCAACAAGTGACCTCTGCTACAAAGAGACAAAATTAGTAGCGTGGAATTAGGACAGCAGAAAAATGTTAAGATTTACTGTAGCAGTATTTTACCAGAGCATTCATGCACACTGTCTGAATGGGATACAAGTATTCACAGATTTGGACTTGTGAAAAACCACATGTCAGTGAAACAAAGGGACCTATCAAAGCTGGTCCACTCCTTTACTAAAGAGAGACATATATGCCTCTAGAGGGAGGCCTGTAGAAGCAAATATGGTTAGAACAGTAATAAAGTATAAAAATACCAAATCTCGAGAAGGAACACAAATGGGTAAAATATGTGCTTCAAAGTCACACTAAAGGTTGGGATTTTGGTGTGGGTTTTCTTTTTTAATGAATCTTCTTGCAGAAAATAACAAAAGGGAAGTGACTATACAGAAACTCCTATACAAAGCTTTTCAAAATGCCATATATATTTCATATTTACCTATGTTTCAAAATATTGATTTACAGTTTTAGCAGTCCAGCTCCTTGCTCTCAGTGGGGATGGCCAAGTCTTGTTTCCATATAATCCAAAAAGAATAAGCTATTCCTCTTTATTTTAGCATATTAAATAGTAATAACAAGCAGTCATAACACTAGACCTAAGTTGTCAGATACACAACAAATACAGGATCATGCAATTCCTTCAAAGAGGTAATCTTAGAATAGAGTAAGAGAAGAAATACCCAGGTGTTACAATCAAACAACTGATCCTCTCTCTGTACATCTGGAATTACTCCTCTGTTAAATACAGAAGCTTTACAGCTTCAGAAGCCCATATCAGATAAAAATATTTCTTCAGTGTATTTCCTCTTTGCTGATGAACATACTGCACTGCTTACACTCACTGAAGTATGTGTGTATGTGGGGGTGTAGAACAACAAAGGACATTATTTTGGGGGAAAAAAACCTAAATGAGAACATGCAAAAGTCAGCCCAGCTGGCAAGAAATACCTAGATTTTGTCTCCCCCATGCTCTTTCTCTCTTTCCTAGTTCATATTATTTCTTTCTTCCATGCTTACCCTCATGTAGGAAATCCTGAGGTCATCAGCATGTGACCCATGGAGCTTGTGCTCTCACAAGTGTAGCAGATCACAGCACTGCTTTTATCTCCTTTTATGGAGCTGCTCTTCAACTTTGCAAAACCACGAAAAGCCTGGCTAAGCCAACGCTGCCTATAGACAGCTGCTCTGACAGAATATGCTCCAGAGCCAAATGTAAGGATATTTTCATTTTTGGGTTCTTTGCAGGGAGGGAGGTTGGGCTTTTGGGCTTTTTTTTGTTTATTTTAGTAGTATTGCCATTTATTAATAAGAAGCACTGACTGGATATAGTAGAATGAATTATTCTTCTCTTAGAAAAGAAAAGTAAGTGACATAGCTTTTTGGAACTCTATAACGTTGCTATGCTCCAAAGGAAGTATTTGCACAATATTAGTGTTGTAATGAAGCTACACAATTTTACCCTGAAACCTGCACAGTGGGCCCCAAAGTTTTTATTTTTCCTTCCTTAAAATATCACCACTGTAATTTCAGTAGCTTCTGTCTACTCTATATTCAAATTAGAAGAACCAAATACAACCCTTACAGAAGGAACTTTTTCCTTAGGAGGAGAGACTTTCAAAATTAATAACCCCTCAAAATGTTCAGGTTTTTATTCTAGTTTTTTCATTTACATCCTGGTTGGTTTTTATCAATTGTAACAGTTCTGTTTACACAAGAAAGTTTTCACAGGTCTGATCCTAATGGCAAATACCATTATGGCCACTGCAGAGAAAAGCATTCTGCACCACCCAAGTTCAGCTCCTCAGAAGCTGCCTTCTACTTGACTCCACAGAAGCATCCTTCTAAATAAGACTCTTAAACGTTTTCCCTCAGGGAACTATTATTTGCCTTCTCTTATGAAGCAAATGGTTTCTGCACACTAATAAACAGGTAAGTGATGTGCCTACTCAATGTCCGCTGTGCAGCAGTTCCAGAGCTAATGGGCATTGCAGCCCAAACTCTCCCCCTTCTCGTCCCCCATTCTCACACTGCAGACTCCTGTTCACCCAAACACACACAGGGTAACTACAGGGACCAGGATTTAGTCTATGCCTCTTGAAAATGCAAAATCCAATGTAAACTGTTTATTGCTGCAAGCTGTCATCCATACAACAAGCACGAGAAAACACAGATGCTAAAGCATAAAGAAATTTAATGTTCATAAGCTCACAGTCAGCTTCATACTCATGGTCAGTGCAAGCTGCTGTGGTGGAAAGGTTAATTCAAGCATGCTGTGCCCTGTGTGGGAGTACAGTAACCAAACCACACACATCAGCACACTTTCCAACCAAAGAGTGTCATGCTAAGCAAGCTGAGCGACAGAGAGAGAAATATCATGGTGAAAGGCAGCACTCCACAGGTACAACAGATATGAGGATACTGACAGTCTACACATTTACAAGGATTTATAAAATTATGACCAGATCCGTGTCGCCTTCTGGAAGCGCCACACTCATGAGAAACACCAAAGTGAAAGTTTTCAAACCAAAAAACTAGCAGGACATCTCACTTGCACAAAGCAGCTCATTTTAACTACTCCACTGGTGAAAAGGGCTTAAACACCTACACTTACTCTCCTTCTTTCATCACAAAGAATTTCCCTTGCCTAAAATGCCATCTAGAGCAAAAGCCTGTGGCCTAGTGGCACTTTAAAGATCAAGCAAGACACTCGTGTGAAGTATGTGTTATTTGCTATCATGGCCATTCTGTAATGCAGCATCCGACTGTCCAGCTCAGAGATACCTTCTCAGCATGCCCTGGGAAAGAATTCACAGCAATCAAACTCATTGCGACACAGGGAGAAAGATGATAAACTACGAGTACGTGGTGGACAGCCCCGGTGGATACAGTGGTTGGATGCTATTTTTGTGTGATCTGTCCTGTTGGTTAACAAGAGGAATAAATGATGCTGATCTTTGCAGCCACCCTGCAAAGGAGAGTGGGGGGGCACCACGTAGGACAGCAGCCATCAGGCACACTGGTAAAATGAGTCCTCCCTTCCATTGTCCAGCTGATATTTACTGACGTGTTTAAAATTTTGAGGTTTGATTTACCAAGCAGACACAGAAGAAATCGTGAATGCACCCATCCTTCAAAAATAAACTCCAGGGTCACTTTTGACAAAAAATGGTAAAATGTACCTAGGGCCATGCATATGTGCTGATATTTCCACAAATGTCTCCTTGGAATTCAAGATGAAACTAGCAATTTGGAAAAATTAATACTGAAACTTGAGCTAAATTTTTGCTGGTAAATACAGAAAGCCATTCCAAATTAGGTGTTGGTTTAGGTTTTTTTTAATCACTGCATAAAATATTTGATTTTCAACCAAGCTGGTTAATTTCAAAGTTGCTTAATTTTGCTTATTAATTTGATACTGACTAGTAGTTTTTTGATTTCTTGGAAGAAAATATTTCGGGAAAGTGACCAGAAGTGCACCTGAAGCATTATGCTGAGTTTTCAAACCACACAAAATTGAAAAGAGATTCCTAATAAAATATTTCATGCTCATGTTTCCTCACTAGAGCACTCCAAACACTGCCTTTGCCACACAAACAGATTTTCCAGTGAAGTTGCACTACAATCCATGACTCCAGCTGACACCAGTAAGAATAGCACAGCAGTCCTCAAGAACCAGGGCCAGTTTGTAAAAAAATGCCTACTACCTCCCACTTTCAAACTTAGTTATTCCTGTCCCCATAAATGTGTTCAAAGCTGGCTTGGTAAGCAATACATATTTGAGAACCTTGTACATATCTCAAGTCTTTCTGACTGTAGCAAAACCAGCAAGATATACTTTCTAGTACATCTCCATACTCAGAACAGGGAGATATTTTCTTCTTCCCTACTTTTATCTGTTCATGACCAGCACTCTGTGCTTGAAGTCCAATGCAGTTATATCTTACTACAGTGAATTTTTGTCTTCACTGTAAATGGACCACATCACATTCAGATTTCAATAGGCACTTTTGCAACATTAAGGAAAAATACAGAAAATACTCTTTCCAACAATGACACCTGATAGACCATTAAGGGCTTCAAGAAACAACATTAGCTCAGCCTTTTTATTTCTTACAATCAGTGTTAGTCCAATATTGCACCATAGTGCAATGATGCTATTTCCCCAACAGCTACACTTACTAATTCTCAGAATTTCTGACCAAGAGAAAAAAGACAAAACCAGAACATAGCTTAAACAGAATATTCCTCTTTTCTGACATTAAAAATCGATCTCCATGATGCTTAAGACAAGTCAGTTCCTGAGGTATTTTTATTTTCAAGCTTCTTTACATCCATTTTTTTAACATACCTAAAGGTGATACTTCCACATTTTTTATCCAACAGCATAATGCCCAGAAGTTAAGCAGTAAAAACCACGGTCCTATTGGCTTCCGATGCAAAATAAGTTTTACATTATATTAATCATAACTGTAGAGTTTTGCTCAGTGACCTAAACCAGGATTCTCCTTCCTCAGGCTTCTGCGTTATGAAATGCAGCCTCTTCACTGATTCTGTAGCTATGCTCCATCAATAGCTCACACAGCTACTCCATGACTTACAGCAGAGCAACATCTTTAAATGAAAAAAACTGTATTTCTCCGTCTCATGTCAGCAGTGCAGCTCCAGCTTCACTGTAGGCATGCACTGTCATTGTACCATGACAGGGGGCTAGATCTACTTGAAAGAACGTATAGAAAAATTTAAACCAGTTATGAGCAGGTTGAAACAAGATTTTAGCCTTCTGCTAGTAGTCATGTTTAGGAGATAGTAGTTTATTGCTCAAGTAAGGTATATGGGGCTCTTTCAGTACATAGGACAGAAAGAGTGGAAAAACCCAGGAAGAGTGGTGTCTACAATGTGCAGTTTCTGGTCAAATAGCAAGTGATGCCCCACTTCTGGCTGCACAGAACAATTAAATCTCTCAGCAGCATTTACATGAACAGTATTTGCTATAGTTGACTGCTTTCTGTTGTCATAAATGTTCCACTTCTGTCACCAGACATAGAAAATGTCTAATTCTGTCACTTTATTTATAATCCAAACTTGCCCACACTTTGAGGATTGACTAATCTGGTTAACGAGATTTACTTTAGTCTTGTTTTTAAAAAGAAGTGGTACGATTATTCACGTGCTCACAAACCCTGGGTTTTTCTTGAACTCTCTCTACTGAACTTCCATAGAAGTTAAAATGGAAGAAAGAAAGAAAATACTTCAGATTGGCCAGCAAACAAACTGGGAATTGCACACTTGCCTAGAGGGACAGAACTCAGCCACCCTTGGCAGACTGCTACCACTGCAGTTATGGGATTAAAATGAGGGTGTGAGATCCTCTTGGCTTGGGATTTCCATGCTTATCTTACCAATCTGGACTTTGAATACTGCCAAACCCAAAATGAAATCAGTCTTATTCTTTCATCCATCACATCTTTAAATTCAGCCAGCATACACAGCAGTCACATTTATTTTGGCAATAAACCCCCAACTATTCAGAGGGGGCAGAATTATCTTGAGGGCTAATAACTTTTTTTCCCTTTGTATAAATTACCTCAGCCAGAATATGCAGCTGTCTTACTGTAAATACATATTTATAGCCACCATAATTGGCTTAAAAAACCCCAAACAAATAATTAAACCCACAAACATCTTTGCCATTTAAGCTGTCCAGAGACATAAAGGAACAACTATCACTGCGTCACAGAGATCTTAGTCTTACTGTTGTGGTTTTTTTTTAAAGAGACAAAAGTATTCAGTATGCCATTTTAAGATCAGAGCTCCCTATTCCCAGACAATATTGTTAATAAAATAAAATGCTGATTAACGTTTAAAACAATCTAAAATGAGAGAAACAGGGAAAATGAAAATGGTTTGAGGCTGGAAGTTAAGTGTTATGGCTGAGCCAGTCTAACAAGCTGCTGATGTCAACAGTCAGAGCATCCTGTTCTCCTCCAGCACCTGGCACAGCCTCTGGTGCTTGTCAGATCCTGCACCCAGCTAATGCAGCGTGCTAACCCTGCAGAACACCCATCCAGCAAAAATAAAACTTGTTCAAATACCTTTCTGCTGGCCTAACTGGGGCCTCCCAGCACCTGAAGGGAGCCTACAAGAGACAGAGAAACTATTTCCCAGGACATGTAGTGACAGGACAAGGGGGAATGGCTTCCAGCTGAGAGTAGGTTTAGATTAGATGTTATGAAATAATTCTTTACTGTGAGGATAGTGAGGCACTGGAACAGGTTGCCCGGAGAGGTGGTAGATGCCCCATCCCTCAAAGTGCTATCGGCCAGGTTGGATGGAGCCCTGAGAAATCTGATCTAATGGAAAGTGTCTGTGCCCAGGGTCACAGGGGTTGGAACTAAATGAACTTTAAGGTCCCTCCTGACCCAGGCCATTCTGTAATTCCATGATTAGTAATTTTTTTCAGAGTAATATGGATACCAAGAAGGGCCAGAATCAATTCAAGTGAATGGGGGAGTCTAGGAAGGCTAGGACACGGATGAAATGGACCTGCCTTTTCCAGCAGCAAACTGATGGCCTAGCATAGGCATAATGCACATTTTCAGCCCAACTGGCTGTCTCTTAGGCTGAAATATTTTAAGAAGTTACTACATCGTCAGCTGAGGGCACGATGGGCTGCCCTGTTCAATCTCACTGCAAATGAAACAGAGTTTCAACTCCCTCTCAGAGAGAGCCACCAGCCAGTCTCCTGGAAAAGCATTTCATCAGAGGAGGTTCACCTACAGTGCAAAGGGAAAGCTTAAAGAGAAAAACTGCAAGAGGGGAAAACTGAAAGTGGTAACTTCTTAAAGGGTGACAACTAGACCTGCAAAACCTGTTTGCCACATTTCTATTTGATCTGAATATAAGCTGACATGGGACAAGCATGCAAGGCTTATTTCAGAGGGCTTCTTAGCCCCCACATCTTTATTCTCTGGGAGAGGGCCAGAGTCACCAAAATAGCAGTAACTGACACACTCTGCCATCCAGAGGGACACAAAATGCCTGAAAGGAGTGTGCAAAGAAGATGGAGCCAGGCTACTGCCAGCAGTGTCCAGTGACAGGGGCAGAGGCAGTGGACAAAAACTGAAAGACAAGAGGCTCCATCTGAACAGCAGGAAACAATGCTGGTCTTTTTTTTACTGTAAGGATGACTGTGCACTAGCACAGGTTGCTGAGCAAGGCTCCATCCATGAAGATACTCAACAGAAAACTGGACAGAGACATCCAACAGCAGCTGGTTCTGGGCAAACAGCTCTGTGTGGCCCTTCCTGGACAAGGGGTTTGGATCAGATGGTCCCCAGAGGCCCCCTCCAACCTCAGTCTGTGTCCAATCCCTGACTGTGTCCAAGCTACTTTCAGAGAACAGACTGCTGTGAGCATCTTGTAGCACGTAAGAGAGCTCAGTTCTGGCGCAACCATAAGGTCTGGCAGAGAAACATGCTTAGCAAGCCTTAGCTCTCCTATGCCCTCTTCTTTAATCAGAGGTAAGACAGCCAACACAAGAGGTTGCAGGGTTCCCTCCATTAAGCTTTATTTGTTAAATGGCTTCCCAAGGCACACAACATGTACACAAGCTACTGCAGTCATTTTATTCCTCTGCAGCATTGTGACAAATATGGAAAGTAGCTGCACTTAAGTGGAAAATCTCACCCCCAGCACTGAGGATATGACAGGGCACTCTGGAGGCAGGTGATCTTGATGAAACTGAGTCTGGAGTTCATTTGAAAAAATGCTGGTCTGAGGATTTGCATGGTTTACACTACTGACTTCCTGAGTAACTGAATTTACACAGAATGGATGAGTTGATCATATGGTCAAAGATAAAATGCTTCCAGCTTCATTTCAATCACCAGGCTAATGGATCTTGTCTCTGCTGAACTTGGTCTGCAGTGCACTGCTCCTATCAAATGCTCCTGTTCAAATCTAGTTACTCACCAGATGTGAATGTAATGGCCTTCACAGTGTACATGGCTACAAGAAACTGCAATTGTACCTTTTTCTACCTTTTCCCCACTTTATGATAGCAGTGATCATTCATCCCTTGGAGAGAGACAGAAATCAGATTTGATGACCACCTCTAAATGCTGTTTTATATCATTTCTGCCACCCTGGCTACTACTTCTCTGGTCAAGAAATTCACATTGACTACTAGGGAATTTATCTGCACCTCTGTCAACCTGCATTATTTGTAAGAGAAATGCCAGCTCATCACTATTTCCCCGATTAGCTCTTGATAGTGTGACATACAGTAGGGAAAAAAGCCAGTATCATACAAAAGCAAAAAAGGAACAAAGGCAATCTGTAGTAGAAATCTGTGTCTCCTACCTCCGCTCGACCTTCGTAGTATGTTAGCATAGACTTTGTAAGTACAAAAAGCCTCTCTTTGTAGTTTAAGGGAGAAGTCCTCTTCTTCTGCTGTGATCTTTTAATCAAAATCTCTTGTAGGATAGTAGTCGTATTCATTTCAGCCACTTGTCAGCTCTCTTCTAGCCATTGAACATCAGTTCCTGTGAAGATGAGGAATAAAACATCACCAGATCATTGCAGGATCACAGAACTGGAGACTGCTGTAACAAAAAGAGCTTCTACTTAAAAATGAAACTGCCTGAATATACAGAAAGCTGGAGCTCACCTGGAAGTTTACAGAAGTTAATTATTAGACTAAAAAGTTCAAGCTTTGCTCAGCTGAGGGCTGCCCTGGCACATTCTCAGGAAGCCAAAAGTTGTACGTGACTGGGATGAAATAAGGTACACTGCAGCCTATGTCACAGAGAATATGGGTGAGAAGTCTGAAATGTGCTCCAGGCAAACAGCAGTGTACAACTGCTCTTCACCACAAACCTGTACAGAAATTCCTAACCTGTTTAGAAATTTTAATTGCTAAGGTCTGTGCATGTATAAATGCCATTTGCAAAAAAAGTTCTATCTACAATACTGAAGATCATAAAATCATAGAATATCATGTGTGTAAGAGAGCTACAAGGATCACTGAAGTCAAACACCTGGCCCAGAACAGGACAGCCCCAAGAATCCCACCATTTGTCTGAGAGCATTGTCCAAATGCTCCTTGAACTGTCAGGCTGGTGCTGTGACCACTTCCCTGGGGAGCCTGTTCCAGTGCCCAGCCACCTCTGGGTGAAGAACTTTTTTCTAATATCCAACCTAAACCTCTCCTGACAACTTCAGGTCAGTCCTGTCACTGGTCACCAGAGAGAGGAGATCAGTGCTTGCCCATCTTCTTCCCCTCATAAGGAAGTTGTAACTGCAGTTGTCTCCCCTCAGTCTCCTCCAGACTGAAGAGACCAAGTGACCTCAGACATTCTTTATAAGGATTCCCCTTCTAGACCCTTCACCATCCTTGTTGCCCTCCACTGGATGCTCCCCAATGGTTTAATTTCTTTCTTATATTGTGGCACCCAAAACTGCACAAAATATTCAAGGTGAGGCCACCCCAGTGCAGAGCAGAGCAGGACAATCCCCGTCCTTGCCTGGCTGGTGATGCTGTGCCTGATGCCCCCAGGACACAGGTGTCCCTCCTGCTGCCAGGAACTGCTGGCTCATGTTCAACTTGCCATCAACCAGGACCCCCAGGTCTCTTTCCACAGTGCTGCTCTCCAGCCTCCCATTCCCTGGTCTATACACACAGTCACAGTTGCCCCATGCCAGGTGCAGAACCCAGAATGTTCCCTGGTTAAACTTCCTATGGTTGGTGATTGCCCATCTCTCTAATTTGTCAAGGGCTCTCTGCAAGGCCTCTCTCTGCCCTTGAGGCAGTCAACAGCTCCTCCCAATTTAGTATCTTTGGCAAATTCATTTAGTATTCTTTCTATCCTGCATTCAAACTATTTATGAGGATGTTGAAGAGTACTGGGCCTAAAATAAAGCCCTGGAGAACTCCACTAGTGACCAGTCTAATGTAACCCCATTTACTACAACTGTTAGGACCTTAGATGGATCAGTAAAAGTAATTTTGAAAATTTACCTCAATTTTATTAATGAAAATTTTCAGGCACAAATGATTGTTTAGAAGATATAAGTTTGAGAACAAAGAACGTAAGCTTATTTTTCAGAAACTGCTAAGCATATGCCTTCCAACTTCCGTTTAGAAAGACTTCATGCTGACCATCAAAACCAAGCAATTGAATTTTAGTCACTCAGTAATGTCAAACTGCTTTAAGTTCTACACCATGACTGATACCTGTAGGACAAACTTAGGAGTACATAAAAACCAATATACCCACAGCTACTTGCTTTGCAAAGCTGGCTCCAGGGTCCTGCCAGAGACAGAGATTGTTCTTGGCAATGATGCCAGCTTAAACACAGCAGACCTCCTCCCCATCAACTCATCACTGTCCTGTCATGCCACCCTGCCTTGTGCAGGTGCAGTGTTCCTCCTGCCGGGCTGGGAAGCAGCTTAGGGAAGGGCTCCAACCAGACATTTCATCATGCAGCACAGGCAGCTGCCTGCACACACTCATTAAATGAAGTGGCACGGAGGCAGGAATGACAGGTGTGGGAGAGGCTGTGGAGAACTGTTCCAGAAGTCTTTTTCCCCACTCCCTTTCTCTTTGCTCACTTTCTGCCAGCCCTGCCCATGGCACCACTTGGGCCCTGCCTGAAGCTGTGCTCCAAAGCCAGACCTGGCGACTCAGGCTAGAGCAGCATGGCTGGAGCTGAGGCCACAGCTTGAAGAAGGAACAGCAGCATCTGCTGAAGCACCAGTGACTGTGAACAGCCTCTCAGCCGTGTGGAGGGGGCAGGGGGATAACCCAAACTAAAGCCCTAGAGTAAAAAAAAAAAAAAGAATTTATCATTTTTCACAGGGCTTACTTTGTGCACCTATTTCAGAATTCACTGGGGAAATGGCATGCATATTTTGCTCTGCAGGCAACACAACTTCAGCACAGACAAAACAGTACGTTTCACAGAACTGTGCAGAGAATCTCAAAAATCCACAAATCTTCTCACAACATTGCCTTACACAATTTAATTTTTAATAAAAATCAAACGTAAACAAACCTCACTTTTGCATGTCTCATTTTGTGAGCAATTAATTGCTGTCACAATACATGAAATGACACCCTGTGCCTTCCAGTCTAGTCTCTCACTATTTTCACTCCTTGGTCTGACCAGCTGAGCTCCCATATCCCATACTGCTGCTATCTCAACAGCTGGAAGTGTCTTGTTAACTGCTTTAAAATATCCGTTTCTTTCCTAGGAATACTTCTTCATACATTAAAAAAAAAAAAAAAAAAAAAAAAGTGGTTTAAATGGAACTACAAAATAAGACCAGGTTGCAATGCATAAGTAAGAGGTGATGATTGGACTGCAAATGGTGATTATTATGAACAATCTATTTTTGCTATTTCTCTTCTTCTGATATGCGCACACACATTTTGTTGGTCATCTCTCACATTGCATTCTGGGAAGAAGGCAGATCTTTTTTAATCAATAATTGTCTTGGATATGTTATTTAACTACTAAAGCTGCCCAATTCTGATTTATTGCCCTTCTAAAAATATATTTGCAATCTTAAAGGCAATTGCAGAAGGAAGAATATTACCATAAACTGAAAATCAAACATTGCTCAAAATCTTAAGTCAGTATCAATTTTCAGACCAGCTGAACGCACACAAACTTTAAGGGTTTCCATCACAGGCTCTCCCACTCAAAACAGCTCTCAACAGTAAAAATTCTCTGCTTGTACTTAAGAAAAACATAATTATTATCTATCTTATAAACTGTGAACTCAGAGATCCCTAGACTGCTGCATTAGAGAGCGCAAGAAGGATTCAAAGTTAACTATGATTTCAAATTTCAATACTGATAATGCTAACATATTTCATTCCTCTACCAGGTTACATTAATGTGACACAAGAATCAAAAAAATCCTTTGACAAAATTTGGGTTAAAAAATACAAACCCCAGTAATAATTGGCCAATGTCTGTACCTGGTTGCTCCACTGAATTATCTCTACTATGAAGATTTCAGCAGATTAGAACCAGTTTCCCAGGTCACACGATCTGCCTTTGAATCTGCATTTGGTCGCAGAAACCAGTTTTATTTGGGGTTATTTCCAAGCTAATGGCTCTAGACACATTTCTGTTTTGATAAATAAGGCTCAGGTTAACTGAACCCTCACCTATTATTCTGAAAGTTCTTTTTCAGAATAGCTATACGCCATTAAGGAGCCCCTGTAGCAGCCACACTTGCCTCTTATCAAACCCACATGTCATTACTTTTCTTCAGTGCAGTTTTAGACATCTTCTGCACATTTTCCCTGCCCCCCACTTCCCCCCAAACACTCCATTGTTCCCAGACCATCCCTCATAACATGAAGCTGTTTGCATGACACACTGTTATCTTGTTATAAACAGCTGAGGGAGTTTCGGGCTGACACCCAATATAAACTTTTCCCAATATGACTCGTGCCAAGGAATTGCCCTGTTCCCTGCCAACCTTACTTACACAATAACGAAGACGATCTAATTTGCAGAGATGCTGAAGACTCAGAATTATGGTAGAAATCAGAAAGAGTTACAGATTCTCAGCTTTTCTCATGGGCGGGAAAACATTCTCAGCTTAAGTACCAAAATATCTGCATCAGCTTGTGCTACCCATCTTCACATTATACAAGTATTAATCTGTACAGCCATGAAATCACCACACACCTTCCTCAAAACAAATGAAAACAACTATTCAGATAAGCCTTCTAAGTCAATACTGGTCCAGTGCACAAAGGATGTTTTCACTTGTAGACAGAGCTTCTTCTGCATGCCACCTTTCCCAGTTTTCACAGGGGAAAACTGAGCCACTAAATGATGTGGTAAGCTCAGGTGTTGCAACACTACCCACCCCACATACCTTCTGGGTCCCACTCCCAGCTCCCAGCCTGTGTTTGTTTATTGAAACAATTAGTCACCGTAAGCCAACTGGACTGTAAGCACCTTTAACATTCAGAAAGCTGAATAAATGAACGAAACTCCCAGTGCAAGTTCTATTGAGTAGAAAAGAGAAAGTGCATCCAGTCTGATAAGGGCTCCTCTCACCCAAATGCAACAAGTAATTGTCACTTTTTAAGGCACAAATCTTTGTATCACACATAGTCATGGAGGGGCCCACAAGAAAAAACACATTCTGAAAAACACGCTTATCACAATGATACAAAAGGAACACTAGGAGGAAATGTTTGTGTCTGAAAAAAAAATTAAAAGCAAGGTGGAACTGTTTTCTGAGTTTCAGCACCTCCTCAGTGATTTCAACATTTCCCTAAGAATTTTTGTCCTTCAGTGCAAAGTCTTAATTCTAAATTGATGGGCATCAAAGACAGACAATGCCTCTAACAAATCTTCATCCTCAGCTTTCTGACTTGGATTTCATGCATCGTGCACAACTGTTTTTTTTTCAGATTTGGGACACATCAATCCAAACCCATGTCAACTCCAGATCTGGATATTTAACATTGAAAATGCACCTCCTAAAGCAGTACATTTAAAAAAATATAATAATTACAGAATATTCACTACTTCAATTTTTGAAAGTATCAATCAAAATATTGTTTTTAAAAACCCAAGTGGTACCTCATAATCCTTTGTTAAATCTGTAGGTTCCAGAATTTTTTTCCTACTTAATTTTAATTAATTCAGATCAGGTTGCTGATCAAGCTCAATCTGTGTCCCTGCAAATGTCTGCAGGGGGGCAAGTGAACAGGCAGCACAGTGCTCCTCTGGGTAAAGGGCAGAAACAGTGCAGAAGGAACAAGAAAAGGAGAACTCCTTACCGTTTTTGGGTTTGTTTTTTTTTTTTCTGGAGCTTTTGTTGCTTTATCATGAAACTACGAACAGAGTTACATGTGAACAGTTATTTACATAAGTATCCAGCACAGGCTTATTTGAATAATTACTACTCAGTGTAAGCAAGGGTTGCAAAATATACTCTTGTATTGCCTTTTTGCCCCACATCTAAGGTTGTAAATTCAAACTCCTAAATATAAAACACAACTGTTATTAATCCCTGATCGAAAGCTAAATTTCACAGACATGCAAATACAAAAGAAATATATTTTAGCAAAAATCTGTTATCATTTTAAAATTCAAATTCAGGGAAAAATACTGTAATGATATATGTACCATATCCAGAAAAAGGAAAAGTAAAAAATACTTAGATTTACTTTTTTCCTCCTTTATTTTTTTAACAGTAGACTCTCAGAAACCACTTCTATTATATGCAAGTTTGGAATTTTTTTAACTGTGAGAAATGTATTTTGTGAGGACAACTTTCTAATAGATTTCAAAATTATAGCCAAATATTTGCAAAATATTAGTTTCTCTTTGGAAAATCAGCCAAACAATAAAAGGCTAATGTTATATATAATCAAACCCTGCAAAAATAAAATCCATACTTGCCTGTAAGAAATTTAGGTTTAAAAGTAAACAGGCAAAGGGGTAATTCTGTGACAACTCTGACTGGAGATTGTGAGACCATGTGATGTTGCAAAATATCCTTTTTTCAGCTGAAAGGTACTCATGTACACACAAGAAAGAGCATTTTATCACAATCAGAACTGGTTTTCCAAAATTTTTAGGAAACAGGCTCAATACATTTCACAAAATACATCATTTGTTTCCTTTTAGCATTCTAGCTTAGGTAGTTGGGGCAAGTGAAGTAAACAATGATGAAAAGTGATGGGCCCTCATAGGGACAGCTGGCATTGAGGTGGTTCATCCCTCCCAACTGGAGCATCAGCTCATCAACCACTGCAAAAGAGACGTGGAGCCCAAGTGCACAGAACAGCTCAGGAAAAAATGGTAAGAGCACCAAAAGGGTTTCTTTTCCCCTTACAATGATGGTTTAGGAGAATGGCATGTACTCATCTCCAAATAATTTATAAACTCAGCTATTGCTCCTTACTGGGATTTCCTGCAAGCCACACACTCCAATTACTAAGTCACGCTTTCACAGCTTTATAGGACACCTTCTTCACTACTAAATTATTTAGGAAAGAAACCTCTGCTTTATGAAACAAAAATTACCTTATTACCATCCATGATGAAAAAAATACGTTGACATGGGCATTTTTTTCCTTGAAATTATTTAGTACTAATTTTGAGTTAGCAACACTATGGGATACCATACAAAGGACAGACTGATCAATTTTCACTATCCTCAACAACTTCTTATATTTTTATTCATTCCTTTACAGCTGAGTACTTGTAGCTTTTCTTATTTCTCCCATACAAAATTTCTGCAATATTTATAAACTTGCATTGACTATTTTGCCTTCAGTTTATTCAGATTGAACACCTCTATCACTTGTAATGTTCTTTGCTGCAAGACACTAAAGCTGAAAATTAGTTTGGGACATGGGAAAGCAAAGCACACAAAAAGACTTTGAAACTTTAGTATTTGACATTAACTCTTAAAGGGAGAAAACAGATTTTCCCAGGTCAAGACTTCATAACTCAGGTTTATTTTTATTCTAAATACCATGTATAAAGCAGAGTGAAAATGGCAAACAATTTTTTGCTGACATCCAGCAGTTTCTGCCCTCTACAGTGCCATCACCAGGACTTCAGGATGCTGAAAGGAGTTTGACGTAGCTTAATTCACTTGAGCAGCATAAAGGTCTGCTGAAGAATATTGGCTTGGTTTACTTATACAAATACAACTCACCCTCCCGCAACAAGGCTGCAAAATATACTCAAGAAAAGGTAAAAGATAAAGAACAGAAAGGGAAGGACAGGGTCTGAACTGGGAAGAGACACGTGGTATATCAGTCTCTCTTACATGTTTATGTGCCTCTGAAAGGAAACTATCTGCTTTATTTGGGAAGTGTTTTCAAAGTAAGGTTAGAAAGGGACATGGAAGAGCTAACTCCAAACTGGAATGGCAGTGGTTTGGAGGAGCAGAAGCTCCTAAAGAGCAGAGTGTGTATGCTTCACTTCTACACAGACCAATGCCACTCCACCACTACCCCACTGGCTGTGGCACTGGGTGGACATTCAGTAAAGCAGAGTGCTGCCTTTTTTCTAAAAATCCCCTGCTGATAAGAAGGGAAGAGAAACAGTAACACCCACTTACTAAAGAAACATGCAAAGATGAGATTGGCAAAGGAAATGGGTGATGCTTGTGCAAAAGATTTTCCTATTTCTCCAGAAAGCTGAAGATTTAGAGGGCTGAAAAAATAAAAGCTCTATTAAATCAAATGTTGAACCTAACTCTATTAAAGAATCCTAAAGCTCACTATCAAGCCAGAGGACAATTGCTATTGCACACAAAACTGCAAATATGAGAAAAACAAATCAAGTCTACAGAAAAGAAAAATATAAAAGGAAAATAGGTCAACAGTGCCTGAGGGTATCCTTCTCTTTAACTACCATAAAGGAGTCAACTTAATTCACTTTCTTCACAATTTGAACTTGTTTTCTTAAATGTTATACAATCTCAAGTAAGCACGTGATATACTAAAAATAAGCTAAATTTATTTCAATATTCAAGACACTCTTTTGACATAGTCTAACTAAAATACATACAAATTATGACTGTCTTTGTGAACAGGGAATGACTAATACTTCCTCAGTTATTTCTCTTCCCAAACACTCCAAGACCTTTTTTCCCTAAACAACTGCTTGTTTTCCATCTGCTAAAGAACTATTTGTTCTCTGCCTGCGAGACTCTGTGGAAGCTACACAGTAAGAAATACTTCAACTAACATGAGAACGTCTGCTGAAGACAAAGCTGAGAAGTTGACTCAGATGATGAACTGCTGGCCCCATCTCACATGTTGACTAAATGCATGCATTTACCTTCAAATTGAGACAGTATTATAAGGTCACTCAATAAATGTTGCTTTTTCACA
Organism: Petroica traversi; assembly: GCA_025920805.1. Lineage (NCBI taxonomy): Eukaryota > Metazoa > Chordata > Aves > Passeriformes > Petroicidae > Petroica > Petroica traversi. The sequence continues at coordinate 9,428,429 of JAHLSL010000015.1, read as the reverse complement.
CCTACTGAGCACTGTTAGTTGTTCAGTAGGTGTGCAAAAGCAACATTTATCTGAACCTAAACAGTATCTCTAAAGTTACAGGGCAGGACTGCCTTCTGTGCAGGAAAAACCCAAGGCAGTGAGTGGGGAACAAAAAACATCCAAGTTCCCATTTGTCAAGTTTTCCCCTGGGTTGTTTTCACCAGGATACATCTCCACTACAAAAGAAGCACAAGAGATTGAACACAAAACCAACAACCATTCCCGTTTCAGCTGAGATGTTGTACTACCATTCCTATGCATGGCAAAGCAGTGGTGTTGGCAAGGTCACCGTGCTTATCTTGTGATTCCAGACTCTCTTGCCCTGTTGTGTTGGATAGGTGTGCTTATTTTGGCTGGGGGAGAGTTAACTTTCCTCACAGTGGCTAATACGGGGCTGTGTTTTGAAACTGTGTTGATCACAGTGTTGATAATATAGAGATGGCTTTGTTATTGCTGGGCAGTGTTTGCACAGAGCCAGGGCCTTTTCTGCTTTTTTGTACTGCCACACTGGCAGTGAAACTGGGGATGCACAGGAAATCAGGAGACACAGCTGGGACAGGTGACCCAAACTGACCAAAGGGATATTCCAGACCATGACATCATCTCAGCATAAAAAGTGGGAGGAAGAGTTTGGAGTTATAGTGTTTGTCTTCCCAAGAAACTGCTTTGCATGATGTGGACATGCTTTCCTGGGGATGGCTGAACACCTGTCTACTCACAGGAAGTAGTGAAAGAAATCCTTGCTTTTGCTTGCATTTCAGCCACTTACTAATACAGTCTCCACATACAGGACTGAAAAGCCAGGTAGTGACCTTGAAGAATTTCTTCTTCACATACAGTGCATCCTAAGCAATAAGGAATACCAAAGGACTTCAGCTTTACTCATGTCAATATATAAGTATTAATTAAGGGAAAAGTTTCTCACTGAATCTAAACACAACTGAGGCAGTGCTGTGGTCTCGTGTTTTCCCTTTCCTCTGGCTAATGCAAGATAGTGAGCATTCCTACCAAAGCTGCTTGTTATCTCTGCTCTCTTTGATATCAGATCTCAGATGTTGAGGTGTTTCAATGCTGCAAGTTAAACTGGGAAAGAGAGCACTTGTCAGGTGTCACAAGACTTTTATGGTCTTAAGGAACAGCATTCAGCTTAAACTCTTTGAGACATCAGCAGTGCAGTCATTAGTGCTTGATGGTATCTTACTCCACTCTGCTTATCTGTGGTGAGACAAGGGTATTAGAGAATCAACCAAACGTCATCAGAACTTGGGCTGCCATGATCCAGTCCCATTGAGGTAAAATTACAAGAAGTGAAGCTCAGGCACTGCAAAGGTAAGATAAGAGTCCTTTATGGCCAAGTCCCTGATTTTCATGGGGAGTGCCTGCATCACACTGACTTTCAGTGTTAGTTTCAGGTTAAGAGATCCCAAAAAGTAACTAAACCAAACTGAGGGAATTTTGCTGCTTTGCCTATGACTTTTATTATTTTCCATCAGAAAGCTCTAATCCCCTTCATGCTTGGAGAGAGTGCCTTGCTGCGAAGAGAAAGCTGCTGTGGTAGCAAAGAGACTGCCTGCAGCCCCTGCCACAGAACAGCAGCCCTGCTCTCACTGCTCTCACACTCCACAGCCTTTCACTGTGCCATTCTCACAAACTCCCTCATGGTAAAACAGACCCTAACAGTTCATGTGACACAGTCTCCTTCCAACAACTGAACCTGCTATATTGAAGGACTGACAGCAGCCTGCAGCTTTGAGGAGGAGATGGTCCTCATTGCCGACCATGACAAGGCAAACTGAAACAGTCCAGCCAGCCATGGTTTGAATGAAACAGCAAAACCACCTGTGCCTACACAACTAAACATGAAACAGATTATGTGTAAGCGAGCTGAATTCAAATTGCACCGGCAGTTTGGACCAGCCCCTCTTAACACTGGAGTGTTACATCTCTTTGTGTTAGAAAATATTATTTTAAGCATATTTTCTGGCTACAGATTAGGTAGAAATTCTAATTTCAAAAGATCCCAAAGAATACTTAAGATTACCAGTTTAGGGGCTCTCCCATGGGACAGAGAAAGGCCCATTCAGCTCAACTCACTTTGAACATCCCTTGAACTGGGTCACACAATCCAAGTGTGACCCCTCCTCCCACCATGGCACTGGGAACTGATGTGGTTTGCAACTTCAGCTGGGAAGAGATGCTCATAACAGGGGAGGGGAGGCTGGGAAAACCCACAGTTATTCTTTCTGCCAGGATATGGAGCTTGCCTTGTTATATAGGACATCCTGTAATTCACAGCACAAGTAGCAACCTTGAATATATTAATGTATGTATTATAATTATCTCACCTACTCTGTAAGCTAGCACAGCAAATCTGACAAGATTTGTTCACAGGGCTGCCTAGGACAGATTTACAATGTTCAGCTAACATGAAAGGGCTGATATTACCTGATATTACCTGGATCTGATGGTGAGTTACATGGCTATCCTGTGGAGGGGGAAAAAACAAGAAAGAGAGCCTTTTTTGTTTCATAAACATAAATGGTTAGGAGTTTGTCCCAGACTAGTGTACTGTGCACACTCCCTGGAAGGGCAGAGTCCCAGTGTCCTGCCCAGATCCTCTTTCAGAAGAAAGAAATCTGATTCATTTAGACAAAGTCATGTTTTTCTGCCCCACATTCAATTGAAAACAAGGCCTAAACCTTACTAGTTAATCAGATCAGCTTGTAATAGGCACAAGGCTGAACAAAATCCCTCCTCACAGGAAGCTCAGCTGTGACCTACTTGAGCCTCCATGAAGTTATACCCTATGTGTGGCAAAGTGGTACCCATTCAATCTGCTGATAAGAGAAATGGAAATGAGGAAAAGCAGGGGTGCCAAGAAAGCCTTTGCTCAGGTCCCACATGCCTCAGCACACTTTTTTTTTTTCTTTTTCCTGCATTTGTTTAATGTTGCATAGGATTTTTACCTTAAGAACCGAAACAGGGTAGCCCAGCTGGCAGCCTGGTGCTTTGACTCAGCAGAAGAGCTGTGATTGCAAACATGGCCAAACGCTTCTCCTTCCCATCACCAAAAGCTGAGTCCCACTGCTGGCCTCAGATGGGGATCAGCTCTTGTAACATCAGCTGTTGGCCAGGCTCAGACTCTCCCAGAGCAGCTCCTCTCTCTGCAGCAGGCTCCTGAAAACCCTATCTCCTGCCCACCATAAAAGCAGGACCACATCATGCTAACCATGGGCTTTACTGAACTGCCCAGAACACGGGACAGTCTTGCAACCAAGAGGTGTCTTTGCAGCAATGTCATTTCCTCCTAAATGTTTGGGCATTGGCAAAACCAAAGACAACTTCTAGGTGATGTCATTCTTCCTAAGAAAGGTGAATCCTGCCCACGATGGACAGCCCTACTATCAGGAGATTTCTGTAGTTCTACCCAAGATTTCGTGGCCCCATCTGAATGCAGTGGCCACGTCACAGTACTTGCAAGAAATGGCTCCCACCTCCATGCCCAGGAAATGCAAAAACTGGCTCCCCTCCCCACAAAACACCTTCACAGGGGTACGCAGGTGCTTATCTATTTTTCAAGGTTTAATCTCACATGGTGTGTTCCCTGACTGTGAATCACAGCCCGTGTGGCCGAGCCAGGGCAAGGGATGACTGAGACCTGCCGGTGCCGTAATGGCCACGGGGCAGTGCTTTGTTACCCAGTTCCTCTTCTGCCATGCCAGACAAACACATTCATGTCCACCCAAACATTTGTTTCCCTCACTTGCACACTGCTTTCTTTCCTAATGCTTTTTCCTTCAGAAAATACACTTAAAAAAACAGCCCAGAAGCAGGAGAGCAGAATGCCCCTCTGCCTGAGGGCTGGTAGAGCAAACTGGTGATTTTCTGCTAGAAGTAAACCCCTGCATTAGAAAAAAATACATTTCTTGAGACCTGATTGACCATTTGCTTAAACACGGGTGCAATTCCATGGGTTTCTGGAGAATTGTATCCCATTATGTCAGCAATACCTCTAATGCCTAGTGCTAGCATAAAGACCTGGCCAGGAGAATTAGGGAAAACTGGGCTGATCCCTCTGCAGGAAGGAGCAGGATGCAGCCAGTTCAGTGAGAGTCTTTCCCAAGCATTTTGCTTAATGGAGAAAGCTATGGTATCAGCAGGGCATTTAATGAACTTAATCATTCCAGTTTCCACGGTGCTACAACTGTCTGACCAATGCCAACACTTTCTAGAAAAGGTAATTCTGTGCAAACAGATGCATCTATATAATAATAAAAATATATGCTATATAATAATAAAAATATATGTAGCACAAATACAAAAATATATGGAAGATGCCCTTCAGGAGAACATATGTAATTAGCAATATAAAAGGTCCACCCCTTCTGGCTTTCCTCACCACGCCAACATGTACTCCACTCTGTTTGAATACTACTATCCATATTTTTCAGTTTTTATATAGTTCTTACACTATTTCTGCAGGAGAGTCATTGTAGATTGCTACAACTGATTCTTTGGCATACACAAATCTTCCTTTTTCAAAGAACGGTTCCAAGTTCAGCAATGAAAAGGTAATAGGTTACTGAAAAAAGTCAAACCAAGCAAAAGTAGAAAAACATCTTAGACATCAATGGTTAACAAAGGCTAAAGACTATTTTCCATGACCTTTGCATTGACAGCAGGCAGCACAGACTTCCATTGTCTAAGAGACAGAAAATGTTTTGCATATTTGAGGTATAAATATTTGCATGAAACTTACACTATTCTGCACCTTACCTTGTGTATCCAGTTTATAATTTAACACAACACAGCGGGAATTAAATCTACAGCAGGCTGCACCTGTGTCTGGTGGAGGGGAAGACTCTTCTTGATGCTTCCAAGTAATTCTACAAAATTAACCACTTCCCAGTTATTTTAACTTTACTACAGGATATCACATATCATGGCATTTCTGAATACAATGCTGTTCCAGGGCCAGATGAAAAAATATGGAGTTAATATTATTTTACCAGCTCTATTATTTTTCTCTTTTTATCCATTGTAGGCAGGCAGCCACAAAGCCAAATGCACAGTGCCTACCAGTAAGAATTAAAATGTGACTTAACTGAGAACATAGTTCAAGCTGCCTCACAGTCAATGGCTACAAAATATTTCAAATACTTTAAAAATTCTATATTAACATTAAAAAAAAAAGTTGGTACTCCTATAAATTTTGAAGGGCAGGTCTGGCAGTTGATAATCAGAGCTCCTCAAGACAGAGGTGTAACTACCAGTATGGTTTTGATTTGCACACCTATGAGATTACCTTATCAAAATAAAAAAGGTGCCAGACATAATCACACTATTCTACTTTCAGTGGTTTCAGCAGGCAAGCTCACATAGAAATCAGCCATTTGGTACAAAAAAATCGTAATGTTCATTTAGAAATTTAGAGAAAGATATAAGGCACCCTTTCACTAAGAATTAAATGTGATTATTTCACGATACAAGGTATTTCACAATAAATAAAACATAAAATAAACCCCAGAGAAACATAAAGCATTTTAGGGGAGAGTCTGATAGCAAAGGGGCCCTTTCCTGCTGCAGTCCCCTTACAAACCATAACCATTAAAGGCTAAGAGTAACTCCCTGTCTGGCAGCTCCCTCCCCACCTAAAGAGCAGTACCCAGCAAACAGGACCAGGACACCTCCTCTGGAGGTGACACCTCCTCTGCACAGGTGACACGATCTGAGCAGCACAGCTGGTGTGTCAGAAGGAAAGAAAAGCATGTGCTTTCTGATGGCCCAAAATACTCTAAACATTTATACTACAGTAGTGAGTAATAACCCATCTTCCAGTCTCTAAAGAGTTCTGAGAAACTGAACAAAATTTCACCTCCTGTCAAAGGTGAGACAGTCAGGTAATGTATCAGAAACACGTACTCTAAAATGAAAACAAATGCTCCAGAAGCAAATACTCACAAGAGAGCTCTTTGCCTGCATTTCTAGTACAGTCAGTTTTTCCATCTATAGAAGCTACATGTATTTGACTCATAAAACAGCCCTAAGTATTTCAGGCTAACATCTATCATTTCAAGCAGGGAGCCCATGGGCACGCCCGTACTAAAAGTTCAGTTTTCAGCTCAAATAATTACCCGTTCCAATTTATAAGGGTTCAGAAAGGAAACCTGTAGAAAAGCACCATGCAAGTCTCATCCCCTCCTGCACAAGCAGCAGGTGTGCTGCATCCCAGCACGAGGCTGGGGAAGAGCATTCACTGCCAGGAAAGGGTAACCCGATGTGGGACAGAAAGCAGGAGGAATTATCAGGATGACTGAACTCAAACAGAAGGCTTTTTTTTGCCTTGCAGTGGTTACATACTTTCAGAGAAGAAAGTCACATAAACGAGGAAATACTCAGCAACGTTGGCTTTCAAATGGATTTGGCAGCCCGGGCCACAACTCCTTGTGTTACACAGAGCAAATTTAAGGAAAGGTTTAGGAGACGGCTCCTGTCAGGGCTCCCGCTTACCGCTGTGTGACACCTGCCGGCCAAGGCAGCAGCCCCGGGGCTCCGGGCTCCGCACACGCTCGGAG
>JAHLSL010000015.1:9405799-9421433 GCA_025920805.1 Petroica traversi | reverse complement strand
GCCCATGTCACCACTCTCCCTTCCCTCCATATGCACACATTTGTGGTAGCACACACTCAGACATCCATTCAGGCATCCTTACCCACTTCCAGCGATGTGGTCAGTTGTGCAAACAGGCAACTATTGCTTCATTTCTCAAGCAATGGCAGCTGCAGCTTTCCTCACCCCTCTGCTGCTGCTGTGGCTCAGGGAAAGGGCAATAAAACTGAACAGTTGCCTAAAGGAGGAACTTGAAATAGCTTTGCCCCATACAGTGCCCTTTCTGAGCTCTAGAAAGAAATGTTGTTTAGCAGAGAACTAGATCGTGCATTAGGAATGTGACTTAGCCCATCAGCAGCAGCTACATTACTGCTGAGGCTTCACTCCAGAGCTGCAAGAGAAGCAAAGGGACAGCCAGGCACCTCTCTGAGGTTCAAAGCTGAAGTTGTTCTTCTTACAACTACTGATCAGGGGTTAACTACTTTGATGTTGATCAGTCAACTGACAGAGCATTTGTGGTGGACATGTGGATTACTTGCAAACTTCATGGCGTTCGCAGTTCTCAGTTCTAAAAATGTTCTCTCTTCCCTTCCCGTGCTCTTCCACTGCAATGGCAGACAAAGGACATCATCAGGACAGTGGGATCAAAGCAACTACAGGGTGACACTGCTTCTGAGGATTTTGCTGTATTACTGAGGAAGGAGTAGTGGTGAAGGGTGGCAAACTCAAACAGGAAGTCTCCACTTTGGGAGAGACTGAGGCTTATGAAATTTCAGGCCCACATGTAGTGTAAAGCATCAAAGACAGAAAGACAAATACACAAACTGTATGGCAACTTTAGTAGACCACCTTTTCCAGCAGTTTTTCAGTATCAGTTTAATAATCTCATGTTCTCTCTTTGAAGCCACTGTTGTTCTTTTGAGTGAGCTCTTAGGTTCCAAAAGCCACTCTGCAATATTTTTGGTCAGAAGAGGCATCTCTACCAGTCCCTTGATCACAGAGAGGCTCTTCCTCTTTTTCCTTTGAGTGCCTGACAAATCCTCTTGGTCCCTTCATTTCTCAGAGGACTCTGTCAATTTAGTCACTGAGCATTTTCTTGGTTTATTTTTCTTAGTTTATTTTTCTTCCTTGCTGTGGGCAGAGATAACAGACAAGAGTTTTCCTCACTCTTAGGAGGGAACCCTGTGAATGAGAGAAAAATTGCAGTCATTCTTCATTATCTGGTTTCCCTATCTGCAAATGTGCTGGTTTTCCTTTCTCCCAGTGGAGAAGTTGGCCCAGTTTTGAGAGATTTTGGGAGTGATAATTCCATTGTACCACTGAAAGTAAAACGGTGGAGTGTAATAGAGACCTACCATAAAATATTCTTTCTTGCAGTCAATAATGTTGTCTTGAAGGTGTATGGAGAGCCCAGCAATACAACTGAAAGCCACAGAGACAGCATTTGAAAATAGCTTGGTTAGGAGAAGAGAAACCAGGTAGCAGAGAGGCCATAAACCCTCTGGCAGATCAACTTGCAAAGTGGGCTGTGGATTGCTGGTGGACACTTTGAGCATGTTTTGGGGATATTTTGACTGAGAACATTGAGTGGGTGCATCCTGATGAGTATTTCATTACACAGTCACTCTTTTTCCTCTGCCTCCTTTTCCACTCATCTGGTTCCTCATTCAGGAAGGATAAAGTTTATGAAATTATCTTCAGTTTTTTCCTTCAGATATTTCAAAGAAACCCTTATGCTTTCTTTTTCTGCATCCTGTTTTGAAGCTTACTCTGAGGAAACATTTGATATATTAATGGGACTTTCTGTGGCATCTATCACTACAAAGGAGTGGAATGGGTCATCTCCAGCTGATATGAGAGATGGTGTAAAAGGGGTGTGATAAAGGTATGTGAAATCTTGAATAGAATGGAATGGGTGGCTTGGAATCCCTGTCTCTTCTGATTCAAGACCGACAGGTTCTCCATGAAGCTGGTAAAAGCTAAATTGAAATTTTAAAACTTGATATGGTTCTACACGCAGCAGCTGAAAGATGTGTGGAATCTTTTGCTTTTCAAATGCTGTTACAGATTAAGCAGATAAGATGGATTTTAAGATAGATGCCTTCTGAGACAGAGCTTGAGGAATACTTGCATAAAAGTGGTATAAAGGTTTTTGTTTTTCCCTGATCATCCATTTGTGCTCACTACAGAAGGTAGGATGCTGGGCTGGATGGATACTACCTTTCACATGTATATTTAGAACAAACCTGTGAATTATTGCAGCAATATTTACTTCCTGTCCACAAGCCATCACAGTAATTCAACAAGGTCATCCTAGCACTTTCTCCATGCACAGCCCATGACTTATTTCTCAGTCTTCCACCTTCTTTGTTCCTCAAAAGCCTTTATTGACGCAATAGAAAAAGTAAGGAGCATGACAGAAGGAGCTGGATCTTCCACTAAGGTTCCTACACATGTGCTACATGTGGAACCATATGTCTTTCAGGGAATAGACATTTCCTAAATAGGGACAAATGTATTTGCCAGTGCCAACAACAAAACTCAAAAGTGCTTCAGTGTGTTTCAGTGAGTCTCTGAGTACATGTCCAGTATAGCTGTGCTTCGGAATATATGATTGCCAGAAATGGTTCAGAAATGAAAATTAGAAACACGATTTTTTATTGTGTAATTTTTTATTGAAAAGTCCCATCTCCATGATCAACAAAATGGTCTGTAAGGATGCATGTCATGTGGCCTACTGTTTGAGGGGACATTTTTTGTTTAATCATTTAATCCCATCATGCTCTGAGGACCCAGTGGTCATTAATGGATCTGGGCCCACTATCATCAGACATGCCAGACACCTTCATAACAGCCACCTATTTGGGAAATCCTCTTCCCAGCTCTGAGGACAAGCAAACTGCCATCTCCTACTGAATGTAACTTTTTTCTACTTTTACCTACTCTACTCCTTCAAACAATTGCTCAACTCCTAACTGTGTGCTTCCTTTGCAGACACCATATTTCCTCTACAATCATAACAACAAATAGCTTTCTGTCCACAGGGCTAGAATACGAAGATGTTCCGTGTCCTCTTGTTTTAAAGGAAGAGACATTTAATTGAAAAAAAAAGAAAACCAAAACAAAACCTTCTTTTCTGAATTCATTATAATTAGGTTATGGAAAGAAGAAAGGTTGCTTTCAGCCTCATGGCTGGCTACCCTCCCACTGACACAAAGAATGGGTTCTCCAGCACATCAGTGGGGTAGATATCTGCAGTGCAGGGCTACATATTGCATTTAACTGCATAAGACCCCTGTGGGCTCCTTGCTCTGAAAGCAGACCACATATTTAAAATACAGAAGTACCTACTGTAATCAGTATCTGTTGTAATACAACCTACTGTAATTGCAAAATGCTAGCAAGCAAATTCTTAGAAAGTTTGCTGGCCGGAGGAAGCCCTTGAAGACCAGCTTTACTTTAGTGACCTCTGGGAAGAGTATGCTCTGCTGGAAGATTGAAAAAAGAAAAACTGAAGAGAAGAAAACTTAGAGTCTTACCAGCCCCTACTAATGTGGTGAGAACAGGGTAATTAGGCTAGTGTCAGACATGGATCCCTTCATTGCAATGGCCAGATCAGGTTAAACATAGGTTTCTCCTAAGCCGTGGAAGACTCCCCTGTCACTGTTGTTTCTTTCCTCTAGAATCCTTCTGAATCCTTGCAGATTAGGGTCTCTCTTTTGTACAGTCCATATCAGGTAACTCAGAGAAAAAGACAATGTAAACATCTGTAGGAGAACAAAAAATAGGAAGGGGAACTATTAAGAGAGTTCAATGGACACTTACCATTTGCTATTTAAATTTTGTTCATTTTCATACTCATAGCTAAATAGTCATATTTCATAGTAGTTTTCATTTTATAGCCATTTTCATAGTCAAACATGAACAGGATAGTCAAATAATAGAATAGCAAAAGACACTAGAAACCTGTCTACATAAGACATTCTTAGAGAGCCTCTGATGGCACCATTTTTAGCAGCTTTTACCTCCTCCCTACTTTCCAGCCCACTCTTGCCAGTTTAATCCCAGCCACTGGTTGTATTTTGTTGCAGTGGCATCCTGGCCTGTATCAAGAACAGTGTGGCGAGCAGGAGCAGGGCAGTGATCATCCCCCTGTACTTGGCACTGGAGAGGCTGCACCTCAAGTGCTGTGTCCAGTTCAGGCCCCTCACTACAAAAAGTGTGGTGCTGCAGTGAGTCCAGAGAAGGGCAATGGAGCTGGGGAAGTATCGGGAGCACAAATCCTATGAGGAGTGGCTGAGGGAGCTGGGGGTGTTTAGCCTGGAGAAAAAGAGGCTCAGGGTGGACCTTATTGCTCTTTACAACTACCTGGAAGGAGGTTGTGGACAGGTAGAGATTGGTCTTTTCTCCCAGGCAACAAGTGGCAGGATAAGAGGACATAGGCTGAAGTTTTGCCAGAGGAGGTTCAGTCTGGGCATTAGTAGGAATTTTGGCACTGAAAGGGTGGTCAGTTATTGGAATGGGTTGCCCAGGTAGGAGGTGGACTTACCAGCCCTGAAGGTGTTCAAAAAATTACTGTGGCACTTAATGCCATGGTCTAAGGTGGTGATTGGTCAAAGATTGGACTTGATGATCTCAGAGGTCTTTTCCAAACTAAACGATTCTGTGATTCTGTGATCTACAAGATATCAAAGTCACAATAGGAAGGGACAGTCAAAAATCAACGAGTTTTGAAAGCACACTGTAATACAGGGAATCTGGGTTTTTTCTCAGTGCTTTAGAATATTGTAGCATTTTTCATGATGAACATTGCCCAGCACAACATGGAAGATCTATGCACAAGTTGTGGTTATAAACTAGATTTATGGAGCAGCAATTATCCATATGTATCACTTGTCCTTTCCTTGATCACCATCTTATCTGAAAACTCTCCTCTAGGAGCTTTACCTTCTGGACTAGGAAGCCAGTGTTTCCTAGTGGGAGGATGTAGCTGTTTCTGCTGGGGGGCTGGGAAGGGGCAGGCCATGACCTACGTGGTGATAACCTTCACTGATCTAGCTGGGATTAATCTTCTTGTAGATGCAGAATGATTTCCACCATGATGACGTTTTATCCCTTCAGTGTAAACTGTTGTCAGTTGATGCCAGATTTTCCTTTGGCATGCAGCTGTCACCCAACATTTTGGGATTTTCATATCCACAGTCTAGGCAGGAGTCATAAATGAATGCTAACTCCATGCAAGAAAAAGAAACTGGGGAAATTCTTTATCAAATAGTCATGTTATTGACATACCAGAAGTGAAACGCACAAGAGTTTGCAAGGAACACTAATACAGTTACTGATTTAATAAACAAAAGGTAAAAGAAGTATGTATGAGGCTAAATTAGCCTTCAAAAATCCATGCATATACCTCTCTAAAGCTACCAGACCCATAAACTTGCAAGAGAGTTTGTGAAATTTCTTTGATAAGTGATGGGCCTGCTTGACCACAATGTTTGGTAAAATCATATAACCACACATATTTGTGAGACCTTTATTTCCTTTCTCTGTTCTATGGTGTCATGCTGCAGTGCAACTTGCCACAAGCAAGGGAGTTAATTATTAAAACACAGCCAGTACTCAGCACAGTGCAGCCTGATTTGAATGGTGGCTTGATGTGCTAATGTAATAACAAGACAGGAAAATAACAGGTGTATATAACATGGAAGAGAACATAAAGAGTTTTCATTTATTTGCAGATTTTACCTGACATCCAGGGACAGCACAGCAGTGCTAAGGAGCACACTGATATTCTTTGCCAGTACTGCTACAAAGAACAAGTACCTAAAAAGACAAGGATGTGGATTAGTATGTTGGGTTGCTCAACTCTGGTGATTTGCAGCTTGTGCTGAGTCTCTAGATAGAAGAAGACCCATAGGAGATAACCAAGAAGGACCACAGTAGGATCCCCTCTCTAAGGACCTGTAGATCTGAAACCTGCCAGCTTATGTGGACTGCCTGAAGCACGCAGCTACCAGAAGCTGTGGGCAAAAACTCTGGCTAGGTGACATTGCAGGGCAGCCTCAGATAGCTCTGATAGCATCACATGTGCTTTAGCACATGCTGCTGCTAAGTAAACAGTAAGCCTGCTTGAAGAGCCAACTCTGAGTGCTCAAAAGCAAGTTTAGCATTTAGATACAGGTGGCAAAGCAAAATTTGACCAATAAATATGGGTGCTCAGTGAACAGAATCTGAGCTCAAAATTGGAATTTCACATCTGACTTTAGTGGAGTTGCACCAAATTTATAAGGAAAATGCTGAAAGGAAATTTTGTGTCAAGATACGGTCTGTTTAACTAGAATATACCATGGAAAAGTAGGTGTCAAGGTGCAATTGTAACTTGTACGTAAAATATTATGTAAGACTGAGTAAGGTTCGAAAGCAAAGCAAAAATACAAACATAACTTTTCTCTCTCAGGAAAAAAGAGTATTTTATCTCAATTTCCGAGAGGTTTGTGTCACAGTGTATATAACCATGTTACACTGATTTAATTATAAGAAGCAGCTGAACCACTTTGATTAGAAGGCTATCATGCCAAATCCCCAAGAGAAGGTCAGATTCTGATTGTGACATTATTCTAGATATGTTCCTACTTAAATTATTCTATTGAATTTATATGTAGGTCCAACTATGGTTTTGCTTATGCAGTTTTAATGTATTTGGGATTCCCTAACACAAGAGCAAAATATAATGTATCATACATCTGGTTGGCTATATAAGCCCACTTCAACAAATGCAATCAGTAGTATGGCAGCAGCCTTCAGTCCAAGCATTTTGCCACATGACCTTAATTTATGCCCTTATCAGGCTGGCATCTCAGTAATGACAATTCAGAGTAAATCCACCATGATAATCATGTGTATGAACTTATTTTAGATTGAATTTGACATCGTACACCCACTCTAAAATCCATTTTCTAGTCTTCATTGACAGGCAATAATGTTACAAACTTTCCAAACAGTTGCAGCAAGTAGTATTTGTTTTGTTATTAAAGAATTCATAACTTCATATTAGAAGGTTTTATTTAACTGATGATCACTTTTCAAGTTATATTTATGGATTAAATAAAGTAGGGACAGAAAATATAACTCTACATAATACGGCAATATGAAAAGACCATAACCGTAGTCTTCCCTAATCAGTACCCCTCTATGCTTCATTGGACTTAGTCAGAAATCAAATATTTTCAGAGAACTATTTAGCTATCACTTAATTCTTAGGAAAAAAAAAATCTATTGTCAAGAGCACTAAAACCTTTTTTAAAAAAATTAAAATAATAATTAGATTCCTTGGACAAACCTTAATGTTTTTCTCAAAATTTTCTTGCCAAAATGCTTATGAGAAAGGAAGAAGTCTTTCAGTCTCTTGCCTCATGTGTTTCTTTGTTCTAATACCCAGGCATGTCACTCGTAGGAGATGCCTGTGCCATGACTACGAGTGGGCTGACGCATTACTATCTACCCTCACATTTGGCTTGCAAACAATACCAGGAACTGAGCCCATAGAAAATATCTCACTCTCACCAGCCTGCCACATTGTTTGAGCTGGGAAATTGAGACAAACTGCTACATTCTCAGTTAAAAATAAGAGGCCTTTGAATATTCCCTTCACTCTGAACTTTCCACTGAGGGTTGGCTTTTGTCATTTTGGCACATCTTCTGAGGTCTGAATGTAGCTTAGCTTTTATGTGGGGCTTTCTGTACCTAAAGAATTGTGCAGCAGTGGAACTGGTTCAGACCTGTTAATAAAGAAAGTGCAAAATATGTCTTATTGAACCAGACACCAGCATCCTACCATGCCCTGATGTGCAGGTTTGGTAGTGATGGGGGCAAGATGCCTCAGCCCAAAACAGTTCCCCTCTCCTGGAGGAAGCCTAAATGTGGCTCATATTTAGCCCTAGAGCACCACTGACTTCAGCCACTCCTGAGTTAAATCAGTCCCATATATTCTTTTGATTTTGCATCCTTCATAAATCTCTCACGATGAGTGACTCAGCCTTTCTACCAAGTAACAAAGGCATTTAGAAGGTTACAGCTCACTCCTAAGATTGTTTCAAGCTGAAAATGATAAAATCAGTTAAACTGCTTGTGTACAAAGTACAATACTGCAAGGGGCCAGGGATTTTTACAGAGAAGGATTCATTCAGAAGGTAATTTCTTATAAAATGTACGTGTTCTGCTGTGCTTATTATTGTCAAGCCCACAATAAATAGATTTTCTGTGATGGTAACTATGTGTTCAGATGTTACTCTTCCTTTATAATTTTGGCAGAGAAATATAGTTGCTTAAAATTACTAAAAATTTTATATTCTACCTGGAAACAAAGTATTTGCTATCTATTGCTATTTTACTTTAAATAGGGAGTATAAGATCAGTTTTTGTTTGTAGTAAACCATCAATGTGTTGCTTGTTAATGTATTGCTTGCACTAGGAATGTTCAGGCTGTGTAGAATTGCAAGTTGAATGTGGAGGAAGCTGGAAAACATGTTTGTAGGGCACCATTCTTTTACTTGCATAGTTCTTCCTCCCAAGTATTTATCCTTTGTTTATCCTTTTCTCTAAAACCATACCTGGTTTCATCTGGTTGAGCCAAACAAGACACCTCCTGACCAACACAAAAAGTATCACTATTTCCTTGGCCATTTTAAGGTTCTCTCTCCTTTTCTGAGCGTGTATTAATCTTTCTTTGTGACAGACATGTCCTGAGTACTCTCCATTAGATCTCAGCTTAAACAGTTGAATAAATATTTTCAGCCGGGCTTTTCTCTTCATTTTTGTTCAGCAGCTGATGAACCTCTAGTTATTGAAGAAATTCCTCCAAGCTTTTTAAGTACCTTGCCTTTGTTGCCTTAGACTTTTGTTAATTGAGACCTTGTTTTATGGCAGTTCAGTCCAGGTATTTTATTTCAGTCACAAGTGTATTTCATTAATTATGTCTTTTCTTTGGACATAACCATTGACAGAAATGATAAATGGAGTCAGTCCCTAATCCACTTACATAAACCTTCCCCTATAGCCAGGGCAGTTTCCTCTAAGAACAGAAATTGCTGTTGCTCTTTGTCTGATTTCTTTCCTCTGATTTTCCTGCATCATCACACTGATTTCCATGTAACACCATGTCAGTCACTTTACTGAAATCTATATGGATTTGCTTTATTGAAATTTAATTTTCTAAAAATGTTGAATAATCTCTGCTACTGGACCTCCTTGACAGGTGAGCTCTTTGCCCTTCAGTTCCACCTTGCAGCACATGCAATTTCTTTCCACACCCATTCTCTTGAACATCTTTGGGTTTACCTCTGTATACTCCAACACTATCATTACTCATGCTGAGCCAAATAATTAGGTAGTTTGGGGTGGGACCTTGATTACCTTTAATTGCAACCACATCCATGATTTATAAGCATCCACTCGTTTTTGTTGTTCATATGGCCAAGGTACCTTTTACTGTTTGCTAAAATTTCTTTTGAAGCCTCTCCCTAAGCTTGACTTTTGACATTTTCACATGCCTTTTGTCTGGCAAGAATTTTTTTTCATTTTCTGCTCATTGTAGCCTCACTCTTTACTTTGTAAAGTTCAGGGTTTCCCAGTTAATTGTGAATGGAGCTATTTCCATATTTTTTCCCCTTTGGGATACATTCTGAAGATAATTTCTGGAGCACTTAGGCTTAAAGGAGCTCCAGTTGCTTTCCACAGTTATCTGACTGAGCCATTCTGGCTCATTATGTGCTCATTCTTCAAATCAGCTGGGTAGCACCAACATTTTTAAATTAATGTTTCAGCTAGTTATATTCTGCAGAGCACAACTTCCCCTTGAGTAGGTCTATTAGGCATACTAGGGACAAACAAAGAACTTAAAAACCAAAGTTGGATAACTGCTCCAAACCAAGATCTCAAAATCTAAAGGGGATAATAACAGAGAAAATAGAAAGCAGGAGCATGAATAATGACACAGAGCATTTTATCAGGCTGTTTTTTCTAATGTTGAATAGCCTCTAAAATGTCTGTAAAATAAAGCAAAACCACATGAAAGTAAACAAGATTAGTTGTAATGTATACTTTGAAGGATGACCTTGCTGTTGCAGTCATTACTGAAAAAGAAAAATATCCCAGTCTGCTTGGTGTATGTTGTGATAATATTAGAAGGGAAGAAAATAATGCAGTAGAGAAATCATGGAATACATTTGTCCTGATTTTTTTTACATCAAACTGCAACTGGACAGGTGAATCTCTGTATCAAGCCTACTGACATGTAGTGAGTGACCTGTCATATCAGACTATTTGACTTTGCTGAGAGCCACTGTGAGAGGGCCATTTGCCTGCAGGCCCTTTCTGGGGTGTCCTGCCCCCTTCCTACACAGCCTGCTCTTGTATTCCACTGTGATTTCTAAACACTATTTCCCCGGTTTGCCTCTCATTCACAAAACTACAGTATTCTTGTGGTCGGAAATCTAACGATGATTCTTCTTGTGGACTTCAGTGAAAGGCAGGCACTTAAGTAGGCCTTGAGAAACTTGCTCCGGGAAACAAATGAATTTTAATTTTCTTTTAGTTTCCCTGCAGGGCCTTTCCTTTTGCTTGCTGACAGAGGCCACAGTGGCTAACTTGGCTCCTCCTTGAGGTTAGCTGGTTTATTTGAGCAACAGGAGACCACAGAAGGAATGTTTTACTCAGTCATATGAATTATTTGTTATTTTACTACTGTTGGGTAAAATCAGCCCTCTTATGATGTATTAAAAAAATGACCATACAAGAATCTAAAAGGAAAAAAACATGACACTATCATAAATAATACTGGTCTTGAAGCAAAGAAGATCAGTAAGTGTTGAGACTGATTACACTGCAGGATTTACCCCATGGCATCCTCCAAATACAGGGAACTTCTTCCACTGTGGAATGTGCAGGGTGTCCTCTCCAAGTTCTCCCAAAACATGGGCAGGAAAATGCCGGTGCAGAGGCCAGGGCACACACACACCTGTGCTACCTCCCCAGGGCACAGTCGTGGCTAGAACTGTCCTACGAGAAGCTCTCCACACACATTTGTACCCTCTCTGAAACTCTGAAACACCTCCTCAGAAGCGAGCCCTGAGCCACCAAAGCCGTGACCGAGGTCTCCTGACCCCAAGTCCTGTGAAAGAGGGCGACAGGAGTCCCGGAGCAGCATCTTCTCCCTGGGAACGCTCCGGTTACGAGCTCGATTCCGACTCGGGAACGACATGGTGTCACTAGATGGCGATGGATACCTTCGATACTGTGCAAAACAGCCAAAGAACGGGGAAGAAAAAAAAAAAAAGAAAAAAAAAAAAAAGAAAAAGTTGCATTACGGCGTAGTTTTTAACAATACAGTGATGTGCCACTTCTCAAATAACATATTGCCGTTTTCTCTCCAGACTCAAGCACCAAGGTAACATCTCAGGCTTCTGTGGTAATTCTTTTTTTGCATACACTATTTTGGTTACTCATGGTCACACATCTTCCTTTCCTGATTGCAAATCTTAATTACTTTTGTCAGTATTAGCATACTGTCTTCAGCCAGAAGCAGAGCATTGTTAAATACAAGCCATTAAGAAATCAATTGAGCATAAACCTAATTTAATTGCAAAGCTTTGTCTATGCAATGTGTGTATACCCTCTCTCTCCTATTCAGTAATGCATTTTTCTACAAATCTAAGCAAAAAGACATTTAAAACATACTAGCTTTCCCAATGTGCTGCATTTCAAGCACAACTGAATGTTGCTGACTTTCCAATTATTTTGTATTCTGAAGATTTGGTGTGTTTTCATGCTAAAATATGTGCAGAGGGAAAACTCTTTTAAAAACATATTGAGTGCAATGAAGTCTTTTTCCTGCCAGCATTGGCTTCTTAATAAGGGCATGTTGGGAGAATTCTCAGAAAATTTAGGAACTCTTTTTGAATGATAGAACAGAAGATTGCTTCATACAGGTGGAGACATGTAAGGTTTTGCTCACTCTTACCCAAGTGATTATCACTGCACTCACAACTGAACATCAATCATGAATCTTCTTGACAACAGAAAGTCCTTTCCCAATGTTCTGAGACATTTCAATGTCACCACAGCATTTTCAGTTTGTTGAGCTCAGCAGTTTTCTAAAGAGCAAGCTAAGTAATTTCCAAATGATTGATAAACATGAAATACTGGGTAGCTAACTCCATGACGAAACTGAATTTGCTCGCTCCTTCCTTCCTTCCTTCCTTCCTTCCTTCCTTCCTTCCTTCCTTCCTTCCTTCCTTCCTTCCTTCCTTCCTTCCTTCCTTCCCTTCTTTTCTTTCCCTTTGTTTTCTTTTCTTTTTTTTCTTTCTTCTCAAAATTCTTCTCAAAATATATTGTAAGCCAGACTAAAAAATTCCAGTCAGTGCCTTAGAAAGTACCTTGTTGTGTCTGAATAAGTTAAATTTGGCTAAGTTTAAGTTTGCATAGTTAAAGTTTGTGAAGTGCCTTACTTTGTTTGGATGTTGTTTTAAAATTTGCCAAGTACCTTACTCCACCTTAATATTCTAAAGTTTGCAAATAAAAGTTTGTTTGTTGTTGAACTTGCTGATATTTTTGTTGTTTTTCCCACACATTGCCAGAGTGAATCAAACAACTTTCCCCTAAATCCACCAAGCAGACCAGGGTGTCTGCAGTGATCCAGGCACAAAAGAAGGTGGGCAGTAGCACAAAGTCTAATATTGCACCCCACGGGTCAGAGCTGGGTCCAGTCCTGCTCAGTGTCTTCACTGATGACCTGGATGGTGGGGCTGAGTGTACCCTCAGCAGCTTTGCTGATAACAGCACCCTGGGGAGAGCAGCTGATTGACCAGAGGGTCATGCTGCCATTCAGAGGTCCTCAGCTGGCTGGAGAACTTCATGAGCTCCATCCAGGAGAAGTGCAAAGTGCTGCAGCTGGGGAGGAAAAAGCCCCTGCAGCAGGATCCCCTGAGGGCCACCCGGCTGGAGGGCAGCTTGGCAGAGAAGGGACTGGGGGTCCTGGGGGACACCAAGTCAGAGATGAGCCAGCCACAAGTCCTTGCTGTGGAGAAGGTGAGTGGCTCCTGGTCTGATTCAGACAAAGTATTGCCAGCAGGCTGAGTGATGATTAGTCCCTCCTACCCAAGAGGCCACGTCCAGAGTCCTGTGTCCAGTTCTGGGCTCCTCAGTACAAGGGAGAACTAGACATTGCAGAGAGAGTCCAGCAAAAGGCCACAAAAATGAGGGCTCTGGAGCCTTTCTCTTATCAGGAAAGGCTGAGAGCTCAGACTGTTTATCACAGAAAAGGTAGGGAGCATGGATTTTACCAGCACACAGAAATGCCTGAAGGGAGTGTGCCAAGAGGAGAGAGACAGCCTATTTCCAGTGACAGGCAGTGGGAGGCTCCATCTGAACACAAGGAAACTTCTTTTTTTTTCCTCTGAGGGTGACTGCACTGGCACAGGTTGCCCAGCAAGGCTGTGGAGTCTCCATGCTTGGACATAGTCAAAAGCCATCTGGACATGGTCAAACAGGTGGCTTTGCATGAGCAGGGGGCTCATACAAAACAGATGTCCTCTAAGTCCCTTCCAACCTCAGCCACTCTACAATTTTTTGATATGAAATATTTATTACGATGCTCAACTGTGATGATAATACTTGAAAAGGACCATCAATACACTAATTACAAAAAACTAAAAAAGTTGAAGTACACACTGTTCATACATTTTCTAGCCACATGGTATGCCATGAGTATCAGCCTCATTAGGAATCTGATTGACCAGTACCCAAGAACTGCTCTGGCTCCAGAGCACAAAATACATGTTTAAAGATGGCCGTGATCAAAATGTTAACATCTTTTTTTCTGGGCAGAAAAAGAACAGGCATATAAATTCATGCCAATGAGCTAAATTTTCTACTTGGTACCAAAGATAGATGTACTTTCACAGCAGAATCTGGCTGGAATTTTGCCTGCCCTTCAGGCAGGCTTGTAACTTGATACAGAGACCAATGCACTGATCGTGGGTCTCTCATCCATGACACTGTCAGCAGAAAATATATTTTAAAAATTATTTATAAAGACTTTTAAAGTGTATTTATGCACAGCTCACTGCTGTATACAGTTTTTAGGGCATGGGCACTGAAGATGTGTGCAGAGACACTGACTGCATTTTTGAGTTTCCAAACTCCAATCTAAAGGGCTAAACATGTTTTCTCACCACTGATGAGCCTGATACACTCAGTTATCTTTTATAAATAACTGAAGTTACAGTGTTGGTTCTTTTAGTAGAACCAGATGAACAGATCTGACTTTAATTCTGAAAGGGACATATTATGACAGGAACATGCTTCTTCCACTCTGTATTCAATGTCTGCACATACCATATATTGTAATGATAAAAAATATTTTGTCAAGGGTTTAGCTAAACACTGCCTAACACAAACATGTGTGGGCTTGCTGAACACCTCCTTTAAGAAGTCTGGCAGGCAACAACCCTCCTGCAGGAGAATAAACAAAGCTGCTTAAAAAGCAGTCTGTTTTTCCAGGTGTCAAGTTAAATATTTGCAACAAACGTTAACTTCCCACCACGCATCTGCCCATCTTCATGTACTATTCCCCCTGAGGGACTGTCCTCCCAGGTGACAAGTGAAATCAAGGTTTCAAAGTCAGATTCTAACAGTTTCGCCAGATGTAAAGACAAATTAGCAAATCACAGCTGTGAGAAGCTAACCATAGGGCTGTCCATGCTAGAGAGCTCAAAGCTCAGCAAAACAAAGCTCTTGGTGGCCTTTTTCTAGGATCCACTTATCAGAAGGATGTGTGTTGAATTGTTTGAGTGACATGGCAGCCTTGCTCAGACTTCCTTTCCTTTGGAGAGAGTGCTCCTCATTTCCTCTCACCTCATGAGTTTAGAACCCACCTCAAGTCAGACCAGAGAAGCACCCATTCATGTCCTGAGATCTGGAAAACAGTGCTGTGGAAAGGCTGCTTTTCACCTCCCTCTCTGTGGAAAAGACAGCGTGGGTGCAATCGCAGCTGTTCACAAAAAACTCTGTGACACATCTAATTTCACATGCAGAGGAATTTCTCTTGCTCTTGTGATGCAGTGGAAAGGCTTCATTTTTGTGGCGTTACTATCAATTAACACTATTTCTGTATAATCACCAGGGGCCTCTGCTTGGGTGTGGTCTCACAACTGGCCAGTGCAAGCTTGGAATCTGAGGAACAAGAAGGTCATGGAAATCTATTATTGACCTAAAATTTCACAGGAAGTTTATGGTCCAAGCCTTGCTGCTTTTCATTTCCCAGCACACGAGAAGGGCACTCACAGCACAAGGATGAATGAGAAAGCAGAATCATGGTCCTTGCTATTCAAAGCACAGACTATGGTGATTCTTAAGCAGTGACTCCCTTTGTTCACTTCTACTGCCCTACTCTTTGTAAAAATAGCAGATGATTCAGCAGTTCTGAAGCTTTTTTCTAAAACTTTTTTCTCACTTTCCTCCCCCTTTGTCCACACGCACCTGCAGGGAGTGTATCTTGTGGGGAGAAAAAATTGCTACAGCAAAGTAATGGTGTCAGCAGGGGACAGAAAGCTGGAGTAGGAAACCTGGGGAACAAAGAGACCATAAAATGAACTGGGAG
>JAHLSL010000015.1:9357045-9400799 GCA_025920805.1 Petroica traversi | reverse complement strand
CCGGCTTCGATGAGGACGAGACCGGCTGGTGAGGAGGCGGCGGGGTGGGGATGGTGAGGGGGCGGGCAGGGCTCGCCTGGGGGAAGGGGCTGTTGCCAGGCGTGCGCCTGGTGACGGGGGGATCTCGGGGCTTTGTGTGCGGAGGCAGCCTCGCCCTCTGGGCTGGGTGAAGGGCTTAATGAGCTCTGCGAGACCGAAGCCTGCCGGGGAGGGCTGTTTCGCTGTCTGTGCACGGCGTTGGGGCTCCCCGGAGGCCCGCGGCTCTGCGCTGCCGTTCGGCCGCGGTGGGAGCGTTACATCGGCCGCTCGGACACCGAGTGCTGCAGAAACAGCCGTCTGCGGCCTCGTGAGGGCAGGCGTTGGGGAGGCGTTGAGAAACTTGTAGGAAATTTCTAGGGTAGTTCAGAATTAGCCTACAGGTACTGTTAGACTTCAGACACGCATCAGGCATGTTTTATGCCTCGATTTCTTTCAGCTGTAAAGACAGCAAATGTAACACTTTTTCATCTCACGAACGTGTTGCCCTTAGGTGTTCTAATTTATTGCTAATGATGTAGGATCACGGTTTCCCTTAGGTGGTTCCTCGATCTAAATGGACTGCTTACCCTGCTGCTCCCGCAGAAACAGCTGCAGGTGGCTGTTTGCCTTGTCATTATTACACTTGGATGAGCTTCCACTGAGAATCAAGAAGACCTGCTCTCCCCAAACACCACGCTGTCTCCAGCTGTCGTTTTGAAGTTTCCAATGACAGTTGTTGAGGAGCAGCCTCAGAGCTGCAGGAGAAATAGTGGGGGGAGCACCGTGTCAACACTGTGTCAGCAGAGAAATGCAAGGGAAGCCTGTACAGGGACAGAAAGTGTGACACAAGCAAACTGACTTGTGGCAGAACTGGTTGTAGGTCCATCTACAAAGGTCTTTGGAAGCAAACGTGCAGACAGATTTACAAAACAAACAAAAATGCCTTTCAGAGTTAGAAACGCCTTTAAAAATGCTGGAATGATTCCATGCATGAGCAATGTTTTAGTTGCTCAGGGAGGAGACAGTGTGTGCACTTCCTTGGAGAAGTCATTTGCCTGACATTCAGCCTGATCCACTGGAGAATTATGAGAGCATAAATTTATTCCCATCCAACACTAAATTAACACAAGGCATCACCTCCCAGAAGATGAGTCTGTGCAAGGCAGCTACTCTTATTTCTCACTGTGGGCCTTGTAATCTACTGGCTTACAGCCCTTGATGGAAACAGAATATGGTACATTTGCACAGCAGGTTTGGAGTGGGGTGGCCGAATTTGTAAATGTTGTGAATTCTAGTGGCAATAGATGTTACTGTTTTATGCACTCATCCTAAATCACAGGCAACATAATGAGTCTCTTAAGTGAGAGTTAATGTCCCCACGGTGGCAAAAGTGCTGTGTGTTTTTGTTGACGCAGTTCTGGGCACTCACGGGGCAGCCGCATGGTTTGCTGAGCACTGCCCTTGCTGGTGTCAGGTGTTTGGCTGCCAGTTATTGAGGCACTGTCATGTTTCTGTGCATGTTCTGTTCCTCAAAAGACAGCAAAACTTACAGGCAGTCCTTTGCTCATCTTCATTCTTTTGCTGATATTTGGCAGCTATAATGCTAAAGTGGTTTTAGCAACTAATTTTCAGTCTCAGACATGTGGCACTGACTGAGACACAAATAAATGCATGAAACAAAAAGAGAGCAATTGTAAAAATTTACTTGTTTTCATGTGTATCACAAAATATGGGTATGACATTTTTAAAAAATTGTGTTACATACTCAAGTTTAAATGCAGTTAATGATAAACTTAGTTTGGCTAGATTGATCATTTTTTTGTTCCAAAATCCTTAATATAAATGGAAATCAAGGGCCTGGAATTTCTAAACACCATCTAATTCAACTCTTGAGACACTAAATAGTCCAACCTGTTTTATTTTCCTATGAAGGTGAGATGACTTTGTATTTATGCATTTGATTAATGGAGGTTATTGCTCTTAATGAAGTTTGAAATTTTCAGAGGGCTAGTGGAGCAATCAAAAAGAAGCAAGCCTGTGAAGATAAGAGGGGTTGATGTGAATAAGTGGATTTCCCTTAAACTGTTTCATAAAGATCCTGCTGCTAAGGCCTTGGTTATGCAAGGTCACTCATAAACTAATTGGATCAACCAAAAGGGTGAATGTACTCGATGAAATTTAAGTCTCATATGTATTCTTTGAGGTTCAAATGGATTTGGATCACTACTGCTTAACCCAAAATCCTGTTTAAAATATGGGATCACTGTAAAAATGAAAGACCTCTTAGCAGCTGAGGAAACCTCTTGTGGCAACAAACTAAATTTAAATCATTGTTTGATCATAAAAAATTGGTTCATCTTGCCTGTTTTGCTTGTCTACATAAGAGAAGTTAAGATTTGTCTTTACTTTTGATATCGGAAAGACCTTGCTGTGGGCCATAATAGGTGGTAAAGTTTGCTGGTTATTGCTGTTCTTCTCTGTTTTGTATAATACAGACATTTTCCTACCCCATTATGAAATTGTCTGCAGCCTTGTCATGGCAGAAGAAGTAGTTTTCTTGACTGTTAAAATGTCATTGTTTTACGTTGAATGCTCACATGAGGTTAGTGGCTGTGAATTTAAGAACATTTGATACTGTGATTGAAATCGATACTAGAATGTGACATGTTTCTTTAAATCTACATTGTAGAGTTGATCAGCTCATTTTCAGCTTTTAATTATTTAAATGCATTTAGATAAGTATATAGAAAAGAAGTGTAAAGTGAAGGTACAACAAGTAAAGGAGAAGGTACAACAATCAAACAAGCAAGGAAACTTTGGCACTGCTATTTTAATAGCAGCATTAGCTATTAAAACATCATTACAGTATTAGTGAACTTTAGGAGTGTTTATATTTTTGCTTGATTGTTTTCCTTCTCTGTGGTTAGTTAAGTCCAGATAATCTTTAAGTTTAAAATATTTTAGCACGGGACAGTCTTCAAATTTTGTGATAAATTATTAAAAATATTTCAGTGACTTTGGATTGATTTTGTTGTCTATATGCTTCTGAATGCTGTTTAATGTGCTGAAACTTTCTTCCTGATAAAGTCCTGAAGGTTGCAGGTGGGCACATCTGTACTTGCTCACTGTACTGAGCTCTACACAGACTCATGGAGGCTTTGCTTTAGGCCTGCTGATTATTTCCTCCAGTTATCAGTGACTTTTGTAACCTATTCGATGGGTGTTCCTATTTAGCTGTTCTTGAACCAGATTGCATCAAATTTAATTTTTTTCAAATTTCTATCTGAATGGGTCTTTTCTTACTAATTAATTGAAAAGGCAGAAGGGGTGACCAGAGTGGAGCAATCTTCAGAGAAGTGGTGAGCACCTCCTTGCCTGACTTGCTGGGTAAGGCTGGGTGTGGATGTGCAGCACGTTGGAGACATCTGGATAACAGTGTGCAGGGTGGCTTGCCATGCTGCTTTTAAAGAGAGAGCTGTCTTGAGTTTATTGCAGGTTAAGTGTGCACACGTGGGCAATTACTGTAGATTAGTTAATGTACTGTGAACCCACTGTAACTTCCTTTGTAGCAACTTGTTACATGGTCATTCACCTAAGCTTTCTGAGTTTTGTTTTAAATGTGAGCAAAATGTGCAGGGTTTTTCTTCAGAAGTTACTTGCAGCATGTGCATAAGAGAGTATAGAGCTTGCTGTGTATCTATTTTGTACGTGTAATTGCTCAGCAAACTCCAGAACAGTTGTGTCCTCTTTAAATGACAGCGCTATAAAAACTAGCCTAGCACTTAGCCATGTTTTCATGTCAGCATAGTCTCCTTGGTAGGATTAAAATAGCTGACAGTTGACTGACCTCATTTACAAACAAAAGGCAGTTATTGTGTATTTGAAATTAAATTGTTGGTGGGTTTTTTGTACTAACGAAATAGTTAATAGTAATAGTTTCAGTGTTTTTTAAGACCTCAGATTGGTTGTATATCCTGACCAGTTAAAATGGAAGGCACATACTTTTACTATCATTCTCATTCAGCAGCTATTTCTAAATTGCACCTGTTTATAATAGTGTAAGTTTCCATTCAAGCCATCCATTATCGTTGGTTGGCTAAGGGCCTGCTTGGGGTGTATGATTGTCATCTGTAATGATTGTCTTCCATCTCATATTGCTTTATGTCCCTTGAGCACTAACATTGTTTTGGAATCCTGGTTTGCTGTGTGAGCTGGTAAAGTATAGCATGGCTATTTTAGGATAGAGCTCCACCTGAAATCCCATTGCTGAAATAACCTCGCAGCATTTCCTGTTCAACAGCTATAGTTCATTGTATTAATGTGGTTTAGTCTCCTTGGAAGTTGGACAGGTTCTGATCAATTTCTGTTCCAAGGTGTAAGTAAAAGAGAAATTGGTGCTTTTAATTTTGTGGCAGATAAAATGTCGATTTGATTTAAAGTTGTTGGGGTTTAACCAAATTGAGATAATGTCTTCACAAACTGGGAAGATAATATGAAAAGAAGCATTTAGGAAAAACAAGGGTTATGGAAGTTGCCAGTTCTATCAAGAAAAAACCCTGGTAACATTAAATAATACTAATTTTGATTATTGTCTTTGAGATATCCATGCTGGTTGTAAAACAGATATTTGAGGACAGGAGGAAGACTCTTGAGGAAGAACTATGTCCATTTTTTACTCCTTTTGTGATAATAGCAGCTTTTAAATGTGCTTGATATTTAAATATAATGAAAGCTTTGACATGGATTTCCTTTACTGTCTTATTGATATTCCTGAAATTTGCTACATAAATTAGGCATGATTCACATTTTTACTACTTGTAGGTGTTGGTAGAGCTCTCAATCGTAGTCATTAAGCAGAGTTTTATTTCGGAACTCATTTATAAGACACAACTTCTCAACATTCCTCTCTCCAGTGTAAGTATTACAAGAGCACATATGCTCTAACAAATTTCTTACAAAAACTTTCTCAAATAGTGGACAGTTGTACAATTTCTGTGATAGTTCTAGGGAAGCTACATGGTGGTGTTTTTGGTGGCCCATTTCCCATTCTACAACATCCTTTTCAGACACCAACATGTTCTTTTGGATGAGGAAATGAATAATGGCAGTAATTTCCAGCAACTAGCCAAGGCACAGCTAACTATCTTTAATGGTTTGGCACAGAAAGGTAGTTGTGTTCCAAATTGCACTTTGCAACCTCTTGGATATTCTTTATTCTACTTAAAAATCACATCATGAAGCTGAGATGTACCACTTTAATATAAGCATAATGAGACTGTCAGAGCGTTTGTGTGGTATTCATATCCTGGAGTTTATATTCATGGACTGGAGTTTGCTCTAATTTGTGCATCTCTCGGAACTAGAAGTATTCTGTGAAGTCGAGCTGAAAACTAATAATTACAGGCAAGTGTGTATGTCAGTCATTTACAGCTGTGGGGTGGGGAGAAGGAAAGGAAATCTGTGGGCCACATAACTGCAGGGATGTCACTTAATTTTTTGATTGATTTTTCTTTCAGCCAGAGATGCTTTTCAGATCTTTAACTGTCCATTCAAAATTCGTCTTAAATTTTAACGTATTTAAGCTGCTTCAGATAGGGTTTCTTGAAACTTTTAAATTGTCTTAAAATAGTTTAGGTTGGCACTGTTGTGCTCTAAATCAAGATTGTCCAGTATTATCATCTCCTGATGTATATATTTTCAATAGCTTTTCATTGTGAAATTTCCTTCTTGTATTTTAGGGGAATTTCTTACTGATCTGTCCTTGGATTTCAGCTTTTTCTTCTCATCATGTCTTCAGGTTTTTCATCTTGCTTTTGCATGCTTCATGTTTTGTGTGCTCCCATTTAATTTCCTTTATTGTACCTTCCAGTTCTTGCTTAAAGCTAATGTAGCTAAAATAAACAAGCTCTAACTCCAAGTTCCTTCCACTTGCCATCTTCTTTCTAATTCAGATTTGTGACTTCATCAGCATGTTTTCCCTCACTCTTACAGTGAGCAGTGGAAGAATTTTGATATAAAAAGACACTTCCTTCTTTCCCGAGTTGAAATCTCAGCTTCTTGTTTCATTTTATTTGTATTTTAATGCACTGGGAGGTGTTCCTCAGGTGAGGTAATCCGTACACAGATATTCCACTCCTGCTGCAGTGGTGTGTCCTCTTTCTTCAAAGCCTTTTCTGACTCAGCTGTGTCCCAGTGCAACATGCTGCAGCTTGCCCCATTTGGCTGACATATGTGCTTGTAGGCACAGCAGTCTTCCTGCAAAAGCTCTGCCCTTTTCTGTGCTGCATCTTCCTGGAACTAATTAGAGCCCTTGGCTACTTTCAGCCTCAGGTTGGTGCTGCTGTGGTGCAGTTGACTCGTAAGAGCCAAAGGAAATATTAATGGCTGCAGCAGAATCATAGTATCTGGTCTTCTCAGTGTTGTTTCAAACTAGATCAAAGCTCATGACCTCCTTTTTATATACCATTTTCTTCTGCTTTACCTTGTGTCACTGAGTTGTAGAGTTTTTACTCCGTTGTGGAGAGATTGGAGTATATGTTTCTGGTGTGTTAGCATTTGTAGTAAGGGTAGCAACTGTAAGTTGTCAGCTTCCTCAGTCATTTTTAACTTCCTGGTTTGAGGGAGTTGATTTACACTGGTTAAAGATGTATGAATTTATTCTGGTAATCTTCAGTCTTGAAGTTGTATTGCTGCCAATCAATGCTGTTGTATTGCTGTAGAATGGATTGACAGGTACAAATGGGATCTCTTCTGGAAGGTTCTTCAGCTGAGGAGGACTTATATCTTTTGGGTGAAACAGTCTGACAGTTTCACACACTTAGCTGTGTAAAGTTATTTGTACATGCTTCATATATCTGTTCTTTTTCTGATGTAGGGAAGAGAGGAAGAAGTAATAGAGGCATTGTTGATTCTTGGCCTTGCCCTTAGTCCTTTTAGTTTTTGTAAAATCCAAGTTAGGCAAAGCAAGTAGAAGTAAGTCAGTCTCAAAACTTGAGTTTGGCTGTTCTTTGTCCCATGGAATATTAAGATCACTGCTTTATAATGAGACTTCATAATTGCACATCATAATTGCATGATGTGCAAGAAACTGCTCTGAAAAAGCTGTTTTGTCACTGCATCAATGTACGTGTGTGTTGTGAGGTACTGAAGTTGCATGAAATATGTGCATTCTCAAGTTCTGTCTTTCCTTGAAGTCAAAGTTATTCAACAAAGGTTGATGAATGAAAACAGTTGACTGGAAAGAGGCAGGAGAATACGCAATATATATTTGGTTAGAAAGAGAGGGGGAAAAGAGGGAGCTATGCGAGCCTGGATTGCTTCAGTAAATAAACTACTTGGGAAACAAATGCAACAATTGGAAATTCCTGAAAAGAATGTGTTAAATGTGAAGCTTAAAATACCAGGTGCAGTTTTGATTAGAGCAATCTTGTAGGTTTGTTGAAGGTACCCCTTTTGTGTATTTCTCAGAGAGGACATGCATTTTAACTTCTTGCCTTTTATACTGGCTACTACTGTAAACACTCTGAATGTGCATGGAACTTCTCAAACACAGCAAGGCATGTCAGCTATCCAGAGAACTAGGAGTGAATCTGGCCTGTACTGGGCAAAAGTTGGCCTCGTTGCCTTTGACACCTCTTTGTATTGTACTAACATCCCTTAGGACAGAAAAGAGCGCAGGCAAATGCTAAAAAGACAATAAATACAACGTGTTAGAGAGATAGTAAATGTTAAACATTACTTTTAACAGTACAGTTATAGTCATAGAAATTGCAGAAAGTGGCGTCATTGTTTACAAAACTGGGAAAATTGAGTGACTCTTGTGCTTTTCAAGGATCCTCAGGGCTATAAATAGAGGAAAAGCTTTTAGCATTTCTTTTGGGCAGAGTGCCTGTGAAGATTGTAGGCATTTCTACAAAATCACTTATGACAGACAGCATGATATTGGCCAAAGCACAAGCCCTTGCACTACAGTAAGTGGCAGTGACTGTTTGGATTGTTACAAACAGCTTCATTTTTGTTTTAAAATCTGATAGCTAATAAATATTTTCTTGCCTGGATCTGCAAGCATAGCTTGCTAATGTCAGTGTTAGAGGAACGAGTGTTTTGGAGCTCACTCTTAACAAAGATCAGTGTTTCGGTTGAGTGGTGGTTTTATAAACATGTTTCTTGGGAAGCTTTTGTAAGAAGTGAACTTAATGGTAGTAATTACAAAAAATTTCTGAAAGCTATTATAACACAAACAGTACAAGTTCTAGAATTACAGAGGAGAGATGAGATAATCTTGTAGAGATTAAAGTTGTGGGAAATAACTTCTGTGTTGCTAATGTCATTGGCATAAAGGGAACAACTTTTGCTGTGTATTTCATACAGAAGCATGTCTGATGAGGCTGTCAGATGTTTCTAAGTTAGGCTGTGTGGCATCCAATCATGTTCACTTGGAATAGGAAGCCTGTCATTACTCTAGAAGAAACACTCGTTTAGCTGTTTCTACACACGCATAATCTCTAGTTAGAGTTGTATGTCTTGCAATTCACTGTTGTCTTTTGCAGAACCACATTTCCAAGTTTGGTTCTAGTCCAAAGTGAGGCTTAAACTTCCCTGGTTTGAGTGTGTGATTGGTTACAACTTCTCCTTTCATCTGCCTGTTGAGGGAGGAGACATTTTCAGCTAACTTTGTAGAGTCTTCAAACTGGACTATTACTTTCTTCAGTCATGGAATGTTGGTATTAAATGAATGGAGATGCAAGCAGACAAAGGCTTCAGTACGTCTGGCAGAACAATATGATCTCAGTGTTTCTCTCTACTCTCCAGTGTGCATGATCTGTTTTCCTCGTTGCTAATGCTTTATACCTCCTTAGGACAGAGGTAGTCCCTTTGTTCTGTGTTCAAAGAAAATGAAAATATTAGGTGCTAGGATAGAAATAATAAATAAAAATAAATTGTTTATTGTTCAAGGCCTCTGAAACAGTAGTTGTGGTTTGTGTACTTTAGCACTGCTCCTTGGCTACTGAGATGCTTATTGCTTCCTTTGTTTAGGAAAACAAGAGTTCTCTATTGGATAGTATTTAATTTCCTTCTTTCAGGTGAATCTGAAAACACAAATCCTAGTTTGTACATTTATGTGACCTAGTGAAATTGTCCATATACATAATGTTCTGAAGTCCTTGTGTAGCCATATGTTATCACTGTTATACTCTATCCAGAATAGTTAATCTGTGCTTTCTTTATCTTTTGGGATTGTGCCATAGTGTAAATAGAGTATAAAACCAGAAATAGCATGCTTTGTGGTATTTTGTTGCATATCTGATCTTATGCTAATTTTGTCTGTCCTCATAGTTGTTTTTTTTTTTCTCTCTTTTCCAGGTTATATACATCTCCAAAGAAGAAACTGAATCCTGTGCAAAAAAATATCAGTCCATTAGTTTGGTGCAGACAGGTATTGGATTACCCAAGTCCTGATGTTGAATGTGCTAAAAAGTCACTGATCCACAAGCTGGAGCAAACAATGTCGGGTGAGTTTCTGCCCACTAAAACCACTGGGTTGTACGTGTTTATTCTGAAACAGCGTAAAAATTAGCTAATGGTTGTAAGATAAGACACCTATCCATTACTTGCGTCTAAAGATTTCATTATGATTTACAAACAGTCATTAATTCTACTCATTTTCTGGATTGTATGAATAAAATGAAAGAAGGCATTACATCATGAATCATGATTTCAGAGTTTTATAATACCTGCGTAGTTTGGTCTGATGATTTCAGGAGAAAACAGTGCTTTTAACTCAAGAGTTTTCTTGTCTTTTTTAAAAACAGAAGTCTGTTTTAAGGTATCATAATTGTTAGGTGCTTGTCAGTATGTTAGCATGGAGCTTGGTTTTCTGTTAGATTACCATTTCATTTCATCTAAAGAAATGGAGGCTTAAATTTTTGAATATGCTGGGGAGATGATACTGATTTTTTTTTCTTCCCATCCCCAGCAACTTAGGACCTAGTTACAGTCAGATTAAAAAAAACATCCAGAGTTCATGATTCTTCCTTAATACTAATTAGTTGGTTGTATTTTAAACTGGAGAGTGTTTGACTCTGTGAGAATGGAAGTCTACATTCTCCAGCATCCTATTATCAGACTTTTTTATGTCAAACCAGCAGCAAAATGCTGGAGGTCTGATTAGAATGCTCTGTCCATCTGTATTCTTGCTTTATTTTATTTTTTTGTTGGAGTCTATTTTTTTCTTTTTAATTATGCTGAGACAACTTACTTTCTTCCTGTTCCATTATTTTGTAGTCTGCTGCTGCTGTGTGTTTAACTGTTTTCTTCAGGAATTAGCAGAATGGTTGGACTTGAGCTAAGAGTGTATGAACACACAGTTCCAGGAGTGGTTCCAATGGCCACCTCCTTTCTATGCTTATGTGTAAACTTTGTGCTGAGTTTCTTTGACTGTAACTTCTTTCCTGTCCTTGTATTATACAGTCTTTTTTCTAGTTTGTACTGAAATTGTTCTTAATAAAAATTGAATCCATTCTTTATTCTTACAAAAATAGTGGGCATAGTGATGAAAGTGCCTGCCTTCAGTATGAGTCACCCTTGATTTTTCCCTATTGCTTGTGCTTTTTTTTTTTTGCTGCCTGGACAGATGTCTATTAAAAATTTATCTGAACAGTTAACATGATACATGCCTAGATGCAGGAAAAGACTGAGATTCTAAATAACAAAAAGCACTCACATCACAGGGATGTACGAGTGATGATACAGGTTTGGGAATCTGAATACTACTGAGTATTTAAGAATGGATAGCAGTTGACAGACCTAATTCTGTCCATGGTTTAACTTCTTTCAGAACTGAGTAGAAGTCTTTCAGAAGTACCACAAATTCTTTTACCCATTGGGTATCTTTAAAAATTCGTAGCTGAAGCAGAATGGCAGGAAACTTCTCTGTGAAATGGACACATTTGAAAGTTTTGTCATTCAGACGATGTGTTTAGGTAACTTCACCTCTTTTTTTTTTTTTGTTTTCCCCTAGACCTGAGAATCTGCTTCTGGCAATGATACTTGCAAGAATACCACAATTCATCTGTAGTACTAACAGATGGAAATACTAATAGTAGAAAAGATGGGCACGTGCTGATTGGAGCAGATTGCATGTAAAAATGCATTTTTAACAATATAGAAGATTGTCTTTTAGAGCAACCAGCCTCCTTGACAGATTTAGGGTAGCAGGGAGCTCCACTAGAGAAGACAAGTAGTGGTTCTCATAACTTTGTATTTCCTAATCCCCAGCTTCAGGAGTATCTTGTAACTTGCATTTTGCATAGTACTTGTACCTCATGGACCCATCACTTAACCTGTTACAAGCTGCTGCTTCAGTTCGTAGATTCTGGTCTCTATGGATAAGGCTTTTCACACTTGTGGAACTTTCTTTCCTGAATCCTTGCTGATGCTTCTTTTGCATTGACTGTTTTTACATTGTTAGTTCCTGTTGTTACGTCTTTCTAATCTTAGTATCTTCTTCCTCTTTTTCAGTCTCAAATGCACTCTTGCATTTCACATTTTCTTCTTCCATCACATTTTTCATTGCATGATAATAAAGGAGGGAAGAAGAGCTCTCAGCTCCATGCTGCAGTGAGCAGTTACTGATGCCCAGTGCCTTGTCAATAGTTAGTTCAGGTTCATAATTGCAGAGCAAGTCATGCTCAGTGTAGGAAGTGTGTTCAGGCTGAAAGAAACTTCAGGTATATTCTGCACTCAAATTTTCCTATTTTCTGCAGCAAAAGAGAAATTCATGACCATTTCAGCAAAATCATAACTAAAAGGAGTTAGATGCTGCATGTTTCTGAATGTTATAAAAGAAAATCTATGTTAAATAAAGTTGTTGATTATCAACCCTCCCCTGTGGTGTTTTGAAAGCTAATGTGTAATCTTCTATAAGATAGTGTTTAATCTAATATTAGGATAATTTTAATGCTAAAATGAGTTATTTGTCTTGCTTATTTTGTCTGACACTCCTAATAAGGACCATATCCCTATTAGTAAAAATAGCAATGGCTTCAGGAATTCTGGTCCAGAAAAATGGTTTGAATCCAATACCATCCTGAAGAAGGTTCACATTAGCTTGGATGAAAACTGCTGCATGTATCAAGTCTCTGCACATACTGGAGAAAGCTTTTTATACGTAGCAAAAGCATGCTAAGTTTCATCCCAAAAAAAATCTGTGCATGATCAGATACTTTGTATCATTATGGGTGTATACAAAGGGTCTGTTTTGAAGGCTATACTGTAGTACAATTGTTTTCTAATTTGTGGTTAGTATTTTAAAATACTTGTCTGTAATAAATACAAAAGAAAGATCTGTTGTGCAGACTTACATTTTAGGGATTTAAATGACATTTTCAGCAAGAGATGAAAAGTAAAATTTTTTTTTGGTGTGAAAACAGAGGTCTCATCATAATCGCCCAGAACAGAGTGACTTGCAATTGCTGGTTTTGTTTACTGAGCTTCGTAATAAAATGGAGATTTCCCTCCTGACACTCAAAATAAACTGAAGGCACCTTATGAATACTTGCTAGAGTTTAATGAATTCATAAATTACTGAAATTATTGCATATTGTTTAAGAGTTGCAGTGAAAGCTGGAATATAAACCTTCCTCTGTAACAGTCTTTTGTTCCTATTACACTGGTAATATTAAACTGGTTTAGAAAGGATCTTTACACGAGAAGCAATTTTAGGAATTTGCTGCAAAGTCAGCTTTACTTTCTGCTGCTGTTGCCTCTGTACTGTTTTCTGCCATTGGCTAGGTTGGATGATACGTTTTTTGGGGGCAACGCTTAAAAACTGATTAAGTCATGCAATCAGTTAAAATACTCTAGGTAGCTTTTAACTTAAATCTCCAGCAATAGGTCAGATAATAGTGCAGCCCCACCATTGTTTGCACTGGACAACTGATGTCATGACCAAGAGCAAAGGGGGTGGGAGGAGAAACCAAAGCTTTGCTGGGCTTTGCTGCTGAAAGCAGCATTTCATGCAGCAGCAGTCTGTTTTAGCTTCTAATGTCAAAGCAACAAGGATTTTTAGTAAAGAAATTTGGATTTAATTCCTTTTTCTTTTTTTCTGTCCACTGCTATCAGTAGCCTAATTCTTACTGCACTCATTGAAGCCCCTTTCCACTAAGAGAAATGTCACACAATATTTTTTAATAGCTTGCTTTCAGCAGCT
This sequence comes from Petroica traversi, assembly GCA_025920805.1. Lineage (NCBI taxonomy): Eukaryota > Metazoa > Chordata > Aves > Passeriformes > Petroicidae > Petroica > Petroica traversi. Next base: position 9,387,571 of record JAHLSL010000015.1, on the reverse strand, counting down.
GGGTGAGATGCAATTAAATATAATCTGGATTTACATACCATCAAGTTGGGATTTCTAGCTTTTTCATCTTCATATTTTGCAATTCAATTTGTTCTTTTATACACTTCTGTATAAATATACTTTCACCACCGAAGGAACTGATCTTTAGCAAAAGTGTATAAATATATTTTGGATCCTACTACCCCTGCTGAAATTCCACTTTCTGTTATATTAAAAATGTAAATTTTTGAACAAAATAATAAATTAAATAACTAAACAAATTATACAAGTGACAACCAGCAGAATTGCAGTATCATGTGGTTCACCATTGTTAATGTTTAGTGTTTAAAATTCATCTGAAAATACTTTAACTTTGAAACACTTGCAATAAATGGCAGAGGAAAGTATCCAATTTTGATCTTTTATTGCATATGAGGTTGAAGCCTATGGTTAAAAAATCCCCAGTCTTTAGAACAGAAGGTGAACAGGAGGAAATAGTTCATTTGCTTTAGTCTGGTAGCTTCGTGGTACCCACAAATATAAACAGAAGCATTTGCCTTACTTAATGGTTTTTGATTTTAGCATGTGCTTAGGGAAATTTTGTAGGTGATACTGCTTAGTTGTGTGGTGCCAGTCTTGAGGTTGCTGTGGAAGTATTGTGTGATCTAGACAGGTCTGAGAGTTCTGGAGAGTGTGACTTTGTGGTGTGCTCTGGTTTGTGTGTAATTGTGTATAAGGTGTATGTTAGTGTAACTGAGCTACTACTGCCCTCCTGCTTCCCAGCAGCTACACTGGACATCTCAAATACATCAGTTATAGTGACCTTAGATCTGACTTTTAAAAGGAAAAGACTTGTCACTATCTTATCTTGCCCTCCCACTCTTTTCACATTATGGTTTTATCTAAGGGTGAAGACAGCACTGAAGAAACTTCCTGGTGACAGAAGTTTTCTACTTGAACTGCATAGTAATTTAATCACACTGAAGATACAATATAGTATTGTATTTGTTTTTCATTGATTCATTCAGTATAATTGATCACTTTTCCCCTGTTTCCTGCAGCCCTCAAGAGACAGAGTTTGTACAGCAGCCCTTTCAGTGCAGTCAGTTACGCAAGCTCCTACAGTCCAAATACTGGTAGCCCCTACAGCAGTGGCTTCAACTCTCCCTCCTCAACACCAGTGAAATCTGCTTTAGTGAAACAGCTCATACCTCCTGGTACCTCAGGTAAGTCACTGCGGGTCTGGTGTTTTCTCTTCTCCTCCTGTTCCTTTCACAATCATGCTCAGATAGACAACATATGCATTGAAATAGAGTAAGAAAGACTCCAGAACTTCTCAGTGTTTTGTAGGATGTGTGCATCATACAGTATTTAAGCTTTTTAGGAAAGGCTTTTTTACATGCTTTCTGGCATGAGATACATGTAAAATGTTTTCTTTGGGCATCCCTGTCCCAGAAATCACTGATACGTGTTAGCAGTTAGACCAAAACACACAGAGTTCATTCTGTGGAGTTCCAGATGGCTTCTAGAAATGTATTGGTTTTGACCCTGTAATTGATGGGGCTGTAAGTTCCATGGTAGATGCTCCAAGGTTAGGGCTTGGTAGTTGTAAAATCTTTTCAACTCTCCTGTTGTTTACTGACTGAAATTCTTGGTATCCATCAATCCCTCTGAGGTGTGAACAATATAATGTAAGGAAGAAGCATTCATTCCAAATAAGCATTGCATGAGACTTTGCAGCCATCAGTGTAAACATTAACTTCTGGCAATGTTTTCTACTTTGATTCTGCGCTGTAGACACTTTCTTTGCATGAGAAATATTGATGCCTGGAACGTATCTCTAGTCTGAAGTCAGACTGTTGGCTTACTGTACATTATTTAAGTTAGCTTACAGGAAAGGTGAAAAAACATTGCATTGCCAATCCAGCTATCACTAGTTCACTGTGGACTTCTACAGAAGCCTGCACTGCATGAGAGCCATTACTCAGTTTTTGGTTTAATCTCAGTAGCTCTGCTCTGCATTGCGTGCTCCAATAAAGTATCTGCCTGGGAGACAAAAATGTAACAGGGTGTTGGCCAGAAGGCAGCAAAGAGGAAGAGAGAGTTTTTTGTTGTTATAGTTTCTGTGTTACAGTTTAGCCAAGGTGTGTATGTGGAACGGGTAGTATTTTCAGAGAAAGTGTATTTTAAGCATTCCAAATTAAATCAATATTCATTGAATCAGCAAATCCTTATTGTTAAGAAAGATACAGTCAAACTTACATCTTACAAGGTAGTATTGCAGAGATGAGAATGAAAGCACAGATGGAACCAGGTATGCAGTTCCTTCTTCATAGAGCTGTGCAAACTTCATAGCATTGGAACATGGTATGATAGACCAAATTATATGCCACTAATTTGTTTTGATCCTATTGCAATGATTTTATAAAGTTGCCTATTTTTAGAAGGTAATGGCTAAGCTCTGCTTTTGTAAGTTACATTTTCAGCCTAGGTTTGCAATAAAGTAATCAATTGTTTCAAGTGGTCTGTCAGATCAGTGTCTCAGTAGCAATCTCTTCAGAGTGTTGGTTCCTTTACTAGGAAAGGAAATGCAGCTTGCCTTTGTTTTTGTTGGTTTTATTTGTTTGTTTTTGTTGTTTAATAACAACAATTCTTGTTACTTTATTTTCTTTCCATAGGTCATCTTAAAATTTCAGGAGATAGAAATCCTCCGCTAAGTCCACAGTCGTCTCTGGACAGTGAATTAAGTGCATCGGAGATGGACGAAGACTCTATTGGGTCTAACTACAAGTTAAATGATGTTACAGATGTGCAAATTTTAGCACGAATGCAGGAAGAAAGTAAGTGGGGTTTTTTTCCTGAAATCAAAGTAGAGCTGGCTTTTTTTGGTTGTTTTTTTTTTTTTTTTATTGAATAACTGCAGTAGCACTTGTTTAGGAAGCATTGAAAAAGGGTATAGATTCTACTATGGATGTGTAAATGTAGTTCACCCAAGAAAGCTGGTTAAGGACTTCAGCCTCCAGGCTACGGAAAAGAAGTTGCTGTGTGGAAGTTTTCTTTAGGAACGATGGACAGAAAAATGCTGGAGAGAATGAATTTTTAAGGTACAGTGCTAGCTAAAAGGATGGTTGTTAGAATGGACTACTGCCTACCACCATTCTTCTCAGGAGATTGGTGCCTTCCTGATGTAATCCAGTCTTGTTTACATCAGTGCTTAAAATATAAATCATCAAAATGTGAAGTCAATATAGCCAAGAGTAAAGAAAAGCACCTATATAGAGGTCTGTCTTCCATTATAGCTTTATGTCTTTTTGTCCCTCTGAATTTGCAGAAAGTGATAATAATTTTGGTTGTCTTAGGTGGTCTCCAGACTATTTTCTTCGGTATCCTTATCAGTGAAAAAACCCCAAACCAAATGCCCAGTATATGTACTTTTTAATAAATTATATACATGTATTACTCTAATGCATAACCTACACAAAAATACACAATTATGATTTTTAAAAGTATGAGATAAAGACAAGATAAATGCTGTTCAGAATGTTTTTCCTGTATACCAGTGGATTGATTTCTGTATCCCCAAGGGTGTGGGCACTGCGCTTTGGGGACCATTAATCTGCCACCTCCAGTTTCTCTAGGAGTAGCTTATCGTGCTGCTTTTTTGGTTAGATTCACTAATACATTGCAAGAGACATTTCACTGTGGCTGCTATAATTGTTACAGGATGTTACTTAATGCCAAAATTATGATGTAGCCTGTGTGCTGGTATCCAGCCTGGGAGGAGTTGGACAAGTTCATACACAACTCCTATACTGATGATTGCTGTACTAGGAAAACAAATGAGCTCACCTACTAATTTCAAGTCATTATTAGCTGGTAGATAACTTTTTGGCATTAATCAGAATTTATTTAATGCCTCCAATAAATAACAGGAGTTAAGGTGAGCCAAATTTGAGTTTGAGAGCTGTGCAGATACCTGTGTGCACAGTCTCTGGTTTGAGCCACTTGTGGGTTGGAAGCAAGCAAGCAGCATTGCTGTTGTTGGCAGGCCTGCGGCAGGAGTACGCAGCCACAGCTTCTCGGCGCAGCTCGGGCTCCTCTTGCAATTCCACCCGCCGAGGCACGTTCAGCGACCAGGAGCTGGATGCACAGAGCTTAGAAGATGAGGAAGATGGCACACATCACACAGTGCACCCTGCTGTCAGCAGGTTCTCACCATCACCTCGCAGTTCTCCCTGGCCTTCACCAAAACAATCTCCAAGGAATTCACCTCGCTCCCGATCGCCTGCTCGAAGCATAGAGTACAGCAGAGTGTCCCCACAGCCCATGATCAGCCGTTTACAGCAACCTCGTCTCTCCCTTCAAGGCCATCCTACAGACTTGCAAACTAGTAATGTCAAAAGTGAAGGTAAAATCTCTTTGGAATTCATTACATGAGTAGTTGTGTACTTTCTGTACAGGAGTTTCGTCAGTGTGCAGTCCCAAAGCGATGTACCTGTGTAACATTGTGGTTTAATCTCTGAACTGCCAAAGAAAATGCAGAGCAAGCAAAGCTTCAATTCTGTTGGGGCACCCTTACAGTCAGATGAGTTGATAGGCTTACATTTATTTTGGATGTTATCCAGTCAGTGAGTATAATTGAGTTTCATAGTGAACACTGTCTATATTTGGCAGGCAAATGCACTAAAATAAAGCAGGGAAACTATCATTTACTAGTAGGGTTAGGCCTTGCAGATGACAGAACAAAAAGCAGAGGAAAGTAACTGTGGTCAGATAAGAGGTAATATGGTGATTTATGCCTGTAGCCTGTGGAGCAGCTGAATGCTTTCTTCTGGTTGCACAGGACTTGAAAACTTCTCAGTTATGAACATAGTCTTAAAAACATTAGTACTTAATTCATGCATTTGTTGTATATTTTAGATCTCAAAGCTGTGAAAACTGCTGTGTAATAAACAAAGTTTGCAGTTAATTCAGTGCAATTATACTATACTGGCATAGAACAAAATAATATAATCCTGATACGATTTTTCTTCTTTAATGTACTTTTTCCTGGTAGCAATGTGGCAGAAACTCCTTTGACTGGGATGAAATTTTGCAAGCATATTTCCATTTCAACAAATGTAGTTTTTATCTGACAAATGAGATTTTAAATTTAGAAAGAATATACATTTGCGTATTAAGAATTCCCCTTACTAGTAATGAGTGGTTTGGGGAAATTTCAGGTATCTAGGAAAATGTGCAAAAGCTAATAAATTATATTGTTTCTTAATCAAGAATTCCTTTCCCATTCATTTCTTAATGCGTGCTAGAGTAGCTCAATAAAAATATCCCATTAGAGGAAAGGTACCAAAAGTTAGTATCCCACATACCAGAGGGATCAAAATAGTGTATGATCATGTGTTTCTGAAACACTTCCAAGGAATTATCTTGCAGTGGTTTTTGAGCAGTTGAGTGTTGCATGAATATTCAGAGTGGATACAGCAGCAGCCAAAAAAAGTTGTTCAGGTTTTCTTTGTTGTTGGTTTGTTTGTTGTGGTTTTCTTTTTTAATTTGTCTAGAATGGTTGGAGGGAAATTTGGTTGACAGGGTTCAACAGTGAACCAAGTGCAGTGTAAAGCAATGCAAACTGCTAAGTGAAGAAAGCACATTTGTTGGAATACTCAGCCAATGAAGACTTAGTTTTGTTTTCATTTTTAGTGCTTGTGCTCGGTTAACCTACTTCTTCCCTGCATCTGCAGAATCAGGTTGGCCACTCCTCCTGTCAAGGCATCTTCAGTCTTCTGTCCAAAGTATGTCATCAACCCAGCTCTGCATGGGTTGGAGATACACCAAATGTCATTAGACTTGAGAAATATTTAATGGCATCTTTTCATATTCTGTGAACAATGGTGCAAATATTAGAAGGCCCCTGAGTAGCTGAGTAGATAAGTCAAGCCATATGTGCAAGATGAAGCATAACTGGACACTTCAGTAATTTTGAATGCTGAGTACGAAGAGGTTCTTTCCAAATGGGTGGCTGCTATCTGTTATATAATGGACTGATATGGGACAAGGCAGTCTCAAAAATTTACTCAGACAACTATGTTGTTTTTACTCTTCAGGCAAGCATTTTGTTTCAAAAAACTCTCTAGGTAAATGATTTGAATACTGTGCAAACTGTAAATTAGGTTTGTCTATTCAGCTTTGATAAAACAAAACCTAGAGAATCACAATCCAGATATGTTTCAATTTCAAAACACAATATGCTTGACTTTTTTCACCATAGGTGAAAAATGTACATTCTTGCTTTTTTAAAACATAAATATTTAGTATGTGATAGATTTGAGAAGAATTAATGTAGCAAAATACACTTTTAAATTGCAATGTAGTTTTTTATGGCTAACATTTTGTGTCTCTTACATTTGGGGTTTAGCTACGGATTTGCAACCTGATCTTTGTCCAGCATCAGACTACATGTGCTATCTTTGTATTATTTCATACAGAAAAACTAAGGCGAAGTCTTCCAAACTTGTCCAGAACATCTAACATCCAAGCTGAGTCTGTGAAAAACAGCAGAAGTGACTCAAACTTCCAAGTGCCAAATGGAGGAATACCTCGCATTCAACCTCAAGCCTCAGCCAGTAAGTACCTTTAGTGCTGCTTCAGTGTAAATTTCAGAATTAAGTGATGGTACTCAGCTGTCTTCCAGTCTCATGGCAAGCAAAACATTGCATGCCACACTGGAGATGCTAATCTTGATCTTTAATCAGACTTTTGTGAATCTGTTTTTATGGTAAATACAATACTGAAAAAAGTCCTATTTCTTATTAAGGTGTCATTCATAGTTTCCTAAAAGTATATGTAGAACTAATATAAAGAATTTAAATACAGTATTTGGGCATGTCAGAAACTGTTTTCTTTCTAGGCTCTGAAAAAACACCTAGATGATGTTTATTGCTTTTGTTTTTAACTAGTGAAATGAAACCTGATCCAAAAGTGTTCATTTCAGTTCAGCTTTTTAAATTAACCCTTGTTTGCAGTTTCTTTCCTTCTTTTTTTTTTTCCTTTTTTGGCATATATCCAGTTGCCAATATTATTTACTTTAAGTGTCAGTTACTTCCCAAAAAAGGTTTGGATGAAACTGTCTTAGAAAACACATTAGTCCATTGCTGGACTCCTGCTTCCTAATTTCTCCAAAAGTTAACTGCTGATACAAGAATGCTGCTGTTCTCACAGATCTCTTGAAAATGGTGACCTTAAAGAAGCCAAAGCAAATGAAAATTAAATATTCAATTTTCTTTATCTGTCAGTATTGCCAGTTCCTGTTGTTTAAATGTTTCCTGACCATTTATTTTAAAATAATTTTCTGAATTTAATAACCTTGTGTGACATTTTCAAGGGAAGAGCACATTATGAATATTATTATGTGTAGAGCTTTGAACTATAAAAACTCTGTGATAAAAGTTCATCAGTAATCAAATATTTGACAGGAAATGTAAAATAGTGTTTGTGAATTTGGCTAGGGGTATTTTAGCTATAGAATGGTGAAGGCAAAGTGGCATATTTGGTTGGTTGTCTTAAAACTTACAAAACAATGTGTTAAAGCTAGCAAGTACAGTTAAATACAGAATAAGGAATAGATCATGGCAAAGACCACAAGATTTCTGTCTTTGTACAGACTCAGAGCAGATGTAAGGGTTGTGTGGACAGTCAGACCCAGGGGTGGGATACTGCAGCAAATAGAATTTAGTGTGACTTTACCATTGTTCATGTAAGTCACTCCAGCATCCTTCCACCTTGGCCCTCTTCTTCCACCTTTTGCAGACACGCAGAAGGTGAGATTTCCAGCTGCAGTGACATTTGTGTAATTCAAATGCACTACTGTTACCTGTTAGGCAGGCTTATCAATATAAAGCACTCAGAGCAGTTGGACAGCAGGTCTGCAGCTGTGCTATTTCAGCGATAGGAAGAATCATCAAAATTACCTGAAAGAAAATGAACAAGAAAATATCTTTAGTAAAACTCTCTACAGATTTTATTTGGTGCTTCAGAATTGAGTGAACTGGGAAGGGGAAGAGCACAGAGAGCAACTTAGCTAGAAGGCTATTTCCAGAATTAAAAGTATATTCATGGTTAAACTTTCTGGAAAGATCAGGCAACAGAAGTCTCAGTATTTAATATTAGTCAGTTGCAGGAGCCAAAGTGGTGTGATTGTGTTTATATTTCTTTTTTTCAACTTGTGGATGCATTAAGAATTCCTAGGTAAATTTGCATTTCTTTCATAGACTATTTCCCCAAATGTGAACCACTCTAGACCAACTTACATGTAAATGTAAGTTAAATATCATTAATAAAGGCCAGATTTCTAGCTTTTACAGTTTCCCTGCTCTTACAGATGTTTGTCAGAGTCTTGCTATTGACAATCGTAAAACGGTTTGTGTGTGAAGTCAATGAGTAAGTATCTTTGCTTAGTCTGGATTAAAAAATTTTCTGCAAAACTGTACATTGTATAAAAATTTCCAGAATTGTGTCCTTTTTATTGTATACTTTTTGTTTTATTGGTTTTATATTTTGTCACTTTGCACAAAGCACTGTTAAATTGCAGCAAATTTTTCTTTTCCCTTGGCAATGATTTCTGGGTCTTGGGATTTGAAGCTTCCTCATACACCTGCTAGTTTTGCATGAGCTTCCCTTTTGCAAGGATGCTGGCTTGCCACCTGAGGTCACTACTTTGCTCCTTGTCAAAGATTTGCCGTTCATAATTTACTTGCACATTTGCTGTGGCTGCAATACTGAACTTGCTATGGTTGCTGGCATTCAAAAATGAGCTAGGAATCCAGTAAGATTCTGAAAAGACAATTCCTCTTACAGTTTTACAGCCAAATTGTATTTGCGTGCTTACAGAAGAGAGGGAAGACATGTATGATGTGTTCAGAGTACAACTGTAAACAAGAAAACATTGGCATTTTTAGCTGCAATGTGGCAAACAACCCAAATTATTTTTGAAAAGAGACTGAATCAAATAGCAGTTGTAACAATTAGAATCTTCATTTACATCTGATTCTCCATGCCATTCTGCAGAAAGTACTTTTTTATATGAAAGCTAGTAAATATTTCACCTTAAAACACTGGAAGGTAAGGCAAAACGTGTCTTCCCCAAGGAGTAGGTATTGCCTAAAGTGTAAGTGATGGGAAATCTCTGTATTTGGATCTTACACCACATAGATTGTACAAAGCTGTGGAAGTTGTAGGGTGGCTTCCATGTGGGAGCTACCTGCTTTTGGATTCTGTGAGATGCTTTTGTACTTAGTAGCACTGTGAGCACATGGGTGCTTTTAAGAAGAGCTAAATACAGAACTTTCTCAAAGAGCTGTAGGTTCTTCAAACTCTGAATCAATCTCTGGTCTGCTTGCCAAGATCCAACAGCTTGGCATATTCAGAGTAAAAGGAGGAAGAGAAAGTTTTGAAGAAACCAAGTAGTCCAGTTGAGTTGATCAGAAGTAACAGTAACTACATGTATTCAGCACGCAGCAGTTGTGACAGGTAATGTCACAGCACACAGAGCACTTCAAGAGCAGCAAGTGGTGTGGATAAACATGCACTGGGCGCTTATCTCAAACTGCATGTTTGCTCAGCATTGCTCCAATTGTACTGCCTAAGCTCTTTCAGTGGTTCAGTGCACAGAAATGTTTTGCTATTGAGTGTCTGTTTCCTGGAGTCTCCATTGAGAAGGAAGGAATTTGATACATGCATATTTAAAATCCTTTCCATATCATCCCACCTCTCTGATTTGCAAGAAGTGTGAATAATGATGGGGAAGAAAGTGCCATGTGCAGTAGCATATTGAAATCTGAGTGGATTAGGACAAAACAAATTCAAAATATGAAGGAAGAAGCTGTTCTTCATTTTGCATGGTATATCAAAAACACTGACTCAGTAAAAAATAATAAAGTGGAATACTTGAGGACTGAAGCAGTCTGGCCAGTGGTCTGCCTCAGTAAATTTCTCGGAATTGTGCTCATATTTAAAGATCTTACTGTGCTTAATTGGCTTCTCATATGTATGCTTTAAAAAATTTCTAGAAATAGTGTGTGCCAATTGAGTGAGAATTACATAGTGCCACAGGCTATTTTGCATTAGATTCTAGTTGGTGGAAGGAATAAGGTTTTTATTAGTAGTAGGCACTGGCAGAATTTTACTGGGTTTATGAACAATTTAATTCCTTTTTGCTGTTTGTTGAACATGACAGTTTTTGTTAGTTTTTAAGACTAAACTGAATAGACTGCCTAGTGCTAATTTCAGCATGATATTAAAACACATGATGAATTTTTTATCAGTTCATAAAATACTGACTGAAGGATAGGAAAGGTGATAAGTCATCATTATATGCTATCAAACGAAAGATTAACTAATATTAGGATTCAAATTGTTCCTCCCCTACCTTCTTTATAATGATATTCACTAATTGGTGATGTGATTATTCCTTACTCAGGGCCAGGTTCTTTTTGCACAGCTGTTCCCCCATCTTTCTTCCTTCTCACTATGGAAATAAGCCTTGCTAGTGCAATCAGTTTTATGCTGGCATAAAACTTCATACACTGAGATAAGCAGAGATGTTTATTCATACATTTTCATTTTATGAAGTCTCTGTGCAGTTAAGACTTTATTTCATTGACTACTTTCCTCCTTGCCCCCCTGCAATATGCTGCGATGGGAATAGACTGAGTCAGTGCATTCCTTCTGGCAATAAGTAATTCTCTCCATGCCAAGATCCTGCAGCTCTCGGAACATTGGCTTCTCTCTTGGTAACTGGTAGGTAGTGAGATCATTTCAAGGCAGTACCAGCCCTTGAATGTTACTAGACAAAAGGCAGGACAAGGGAGCAAAGGAGCAATAAAAACCAATTTCCATCATGCTGTGTAGATGCTGGCAGCTCATAAATCTTAGTGTTAAGTCTTCATTTTAAGTCCTCTTACATACCTTTTGAAGAGGGGAGAAAAAAGACATCTCTCAAGAAGGCTTAAGTCTCTGTAACTGAAGAAAACTATTTGTTTATATGATGATCATAATAGACAAAGATTTATGCTTCTGTATAGTGTTAGAATATTTTTTGAAAGCACTTTTAAAATGAAAAATTTAGTCTTGCTAGGACAAATACAACAGTTTACTTTTCATCTTTGTATCTATTCTTGCTCTCATATTGCTGTAGCATGTTTGCTAGGTGGCTTATTCTCCCTTTGGTGTTTTAATTTTTGTTTTGCCTTTCTGGGCTTTTTGCCCTGCAAGAAGCTTTACTCTTACCAAATCTGCGCATTTTGCACTGCAAAATTTCTGACACACTCCTCTGCAACTCTTTGCCATTAAGAGCAAGCACCATTCACAAAACTCCATCACTTCCAGAGTCATAACTGCTTTTTGAGTGTTTTACTCACACTGTTCCTTGACGCTTCGCAAGTGGATGCAATTCTGAAATTCCCAGTAAATTTAGTTTTCTTATCTTCTTAGACAAATATAACACTTCTTGTCTTTCAACAGCTCTGCAAAGGCAGAAAAATTTGCCTCGTGCTGCCTTCAAAACCAAACAGTTTCTTCAAACTCCATCTGCAAAAGGAGGTAATTAACTTACAACCTCTTATCAAGCTCCAGCAAATCTCAGATAATGGTTCGCCTGCATTAAATCTCACATGTTCTAGATTAATAAACTTGCTCTTGCAATTATTGTAGAGATTAACCAAGTGGTCCTTGCTGTGTGAAAGTTAACTTCTCGGTCTAAATATATGCTATAGATGAGATTGAATTTTGAGATAAAAATTCAAGGAATGGTGACTTCCTAACATTAATCAGGAAACACAGATTAGAAAAATAGACTCCTGAATACATATTCACTGGGGCTATATTTTTTTAATTTCAAAATACAGTTTTTAAAACAAAAGTCATAAAAATATTCATGCAATCCTTTGTGCTGGAAGCAAAAGCTAACAAATTTTTACTTGAAGAGATGAGTGTAGACTATTGACTCATTTTGCATATACTTGTGCTTTCTCTTTTCCTCACAAAACCAGAAGGTTAATCCAAACATAGAGGAATTAGGGATCTTTTGACTCAAGGAATTAGGGATTCTTGTATATAATATTCCAGTTTGCTAATGGTTGAACTTGTTCTTTGTTTTTTGGGGTTTTTTTAAGAAAATTAAATATTGAGTCTCTAATCCAATTAGACAATTTTATCTGATTTTTAATCAGCTCTGGCAGCCCTGTATGTGACAGTGCCTCAGTTTCACAGTTAAGGTAAAAAATGTTTCTGGTTTTAAGCATAGTTAGTCTGTTGCCACAATCAAGAAGATCTCATTTTAAAGATCATATTACACTTGAGACTAATTCATAAGCTTGCAGATGTTAGAACCCTTTAAGCATTGTGAGAGTCATTGGTGCAGACGTGAGGGGGCTGACAGAATGTACATGTTTCTCTTTGGGCTTTAACAGTGCCTACTCTTTAGAGTCATCTTCATGCCATGCAGAAGGTTTTAGCCCAATATGATGACTGTGAAACAGATTCACATGTCTTAAGAGGAAGTCTCTTAACAGTCTGCATACTTCATATGAGATGGAGTAAAGTTCTTACAATGTTCTGCTTTGGCATGAGACCACCATTGCTATTCCTCTGCAGAGCTTTCTTTGCTTTCTTTCCAGTTGGCCATGCCTTCCTCTGGATGTCTGGAACACTTATTAGGTCAGTGGCCTAGTCTGGACCTGTGGGAATGTACAGCAAATTAGCTTTTCTTTGAGTTTATATTATTTGTAAAAACTTACTAAACCTTAGAGAATGAGGAACAGAGCACATTGTGCTGCCAGTTATATTTTCCCGTTTATGGCTGTTGTCATTCCATACTGCAAATGAGGACCCTTTCAGTTACTTGCTTTGTCTTTTTCCGTTATTTGCTATTTTATAGTCCTTAATGTGTTGGTTTTCTTTCTTCTGAGTTGAGATCCTCATGAGTATAGAAGTATTTAGCAGTAATGAAGCAAGAGTTTCCTTTCAGAAAAATGAACAGCTGGGCAACAACTGATTTTACCTTCTTAAAATACTGTTCATTACCTAACTTGACACCTTTCACACACACGTTGGCTTTTTTTTACCACTTACTTTGTGGTAACATCTCCCCAGCAACTACTCTTCTCCAGGCTGAAGACCTCCACCTGTCTCAACCTTTCTTCATCGGAGAGATGCTCATCCATGCTCTGTACCTGCTCCAACAGGTCCATGTCTTTTCTGTACTGAGATAACAACTCAGTTTATTGATTCCTATAGTTATACCTCATCTGTTCTTTCATGTGGGACTGATTCATCTCATCATGATGGTTGTGATTTAACAACTGCATTAGAATTTCATCTGTTTTCAAGTTGGTGTGCAGCAGCTGGCCTTGGAGTGCAAGCAAAATAAGTTTGCAGCTTCACAGCATCCTACTTTGCCACATGGAGATCTCGTGCTCCCTGCCCACAGTCCAGGACAGAACCCAGAGAGGGCAGGACATCTAAATGTCATGACTGCACCATGCCTTTTTCTTTTTTTTTTTTTGGTTCTTGTTTTTGGTTGCCAGATATTTTAGTTAACTGTTTTTAGTTAACTTTATAAGGAAATTGAGTTGTGTGAAGTTATTAAGCACTACCCTTCACTACCCTTACATGCTTACATGTTTTTGTTAAACATGGATCAGCTCAATACTATACATGGGCATGCAATTATCAAATAGTCTCTGAGGCAATACCTCACTCTTTGTATCCTGTCTTACAGATAAGCCATCTGACTATGATGAATATCCAAAACTGCTCTGAGACCAAATTCTTTATCCATAGAACAGAATTATTAGGCAGTTTGCCAGAATGTGTCATGTGGACTGCTCTGGAAGACAATTCATTCCTTTATGTGCAAGAATGAATGTAGCTCCCAGCAATGTCTGCAATGCTGTGCTGACAGGAAATGTTTTATGAATTGACAGCTCAAGTTTGCAGCATGGTAAAATATGGTCAGCAGAAGGTTAGAGAGGATGGAGAAGGCTGATTTACTGGATCCTTACTTCTTCAGGGAAGCCACACGCTTTCTTCTGTTGCAGCTTTTTGTTGCTTATATTCTGTATCTAAAAACCTTTTCCCTGTTGTGCCTGTAAGGGGCTCAAAGCTGCATTCAGTTTTCATACACTGGCAGTGCTCTGTTAGTAGCTGCTAACACGGTGCTGTTTGTGTTCCAAGCACTGTAAAGAGGAGTTCAGTGATAAAAGTGATATTTACACTGTAGAGTCACTTGGCAATCCCACAGATTGACTGCATCAATGTTACAGGCGAGGTCACATTCTAAAATCTTACAATATGTAATCTTAGTCCTAGAAGCACTTCAGTGCTCTTCTTTGTCCAGTCATTCTGTTGTTAATGCTTTCCTTAATCCATACTCTGGCTTGATGCCAGCTTTTATTTTAAGGCTTTTTACTTACTCTCCCTGCCGCTTAGCAACTGTCATGTGTTTTTGACCTCTCTGTCACCTTTTCTTGTCAGCTTTTCCCATGAGCAGCTTCATGCTCTGTTTGATAATGCTATCAGGGGAAAGGCCCCCTTGGGTAATCCAGAAAGGAATCAAATCCAATTCACATCTGTAATGAGGTACATATTAATCTTCCTAGACAACCCCTGTAAGAAACGGCTTCAAAATACAGTCTCAATTCTACCAATTCTTCTCTGCCCCATTTAGGATGGTACGTTCCTGCATCACTCATCCTTTCTCACTCTTCATGTTCTTACTGGATCTACCTTGAAAATGATAATAAAAAGCTGTGTTAAGGACCAGCTTCTTTATGTACAACATCTGTGAAAAATGATGCAACTTTGGTCTCAGTATAAAACATTTGTTTAGTGGAAGGAAGAATAGTTTATTCAAATTTACTAAATGTAAACATGTTTTCGTTATGTGATTTATTTGATCGTCCTGTGTTGACTCTTACTGACTCACCCTAATCAGTTTGAAAAGCTGGTGAAATTTCATTCAATTACTAAGATTATGGGTTAATATAAGTGTTCTGTTCAGTGATAAATTATGCATAATTTGAAAATATTCTCATACCTGCGAAGAATTATGCTTAAGGTTTGGCATTATCAAAGGACTGTTGAATATTCTGTCTTATTAACCTATTCCAGAAAGGACTTGATAACTAAACCTTGCATACTAACTCAGTACAAAGTACTAGAAAACAGATATTAGTAATAAACAGGTATTAGTTATACTGATCATTTAGGTAATGTTTGTAAGAAGAGGAAGGCTATAAATTGTTAGAGTTGTGTGGTTTAACTTTCATGGCAACACCTTCACCTTTTTGATGTTGGGGGTTGGCTGATGTCATCATTAATCCAAAGTACAGCATTATATCAGTTACTAGGAGGAAAAATAACTTCATCCCAGCTGAAACTAGGACAGCTGACCCCATCATTTTTTTTTCCATCTGCCAGAAAATGTGGGATGTGACTGTATCTTTAGATGAATTCTAATTCAGTGGTTAAAAAGAACAGCATAAAAGAAACACAAAGATGGTCTGTGCTCAAAATTGCATCATTGAAGGCTAATACACACTTTGAATCTATTTAAATACTGTGTCAGACTAGAATACTGTATTCTTCAACATGTTCTTTCATGGATGGGAATTAAGTTCACATGTTTCTGAAGCAGTTAAATTTCTTCTTAAGAAATACCTTCTTCTCTGTTTCTTTTGACTTAACTGATACAACAGCTATAGCCTGATTAGGATTACTTACAAATCCAGATAAATATTTGTAGTAAGTAAAGAGGGCATTAGAGTTATGATATCAAAAACACATGACAAAGAGGACATCTGAATTCCTGTTTCTCATTGCTGCTTGACTGGCTGTATTCCATTATACATTCCATACTGTTTGTATAATCACATAAAGTAATTCCCAGCGTTTAATTTCTGTACTGTTGTACCATGAGCTGAAGGTAATTTGTGTATTTTGCAGTACCTTCTTCAAGCAAGTTCCGCTCTCCGGCGGCGCCGTCTCCCTTGGCTCTGCGGCAGCCGGTGAAGGCGTTCAGCAGCCACGGGCCCGGCTCCGTCGCCTCTCCCGAAGCCGCTCAGCTGACGCACAGCAGCTCCTCTCCAGGGCCTCTGGCAGCCCAGAGCTCGGGCTTGCCCAGCCCTGCCAGCAGTATTAACAGCACTACTCTCACCAGACCAGCAGGGATGAGGAGTGGTTTGCCCAGACCCAGTGCCCCTTCCACGGGGGGCATCCCAGTGCCTCGCAGCAAACTTGCACAGCCTGTTCGCAGGTGGGTCTCTGACACGTAGCCTTAGGTTCAGGTTTGTAAAAGGAATTCTGTGCACTGTCTATTTGTGCTGCTGCAATTGTTATTTTAATCTCAGGGTCTTCAGAATGGAAATGGAGACCTCCATGTGAAGCATTTCCGAAGTAGGTTTGAATCCAAACTGAGAAAAAAGGGTTCTTGAATGAGAGAGTGAAGGTGAATGAGTGAAAGTGAAATTGGTAAGGGAAAATCCTGAACTAAGTAAATAAAGTCTTAGTTTGGGCTGAGAAGGCAGCAGGAATTTGTCTGCATGTGGTAAAAAGTTACCAAAATATAGCTGACAAGGGAAAATTCCCTTGTTTGAGTGACACATTTGGAAGTCAGAACTACTTGCCTCCATAACTCAAGCAATGATACCATGGAGAGAGTAGTTTCTCTCCTTGGGCAGCTGGAAACTTCCAGAGGGAAGATGCACCAAGACAGAGAAGATTTCCATAGCATTTGCTAAACTTAACATAAAAATCACTGCAGTTAACCCAGAGGATGAAACAGAAATTTTAGCTTCAACATTACTGTGCTAGCACCCAGCTATAGAAGTTGCTTATTTCCAGTGTCTTTTCAAAAACTACTCCAGGAGAGACTGAGTATTAACTCTGTATGTCAGTTTTCACATAGAAGCTGACAGTAAGGAGTCATCCATAAGAAATATTAAGAATCTCCTTAAACGGAAGGGAAAAACAATCAGTCTCTAGTACTGTAAAGAAGATAAAATGGTGGTAAATAGCAGAGTGGAAAAGTTCTGTTCTGCAGTGAGTGCTGGGCAGGGAAATGACAAGCGACTGTCACAGCACCGATTTCTGTGGCTGGAGTCTGCACTGGTCAGCAGTATGGAACTTTGTGCAATAAAAAGTAGCTGTTTTGCCAGGAATTTGTGAAGTCTGGTTGTCCAAATCACAGCTTGTCTTACAGAAAAATGTTTCATTTACTAAATTTATTAAAAATTGCCTTTTTTCTTTTCAAGTTTGCATGTATAGGACAAAGGGAAACAGCCGTAGCTTGCACCAGAGAAGGCTTAGATTGGATATTGGGGGAAATCTCTTCTCCAGAAGGGTTGTCAAACACTGGTACAGGCTGGCCAGGGCAGTGGTGGACTCATCATCCCTGGAGATAGCTAAAAGATGTGTAGATATGGTATAGTGGTGGACTTGGCAATGCTGAGTTAATGGTTGGACTTGATGATGGTACAGGTCTTTTCCAGCCTAAACAATTCCATGGTTCTATAATGCACGCTCTGTATACAATGCAATAATCAAGTTTTTATGGATGTCAGATTTTGATGTAAGCAAAATGTAGTATTCTAAACAAGGATTTGCCTATTTATATTCATCACTGAAGAAATGACCTATTTTAGGAGGAAGCAGATAAAGTTTGCATTTTCACAGAGTATAATAGCAATAAGTTTTCTGCCTATTTATTTATTCAGCCTTTTTTCCTGGCGTGGTAGTTGCCAAGATACAACACATGCAACCTGAAACTGGAAATACTCTGGGGTTTATCTTAAGTAAACTGTATTGCAGAGAAGTAAACAAATGAAGTGTCTATTTCAATTATTTTATGAAGTGTTTAAATTCAACAGTTACATGTGAAACTGAAAAACATCTCATTTTGTTTTAGATCATTACCCCCTCCCAAGACATACGGCAACGTGAAAGATGAGAGTTGGAAAGATGGCTGCTACTGATCTGCACAGCTTAATGCAGAGTTCCAGTGCTCATGGATACTTCCTCACCAGGCTAAAAGACAGCTTGATTAAACAAACTGTTCAGATATGACTCTTGGGATTTGTAAAAATTCCAAACCTCTCTGTCTCTAATTAGCACAAACTGGCAGAGATTATTATAAAGCAGCACTTTAATGACATCTAACATCAGATGTTTGGTGGTCATACAATCACTTCTACATTAAATTGCTATCAGTTCTGGGGGCTTTTTATTGCTTGCTAAAAACGTTATCAATATGAGCATTTATGAGAGTGGCCAATGTTGGGGCAAAAATGAATGAATGCCAAAGAAATGCCCATCTTGAAAAACAGCAAGGATAACTATCAACATACTATCATATCATTTTCAGCCTGTTTTAACTCAGCAGAAAGATTGGTGAATATGTACTATTGAAACAAGGCTGCATGAATCAGAGCTAATGCTCTGATTGCAGACTGCTACAATGCTAGGGAAATGTTGCTTTTAACAACTCTTTGAGATCCTGACTGGGACTGGGTATGTCCTTCAGTGCTGCAGGAAGAATCAGCAGCTACTCTGGAGGATTAGGCAGAACAGGGGCTTGTAGCCATGACTTCTATCACATTAAAAGGTTTGAATGTAGCAGACACACACAATGCAATAGTATAGATTACATCTTTCCTATGTTGATTTATTGGCTTTACCTATTCTTATGTTTGATTGCCAAAAGGGCTTAATATCAGTTGTACAATCTTTCTAACCTTAAATTCCTGGCTCAGGAAAGAAGGCCTTCACTATTGTAGCCACATTTTTAACACATGGCTTGCTATTTGGGGAAAACTTTTTTAATAGCAGGTTTCCTTGCAAAAGAAAGAGCAAGTGATAATTTTGATTTGTTCTAATACCATACCACTATACTTACAGCCTGCAGCAATTGTAAATGCTGATAGTTAAGGAGAAGGAAACACAACTATGCACTTGTAACATACAAATTTTAAGGAAATGAGTTGACTCTTGATGCCAAATGATATTCATTTAGGTGATGTTCCGTGGTATGAGGGAGTTTTCTGTATCCTATTTTTTTACTTTCATCCATTTCTTAAATTGGTTTATTTTAAATTGTAAATATTTTTACAGAAGATATTGCCCATGTAAGTGTGTTTAAATATGTACTTTGCCTTACATATGTGTATCTTACATTACTGGTAACAGAGTATGAAACCTGCTATGTCTGTTTACAAGCTATTAAACTCCTCTGGTGGCTCTGACTTACTCTAACACATTTTGCTCAGAACAATTGATACATTTAGCATTGAAACATTGTTCTCTGTTTTGGAAGACATGATGCAAAAATCTGTAGCTAAGTTGTATTGGGTGGGACTAGTTCAGTGGAAGGGATTTTGTTTGAAGGTTTTCCAGTATTTTGGATGTACAGGTGATGAAGTAAGAGAATGTGAATGGTATATCCTTAGTGCAATGACTGACAAACACTACAAGTCAGATTGGACGGTAGGTAGCCTTCAACCCCATTAGGGTCTGAGTTTGGGACTGCTGGTGTATTTTGCCTCCCACCACTTAGAGGATAACTAATCCTGAAATTCTAGCACTTGAATTTTAGGCCAACATTAATATATTCCTGGATGAAAAGCCATGCAATACTACTTGATGTGGAAGAAACCAAATAGGAAGGAGTGGAGACTAATTTGCAACTCAAACTACTCGTGCAAGCTCTGGGTTGATGGGTGACTTCACACCCCTGACCAAGATCTGTGCTAAGACTTCAAAGTCGGGGTATCAGATATACTGTAATTGTTGGATTTCAGCAGAAACCACCTTTCACCAGTACAGAGCAGTACATACCACTAATCTAGCCTTGAGTCACCTGCAGGTACAGAGAATGGATGTCAGTATCTCATGTCACTGTTCAGCAGAAGACAGGACTAGATCAAATGTGCATATTCTCAGTAAAGCCTGAACTTTAGTATTTCAGCATTTTACAAATCAATGCTGCAGTCTTCACTGAAAAAAGGGGAATTTAAATTGGTGGATTTTATCAAACTTTGCTTCACTTATAAATTTTGAAAGTCAGTTTAGATGACGATATTGGGGGTTTTACCATGGCTGCATCAAACTTGTGTACGTTTCCTTAAGTTAAGTAATTCATTGCTTGGGTAAATTCAGCTTGAGTTTTATAGGGATTTTTTTCTCTGCTGTTCCCCCCCAAAATACAGCAAATGACTTCCTGAGAAGACAGACTGTCTGTTTGCTAGAAAACCTTTGTGCATTACCAGTTCATTGATATCAGGAAATCATGGGGCTCTGTGTTTAGAGATCTACTGCAGAATTGTGGAAATATGGATTTGATAAAATAGTGCCTATGATTTACTTAACTTATGTTTGATATAGTAGTAAGGGTTTTATGAATGTGGATTACTTTTTGTGCCAACAGCTTGGAATTGATGTATGTGTGTAGGCAGAAGGATTTATTCTGCTCCCAAAGTTATTTAATTTTTTTTGTGTTTGAATGTTTTTGTAAGTGTTAAAAGTGTAAAAAAATATATAAAATATTCTTACCACAAGATACTTCCTGGATTATTATTTTTACAACAAAGTATTTTTAAAAGCTTTTAGAAATTTAGAGGATAGTATTTTATGGCTTTTTTATCTTGTTGTTGGGTTGTTTTTACAGGACCTTTCCAGAGGGTGTTACTATTGGTTTCTGCCCACTGTAATTCAATAACTGAGTCCTTGCTGTATTTGGGTGAAATCTGTAATTTCTTTGACAGACAGAGGTGGACTTGTGCCTCTGCTCTGGAAGGACCCTGCATAGTTCAGACTTACATGAAAAATTGTATTCTGAATTTTCATCCAGAGTGATTTGTATGGGCAGTTTGAAGTATACAAGTCTGCCTTTCCCTTCTTTCAGGATTTGTGCTCAGTTCAGACCACCACATTAAACAAAATTTTAGATTTGAAAATTCTGGAATTTATGCAGAAAATTGAGCAATGTGAAAGTGTACCTATTAGGCCCTCTTGGAACTCTTAAATACACATTTTTTCTACCTTCTACACGAATGCCTCCATCTTTGACTCACATACAAGCAAGAAGTTAGTCTTGAACTTGGTAACTTTCTGTAATCTGCATTTTGCTACAAAGCAATGGATGCAATAGTAATGTGAATGCGTTCTTTGTCTTAATATTAATAAGGGCCGGTTTGATTCTATTTGGTAGCCACTTAATATTAACAAAATTTAGGCTGCAAAACTTTTAGTTAATTGTTTATCCATCATAGTCCCCTATTCTGTAATTAAGCCCAAGGGTTAAAATGTTTCCCCTTGCTTCAGGAAAGTAGAGCAGTGTCAAAATCTGGTAATTAACAGCCTTCCACTCTTCTCTTTTAGTAGGTTTCTGTAACAAACTCTTCTATATTAAGCTGCTGTTTATAATTAGTATCCTCACTGTATTGCAAGACTGAAGATTAGAAAGAGCATTTTTCTCAGCTCTCTTATTCTGGGGGAAGGTGTGACAGCTCCTTTGGGTCCTGCATGTCATACATGTTCCTCTCTAGAAGCCTGATTGCAGTGGTGAAGAAAAATAAGTGATGAAGATGTAAGGAGGCAGAAGGCTGGAAATGCTTATGCTGCTGGTATTGAGATGGCTGCAGAGTGCACAATTTAATCATTTAAAACTTACTTTTTTCTTAGAAGTATTTGCATTAAAACAGGAATGGGAAATTACCATGTCAGCAGTATTTCTGCAGCTCTCCCTCTTTTGATTTGAACAGGACAAACTTTAGATTTAATGTTTACTTTTTAAGTAAAACAGGCAACATGGAGGTTGCACTGATTTAAGAAACAAACCAGAAGCCCCACATGCTCCTGACTTGCATTTGCACCGTTGTGCAGTCCGAGTCTGACACCTACAGGCAGCCTGTCTGTACTCGGCCTGTCCGGGAGGGCAAGGCTGGATTCAGCTGCTCTCGGGAGCATCCATGTTTTATACACAACTGCCCACTGAAGAAGATGCTTTGGGCTCTAAGAGTTAACTGAAAGGAGCAAATTCTACCAGACTCACTCTCCACAACACTTTTACAACTGTTTTCAGCTGTGATACGACATAGAGTCGGGCTGGGTGTCACTGTCCCCTTTGCACTAAACAATAAACTCTATCAGGGCCACATAAAGCATTTAGAAGGACACAAAACATAACTGTAGGGATTCAGCTGACTTGTAGCTCTTCAGCATTTATTTAAAGGACTTAAAGGAATAGGTAACAAAAATGATTTCTTACCAGCAGTGATTTTTGAACTTGGTGCATCAGCCACCTGTTACCAACTGAATTAAAAAAAAATAAAAATTAGATTTGAGAACTGGAGTGCCTGAGATCTCTATGCAGTGTGGATTCTCAAGAGACAAAAGTGGACTGTATCTTTCACCAGACTAAACAAAAGAAGATACTAATATTGTAATCGGAGCTTCTGTCATCAGCAGCGTAAGTAGAGGGAATCACATGGTTGGAAAAGACTTCTGAAATCAATTAAGTGCCACGTCCAGTCTTTCCTTCAACACCTTCAGGATGGTGACTCCACCACCTCCCTGGGCAATCCATTCCAATGTCCAATCACCCTTTCAATGACGAAATTTCTGTGTCCAACCCCAACCTCCCCTGGCACAGCCTGGGGCTGTGTTCTCTTGTCATTAGTTGACTGGAAGAGACCAATCCCCATGTGGGTACAGCCTCCTTTCAGGCAGTTGTAGAAAGTGGTGAGGTCTCCCCTGAGCCTCCTTTTCTCCAGGCCAAACACCCCCAGCTCCCTCAGCTGCTCCTCGTAGGACTTGTGCTCCAGAGTGTTTGCCAGCTTCACTGCCTTGAAAGCAACAAGATCATGTAAATCCATTTTCTTTTGAAAATAGTTTTAATAACTTAAACAGTAAATACCGTAAGTAATAGTTTTAATAGATAACAACAGTAAAGCTTAAAAGAGAGTGGCATGTGATGCCTTCTCCCCCAGCATCTTCTCCCCCTCCTTGCTGTTTTAAAATTACTCCTGAAGGTTTGCTTCCATTGGCACTACAGTATGGGAGATCCAAGACCTGCTGGGGTGATCAGGATAAGCCTTACTGAGAAGGAGACTTTGTGCTTCATCCCCAGTGCCACTGGTTATCAGGCACAATGCACAGAATGCAGACTTTATATTCTTTTCCATTCTGTTCTTTTCAATTCTCTTTGCCATGATTTTCTTGAGACTAGGAAAACTGCAACCTTTCACAGCCCTGCTGTGATGGGCTGATTAAAAACCTCACTAGTGCAAACAGCTTGGACTAACACCAAACTATTGGCCCCCACCCAGCACATGACCACCAGAAGCCTGACACCAGCTACCT
Source organism: Petroica traversi (assembly GCA_025920805.1). Taxonomy (NCBI): domain Eukaryota; kingdom Metazoa; phylum Chordata; class Aves; order Passeriformes; family Petroicidae; genus Petroica; species Petroica traversi. The sequence goes on along the minus strand of JAHLSL010000015.1, from coordinate 9,364,186 downwards.
CCACCCTCCTCCAGTAGCAAGGCTGGGGTTTTTCATGGAGACTTTCTACACAGGAAGTGAATAAAGACACTACTGTTCCCCAAGCTGGTCAGGGTAGCATGCTGGGCTTTCCAAAGTTGTTTCCCTTTAGACGTTATCTGCACACAAAACTGCACAACCCATTACAAAAGCTTGGTTATCCACCTGATGCTTACCTGCCTTTCACTCAGCAGGGTCAACACTGCTGTGTGAATTTTACAGCTGCTGTGGTCTCTGTGCTGAACAGGAGTGCCAAAATGCTGCCAGGAGAAAGTGATGCTGGACCAAGCTCTGGGTTACCCATGAGTTTGGCTCCTGTTCAGGACAGAGGGTAAGGCCACATGTGCTGCTGGCTGACTGATCCTGGTACATGCCAAATTAAGGGCAGTGTAAGTGTACTTGTTCAAAACTGTTTGTCTTCATGAAGGGCAGCAGGACAGAGTATCTTGTGCAACCATAAACATATCTTTGTCATTCTCCTTTAAAAATAAAAACCATTGAAGCACTTGCTGCCATTTTGAGTTCTCTCTCGAAGAAAAAGGAAATAGAGGGAGATCAGGCAAACCCTCTGCTTTTCAAGCTCTGCCTCAGCTCCTGTCTTAGCCTCATATTTCTCAGCTCTAGGGTCATCCATTTACCCCTACATTTGCTCACCCAGCTACTGAGCCCAGGGCAGGGTTATATTGTTTCTGTTCATCTGTTCCCCCCGGGCTAATGCAGACACAGAAAACCACTGTTAATGCCGCTCCAAGTGACCTGTCTTCAAAGGAGGCATGAAAACCTTGTCCTGATTTCCATCCCTGTATGTCAGAGACAGCAACGTGATACCATCACCACCCAGCCTCAGGAAAGCATCCCGAGCCCCCCTCTCCATCCATGGCCAGGAACGGGCAGCTCCTGAGCCACATGATGTCCCTGCCCACGCTCACAGCACCACAGCAGGGTCACAGCCACCACCCAAACTCCTTGTTCAGCACTCCCAGACCTCCTGCATGCCTGTGGGCTCCAAGAAACAACTCCTTATGGTGCAAGAGTGGGCTACAGAATACCCTCAGCTGGTTCCCTGCTCTGCCACACACTCCCGAGGTCACTCGTTTATTTTCTTGAGGCTCAGTTCATCACCCCTGAAATGACCCCAGGCTTTCTGTGCTGGGAGCGAGGGGCAGGTGGCTGCTGTTGCAGAAAGGGGCAGCCAGTCAGTTCATATCTGGTCTGACACAGAGGGGTAAGTTAAGGACAGAAGTTTGGCTGACCTCGGTTTATGAGCCCAAATGTCAGAGAGCAGAGAATATCTATTGTAAATGTCAGAGTCAAGGGATTTTTATTTTCTCTTTAAAAGAGCATCAACAAAGATTTAGTGACTGTTGATGCTGCCATTCACAGGCTCAGTGTGAATGGTGCTGCCCATGTACACAAACATACTGGAGAAATATTAAAGGGACTTGCTTAAAACCATTGGTAAAGCACCCAAGCCCAGCTCAGCCCTCTTCAGCAGTAAAGCAGCTTTTGGCAACACAAAGCTCCCATAAAGTCTGGCAAATTCAGGCTACCTTTACCAGAGAGAACACAGTTACCCCACACAAGTTATCCCCACACAAAAATTTGTCCAGGAGAGTGAAATACAATTCTCTGCAGGTCCCTGCACCCAGCCACCAGTGCCAGCTCTCCTGCCCAGAGGTCCACTGCCAGTGGAAGAAATGGAAAATTCCATTTACAAAGCCACCTCAAAACTTACTGCTCAAGATTTGCTACTGTGTAGTAGGCTCTGCTGATTTTGTACCCTATTTCCCCACCTTCACAAAAGTACAACATCAGTTTAAGACTTCTTTCCCTGGCCCAAGTGCCTCAAAGGCAGAACTGAAGTACAAAAAAGAGATGTTTCTTGCTAAGGAGCCCCAACCACGTACCCTCTTCAGGGCCTTGATTCAGCCCATCTCCCAGGCCATTTCTCTGTTTTCATCAGCAGATTCTATCAGTGTGCTCCCACTGTCTGCATCCTCCTCATTATGGAGACAAGTAAATAAGATTAATTACCAAAACCACTGAAATCTGCCTACCAGAAACCTTGTTTCAAAATTTGAAACAACTGGTAGGTTACACTTACCTACCATTTACACTACATTTATGCACTCTTTTTAGCCCTTCTATTTTTCTATCCGTTTTGCTTTTTATTACTCTATTAAATACTGCAGGGTTTTCTTTTTGCTCTTTGCTTCCTACCCAGAACTCTTCAGACACTAGAGGGTGATCTTGCTTTCACTTTGCTTTTTCACTCCAAGTTTGGTCTAGTTCAGCTTCAATTCACCACATTGTCCTGAGCTCTCACTGAATTGCCCATAAGGTCCTGAATGAAATTAACAGCTGCATTTATGCCAGGAAAACCCTAGTTTGAGGGAAGCTGATGCCACTCACAGCTGGCCATAAAACCACCTCTTTGTGGAGTCTGAAACATCCCCATTAGACTTTTTACTCAGTGTCACGTAGATTTAAACCTCCTTAAATTGTTTAGGATTTCAGAAATACTTCCTGTTGGTCTGGGCTTTTCCAGCTAATGCGTAACACCACACAGCAACATCTCAACATCTCAAGACTGTGGGATGCAAAAAGGCTGTTCTGAGCCACTCAGAGATGGCAGGGATTGCACAAGACACACCCCTTGCCTCTTGCCGTGGCACTGGAGTAGAGCCGACCCCCAGAGCAGCTCCTGTGAGCAGCCCAATTCCCACTGGCACGCTGTGAAATTACTGGAGGGGTTGGGAGTCTGTGCTGCACCAGGACTGCTTCTGCTTTGGGGCAACAGCAGTGCCTACAAACTGATGCTGTTGCTACTCTGCAACAGGGAGCATGGCTCATCTCCTTTTCTGCAGAGCCTGCCCAGATTTGGGCATCTGATCCAAGAATCTCCTGGGAAGAACTCAGCTCTGACATGCATTTTTGCACAAGCAACAGTGAAATTTGCACTGGTATATTAGTGCTTCCTACGCCGATTGGCCAACTGCTCTTACTGTTTGTTATGCCCTCAAAATTAAATTTTTGGTTACTTAAGGTCTTTCTAAAATCTCCTCCTGAGTTCTCAGATAATATCTTTCATTATCTAATAAAGGCTAAGATCACTGCCAAAAATGTCTTGAATGTCAAAAGGCCTGGGATGCTAACAGTGAGTGCCAGCATGCTGCAGGGACAGGGAGCAGCCATGAGCTATGAGACAGCCTCTCCACTTGATGGGAAAATGTGCTTGGACACCTTTCCTGAGCCACTGAATTTGTGGGTTTAAAGGAACCCTTACAATGAATCACTGCTTGCTGGAGGAACCCAGCAAGTTGCCCTCCCTGCAGAGTCTCTCTGGGAGCAGAATTTGTGTGTCTGTAGAGACTGAAGGTGACTGCTCACTGCTTACGGCAGGTCCCAAGCAGGGTCTCAGCAATGCCACTCAAACCCTTCAAGAAGCCACAAGTGAAAACTGATTCTGCAGATGTTTGGCAGTGGCAGGGACACAGAAGTTTTCTGTGATGCGGGATCACACTGTACATGCTGCCGCCTCAGGAGTATGGTACCAGTTGGAGCTTAGTGCACTTGTCACCAGTGTGCAGCTTTGCCACTATTTCCAGCAAGATCTTGTGCAAATTAATCACTCCCACGTATAACTTCTCCACTGTGCATGAGCACAAAAATGTACTGACCCTAATCTTTGCCCTTGATAATAAACTCTTTGGGGACGGGGAAGGTTCCTTCCCCACCCGGTTCTGCATTAGCACCTTGCATTTGGGACCTGGATTTCTTTAGATTTCTCGGTGTTTGAAGCTATTTGCTTTGCAAGAATGAGTTTCTGTATTTTCGTGGGAAGTGGTGACTGTTGTCTCCTGTCCATCCCCAGCTCCTATCCTGCACAGGGCTCCTTTGCATGGAGGGCTTTGGGCAGGGCTTGTTTGGGGGGACTTTCCCTCCTGTGCCTGGGGTTGCTGCATGGTACTGCTCACAGCTGGGTGGAAACACTGAGCACTGAGGCAGCTCCTGCTTTGGGCCCAGTTGGCTTTGATTTCAGCAGTAAGAATCTTGTATATATGGACAAAATATATGTTTCAAATATTTTATTTAGAAGTTATATGATTTAAACAGTCTGTATTAAATAAATAGTATATATTTATTTATATAATTTTAATAGTTTTTAGATTTTTTTAAAATATATTAAAATTAATTCACTAATATATCTAATATTTTGCTTTCTTATACTATAATGGACTGAGCAGAGGGAAGGAGCTCTTACAGTGGCCCTTTTTGTGTATATTTATTCCAATCTTTTGTTTTTCTTTCACCCTGAAACAGGGGGCTGATCACTTTTTATTCCTTCCTCTGACTATCCAATCTGAAATGGCTCTGTCCAAGCCTCATTCTCTGGCAGGCAAGATGCAAGATGCAGCCAGCTTAATTAAATTTGCAAGCAGTTCAGGGCACAGACCTCATTCATTTCTGGGCTGTGAGCCTCACCTGACATCTCCAGCTGGGGCAGATCCCTGTGATCCCCAGCAGCTCCAGCCCCAGGCAGTTACACCCCAGGGAGACGAGAGGTTTTGCTGGTGGCAGCAGTGTCACCATGGAGGATAAAGGGCATTTGCTCAAGGCACCAGACAAGCAGGGCCTTTTGGTGTCACCTGGCCTTGCTGTGCCACCCCAAAGCAGAGCAGCAGCTGCTGCAGAGATGTTTCCCTGACCTTTCCTGCTGCCTGCCCGGGCTATCCAGCCTTCAGCACCACTGCTCTTATTTGCCCCTTCAGCATCTAACCCCAATCTCTCCCACAGCAGCCTAAACCCACTGTGTTTCTGGGGAGCTGTGAGTTTATTACAAAGAGATTACCCTCAGCTAGTGGTAGAATGGGCACCCCAGGCAGGAACACATATTCTCCTGGCTTCAAACCCAGCATTTCTGCTTAGGCACCACAGAAAGGAAATAAAAGATCTTATTGATGAAGACATCCATTCTTTCATCTCTCTGGAAAATCAACAAATATACAAAGCCCAGAGCATATCTGCCTCAGCTGCAGTGACATACAGACTCTACTGATACCGTGGTTTATTAAAAAATGTTGTTCCATCACAGTTTTAAAAGTGCACATAATACTGTGTTAGGGCTATTTTCATAGGATTAATATACAACATTAGCTAAGGCAAGTATTAAGAGAAGCCTATTACATTTGAGATTTATTTCTCCCCATTTCCCTGAGATTTTTTTCTAGACAGCTCAAGAATTAATTTAGTTAATGGAGCACCTATTTTGAAGGGCTTGCTTATTTGCTGATCAGCATTACTGATGCTCATTTTTAATATTTGGTAAAAATTTGGCAGCGAGACAAGAAGCATTTTTATTCTATGGTTATGCAGTTTCTAACATAAAAAGGCTTTAGTCCACATCCAGGCACCTTCAATGCCACGATACAAATGGCTGGCAACTGAGCGCAAAAGGTATTTTTCATCTGTAACCTGAGATACAGAATATTGATGCTATTAACTCTTATCATCCCCACGGGGCTCACCATTAACGTTCCTTTTAATATGGAGAAAGCTTTGGCTGGTGAGTGATGTAATTTTCCTTTTGGGTGTCTTTCTTCAATTAAATGAATACTCTATGAAGCAACTGCTGCTGTAGATGGTATTAAACTTATTTATTTATGCATTTTTTTGACAACTAAATTAATCTGAGGGACAATATCTTGGTGTCATTTACTGTGATCTGGCTTTTTTTTGCAAAACCAAAATTATAGATTGTACAGCCATAAAACCACATCTGTGTGGTTCTACCTCCACATGACCTCTCCTGATTTCTGCCCCTAACACCAGGTTCCTACACAGCACATTAAGAGGGGGCTGGGACCCCCAGTGGGTGACGGATGCCACGTAGACCCAGCTGGACCTGGACCTGGACATCCATCCTGAATCCCCACCATTTAGCAGGCTGTGCACATGCCATGGTCACTGTGCTCTCTCCTGCACAGCCATCGGGGTCCCCACACCACAGTGTGGTCCCCACTCCATCAGTGAGGATGCTGAGCAGGCTGTGACACTCTCAGGGAGGTCAGTCAGGGCTGTGACAACCAAGACAGACCTGTTTCTAAAGTCCTGTGGCCACCTGCCTATGAGGACCTGTGCAAAGCCACACCTGTGCCTGCAGTGCAGAAACCACTGACTTTTAACTCTGCACCCAGTGCTTTCAGAGTCATCCTCATCTCACCTCCTTGTCCCTGTCTGATGGGGCAGGATGTTAATTTTGGCTCTTCTGCACCAACGCATGCATTAGTCATCAGGTCATTTATTATGACTTTTCATCTTAATCCTGACAATAGTCCAACTCCAGAAAAAGATCAAATGACAACAAAGGGGAACAGTGAATGAGGCCGAATCCTTTCTTATTTGAATCTCACACAAAGGCATTTATTTACTTAAAGAAAAACTTGCTGCTAGTAATTGTTTTACAGCTCTAGTGATACAACTGCCTCAACAACTCACTGTCAGCAGTCAATTTACAAAATTATCCTTCAATGATTCCCTGATTTCATCTCTCTTCGTGAACCAGAAGACCTTTTCTAATGGAATAGCTGGCAAAAGGCCTCTTCATTTAGAAGTCAGATCATGCAGCCTTATACACTTAGCTCCAATTATGAATTATTGGAACACTGCAACCTGAGGCATCATGCACTTACTTGTTGATTAATGGTCTTCAGACATCTTAAAAATAAACATGAGGGAACACCAAGTGCAACAGGAGGATTTTATTGTAATAATTTCTGCCCTTGACTGCTAACCCAGAGCTTTGGTGGAAGGATCTGTTCCCATACTCTCAGAGACTGAACACACAGAGGGGACACAAAGGAGACTGCACAGCCGGGTCACGAGGCTCATGCTTAGTTCCCTCCCACTTCCATTTCATAAAATCTCAGAGGTTCTAAGTTGCTTGGGGGAGAGCACTGCTCCCAAGGCAAGCACAAATACAGAGCAGGACTGGACTGAAACAGGCATCATTAGGAAGAGGAATCCATGAGAAAAAGGGCACAGCACTCCCATGAACAGAGAAATCACAAGGAGAGAAGAAAGAGGAGAGGAGAGGAGAGGAGAGGAGAGGAGAGGAGAGGAG